>JAWWEE010000001.1:106952814-106984616 GCA_035221455.1 Xenops minutus | reverse complement strand
TTGAGGTGCAACAGCGCCACCTGCTGTCCGTGGAGATAATTGCATCTCCCCTTCCTTTGGGGGTAGCCAAAGGGACCTTTTTTTGACTGTTTGCCTTGTTGTTTGAGGGTGGAGGAGTTTATTACAGATTGTTGTTGTTTGGTTATTTTCTTCATATATATATATATATATCTGTGTATTGTGATTAAGAACTGTTATCCTTTCACATATATTCTCTTTTTTTTCTCCTCTAATTAAAGTTCTGTTTCTAAATTTAAAGGAGAGGGATTGTTTTATTGGCCAAACATATCTTAGTTCTTCCCTTGAACTAAGACATCTTTCATTCTTTACACTCTGAGGTCTGGGGTGTGCCTAGAAAAACTGAGCAAACTAGAGCTGGAAAAGTAGAACCTGAGCACACATGAGTTTAGCATGGCCATTCAGATGGACAAACTTGTGCCTTGGGCACAGATGAGGAACACCTTAGGAAAGGCAAGATGAAAAAGTAGCTGAACATCTGATTGTACTAGAATGTGTGAAACGCTAACTGAAAAGTTTTCACAGATGTAATTGGTAGGGAAACAAATATATTCTAATAATCTTTCTGGGAGACGTTGTGGATGAAGTGCTGTAACCTTTGGTGCTCGAGTTTGACTGTAAAACCCTTGAATTTTACCCACAATTTTAGATCACTACAAAACTGACCTGTGCTGATTTAGCATTCATAATGATGACATCCAGGGTAAGTTCAGTTCATCTCGCTCTCTTTGTGGCATAGATCACTGAGCTTTGTCAATTAATTAGTATACCTCCAAACTACAAAGGTATGAGCTATCTCTTAGTAGGGAAACATCAACAGCATTAGTTGAGTCCTTCATGTAACATTGTATCACTGTGTATTTAATTTTTTTGTTTTGGGAAAAAACTCCACAATCTATGACAATCATAAAATTTAGCTTTTCAGCATTCTAAACTCAAGAGTCTACAACAAAACAGCAATATAGAAAATAAAAGTCTGCTGTTCTCTTTGCTAAGGGAGTATCCTAACATTTTTTTCCTGTGCATTCTTTTGTTGATCCTGAGGCTAATTC
The DNA here is from genome assembly GCA_035221455.1 of Xenops minutus. Classification (NCBI taxonomy): domain Eukaryota; kingdom Metazoa; phylum Chordata; class Aves; order Passeriformes; family Furnariidae; genus Xenops; species Xenops minutus. The sequence goes on along the minus strand of JAWWEE010000001.1, from coordinate 106,983,546 downwards.
TTTTTTGTACATCTGTTATTGCAGCACAGAGTTTATTTTCTAGCAAAATCTATTTTAGGAAAATGATTATAAATATAGTTATCCAGGGATAACCAAATGCATAAAAGGAAGAGGTACAAAACCAGACCTCCTGCAGTAATTGTTAGATGGTAGCTGTCTATGAAAGTACATAGTTTGACATTAACATTTTTTTCTTGTACCTATTTTTATTGCCTCAGCTGAGTCGTCAGGCAAGACCCTCAGCATTTAAAGAGAATCTAAAAATAAGCATCCCTATGAAAAGCCGATGGGATGTTTATCTTGTTATTAAGTATCTATTTGTTCATATTACATCTCAAAACATGTTATGATGGGGAAACTGAGAGTAATGACACTAAATTAGGATAAGGAAAATTAAGGTTAAATAGCAGACTGATAATCTTCCTGACAGTGAGATCTCTGAAATCATTGAATAATCTCCCATGGGAATAGAATGGAGCTACACTGCTTGATGCTTTAAAAAGGACTAATAAACACTAGATGTGCATTTTAGAGAGCAGTCTTTCACTAGCAAGGGAAGAATAAGGTGACTGAACAGGTGTCTTTCTTTCCATCACTCTATAATTGTGCCTGTGGTTTTTGTTCTGTTTACAAAAATACCAGCGCTTTCAATACTGTCTTTTTAACAGGATATTTTTAATATCATTTTGCAATGTTTGACAAAAATTCTTCACATACTGAAAGCAATTTTATATAATGAGGTGGTTTTGGAGGAGAGAGTCTTATTTAAAAGCAGAAATGCTATTTTCCTCAAAAGTTAGCAAACAATGTTGGGTTAATTCTTAAAATGACCTTCTTAATATTCAGCATGAAATGTACTTTTATTCAAGAAGAACTTGGAAAATCACTCCAGATGTCTACAGTACAAATTGTTATTTATGGTTTTGAAACTAACAGAAAACTGCCAGATTTCTTCCAGACTGGAAGGATGGTTAAGGAGTTTATGTCATTGTACTTACTAGTAGGTGGCTCACTTTACACAGTACAGCAATTGCTGCAATAACCCATGTGTTTCCTTTTTTACCGTAAAGTACATTTTAGTACATTTTATTTCCCTGAATGATTTCTGGTTTTGGTTGTTTGGTTGTTTGGTTTAGTTTTTGTTCTGTTATAGGAGGAAGCTAAACATGTCACGAAGGTGGTGTGGGGATTTTTGTTTGTTTGTTTCTCTTTTTTGTTTGTTTGTTTTGTCCTACAGAGCTTAAATTATTTTCTATGGTTCATTGAAAAAACACCATATTATATTTGACTTCTGCAATTAAAAGTCTGTTCCCAGGAGTTCCAGTTTACACTGCCACGGATTGCTATGAAGTGTAAAAAATCCCCCCACTGCTGACTAAGATTAACGTAACTCCTATAGGTGTTCACTGTAATGCTCTGCTGGCTGCTACTCTTCAATCAGAAACAAGGGTCTGATGAGAGTTAGCAGTAAAATGACAAAGCCCTCGATGTTACCTTTTAGGAGAGTGTGATGAAAACTGAAAAATACACTGATTGTCAGTGGCTGCCCATGTTTCTAAGATCCTGATAGTATGGAAGGACCTGACAAGATAGAAAGAGAGTCAGGATCATAAGTCTTAGTTTTATAACTGCCATGTTCTGTGAGCAGATGAGAAAAACAAACCTAAGATGTTTCTCCTCAGACTGAAGGCTCATTGATCTGGCAGGAAATCTTTAAGGTAATTACAAAAATTGCCTTCATAAAGCCTTTCCATTTTGTCTGAGAAGCAAATCCTATCTCCTCCAGAAGCATACTCAGAACTCTGTCCAATCTTTCCTTAGAGGAGACCCTTGAAAGTTTTCAACCAAAAAATAAACTGCTGGATGGAAAAATCATGAGTGAAAACACGAATGCAAACATAGCACATTTGCAGATAGAACTGAAGAATTGGTTTAGTTTATGTTGCTATTATGCACTGATAAAAGACTCCTTGTCAAGTTTTCTACTCCAGGTATACTTGGAAACAGATTTATTATTAGTTTTGACTAATTTTGCGATTTAATTCTCTCTTTTAGATTGTCTCATTGCTTTTGCTGTCCATATTCAGTTATTTGCAATTGTCTCTTGCCTCATTCAGACTCAGATTTATTTTTTTCTAGAGAACGTCTTCTTTCTTCTAGCATCTTTAAACTTACTGTTTAATCATGCTGGCTGAGTTTCATCTCTTCGCTAACCTTATTAATAGGTAGTGTGCCCAGTGAGTAGTATTACTTATAGCCTGATATTTAAATAATGAATATTCCTCAAGGAATTTTGTCTATTAAACTCTGATTCAGCAATACTGGTGCACATAAGAGTGGCCTCACTTACTTCCTTAAAAGGGCTTATGTTCACATTATGCTCACGCTTAACTGATATTTTTGTACTGCAGCAAGAATGAAGATATAAATGTCTATTAACAACATGGAGTAGTCATCAGATTTTTGTTGTTGTTATTGTTTGGGGTTTTTTTTCATAGTATGGTAAAAAGAAAGTCATTATTGTAACTTCTGTATGATTTTTACAGGTTTATTTTGGAAATTTTTGCCAGTAAGTAAATATTTGTTTATTAGATTAGATCTTTGTCATTATGAAGTTCAAAGGAAGGTGAACTTGAAAAGTTTTCTTATTTAATAGAAAATGTATCAAAATTCCTTTCAAGCAAAAGTTAACTTTTGCTCAACATCTGGTTCTGTGAAGGTTTTCTATGATGGAGAAGACTAGATAATACTAGAATTGTCTTTGCAACTTTGACTTTAATAATATTGAGTAAAGTATGAAAATTTATACAAAATAAATAAATGAAAATGAAATGAAAATGAAGAGTTGAGATTATGTTCCTGGCCTCTTATTCTCTGCTTATAGAGGAGTATCAGTCATTTAAGTTAAAGTGTTAAATGACAGATGCACTTGAAACATAGCCCATCCAGTAAATTGGCCACAGGTCATTCTTAGAAAAACTTTTTCTTTTCTGTTTTATAATTATAATAAAGAAATAGTTGTATGCCTCCTCTTGAAGGAAGAGGTAAAAGTATACCTAGAACTGTTGTGGAGGTTTGGGTTGGCTCCCTGCCAAACCCAGCCCTTGGCCACACAGATTCCCCCCTCCCACGAGAGAGAGAAAATAAAGTACCAAAAGAAAATTGCAGTAAAAATGTATATATATATTCACATATATTAGTTATATGCAATTAAACACCATGAATATACAGAACAAGAATCACAAACAACCCCAAAAGAGAAAAGAGGGAATGGGAAAGGGAAAACAGGACAAAAATGTGTAAAACTAAATTAAAACATATACAGACACTCGAAAACTCAGAGAATAGCTCAATAAAGTAATTAACACAATAAACTCTCACCAAACTTCCCTCAAGAAAACAGTTCCTTCACCTCCGTGCAGCTCTGGAGAACAGCTCTCAGATAGACCTCAGCTCACATAGATAAGAGAGAGGTCAACAGACTGAGACCTGCTGTCTTCCCAAGCACCCCATCTTATATACACCTGATTACTTAATGGAATGGTGTGGAATACTTTCTTAGTTATCACCCTGTTACCAGGGAAGATCTAGACCAAAACCAAGAAAACTAAACCATCACAACTGTATATAAACCCTGTAACAATTTTTTAAGAATTTTTTTTTTAATCCCCTAACACTGTGGAGATTGATTGGTTTGTGCAGATATAAATGAAATTTTGCAGATTAATTGGCTGCACTCGCAGCATGATATGCCACATTTTCTTACTGTTAGGCTACATAGCGACAAATTAATTCAGGTTAAAGAAAACTTTGCATCACTCTTTACTAATTATAATAAAAAAGCCAATTTATGGGGTCTTCTGTTGTGAACTATCAGACAGAGATTCATTTCTTAGTGCATCACAGCCTCTTTTTTTTTGGCAAAACACTCCATTGAAAGAGGCACCTAGAAATCCCCGGGTACTCTTTTTTTAACTGATTAAGTCTTGGTGTCATCTTTAAACAAGTTGCTATAGGTGGATACGAGATAACAAAAATAAGGAGAAAAACTGTTCAATAAAAAAAGAAGTTGTATTTAGGTCAAATTTGTTCATTATAAAGAATCCAGCTTATCTAATAGGTTAGATTTTGAAAACTGATCAGTGATACAGTCTTTCAAAATGATTGTTGTATCTGAATTTATAACTGGGCTGCGTGTTTTCTTTTATTTTCAAGGCTTTTTGAACTCTCACACAGTTTCTTTGTCCTGCTTAGATGTAAGCATTACAATTAACCTAAACCAGCTAAGTCGTTTAGACACAAATGTAAAAGAGATTTATGAGCACTTGTTAAGAATAAAATAAACTGCCATCCTAGACAACAGTAATATTCTTAACATCTTGGATTGCGCAGGTTAATTATCCACAAACCTTATTTCTGATAATGGAATTGCTGGTATATCTGTCCAAAGCCTCTGCTTCCATGATTCGTTTCTTCAAGATATTTATCAAAATTCTGAATAATTGAAAATGCCTGGTTGTCCGACCTGTAAAATCCAACTCTGGAAAGCAGCCCAGGTAATTCCTGGATTGTGTAGGTTTGGCCACTTGAAGTAAAACACTTAAACAATACGAGTACAATACATATTTTGACTACTGCTTGTTTCATCTCTTGTTTTTTCCTTTCTGGGTTCATTTGTTTGTTATCTGTGCATTTTCATATAAACGTCTTTATTATTTCAGCTCTCCAACTGTCAGGGTCTGTGGTAGATCTGATATCCTTACCTATTTTTTTTTTTTTAAATCTGTTTTGAGGTACCAGTAGCATTTAAGATTGTTTTCTGCAGTAATTTGCATGTCCTCCTGTATTGACAACAAACTACTGTGAGGAATTTTCTCTTAAGGTTTTAAAAAATTATTTTTCAAGAACAACAGAAGAACAGATTACTGATTTCCACTTTCTCTGTTGTGCATGGATGTATATGGATGTGTGTGTGTGTGTGTGTATATATATATGTAAAAGAATCAACACTTGCATGACATCTTTAATAGATTTATTTTTTGACTGTTAAAATAACATTTGTCTCTTCTGTGTATTTAAATGTCTGGATTAAAGGAATTTCTGAATAAGGTTAAGGGAAAATCTGCAAAATACAAATCAAAGGAAGAGGCAAATATTTACTTTTTCTGATGTTCTTATTGTAGAGACAGAAAAAAAAAAAAAAAAAGGCCAGAGAGGAAGAGCTTATTTGCCTGTGACATTAGCATCTGACTGCCCTTTTAGAGCCAAATCTTCTTCTATTTGACTCTGAGTACCTTCATCTAAGAGTATTCACACTCAAACTGTGTCCTTACTTCTTATTGATATCCTAAGTTTTAAATGAAAGAAGGGTAAAGAATCTAAAATTTACTTATGGAAGTCTTCCAGACAGAAACATGATGTTTGTGGTACTCATGAAAACAGTCAATTCTACCAAATGCTGCTATTAACATTGAGTAGCCATACATTGCTACTATGATGTAGATCATTAATGTGAATGCTACCTTTATCAAGATATAAATTTATTTTCAAAATTCCCCTTTTTTTCAACTTCAGGTAGTACTTTAACTGTGCTGAAAAGGACAAATGAGAGAAGATAATAGTTTTAAAGAAATACCTAAATGTACCTCACTGCACATTTTCTTTTAAATGGTCCAGTTGGTCCCTGATGCACTTTAGCTTTTACAATCAGTAGTCAGAAAGCTTCACCAAAAGTGACTTTCTTTCTTGTAGTATCAAGAATATCTTCAGTGAGGGAACACCTTGGCTTGACCTTCTGTTTCATAGGCTGTAATTATTTGGAGCTTTGCTCCAATAACAGCATTTTTCCCCTTTCAAATGTGATCTCAGGTAATAGTATCTCTGCAAGTTCTTGGCTCTCTGTCAAGTCATTTGACAGCTAAGCTCCTAATATATTCAGGCTAGAAAATAGGAAGTATACTCCTTCTGCATTTTAATATGTGAATAATATTAATTATTCAAGTTAGATCAGCACAAATTAAATTTTAATGCCAACAAGTCATTATCCTGTTATCTTAAATGAAGAGAATATTGTGTCTTTACCGTACTCTTCATGCATAGCATGCTTATTTTTATTTCAGTTCTTTTTCCCCAACTGAGTAAGCAGGTAAGCTTGATCTCAGACTTGCCACACCATTTTCTGAAATCAGGTATTTCTCAGTCTCAAAAGTATTTGAAAGAAAAAAAAAAAAAAGGTAAAACATTTGCAATATCCATCTTTGGCATATTAAAACTTGAGTGGTCACAGCTCTGAGCAACCTGGCCTAGCTAATGCTGTTCTGAGCAAGAAGTTGGATTGGGTAATCTCCAGAGGTGCCAGAGTTGTTCTGTGGGCCTGTGGTATAGTTAAATTCTAAAAATATGTATTGCTAAAATGGAGTTGCATAGATAAAATGTGTGTGTAGGTATGGATATGTATATATATGCATGTGTGAATTTATATGAATTAAATTCCAACTACTAAAGGATTCTATGAATACCTCAGATTCAGCTGTAAATCAGAACCCCATTCAGTAGATTATTATGAATTGTAGTATTTGATATTTAATGCACTTAAAAAAAATCTAAACTAGAAGAGCAAAATAATATAAAAATTTTTAGTAGATTTTATTACACAAATCTTTAAATTCAGCTGCAGTGAATATAAGTGGTCCACCATATCACAAGAAAGAAAAAATAGAATAAAATTTAGTAGAGCCAAAACATCCTTTCAGATTGCCAAGTTACCAATCTTGGAATTATTTTAATTCTAAGACTCTCCCTAGCTTACACTTCAGCTCATTCCAGCACCTATGTACATTTCTGACTAGAGATGCGGAGTGTCAGTGCTCTTCCAGAACCAATCACAGGCAAATCATGGTGATTCTCCCCACTCTTGGAAAAGATCCTGCTCTGAACACCTTGACAGCTGCATTTTTGTACTTGGGATTTTATCGTAAATCCTTCATGATTCTCAGGTGTTACAAGTGGACAGGATATTTTTAAGGAAATCAATAGTAAAGGCTGTACACTACATACTGCAAGTGATTCCAAACCCACTGGCTGGGCAGGGAGGTTTTATCCCATGATGAGGAGACAGAAGGGTGAACAAAATTTTTCCCATACAGTTTAGTGTCCTCAGTTTTAGAAGCACAAACAAGTCCAACGGTTTCCTATCTCAGGTGCACCTGTTGAGAACCTGGATGAGCTTTTAAAAGTGTTCTTGTTCTTTGGGAGGACCTATAGAGAAACAAATTCTACAGCGAAGGAAAGGTTTGTGCTGTCCTGAACAGCTTACATTTGTTGAGTATAAACAGAGCCAAATTGGCATTAAGAGTTAAAGAAGATGTACATTTTAAAAACAGTTTCTTAGGGTCTATTATGGTAGTTACTAGTATCCTCACTTCTCTAACTTAAGATATCTCGATAAGGCTGTGAACATTTCACAAGTTAAAACTGCTTGTTGTTTCTGTGCTTAATATTTTAGAGATTGTGGTGCTCTGTATTTCCCCACTGTTTTCTCTTTATTTATGGATATTGATGGAGGGAAATGTGGACTGTATTTAAGAGACATTTATCAATCTATATCACTTTTAGAGGGTGTTTGGGTTTTATGTCTTTCTTTAAAACCCTTATTTTCTTCAACTTTAATATTCAGTATCTTTTATACTCATGAAGAAAAATTCTTATACTCTCTCTTAACAATGACTGTGTCAGAGAGACACTGCAGGAGATTTTCAAAATTATGCAATTCAAAAGATTTCAGTAGTAATGCATGCTTTCTGTGAAGTATATTAAGTAAATTATTGGGTTCTGGATGGCCCTTTTGACCAATATTTTAAAACACTTTTAGCTTCAGTTGGCTTCTGAATTTATGGTGCTGGTAAGTCACATAACAAGTCCAGAATATGGCCATGGTTCTGCAATGTTAATCACTGAAGGAGTTCATGAGCTCTCAAATGAAACATATCAGATTACTGGTATGTTTTAGCAAGCTCTGATTTATAAATTTCATCGCCCTCCCCAAACTTGATCACTTTATTTTTCTCCCTGGGCTTCCACCCAGACTTCATAGAGACTGTAAAATCCCTATGTCTTCCTGGTCCTGTCAGTTTAGTCAACATACATAGTCAGTGACATGTCATTCACCACAGTTTACAAGAGACTTTTTCTCTTGTATTTGAGGTAATTCTGCAGACTTACAACTTGTCTCATTTACCAGGTAATGATACAGTCTAAAAAATATAGGTCTACAAGCTATGTATCACATGCAAGAAGAGACTCCAAGGAGCGTTGTTATGATGCCACAGACTGTATCTGCATTTTAGAGACTGTGGTCTTTGGAGAAACAGGTTACCAGAGTCTAGTAGTTCTTACTCTAATCAAATAACCAGTTTTTAATACTTCAATATATTTATATTTAAATACTTTTTTAAAACTTTAAGACTACTATAAGTGAAATATAAATAAATAATCCACATTTGTAATGTTTTAATGAATTTTTAAAATATTTCTTTATACATCACAAGAAATAAACAGCTATAATGTCAAATTTTGTGAAGTGTTCTTGAAAAGACTGCAAAATAATATTGTTGATTGATAAGGTCTTTTCTGAATAAATAGTGAAGGAGTTGTAATGTGGATTTTTAGAACAGCATACCTGGGTATGTTACATTAAGGTATTATTGTTAAATAAATATTTAGGATGTGTTATTTCAACCTTAAAGAAGTTACATATTCTAAGACTGTATTTTTAATGTGACATTCCAATTTGTTCAGCAAATTATAATTTTCACTCCTTTTAAGTAAAGATCACCTAATTTTCAGCTAAGAGGAAATACTGAGATGCTGAGTGATGCCAAATTTTATTGATATACATTATTTTAATATATGATGAAAGAGAGAAATAGAACAATTAAACCCTTTCCATAATCAATGCCATTAAGTAATAATATTGTCATACTTTTGTCATATTGTGCTTTCAAATATTTAATTAACCATCTGGAGAAAGGATAAAATGTGCAGCCTATTGTGCATTTTGCATTAATTCACATTTTGCTAATGACCCATTGCTCACTCATTTATCATGGCAGACCTTGGAGCTTTTGTTATATGACTGAAAAAACAGTGAGAGTCATGAAGGAGTATTGTAGATTTTTTTTTCCTTATAGAAATAAAAACTAAAAATGCCATAGAAATCAAGATCTGTAATGATTTTTATTAAATGGTTGTAAGACTAACAGTTTTTTTGCATATTAGTAACATTCATATGCTGATGAATACTTTATTGACAGTATAAAGTAGCTGAAAACCACCATTTATAATAAAACTAAAGCAACAAAAATAGAAACAGTTTGAAAACTAACTGAAATAAAGAGAAAATGCATGGTCTTGAAACAGGAAACAAAACCTCTTGATTTCCATTTGAAATTCAGGATTTTGGAAAACATATTTTCATAAAAGTTTGGAAATATGAAGAGATGGTTAGCAGCTTTTGCTTCTCATATGGAACAAGCATACGTTGCTGGCTCATGTTCATCTTGGTGTCCACCAGGACCTACATAGCTCCTTTTCTGGCAAAGCATCACCTTGGTGGCCCCCAACATGTGCATTGGGTTGTTCCTCTCCAGCTGCATAACTTTGAACTTCCCTCAGAACAAACTTCAACCTCACCCAGAGTATCTTTTCTTACATATTTATTACCACTGTGCTTTTACTCTTCTGTTTCAGCCACAAGAGAGGTTCAGTCAATTGATATTGGAAGATCCTGCAGGGGTATATATCTGTGTTCTTAACTGCCTGGGGACTGCAACTGAACAGAAGATGCTGCATATTTCTGTGTTCCTCTCACCCTGACAAAGACTGTCAAGGCCCCACCTACAGGTGGATAGCAGCTCTCTCCTAAACAGAAAGGATGCAAGATAACTGATGCACTTGATAGTCCATAAAGAATTAATTTCTGTATACTTCTAATGACACTGTCATTACTTTTTAAAAATAAAATTTCATATTTTTTCTCCTACAGCAAATCATTTACTATTTAATATTATGCCACTATCTATCCTTTGGTGAAAATTTCATAATGCTTGATCTTAGCTAGCATGTCCTATGTTGATCTGTTTCTTCAATGAAAAATACTTCTGCCATCCAGAGAACAGGGAAGGACCTATGAATATTCATGAGTGGATCATGACTTACCTTCCACCCCTGAAAGAAAAATTGTTTATACAGTAGTATCTACCATGTTAACATGTAATTTATTTGTAAATTTTAGGTCGGTAAATGCAAATACAGTTTCCATTCACCACTGTAGCAAGTAATTGGAGCGGTAGATGAACTCACTGTCTTGTAACACTTAAAGCTGTGGTACTTAATTAAGCAGATTACTTTGTTTTTAACCTAAGTTCTAGACAAATATCACAGAGCACAGCAATTATTGAAAACTGCATGTGATTCATAAGGTGATAAAAGAGTGCTCATATCTGGAAGAAGCTTTCTGTATTCTGCAATCCAATTTTTGAAGTCAAAATTTTATTCTTGATGATTATCAGACTACATAAACTAACTAATCCTTTATTACTCTGCAGCATTAATATCTTCTCAGTCACACTGTAAGCATTAAAAATCACACACTCACAAGACAAAATATAAAACAAATGTTAGTGTTCAACATGGAAATCAGATTGTTTCCTATCATTATACAAAAATAGAACAATAAATTTTAATTTATACATAATTTTAACATATATGTACTAAAAATTGTGACAAGTAGTAAATATTATTCCACTGAAACAGCTTTAAAGGTGTTATTCATAGCTTAACTTTTTTTATTTCCAAGCATTTTCTAAAAACTATTCAATTAATAGATTCAGGTATCTAATTCTTAATGACTGCACAAGTCAACTAATTTACATTTGCAGCACCAAATACTCAAAATCATCACTATGTATGTCCTTTACATGTTCCAGTTTTGATCTGTTCACCATTGAAAATCATCAGTTAAAAGGAGACTAGATCTTAGCTCATCTACTCGTTTCAAACAGTAAAAGTCTTAATGAGGTGCTGTATTTTTCTTGCTTGTTTTTGAGCAAAACTCATGAAGTTGGAGTATGCTGGGGAACACCACTGAATTCAAAGAAGTAGAGGAATTCATTTTATCCAGAAATCAGTTTGGTGCAAAACTGACTTCTTTAAAGTCCTTAGTGATACTAAGGTCTTTCAATTCCCACAAAATTCCATTTAAAATCCCTTAAAATGGGCTATGGCTTACTCTCCCTTCAAAATTTGTTAGCACAGATTTGTTTTTTAAAGCTGTACCTGGCTTGTACAGTGTGAAACTCACTCATATGTATTTTCGCTAGTCATAGAAGCTTCAAAATCAACATTAATAAAGACAGTATATTACAAGTATGCAATCTGTAAGCAGAAAAAACATCTGACATGCCTGGGCTACAGGGGCAGAATGTTAATCTTAAAATATTCTTGTGACCAGCTATCATTAGCTGTACAACTTATAGCACATTATTGCACTGGAGAAATTTCAGGGACTTCTGCCCATTGTTATGAAAGTGTTATGACATATCAGCACTATTTGATTGTATTACTGGACTGTAATGTGCTAGAAGTGTAGTCTTTCATTCATTCTCCCACTAGTGGCCCAATTGGTGGGAAGACCTACATATGAATCAGTCAGCTGAGAACAGAATAAACATGCATACTATCACATCTCCATTGCCTTATTAGCATTGCTATGCATGAGTCTAAATTAATTTTAATGATCTCCTTAAAATATCAGGCATTTATTCATGTTTCTGCAGCTTTCAGGTCAACCTACTAATCTCAAAGCTATCTGAGATTTTAATGAACTCACTTTTTGCGACTGTTAAGACCAAACCACCATTGTTTGTTCCTTCAAGACTTGCCACTGTACAGTTAATTAAGAACTGAAAGGATCTCCTTTCCAAATATCTGTTCTGATTTCATATATGTGTATCTGTATAAGCTATAACTGAACACTTTTTCACATACAATAATTCTGATATTCCTTATTTTCATGCATATTTTGCTTTTCACTGTATTTTTACGGTAGTAATGGTGTACTGTAATAGAGCCATCAGCTATCGTTTCAAGCACTGATTGCTGTTATTAAATTTACATTGACTTTGGAGAAACTAGTGAAATCTCAAAAAAATTAAAAATGGGTGTAGCTCATGTTGTTTTGCTTGCTTTTCACATTTAAATTGCGTTCTGTTGCCATCATGTCTTCACATTGATTCTGTCTGCAAATATTTTTTCCTCTCTTTTTTTTTTGTTTTTTTGTTTGTTTGTTTGTTTGTTTTTGTTTTTGGGGTTTTTTTTACCCTCTGAAGGGGATAACAGAGAATCCTCATCTTGATTATGGAGTCAGATCCCAAGAAATATGAATTCCTAGTTGTTAAATTCCTGCAGCAAATACATCCAGTAAAGTTTCCTTAAATCTCCCTCTTCTCTCTTAATATGTAGATCTCAATCATTCAGTGAGCTAGCTGTGGGCTTAATGTCCTTATATAGGAAACCCCGAGTCTCACATATTTTCATGCATTTATTTGCTGGATTTCCTAACATAAAATTTCCATTGGGGACTAAACACACAATTTGAGGAAAAAAGTTAATTGAAACCACTAAGAGAGGTTGCATGATGTTAGTCAGTGGTGGTCCATTGTCTGATATGACACTAATGCATCTTCCTGTCCTGTAAAACTGTGGTTGTTCTGCAAACCCGAGGAAGTCAGACATTTTAAGTGTTAAAACAAGAATGGGCTAAAAACAGGACAAGAGAGAAGAAAACAAGAAGAAAATTAATATATCTGTTCTTTAGTGAGGCAATTCAGAAGTGGAGGGAACAGTTTCCAAAAACAGTTGTTTCTCCCATGCTGCCAATCAATGTAAAATGGGATACAAGTCACAAAGCAGGGAATTCAAGGCAAATTACTTTGATTGCTCATTTAGTGTCATTTAGTCATTTATTGATAGGAATGATAGAATGGAATTAACAGAGTCACTGAAGTGGAAGATGAAGTGCAAATTATGTTCCAGTCAACCATGGGTTTTGATACCAAGGAACACTTACAGTGAATATTTAAGAATCAATAACCTAAACCAATTAAGATGATATAAACTTGTGCTGTGTTATTAGATATAGTAAAGCAGATGATAAAATCAACTCCTATGCAAATAAGTCACACAACCCAGATTCAGATGTATTCATTCTCAGTTTTTTATATAGTGTTATTACACATGCTAGTAAATTAAATATGTCTCTAGACATGATTTACTTCCATATTATTAAATAGTTGCTTTGAATTCTTTCATTGCTTATAAAAGCTTTTATTTGTACTAAATGCTACCTCTTTTTGGCATAAATCCTTGGTACTTTCAAATGGAAAATGAGGTTTGGGACAAATATTTTTTTTTAAAAAAAAAAGCTGGATTTACACTGCTCTGATTTTAAAAGGTTGAATTCAGCTATCATAATTTATGCTGAATGCATCTTCTTTTCAGAGCATTTAGTTCGCTACTAAAGCACTTTTTCCTCATATCCTGGGTTCAGAAATTATCATCTGTTCAATAAAACAAATAAGTGCATAATTGATGTTATGTATATATCTATAACCACCAGTTTGGATAGACTTTAACTAACAATTAAAGTTAAGAAATAACCTAAATTGTTCACTGAATAAAAATAAGTCAAAATATATTAAGTATTTTCTTGTATTTCATCATATGCAAGCGTGAAAAAAACCCCATAAAAATATTTTAACATTTAGCCGTGTGTGTAAAATAATTTCAACTTCACACTGTATTAATCATTCCTTATGTGGGAGTTGGAATAAAAAAAAAAAAAAAATCTAGTTGCTATCTGTCATAACTCCACTGACTTTAGTAAATTTAAACAGGATTTGGTCTGGTCTCTGTATCCACATAGGATACTAAAACCAGAGAAAATTTATGCCAACAGTAGCTATATAGATAGTAATGAGAAAATGAAATCCTATAGGTCTAACATTTATTACATAGTACTTCAAGTGTGTGTGTATGTTTGTGTCTGAGCAAGTGCATGAATGTCTTGGTGTTCCTGTGTGTATACTTACAGAGGTTATTGAAATATTTGAGATCACAGCTACCCAATCAAATTTCTGGATAGACTGTCATGCACTTCAGTTTATCCACAGTGAGTTTCAAATAAATACATTTACACCCTCTATTTCCTCCTACCAATGCAAAGCTCTCCCTTCCACATTTCTCTACAGACTCCTATAACAAATTATTCAGCTTTCCTGCATATGACACTTGGGTAGCTGGCTTTGTAGAATGTGATCTGTAGAGTGGCTTGAGAAAGGGACTGGCTGCTGAGCTCAGAAGTACCTGAGTTTTCACTCAAGAATGTGCTCTAAAAATGAAAAAATGTGAGCTAGAGGCTGTGCATTGCTCAAGACTAGTCTAGATTTTTGAATACAGCTGAAACTCCTGTAGAAATGTACAGTTAACTTTCCTGATTTTTTTTCTTTTTAATTCCTTTTGTTAGCATATTTTGTTAAAGAACCATAAATGCAAAAGAAATAAAAATATGAAAGAGATCCTTTTGCTGTTTTAGGTCTAGGGAAACCAGGCTGTGAGATTGCACTCAGTGCATATATCTGTATGTGCATATTCATCTCTCTTCCCTGACACTGTTTCAACACCCAGGGCAGTGTCAGGCAGACTTGAAAGAGATAAAGCCTAAAAGGATATCAGACATTACATATAATAATATAAAAGACGGAGATCCTATTAGTGCCACTGCAGAAAAGCCCTCATTGTGAAAGTACATATCTGTTAGAAGTCAGAGACTAAACAGCCCTCCATAACCCAAGACAGTGGACACATTAATTCTATTGTTCACTACTTATGAAACCTTTCCCTCTATGGATCTGTCTGATGCATTATGTTTTGATTGCATTAACATTTTTGGTTTTGAGGGAGAGAGAAAAAGTATAACAGTTTCCTAAAGACTGTTTTAGCTGGTCTTTGAAATTTTACACTTCACCAAAATCAGTAAAGCAAAAGAGGAGTATCTCTGACTTTCCTGCTATTGATTTTTTTTTTCCTGCAACACTAGGATTGCAGGGAAGATACATATCTTATTTTTAATATTTATAGGCAGGAAATCAGAAAAAAACTGAATTTCAAAAATTTGGGTCACGGAAAGGGTGAGGAGCACAAATGGGAAAAGAACTTCTTATGTGGAATTATGCTGTGGTTCATTTTAATATATTTTCAATTTAATATATTTTCAACAAGTCTACTTAAGCAACAGTAACCTGATTCAAGTGAGGGGTTTATTTGAAACCTACCAATCTCTACTCCACATACAAAATCTGTCTTGCTGCCATTTCTCAAAATAATTGGGATGAAAGTTTCCCAAACTAACTCACAGAAAAGAACCAAATATGTTTTTTCAATAAAACATTCAATTGAAAAGGAGGAAATAAAAGACATTCACTTCAGTTCACATTAAATTATTGAATGAATTACTAGCTTTAGAAATATAGAAGCAACAGTTGCAAAAATTAATGAAGATATTTCAGAGAAATATTGATTTGAATGATTTATTAGGCTGTAAAAAAAAGAAAAATCATATTGAAGTAAATTACTATTTGCAATGGTAATTGCACATTAGAATATATAAACATTACTGTCAACAATAAAAACTATTCACTAAAGATATGATGCATTTAAATACATCAACTACCACACAGTGTCTAGATGAGTTTTCTGAGTTCTAAGTAGCATGGTCCTCTTGCTTGTAAGCACTGCTCTGCATATCATTCAAGGAAGGAAATATTCATTATGGAGGAGAAACAAATACTTCCTCCAGAAACAAACAAGCCAATCTCTGAACAATATAGTAATAAAATATATTGCTGAATTAGTTACAACAGTGATTTTCTATTTGCAACTAACTGAATATGCAGGACAAGCTATTTTCGGCCCAACCACCTCATCCAACATTTTCACCTACTACAACACTCAGTGTAGCATACGTTCATAGTCCAGAAATGTATTTCTGATACCCCTGTCTTCAGGAGTGCCGAATAATATGGTATAATACAGTGCAGTGCATTAATTTGCTTAAATTAAAAGTTTTTAAAAATAATTATAGAGGAAGGTTTACAAAATTTCAACTTTCTTTTTATAGTTTCTTCTCCAGTTGCAGTCAGTAAATTACCTATATGGAGTTTCACAAGTTGTTTCAATTTCATGTAATGAAAGCAGCAGCAGCTGCACAGAAAGCAGCAACACATTGGGTTTAAAATCTGATTTTCTTATTATCAGCAAATTCTATGTCCCTTAAAAGTTATGATTGTTCTGAGAAGGTCATCAGAAGAATTCCAGGTTAAAAGTTTCTGCAGCTTAAGCATATTTTGCCATTCTACTTCCCACTGATCATTAATATATACAAGAACTCTCCTTGTCGTTATAGTCTCAAGCTGATTTACCATTTAACCAAGAGAGCAGAGAACTTTTTATTCTGTAAAGCTTCAAGCCATAAAATCATACAGGGCATTGTTTCAGCTGCAAGACACTGTAACAGGCATTGTACAATACATTGTTTTTGCAATATTAGATCTGTCATTTATTCTATAAAGACAGACTACCTGTACTGTATATTCAATATTTTGTGTTAGCTGCAGTACTTTAATATAGTTAAATAACCCAAAGGTTCTTCCTCAGATAATTTACTGAAATTAAACTCACTGAACTGAGAAGATTCTAAAATAACCATCTACATTGTTTTCTGACAAATAAATGGGTGCAGTAGTAGGAGTCTTTTGATGATCAGAAATTGTACTGTAATTGCACAGAGAAAAAGTTGGGTGTCTGAGCTCACATACTCACCTGTGGACTAAATTTTTTGCTTCCTATTCTGGCACCATGTCATCAATATGCTTTTCAGTTTTGTATCCAGAAACAAAAATAAGTAACATGGTGCAAACTATTCCCCTACATGACCAGAAATCTTCATAACCCTTGGAGAACAACCATTCTGTGGTTTTATATTATCTGTTCACCACAGTGCCAAGTCTCATGAGTCCCAAAACAGCATCAGATAAAAATGTTTAGGTTTGCTAGTCTGGGCAAGGTATAACATTTTGTCTAAATGTTGGATCTGGATGTAAGTAGTGAGGGGATTGCCACAACACAACTTAAGTATTAACAGATCCTCCCAAATTTCCTGGCAAATCTCCCTAGGTCTCTATGTAGCATAGGGAAATAGTTTTTTCAGGTGGACTCTTTAAGCTTCTGTTCCAAATTGTCTTCTGGGAAAGGTTATTTCTAGAGAGGCAATTCAGACCTGAGACATTAGCTACATAATATTGCTGGCACAAGTGCCAAAATAGAGTGGGAAGGTCGTTATGACAGACATAAATGGGACATCAGTGTAGGTCCCACTTCCTTTCATTAGCAACAATCCCAGCTTAGCTCAGCTCTTTCCAGTGAGCAGGTAAAGAAACTAAAGCAAAATATGTATCCTTCCTCTTATCCTTCTCTCATCTCCACGATTTAATCTCCTCTTTTACTTAATGAAAAAGCTTTCTGTGGTCACAGAGTAGAAAATCAAAATTAAGTAACTGAAATTAAGACAAAGCACATTCATGATCTGGGCTGTCTGTCTTCTGTTGACCTCTGTGTGCTATGTAGGACTGAAGCTGTCTTATGGACATTTCTAATATGAAGCTGGTGAGGAAATGGTGATTGGAGACTAATGGAAGGGGTTGACAGGGTAAGAACTGGGTATTACAGCAAGGAAGCAGTGATGTGTAATTCAGAGACGAAATAAAAACTGCAGAGAAAATAAGCCTACATTGTTTCAGTCTTTCCTGTGGTAAGGCAATACACTGCAGGTATCTCTGACCCTATTCCAGTCCTCATGTTTCTGTTTAGAGAAAAAAAATCTAAATGCCAATTTCTGTAATTAGCCTTTTGCTTAGAGAGTTACTGTGGATTAAAGGATACATGGGTGCATTTATGAAATGTAAACCACTGTTTGTTTTTATAACAGATCCTTCACCCAAAGACCTGTGTAAGATGCTCTTTCTTCTCTATGGAAATTTTCAATTCCATAAACAGTCATTTTAACCTCAGAAATACAACAGATCAAAACTTTCATCTCAGAATCATTACCTTGGAGAGAGACTCCAGGTTTCAGTGGAAATTGATGACTAACCAAAAGTTTTATTGTACAGTTCCTTTAATAATCATCTCAGTGTTGCAAAACTTTCAGCCTAAAAGCTTATGCATTGGTGCTTCATGGGCTGCATATATATATAACATATATAATAATATATCAGATACTTAATACAGTTTGAAATATTTAGTATGATTTTTTTTTTGTTTTATTTTTTTTGTGTGTACAACTATGAGAAAAACAGGAGTATGTAAAAGTAAAAACAGACTAACAAACCTTCATAAAATATTTAATTAACCCTGTAAACTTGGTAAATACTTATATTTTGCTTTTTTTCAGTCAAATTCTCTCAAAACAATAGGAGACTCTGTAATTTAAAAGGATGATTCCACAATCAATAGTCCTATACAAAAACATTAGAGTATTAGTGAAAATAACAGTTTATCTTCCTCATATTATTCAACCATAATAATACCTTCTGTGTACCTTTTAGACAGACCTAAAAAACCTGAAAGGTGTTGGCCACCTAATTTAAAGGAGTAATCACTAGAAGCAAAAATAAAGGCAACAGAAGAATTATGTTTTGACTGATTCTTTAAGACTTTTAACGTATAATAGTACCACACATTTTGTTAAACAGTTTAATTAATTTGACTAAGTGAAACTATCACTCACAGAATATTTTATAAAGTATTTCCTACAAATTTGTGTGAGGAAGGCAAAGGTGATTCATTTGTGAAAAAGTGAGAGTGATAAATTATTACCAAGAAAGTTGCTGACAAGGTCAAAACCGTGCCTCTGTTTTGACATGCAGACGTAATGATAGTGACCCCGAGTGAGTGAGCCAGAAAACACAGCACAATTGCTCAGTTTCTGTCCATCAAAATAATTAATCCCACACAGCAGGTTTCATCATGGTTCACACTGGGATTTTAAGGACTGCAGGGTTATAACTCCCTATGAACACTTAAAACTAGGCACAAGTGTCCTGTGGGATCCCAGGGCTGAATTATTCTCCCCACCCAGGATCTTCACACCCCTCCTCTCGTTTACAAAATTCATTGTCCCTTTGTCCAACCCTGTTCCTCCACACAGGTGCCAAGTCCTTCACAAGGGTCTGGCCAAGATACAACCAACCCCTTCAAGCAGCTGACATCCAAAAGTTCCTGTGATGGAGAGCAGGTACCCCTGATGCCCATGTTACACCAGCTCTGTTTTAGCCAGGTAGCAGGGTGCAGAGTGACAGAGGTGAGTTGTGAGACGTGACGTTACCTGGTGAGGTGAAGCCACCCAGGAGGGATTTGGTCTACCTGAACTGCAACTGAGAGGATGCTGCAGTGTTGTAAAGGATGATTCAATGGGAAACTGTGTGTGTAGAGTCAGCACAGAGAGCTAAACATGGCTGGCAAGGAGGCTACAGTGATGTGACACTGGAGTTTAGGCTGAGTTGTAAATTAGCAGGCTACTTGTGAAGAAATTGAAAAAAGTCTCAAAGTAGCAGATTCACAAACTCAAACTTGTCCCAATGTAGGCTGAAAAGGATGGACAGAAGTAGGTGTAAAATCTGCAAAACTCGAGTTTAACTTTAGTCTCTGTATTTGGCTGGTAAAAAATGCACCTTGAATGTCTTTTTAGAGGGATTTTTTTTTTTTTTTAATTTGGGATTTTTGTTGATTTTTAGGCACTTGGTGTCCTGGGGGTGGATTTTTTTCCTTTTATAGCCATTGTGTGAAATTCAGATATTAATAAAAAGTGTAAGCTTCTTTCTGATGGAAATAAGATTCTTAAAAGCATCTATTTTATGTCTGCAGGTTATCTTACAAGTAGTGCCTATTATGCACATCACATTTTTTTAAGATTTTGAATTTTCAGAGAATCGGTCTTATTTGTTAAGAACACATACTATATTTCTATTTTCCAAAATAAGCAAATATACTAAAACTTTTATTTTTTTACCCTTTTCTTACAAGTAACTTTACATATATTCCCATGATCTCCCAAATTCAACAGAGTTTACAGGTATTTTTTTCTATAAGAAATGTCTCATAATATTACTGTAAAGATCTTGATAGATATTAAAATTTCAGTTATTTGTGTATTTTCATTATCACTTTCAGATTTTCCATTATATGTGTTAGCAAATTTTCACCAAGTTAATAACAAGTACTCCACATTTTTTTCAATATCCTGATGATTATAAAAAAAAGTTCCTAACAAAATATTTTCCTGGTCCCTTCTATTTTTTAAAGATAGATAATGGAAAACAAAGAGCTGAATAATGTGGTTTTTTCAGATTATTCCTTCTGGTTAGAGTAAGTTTTATGAATACTCTACTATTATGAGGTACATTTTTTAGTTCAGAGAGAATATAAATTTGACCTGTACTCTGAAAAGTAATATCCTTCCTACTCTGCAAATATTCCAGTAAGCATGAAGAATGTATTTCTCTACTTTTGTGTTTTTTTGAACAAGTGTCTTTGATCCAGCAGTATTAGTGGTTTTAGATCACATAAATGCCAAATTACACATAATTTCTATACTCCTTTGTCTGATGTAGAGGTCTATCAGCAGTACTTGAGAGTTCAACAAGGTAAAAAACCTAAGAGCAACTGGCTCTCAAGAGATCTTGCCAATGGCTTAACTGATGAAGAAAATTTGCCCTTTTTCTTTTTGTTTTTTTTCCTTGACTGTGTTGAGATGGAGCTTCTCTGAGAATTGCAGTTCCCAAAAGCAGGCTGTAATGTGGTATGGTTCAAATTCTTCTGAAAATTTCTATTGCAATTTAAATACCTGAGGGCAATATTTACACTGTCTTACTGTACTAGATTTGGCTGGGACAGAGCTAAATTACTTCATAGTAACTTGTGTGGTGTTGTGTTTTGGATTTGTGACCAAATGAGTGTTGATAACACGGGTAAATTTTAGCTATTGCTGAGCAGTTTTTACACAATATCAGGATCTTTTCAGCTTCTCCTTCCATCCACCAGTGAGGGGGTTAGGGGTGGCAAGAAGCTGGGAGGGGTCACAGCTGGCACAGCTGACTCCACTGACTGAAAGGACGTCCCATACTGTAAGGCCTCATGCTCAACAATAAAAGCTGTGGGGTGGAGGTTGGCCAGTGCTGCTGGTGTTTGGGGACTGGCAGGGCATTTGTGAATTGTGATAGTGATGAGTAGTTGGTTTGGGTTTTTTTCCTTCATCCCTTGTTTTTCTTGTTTTGGTTTATTGGGGTTTTTTTGTTTGTTGGGTTTTTCGTTTGTTGGGTTTTTTTCTTCCATGTTTTATTTTTCTTTTTTTCTTTGTTGTTTATTACTAAACTGTCTATATCTCAACCTATGAGTTTTGACAGTTTTACCCTTCTAATTCGTTCCCCTCTCTCACTGTGAGATGAATATGTGGTTGTGCTGCACTTACCTGCCTGCCAGGGTTAAGCCACAACACCTATCAATGTCCCTTAACAGAAGTGTTGATCACACAGACCTATTTCGAGACTGAATCCAGTGGCATTTGGAGGGTACTTTCCAAGGCCCTGACTGGAAAAAACAATTAGCTTTTTATAACTGGAAATACCATATTGTAACCTCTGCAATACTTTCCACCTGAGGAAGACAGCATTTCAGAGAAGAATTTAAAGAGGAATAGTTCCTAAAAAGTCTGACAGGCTTGCCCTTGTTCAGTGGGGTAAAAAGAGGACATCATTAAACGGGACAAGCTTGGCACTGATATTTCTTCATCTATCCCCCTTTCTCATTTTATCTGTTAGCTTTTCAATCACAGCAGGTTTATTCTTTATTTGTGTGATTCTTTTCTGGACTCAAAAAATGGCTTTGATATGGAGGTCTAGTTCTCAGAACAACAAAAGTAGAAAGGAGAAACAAAGTATTTGGACCCCTGCTTTAGTTGATATGTGGAGAGGAAAAGAACATTCAGAATTTGGAAATAATCTGTTATTCATTTTATTTCACTTTTTTTGGAAAGTCTGAAGAGATACAGCTGTGTTGTCTTTCATTACTTTCTCAGAGGATGCCTTTCTTCCCTGTCACTGCATCATAACTAAAATAAAATTGCCTGCTGCTAGATTCAGAGGCTTTGTCTCTACCTACAACAACAATGCAAGACTATTACTACAGACATAAGCCTTCAAAGATGGTATTTTGACTAAGCAATCACAGAATGGGTCATGTTGGAAGGGACAGCAGTGGGTCTTCTGGTCCAATTTCCCTGCTTAAACAGGGTTATCTTAGAGCGCACTGCATAGGATTTTGTCCAGGTGTTTCTTGAATATCTGCAGTGAGGGAGACTCTACAACCTCTTTGGTGTCACTCGCACAGTAAAGAAGTTCTTCCTCATATTCAGGTGAATTGTTTCCAAGCATCAGTATTTTGTTTCTGAAGATCAGTATTCAAACCATGTTTCTCAAGGCTCTCTCTTCCCTGCTCCTCTTTCCTTTCTCCCAGTTGACTACAAGTTGCAGTCATCTCCTGCATCTTCTGGCCTTTTATTGGGTAGCTGCTCCTTCCAGTCAACAGACAAGCTGTGGTTACCATTCATGTAAAAAGTACTGTGTCTTGAGAGACTTTGTCCCTCAATTTTCTATTCTTTTCTGTCTTGTGTTTGGAAATATATATAGCCCCACACACAGGATCCATTAGAGACATTTTGGAGTCAGAACAGAAGACAATACCTAGTGGCTGGTAATGAGGAATCTTCCCTTACAGACCAGCATCTACACAGCAGAGCTGACAAAGGATTCTTAGTGTTGATTTTTAAATGAAAACTTAATTGCAGTGTTCAGAATTTCTGCTAAATTAATAAAAATGAATGTATATTACTGTACATCTATATAACACTGTTTTATCTGATAGTACCAGCAGAAAATTCTCTTGCTTGGCAGTTTCATCCATGGAGTTTCAGTATTCTGCCTCAGCACTGAGAGGGAACAGAATCAGGAGGATCTTCATTTCTGTTAAGAACATATTCACAGTGTTAGTTATATTTCAAAGTCATCTCACTCATGAAACAAATACCAACAGTCTACACTTTCATTGGTGTTTTATTTTAACAAGAATAGCAGACATTATCAGCCTTTTTGGGCGATTAACAGCAAACAGGAGAGGAATATCAAGACAAAGAAGCCAGATGTTTATTAGCCTTTTGGAAATGTTCAGTCAAGCAGGCAATATTGTTATACACTGTAAGAAAAGTATCTCAGGAAAAATATTGTTTTCATGCATTAAGAGAATGAGTATTTATCATCGCTGATTACCTCTTGGGGAGAAGAGAAAAGACGAGATTGTATTTGGAAACATAACAAGGTTCTTCAAACTGGATTGCAGACCATTTGTATAAAGAAATCTGTTAAAATGCTTGGGAGATCCTGAGTCTAGCTGTGTGCTTCAGTCATCTCATCATCCTGCAGCAGGACGAGACTCAGGATTTCAATAACATCCATCCACACCAAGGTTCACACTAAAGCAGAAATTCATATCCCTAAAACACACTCTGCAACTAAACTAAGGGTGGTAATAGACTCAGAGCTTGACCAGTGCAGCCAAGAGAAATTGGGTGGCGGTACTGAGCATATGTGCTTCTGCACACTTCTTCTCTCAGCAAAATTATTCAGTTGCACAATGACAAGAAAAAGGTTTGCTACACACTTTTCAGCTCTCTACACTTTCTTAAATGTAAAAAGATGTAAAAATTCTATGTTGTTCTTTGCACATTGATATTTAAAATCTGGAATGCATATTAGCTGGCTTAACAGCTCCCTCTTTATATGAGTTTTCCTGATAACACACACACTCAAGTGTATCTACTTTGATTCAACAATTTATGTTTTGTTTTGCATTAAGCAATGTGTAGGAGCTATGCAAGTCTATTCACATTTACTATAAGCTCTTGTCATCCAGGCTTTTAATTTCTTCCATGAAGTGAAAGATCTCTAATTTATAGTAACCATGTATTTGTCAGAGAGCCAAGAAGTTCTCATCTTCTTTAGATGTAATGTCTGTACAATACACCTTATTCAGAGTAAGTTAAATTCAAACTAAAAAAATGGTATGAATTGTAACTGTAGGTGTGATGTGAAATCAAATGCAGAATTTTATTTCCTTAGAGCTTTATAATTAATGTTCCCTTCTGTGACTCTTTTCCATCTGAAAACTCTCAATTTTTAAGAGATTTATAGATGTCTCATAATTCACAGTACACAAACTGGTAATGTTCATGATTATTTTACTGGAAAAAGCACATCTTTAATTTTTTTGATTTATCACAATTATTTTTTTTTAAATAAGCATCCACAATTGATCTTTCTTTTGTTTCACACACAACTACTTTGGGATACTGCAGCTACTGGACAATATGGACATTTTAAAGAGTGCTATAGCTATAAAATATCTGTCTTTCTGTCTGCATGACCAGAAAGTTTTATGAATCATGTCTAAGTGTTTTCAAATGTTCCATGAATATTTATGGTGAGAGATAGCCAGCAGTGGTAGTACCCCACATATACAAAATCTTTTGTGATGCATTTAAGTCCACAAAAAACAAAGGGCAACATGGTGAACTTTATCCTGTGTTCTGAAGGATGAAAGCAGAAGAACTTGAAAAAGATTGACCAAAAATTCTTGTGTCTCTCTCTTCACTACGCTGGATTCAAACCTGGTTAAATTTTGCACTGAATCTCCAAGTCCTATTTAAATCAGGACGAAGAACTTCACATCAAGCTTATGACCTCTTTTTAACCATTCGCTTTCTCAGATCCCTTGAACCCTGTTTGCAGCAGATATCTAAAATAGATTTGAAAGTGTCAGTCTCCCGTTGTCAAACAATAAAGAAAAAAGCCATGTGCCTCTCTGGTATGGAGACCTCATGCTGTATCATGTGCTCACAGATGCACAGCAGTACGAGGGCAATGTGAGGAGCTTGGCCTCTTCTGTGCAAAGATTTATGCGGCTGCTGCAAAAAGCCTGGTTGAGTGGATATCCCTAACAAAGACCTCCATGTCAATTTGTCTGTCCCATATTAATCTAGTTATTATTATCAGTTCAGTGAGAGATTAGCAATTTGCCAAGAAAAGTGTAGTCATATCCTTTAATTTGTATAGTATTGCTGTGTATTTCTGTGTAACCTAAGCACTAATTGCATTCACAAATGAATCTCTCATTCCTAGAACCTTCTATAAACAATAGGTTCTTTCAGTGTGCTTAAGAATTCAAAAATTTATTAAGTAGAAGCATTTGGTAGGTAGCTTTGGCAGAGTCAGAATTGCAGGTATAATCCCACAAATGTGCAAATTCATTTTACAGCTCAAAATTACTGAAAAATAAGACAGTGGAAATGATAAAACTCTGAGTAAGTTAAAATGGCAAATTTTGGTTTTAATATTGCCAGTGAAGTCATTTAATTATCTCTCTACAAAAATATATTTATAGTATAGGAAATATCCAGTCAGTTTTGTCAAAAATACATATGCATAAGTCTTTGAATGTGGTGGAGAATTATACCTTAAGTGACATGTTTCTATACCCAAAATCAGAAGACCTTTTCAGTATTTCAGACATACTATGAAATGCTATTTGTTACACTTCCACAGATAAATCAAAAGCCTCACACCAGAAGCCCAAATCTTTCACCATATCATAATATAGCTTCAGGTGTTTCTTCCTGTGCTGCATCTGCCTTTGAGATTCTGCACATCCAGTAAACAAACTGATTCCTGAATATCTTATCTGATTGTTATTTATTGTCAGCTGAGAAGTTGCTACACACCAATCTAGACTGTTGCAATCTCTAAGGTTCTGTGAAACTACTCATTTCTCTGGAATTTCAGCATTTGCTTCATTGTCTAGCAATAACTTTTCTTACTGGAACCAGAACTATGATATGGGTACAAGACAAAGTAAGCTAAGTAGAGTCTCAAGAGATGATCTGCATGCAGAGTAACCCAGAATCTATAGACATTGTATTTCTGCAAGCAATCCTGTGAAGTTCAGTTCTTTACCACAGTAATGATAAATGCTGAATTTTTTTTATACCATCCACTCTATAGCCTCAGAGAGGAAAAAAAATCTCAAGACAATTCAACTGAGAAATTTCATATATGAAATTAAAGGAAGATTTCCTACTCTCCTCTGAATCATAAGAACTAGTGCACCAAGAGAGGGAGAGAGAGGTATTACAGCTTAATAGGTCCATACAGTGTACTAAAGAAAATAATTGCAACATAGAATACTTGTCTGTTTATGACAGACAAGTACCTGAACTCTGTTTTCAGGACCAACGTGTTCAATGATCAGAGTCCAAAATGATTTGTCTGCAGCCCAAAGCTCAAATGAGCTATAACATGGAATCTCCATTCTATGAGAATCTTAACATTTTTAACCATCATATGAACCATAAAAAACCCATATATTTCTCCTAGGAGAGCAGGTTTTTGTAACATTATCTGTGCACTACAAGACAAGGAGGGGAGAGGAGGGGAGGGGAGGGGAGAGGAGGGGAGGGGAGGGGAGGGGAGGAGATATAGTCACCATATCATATAGTTGGACTGGAAGGCCTGTAGGTATCCCTGAAAAGAAAGTGCTTTTTGCAGCTACAAAACAGGCTTTCAGATCAATGTTTAAGACCCACTTACAGAAGGTACAGTGAAATTGCATAATCTTTCAAATTTTCACTCCATTTAGCAAAGTGCTTCCAGTTTCCATTTTGTATCAGGTGAAACAAGGAATATTGAACGAAATGCTGATCTCTATCATGAGGATTTTATCAATCTCTGTATTAAGAGCAGAGCATTTATTAAACAAATGAATCAGAAGAATTAAAGGCAATGTGCAGACATTGGCTTTTGACAGCTCTGGTCCATTTAATTATTTTTCTCTTCTGAGTATAGTTCAAAATGCTGTTGGATATTAAGAAAACAAGTATTTATCTTCATTTTTCCAGTTTACTCATTTCAGTAGACAGTCTTCATCTCCTAAATGTAAGTTACTCTTATGTACTAATGTCTTTTTATCCCAACCTACAGCACAGCTCTGCAACTGTTTTCATAAAGAGCTCAAGTAGAAAAAAACAGGGAAGACGCAAAAGAGTGGTGAAAATCAGGGTGGAGGAATCACTATGGATCTGATTCTGACAGGAGAGGGGAGGAAAAGTGCCCATATGCCATAACACTTTTTCTTGCCTTTTTTTTTCTGTAGTCTGTGGGCTTTTTGCAGCAGAAAACATGTCCAGTTTGTCAGCAAACCTGATGGTACCTTATAGCCAGGATGTGATCCATAAGTCAACCTGACTTTCATGACCAGACTACCTGCCGGTGTGAATCAGCACTGCTTCAATGGAGCTATGTATCTCTCCACTTCTGCATTTTCTTAAATTTTCTCACTGGAAATATTTGAGGTCTGTACAAAATTTCAACTACATATAACAAGGACAATGTTTGAAGTTTTCAAAAGAATGAGAAGTAGCATCACTGGAAATCCCATAAGGACTACATTCCAACAAAAGGCCTGTCTATATGACTTAACTATTCCCTTCCTCTTGAAAGGATGAGTCCTGAGCACAGTTTGGCCTTACTCCTCATCCACAGCCTGATTTTAATGAGATGGAAGTCCAGGCAGGCACAATTAAGGTAGATGTGTCATACAGACTATCCCGCTCCCTAGTCTGGGTAACTGGCAGAAATCAGAAAGCACTGAGGAGTAAATCTTAACAATTCCTTAGATTTATGCCCAGGGAACCTGTTCTCCCATATAGTTTAAAGCAACATGCAGACTTACTGTAAGATGGATTCATTAGATGAGTCAAGATATCATAATGAGAAATTAGTGTACCACCTGCTAAATTTTGCTTGTTATCACCATCTCAGAGCATTTGTGGATTTGTTGTTTTTTGCTGTTCATTTGTCAATTAAAGTTACAAAATTAAATAAATGATCAGTCTGACCAGGCAGCTTCAGCCAATTATTTGTAACCCATACAAGGCTGCATAAAGTCAGGAAAAAACTACAAAACAAATAGAAGAATAAAAACACACCTTAAAAATAGAAAGTGTATGAAAATGTTACAATATATGACACCATACAAAAAAACATACTCACAGAATAAAGTGTCAGATTACCAAGCAAGTAAGCAGCTTTTTTTTATATTTCTTTCTCTTCCATTATGAAAAATAAATCTACCCAGGGAAATAAAGATATTTTCTCCAATTGCTGGTACATATTGTCACATTAAAAAAAAGAAAGGGGAAAGCAAGACAGAAATGCAAAGATTTCTTGTCTTGCCCCCACAAAAATATATTTTTATTAGCTATAAGCATCTCAGAATATCAAAGCATTTTAAAAGACCAACACAGTCTGTCTGCGTCCCACCTAACCGGGACCCTTCAGTAAGACAGATTCACTGGACAAACAGGAACTTTAATACTTCAAGGAGAACTACACTTAATAGCAAGAGAGACCCTTTTTCATCATGTAACCTTAACCGTCATATTGTTGCCAGCACCATAAACAAATTAGACTAAACTCTAGCAGTTCCTGAAATTATTTTTATTAATACAAGGGTGTGACAATTATTGTGGGTTTCACGTTGTCAGTGGTAATGTTAGCTGCATGATTATGTTTAATGGATAACACAAAAGACCCTAAAGTAGCCAGCACAAAACATACTCTACAGACACAAAAAAGACTCCAAAGAAACCAGCACAAAACATATCAGGCTAAGCAAACATCTTCCCTCACCAATACTTAACTGACAGAAAACTGTCCGGAAGCACAACAACCTAAAACAACAATCTAAACCTGACCAGTACCCATAGCACAGAGGAGAATTGCACATAAAGATAGCTGTCTCCCATTAATAAAATATGTTATAAGAAATAACACACCTTAAAGGAACACCACAACCAATATTGATTGATTACGAGATGTAAGGCGAGGTATAGAGTTTATGAAATAAAGATGTAAGCCAGGTAAAATTAGTGAGTAAAGGTAGATATGGGGTAAAGATGGAAAGGTATAAGTCATAAAGTAATAGGAAAGCAAAAGAGAAAACAGACTAAAAGACTGCTCACCCCTTCATTGTCCGAAGCAAGGGAGGAAGCAGGGCAGCTCGATGGTTACCCCCGAAGAGATGGTGGTTCTTTTTCCCCCATTTTGCTTATGATCAATCTCTTTTTATACTTTTTCTTTTCCTTAGGTAGTTTGAGTGGCTATAGGCAATAATAGTTCCTGGGGTGATAGACAAATGACACAGGCTTAAAGGCTGGCTTCCTGTGCTTCCATAAGATATAAGAAGAAAGGTCATGTTATCTCCATAAGACTCCATTCTTCATTGATCTTATCAATCAGGCTTGAGCACTTTAAGGAAACACCTGGAGCCTCTGTCCTCTGACAGTGGTTCTGGGAGTACCCTTCCAAGGGTGTTTCCCTTAACCCATCAGGAGCTTGTCAGGGCAACCACCCCACACATATGCAATATCACAATGGAACAAGACAGACACAAACACCTGAACTAATTAGATAGCAGTGGAATTCCTGAAAATAGCATTTATGTAACTTTAAACACTCAGTGCAAGTTCAGACTTAACATGCACACATACATGCATCAATGTAGGGCAAAACCAAACAGTTTTGGGTTTTTTTTTGAAAAGGGTTTTTTTTTCAGTGGAAATGTGCTGTCTGCATTTGGCTATGGGTTTGGCTAGTGTGTTTGATTCATATAATAAGCTACAGTTCTTTACATTTATACCAGTAGAGTGCTGCTGATTTAAGGAGAAGAAATGGGACAAAACTGTAACAGATGAGAACTTATCGATGTGATAACTGGCTTTGCTCAGTATGAAATGTTTTCTCCAAATAAACCACTCAACATTATAAAATCTACAGTAGAGATCTGAGGAAACATTTTGTCGCAGACTCCTATTTTCTGTTCATCAGTTTCTGGTCAATATTGCAGAAGAATTTACTTGAAAGCCAGCAGTTTCTGAGAGCTGCTCATAAAGCTCTTCTTTTTATTCTTTCTGGACTTGTTTTACAGCAGTTTCATGTGCCAAGCACAAGAGCTTGTTCATCATTGTTCTTCAAAGTCACTATAAACAATAGGAATCATAAATATATGTATAACTCAAATCTGTAAGCAGAGTAACTGTAGTGACTTGCTGGAGCATCTGTCAATAAACATATTTGTCAGGTTTAAAGCCTATTCAAAAGCTAAATGCTGAAAAATAACCCATATTTGGCAGTTTAGATAATAATTCAATTTTCTGAATCTCCCTCTGGCACGTGTGGAGTCCATTTTGTGTCCCTTCAGTTAAAGCTTACTCTTTTTTTTTGTTTGTTTTTTTTTTGTTCGTTTTTATATCACTACCCAAATGATCTTCTCCATGGACACACCCTTGTCGTGGGGGAGCAGCTTGCGTGCCCTCATGAGGTTGCGAGCTGTGCTGGCAGTGGTTCATGCCTCCGGTAGGGTCTCCCATGCTAGTCAGGTCTCAACTGAAGGGTCAGA
>JAWWEE010000001.1:106905922-106943008 GCA_035221455.1 Xenops minutus | reverse complement strand
GCCCTGGCGCCCGTGCCGCGGCGGAAGCGGCGGGGCCGGGCCGAGGCCGGGGCGGGGCCGGCGGGGCTCGGGAGCGGAGGGGAGCGCGGCGCCCGCGGTTCTTGTCTGGTTCCCCGCCCCAGCGCCGCCGCAGTGCCGCCAGCATACATCGCTCCCAGGTGCTTCGCCACCCAGGCAGCTCGGCCGCATCGGAGCCCGGCGCGGCCCTCGCAGGCGGTGCCGCCGCCGCCGCTGCTTTCCCCGCCGAGCCTTCGTGCGGTGCCGGTGCCGGTGCCCTTCCCCTTCCCCCGGCCCCGGCAGCGCGCTGTCCCGTGGGCAGCAGGAGCTGGGCCCCACGTGCCGCTCAGGGCCCCGCGGGCGCAGCCGGCTGTGCCGCGCTCCTGTTCTGAGCACGGCCGCACCTGCCGCGCAGCGTGCCCGCGGCTGCAGCCCTCCGACCGGGGAGGAACCTCTCGGGGGCGAATTTCTGCAGGTGTCTGCTCGGACAGGGCGGTCTCGCCGGGGAAGTGTACCAGCAGCGGGAGCCTGGGAAGAACAGCAATTAGAAGCCACACTACATACCTCGTCCCAGGGCTATTTCCTGTGACAGGGAGTATTCTAATCCATTACGTCCTGCAGGTGAAATGTTACCCTGAGCCAGCAAAGGGAAAATAAATCACGTAATTTATCACACATGACATTTTCCACTGAGAAATACTGGTGATACCATACTATACCATACTGTTAATGGTATGTGAAGATGTAGAGAGTCTCAACCAGATGAGAGGTAAGAAATAATTCATATGCAAAAGTTTCTTTAGAAAACCCACACGTATTCTGTGGGAATACAGACAAATTTCACTTCAGAGCCTTCCACTGGACAGAATTGAAAGATGCAGCCATTGCAAGTAAAATCATAAGTATGTAAAGCCTACAGGTATTCAGAAGCTTACCACTGGTTGTTGTGTGGTGCATTTTTATGTTTCTAAAAGTCTTCATGAAAGTAAGCAGCGGGGGGCTCTGAGTCACTTGATCTAGTTGAAGATGTCTCTTGTTGTGGCAGGCGGGTTGGACTAGGTGGCCTTGGAGGGTCCCTTCCAACCCAAATTATTCTATGATCTTGTAATGCATTAGGGAATCTCTCCAAGATTATAATTTTATAATATTTTTATATAAGCCAAAATTATACCACACAAAGGGCAAAAACACAAACAATTCAAGTCACTTGTGCAAATTTCAGCTGAGACTATGAGGTCCGTTGCAACTAAAAGTTCTCTATACCAAACTATTATCTAGCTGTGCCAGCCTTGTGTCTCTTTTGAATGGAGTGTGTTTCTTTGTTACCAGTATCTTTCCTCAGACCTTGTAGAAGTTTGTGTTCTTGTTTTGTTTTGTGATGTACGTTTTTATACATCAAGCAGATAGACTCTAGTTCCCTGAACACCAACACATTCTTATCACTGCTGGGAGAAACTGCTTTTGTTTCTGCAACTATAATGGTTTACATACTGAGATAAGGCCTTTAGGGACTTGTATCGCACCCCAGAATACATCAGTAAAGCAAAAAATTGATTTTTCATACCTTGGTAGGGAGAGAGGAAAGCAGCTGGAAGAATGGGGGAATCTTTTATGTAGCATTTAATCTATTTAAAAATGGTGCTTATTTACATACCTTTCCATTCCTATAAAAAGAATCTCAGGCATTTTCTGAGTTTATCCAATTAGTTCCACATTGATTTTTCTCTAGACATCCAAGGTCATATGCAACTCTGAATTGGAAATGCTTATCTTCTAAGTTAATGACAAATCAATTAGTGTAGATTAAATATTTTCTCCAGTATTAGCAATTTCACTTACCAAATCTTTTTAAAAGTTCACAACAATTAATTCAAATATAAAGTTCAAGGTAATGGACTTAACAGGATGCTACTGTCAAGCAAACATCAGTCATACAACTTCAAAAGGGCTTGAGTTAGGGATTAGCAATTTTAACAATGATTTCTTAATGTTTTTCATCTTGATCCCTGTCCCTTAGGTTAATGTTGTTCATTCCACAGTACTGGTATCAATATCTTTTTAGGCATATGTAAAATACCTGTGAAGTAGTTCCAGATACCAAAGTGCTTCAGTGTCAGGCTTTACACATTCAGTCTGGAAAGAGCTGATATCCTTGGTATTTCAAGCAAATGCATGTACCACGGGAAATGGGTCAGCAAATGGCTTCTACCAAGAACAGCAGAGTGCGGTACTGATTACTTTTTGATCACTGTCTAGTGTTAAGGGTTTGGGAAAATACCATTGAATGATATGAATTGCCTGAAGTATAAACTGAGTCAATAAGAAAACACATCCTGGGATAGTTTTTTTTCCAACCATTGAACTATAGTACAAGGACGTGAAGTGTGAGGTTTTTTCTTTGTTGTTTTTTTTTTGTTTGGTTGGTTTGGTTTGATTTTTTGTCTTTTTTTTTTTTTTTGTTTGTTTGGATATTTTGTTTGGTTGGTTTGTTTTTAATTGAAGACAACTATTATGTGCTACAACCAAAGGCAAAACTTGCCCTCTGAATGCCATATGATTAAATCACAGGGTCAGATACACAAATTTGGGTCTATTCCCTGCCTTTCTCTATGCAGGCATCAACCTGTGCTTTTTCATTCTGGGTAGATTGCTTTTAGTGTGCACATAGAAGCTTCTAATAAAGGACTCTATCTATCTATCTATCTATCTATCTATCTATCTATCTATCTATCTATCTATCTACTTCAACTGATGCTATTTTGAAAGTCTTTTGCAGGAATTTAGGCATCAGTAGTCAGATATCACTGCCCACATATAGCCAGTGTCTGTGACCTAATTCTTCTTTGCTCCCGGTGGCAAATTCCATCTGTTTAGACCTGGAGAAATAGATCAATATGTTACTTTAATACTCCAGGGAGTTGATTATGCCTTCTATATATTTTTTATTTTTACTTGATATATCCTGCGTCATCAGCTTTATAGGTATATTTAAAAGTCTTTAAATGTTCATCAAGATAATGCTACCAATGTAAAACATGAATGCAAGATGAAGAGAACCAAAATACTAAAACATGAAACTTGCGCATCCCTACAAACTCCTGTGCTCTTTGATGGTTGAAACTTTATACCATTTCATGCACTAGAGCAAGAAGTGTGTTTCAAAGTTGTTGACCATTAACTTTGTTTAACATTGCTTAGCTGTAATCTCTATTCCTTCTCAGTGAAACTGTGTAGTCACACTGTCTTAAGTGCACATGCTTTGGAGAAGGTTTTCCCAGTAGGTTCCATAGTCTATACAGGATTTCCTTTTTTGCATGCTAAATGACTGTCTTCATTTATAAATTACTGTGTTAAAGGGATTGTACACAAAGGATGTCTCAGTCTCTGAATCGTTTGTATAGATATTCTGGTTTTGGACAGAATTGTTACAGCTGTGTGTCCTCTGGTGTTTTTCTAAGGACAAATGATTCAGACACTACAGTCTGCTAGGTAATTGGGGGAAACGTGACATGTATGTTCTTTATGAAGGTTAATCTGGTGCTTAAGCTAAGAAATTTAATGTTTTTCCCAAAACAGGACTAATCACAAGTATCTGCTTTGCATTAGAGACTCATTCTAAGTATTTTATACACTGCATGAAGGAGCAGACATTTGACATAGATGTACAAAATGTTTTTGCTCACAGGCCATGCAGACTGGTCTTGCATTTCTCAGAGGAATGCTGCAGAAAACTGATCTTGCTGAGATTAAGCACTCTAATTTTAAAGCCTGGAAAAGCGGTAATCATGAGACAGGGGCTCTAAGTTAAGCCATAGACTGCATACTTAGAAAAAAAAAAAACAAAACCCTTTTCATTTCTCTATTCTGTGCGGAGTTAAGGAATAATACCTTCTTACTTGTCAGGATTATAGGATTACATCAAAGTAAATCAAACCAAAACATCTCCCCCGCAACCAAACCAAAGAACCTTACCACACCAAATGCTTAAATGAAAAATTCTTCAGAGGTACAGTGCATAATTCTAGGACGTAAAATGCCAAATTCTGGGTTTCCAGCAGGTTTGCTATGCTTACTTCAAGAAGAAACGTTATTACCAATAACTTCGGTAAGCTTTCGAAGTGACACTTGTGTAAATTTTTAAATACACCACTGCATCAAATCATGAAATCTGGTGTTGGTCACTGGTGTTTGGGATTATTTCTCTGCTGCCTGGGAAATTGAACTGGAACAGTTTCTATCATTATCTTAAAATGATAGCCCATACTGAAAAACCTGAAATGCTTTTATAAAGCAGTGCCTGTTGATTATGTTCCTTTGCCTTTTCTGCTCTATTTTCAAGATTCCCCTTTTCATTATAGCACTGGTAATAGATAAAGACAGATGCCCTGTCTCAGGACGCCTCTCAAAACCATCTCATGAAGACAGAGAAATGCCAGAACACTAAGTCCAGTATAGATCAAGAGCAGGTTGACAGCTGTTGTAGTCTTCAGAACAAAATATTTTATTCATTAATAGAACTAGAGTTTACAGTAGTACTTACTAAATAAATTATAGATTTTCTCTTTTACAAGAAATAAACTAAAATCAAAAATATTTCAAAGGCAATATATTTACACAACACAAGAGCTTGTTATAAATAACATTTTTTTCTTTATCAATAGCGAAAGTATATTTAGGGGCTCATTTTCATATAGTATGTGCAGAGGTTTACCCTAACCCTTGTGATACCAGTTCCAGTTTCCACTGATGGACTTCAGAAATTAGAACTGAGAGGTTAAAACAAATGCAATTAATTTTTTTTTACCACTGTGCTTATTTTTAAATAGGAAAAGCAGATAATAGATTTTGCTTGCGTATCATTACAGAATGCATGCAAATGAAACCACTAGAGAGCTGATAAGAAAATATTACTTCCAAGTTCAAAAAAGGTGATTGGCAATATAGTAGAAAGTAGCCTGAAAACACAGTTCTTCACAGTTCAGCAAGCAACAGTAGATGACAGTGGAGTGTGGAATGTGTCATGTCATTTTTGCCAAGTCCATCAATCCTTTCTCTGGTTGAAAGATTCTGACACTTCTTAGAATAAGTTGCTTATTACTCTTTGTCTAATAGGCTCAGCAAATTCCTCCTTCTTAAATAAGAAGTGCAGAAAGTGCTCATTGTTAACCATGGTCACTTCTCTTAGTCTTACTCTTCATGTTTTCTTTGTTACTGAAAATACAAAAATGACAAGTAAAGTCAAGGGTTGCGTTTATTGGTTTTCTTACAGAATTATAAACAGGTAACATCTTTCTTCCCCTAAGCAGGCTGGAACACAATTTGCCAGTGATTGTTTTCTTACTTTGACCCCTAATCAGAATCATCAGGTGTCTTTTCTTGCACAAGAGATAACCCCTATGGGTTTGCAGACATTGCAGCACATTACATTATATGAACTAGAACTACTTGCTGCTGCAGAATGCTGAACACTCTGGACATCAGAGAAGACAGAACAAACTGAGACTGCTCAGCCCTTCAAAACAGCTCTTTTTTTTTATCTTGCAGAATTGACTGACCTTTATTACTTTAAAGTCTTAGTAGAAAAATGTCAGTTTTCATAGTCATGAATAAAAGTCCTTTCAGCTTCTGCATGACACCCTTTCCAGCTGAAGGATCATATCTGTCCAAGAACTTTCAGGCACAACTAATGTCCTAGTCAATGCTGTAGCAATCATTCTATTTCACAAAAAGAATTACTTAATAATGTTAATAAAGTTTTCTACAGTACCTTTTACAGAACCAACAGTTACATAGTACAAATAGTTGATCACTTCTTAGCATCTCTGTAGAGTCAGAGGTGAGTTGAAGAGAAACTAGGTTTTGCTGAGTCATTACTATGACTCAAACATAGGATAAACTGACAGCTGAACAAAATATTTCAGTAAAGTGAATGCATCTTAGCTAATACAACCAACATGGAGCAAGAAAAAAAAATCAAAATAAAGAAGTCTGTAGTGACCTTATTCTAAAACCTTATTAAAAAACGTAACAAAGGTTTAAGTTTCATTTACAAAACAGATTTTTAAGGTCACCTTTACATTGTACTTTTCAATACAAGCACTTAATGAACCTTTAAATAGTTCAGCAACTGTCTAATCTTGATTATGAGCAAAAAATATCTAAAGGTATTTCTAAAGCTTGTCTTAGAGAAAGGTAACCATGAGATTTAAGTCAGTATTATAGTTATGGCTTCTACCACTAGCACGTGAACCCTTAGAAAATTATATTTCAATATAAGTCTATGGCAACATTTAAACTTTCTACTGTATTGTGCACCAGTGTTAGGGTGTTCATAACCACTGATGCTAGTGAGCACAGTGCTGATTTCTCAGGGGCTGTTCTCTCTCTCTAGGTAACTGTCTGGCAATTAAAGTCTATCTACTGCCGTATTAGCACTGAATGTGCTCAGGAAGTGAAGTACTTGCAGGATGCAGAACAATTTAATATGCAAAGTGAAATTATCGGAAGAGTGAGTAAAATGAAAGAAAATTATATTCTAAAATCAATATGATGTAAGGCTAACAAGGATTTATTTCTTTTTTCCAAGAATCAGTTTGGCAAAAAAAGTTGAAAAATTCTAGTACTGATAAACAAAATAATGTTGTATGAAGCCAAAACAAATTAAACAAAATTTTCACTAGTGCCATATAGTTTCTGTCTGAAAGCTCAGATCTGAAAGACTGCAAGGTTCATTTCTGACAGATTGTCACATAGCACTGTTCAGAAATGCTGTTTTGAAGCTGCTTTTTATAGTAAATTAACACAATGTCATTTTATGACTATTTTTTTTTCACTATAATGTATAGTGGGTAAGACTACAGAGGCTTACCTTGTGATAGAAACACAGACAAGGCTTATTAACTACAGGGTTAAAGGAAAATCTGGAAATGCCATTTACAGCTAAATTTTTCTCCCTGTGCTTTTCAAAGGTCAAAATGTATCTTGTAACTTTTTCAACTGAGCTTTAGATCAGCTAATGCAGACATCGATTTGGTTTATTTTTAATACAAAAATTAGCAATGACTGGCCTGTTCCTAGCATCCTCTAAAATATGCATCTTTTACTTCTAGTGTGCCTTTAATCATCTTCCTATAAAAACAAATCTGCCTTCTGATCAGCACCACTGAATCAAACTGGTAATACACATGACTTTATCACTTATCATACTTTAGTATTAAGGTGATTAAATTACAGCTCAGTTCCACAGCAACCTCAAACAGTTAAGTAGGTGTCAATACAGTGTGTTGGACAGGACAGAAAAGGCAGGGCTAAGTAATTTCTCAAGATGAGTTTGCCACTTAAGAAGGAACATGTGGTTAGCCATGGTATCCAATTTCCTTGAAGCTATCAGCTGTTGCATACCTAGACAGTTCAGGTATGTGCCATTACCTTGACTATTGAATTTTGGGGTTGTTTTTTTCAGGGTGCAGAGAAAGCGTGTTGCTAGGTCAAAAAAGCTTCTATGATTCTCTCCATTTAAGACCTGTTTATACTTTCAGACCATTAGTAAGGGGAATAAACACTGTGTATTTGTATAACGTGCAGAGTTGAGTTTTAATTATTTTTCTGTTGATATTTATCAGTGGAATACACATACACTTACTGCAGTCTCCCTGACATAATTGTAATGAATGTTTTACAAGCCAAAAACTAACCAAAGAGATCACTATCACACCTGAAACTTGTACGCACATCTTCACAGAAGATACTACCTATGTCTTCATGGATTTTCAGAGCATTGCACCATTCACACTACAGAGTTCAAATCTAAAAAGAAGTACTTAACAGTGCTAAGCAGTGTAAATGATAAAAAGGATTGATGTTTTATAAACTAAATTCCAAAGCTATCAACAAGAAGTGGTTTCACTGTTTAAATGGGGCCAAAACAACTACAGAACAGCACAGGTTGAAGGGACTGCAAGAGACCATCTGGTCCAACCTTTTGCAGGAAAGGGAGCCTGGATGAAATTATCGAGCAAGTAAGACCTAACTCTTTCAGTCTTTCCTCAAATGGCATGTTCTCCACATCTGGTCATCTTCACAACACTCCTTTGTACCCTCCTCAGTCTGTCCACATCTTTTTTTTAACTGTGGGGAGCAGAGCTGAATGTGCTACTCCATGCACAGCCTGACAAGCACTGACAAAGTGGCATGGTCATGTCTCTCTCTGCTAGCAATGCCCCCATGGATGCAGCTCAGGATGCACTTTGCCTCGGTAGCTGCAGTGATGTGGTGCTGACCCGTGTTCAGCGTGTTGTCCACAGGCACCCCCAGGGCCCTCTTAGCAAGGCCATTCCACAGCCACATGGATCATAGCCTGGATGGGTTCTTTGGTTATGTCATCCCCGGTGCAGGACTGGGCACTTGTCTCTCTTGAACTTTATACAGTTCTTGCTGGCCCGCTGTTCCAGCCTGTCCACATCTGAAAGGTGGCTCTCCCTGCTGACATGTCTACCTGGACACCCAGTTCAGCGACATCAGCAAATGTGATGAGGATGCTTTCAGTCCCATCATCCAGATCATTTATGGAGATGTTACAACATAGAGCTCAGTTCCGATCCCTGGGGACTCCACTTGTGACAGGCTGCCAGGCTGAGCAAAACCGATTGATCACCTGTGAGATAATTTCCTGCTCATCCCACAGACCACCCATGCACTCTGTATTTGGCAGTTGTCCAGAAGGAGGCTGTGAGAGACGTGCCACCTTTCAGATGTGTTCCTGAGGTCCAAGCAAGCAACATCCACTGCTTTCTCCATGTTGACAGGAGATAGTACTTTGTTTTAGAAAGGTGATCAGGTTAGCCTGGCATGGTTTGTCTTTGGTAAGTCTCTGCTGGATTTTCCCAGTCACCTGCTTCATTTTGTTGGTAATAGTTTCTAGGAGGCTTATTATACCACTTTCCCAGGGACTGAAGTAAGGCTACTGGGCCTCAAATTACTTGGGTCCTCTTTTGGACAAGTCTTAAAGAGATTTACCCTCTTCTGGTCATCAGGAATGCCCTCTTGATCTCCATGACTTTTCAAAAATAATAGACATTGCAACAATGTCAGCCACTTCTGCTGACTCCCTAGGGTGTATTTCCTGCAGG
Source organism: Xenops minutus (assembly GCA_035221455.1). NCBI lineage: Eukaryota > Metazoa > Chordata > Aves > Passeriformes > Furnariidae > Xenops > Xenops minutus. The sequence goes on along the minus strand of JAWWEE010000001.1, from coordinate 106,933,883 downwards.
CCCATGGATTTACTTCTGCTGAGCCCTTGCAGAGGGCCACTTACGGGTGGTTCAACGCATGCATTGTTGTAGTTACTTGATCCTGGGAGCTGGGAGCCAGCCATGCTGGTGAAGAGGGAGGAAAGGAGGTATTGAGAACCTCTGTCTTGTCAGTTTATTAGTAACTTGTTTCTCTGCATTGTTTAGTAATGGGCCTGTGTCTTCCCTGTGCTTTGGCTTAACTGCTCATGTATCTGAATAACCCTTTCATCTTCTTAACATCTCTGGCCAGTTTCAGTTCTAGCTGAGCTCTGACCTTCATGTCTGCAATTCTGCATGCCCTAGGATTCTAGCGAGGACCTCCTCAGTGGGTATTTGGCCACTTTTCCATAAAGAGTATGCTGCTTTTTTTTACTTTTGACAACACTTAAAATCTTATTGTGTGTAGATGGTCTCCTGTTCTGCCTTCTTTCTTTCCCTTTGTAGGCAGTGGACTGTTATTGTGCTTCCAGGAGCTTGTTGTTTAATAACTCCTAGCACTCACATGTTGTTTTGCTCTCCATGCATGCTTCCCAGTAAATCCCTCTCATCTGGGCTCTGAAGATACTGAAGCCAGCATGTCTAAAATCCAGGGCCTTTGTCCTACTACTGGTCTCCAGTATGCTCAGCAGGATCTTAAACTCCACAATGTTGTGATTGCTGCATCCAAGGCTATCATTTGAAATTATGTTGTCAAGTATGTCTTTTCAGTTTGTTAGTAGTAAATCTAGCAACACATTTTTTCCTAGTCAGCATGACCAACACCTGTAGCAGGATGCAGCCCTCATGTATTCCAAGAACCTCATGGACAATTTGTGCATTGTTATACTGTTCTCCCAACAAATGCCTGGGTAATCGAAGTCACCCATAATGACCAGGTTCTATTGGCTTAATATTTGCTTGAAGAGACAAAGTAAGGTTTTGCCAGGCTTGTCGTGCTGGTTGGGAGGCCAGTAACACATCTAACACAATATTCTCTTAAGAAATTTTATAGACGTTTTGTGTTCTCCATAGCTTACCTTCATATACTCAGATTTCTCTTTTTTTTTTTTTTATGAAGTGCAACTCTACCTCCTCTTCCTATCTTTGCAAAAGAGCTTGTAGACATCTATTGTGTTCTTCCAATTATGTGATCTTCTCACCAAGTTTCTGTGATTCCTATCACATCACAACTCAGACTGGGCATGGAGCTGTTCCTCCTCTTTGTTGCCCAGACTTCATGAGCTGATATACATGTACTTGAGGTGGTTTGACTTAGCATTCCTTGCGTTTGTAAAGTGTTGGGAACTATTCCCCACTATTCTAGTGCACCTACATGCTCATCCTTGCTGTTGCGTATGAGTATGTAGGTGTTACAGCTCTGGATCTTACCCCCAAGTCAGTTAGTGAAAAGCACAGTTCATTAAGTCAGCCAATCTGCTAGCAAAGTTAGGTTGTGTGTGATTAGTCATTTGTCCATTTCAGGATTTCTGAGTCCCTCTTCACAGATGATTTGGGTCAACATTAGACCAGCTTTGAGCCTAATTAACACAAGTCTTACAGAATAGGCTGATCTAATGGGCTACTTGAGGTCACAGTTAACTAAGTCAATTCTACATCTAATTGACCACTGGTTCTTGCTACTGCCTTGTTTCAATGGAGGCAGGACAGTCAACAACTCCTCTAAGTATGATGGATTATTAAAATAGTAACTCTTAAGTGGTTACTATAGATACTCAATTATTGTGTGCTAAAAAGAATTAAAAAACCATCAGTGGTACAGTCTACAGAGAAACAGAATGCTGCAAACATGTTTCATCTCAAGGTAAGACCAGATACAAATGTGTTTCACCTCAACAGAAAATTTTGTTCTGGACAAAGAATCAATCCCTGCAAAAAGCTCTGCAGGGATGTGGCGGAGTCACCATCACTGGAGGTTTTATGATGTGATGGAACGGGATGCTAGATAATCTTATCTAGGCTTTCTTTTCCACAAAAGGTTGGACCAGGTGATCTCTTGGGGTCCCTTCAACCTGGACTGTTATATGGTTCTAGGATATCCTGGATCTCTAAAGACAAAAATTAGGTAACTCTGGAGATATGAAAAATAAAAAATGTGATGAATTCAACACGGAGTGTTCAAGATGAAAGGAAATATGTTGTCATTGTTTTGGATTTTGTGAGTTTTTTTCCTTCAATGGAAAACAATAGGAAAAAACCTCCTACCATTAGAGAAAACTGAAAGGCATTTTGCCATACGTCATTATTAACACAATGGCTTATAGGCACATAGATTCTTCAGGGATTTGCTTTGGCAAGGTACTTAAGCATACATTTCATCTGAAAAATACCTCAGTGAACCTCTGGATCTTGAAGTTAAACAAGTATTTTAGTCACTTACTGAGCCTGAGTCAAAGAAATTACAGGGCTAAAAGCCCATCAGAAATGGTTTGACAACTTACTAAGTAGACATCCAAAACTGAAGCATTATCATTTTCCATTTCCAATGTGCTCTGTTCTGAAGTCAAATAGATGGCACTGTCTTCCAAAGTGAATGTTGAACTTGAAGGTAACCCTTTACTGAAAAGAGAGGGGAGACTACAATCAACAAAAAATCCAAGTTACAGAGAGCTCGATTATAGCTGGAGATTTAAAAGTATGTTTCTTTTAAACATGAAAATCTTCTAATACTTGGAAAAAGGAATGTAAATTAACAATAGATGTGTTGGCAATGGCTAGATAACTGGAAGCTCATATTTGACATACACAAACATATATTTGACATACACATCTAAAATACACAAACCACAGTTTTTTTATTTTTGCATTAATTAAAATTTTATCAGGAATGCTATTCTTGAACTCTAATAATTATTGAAAGAGTGAAACTATGTCACAGTAAATGTGACATAATTTCATGAATTTCAAAATACGTTACTTCCACATTGCATGTGTAAATTTTGGCAGCATTTCTTAATTCAAAATTAAGAAAAAGGATTCAGCAATTTAGCAATTAGGCACAGTAACAGTGGACTTCTTCATGCAGATACAGCATGCTTGCAGGCAGAAATTCAGAATGAAAAGTGGGATAATATAATGTAATCAATACAGCTCTACAAGGAAGTGATGTTTACAGAGCAGGTGCACTGTATGATTTCATGCATAGATTGATTTTTTTATTCTCTGATACTCAGAAATAGTGTGAAACTGCAAATGCATCCACATAGAAATCTTGTTTTGTAAACACACTTGGTCCACAAAGTTGAAACTCTAAAAGGTGTTTTAATGGAATCAGATGCCCATTATTTCATGTCCTTAGTAGTTGCCAGCAGCTAGACTTCAGGCTACCTTGAAAACTCAACTGTCAGTTGTGCAGACACATATTTTTAAAGTTCTTACCTATTTACAGACAAGGTGAAAAGCAAAAAATTCTGCATAGTAACTGGGTATGAAAACATGGTTACAGCCATCAGTCCAGACATGACTAATTTCCCCCTCTCTTTGTGTTACTTTAAGTATGTTTCCGATGGGGTATGACTTCAGAAAGGGAAAAGCTAGCATGTGAAGTAGAAAACAGATTCAAATGCTCAACAAAATAATGGTTCATCCGTCACTCTCATGTCATACTGGCATTAAGAGCCCAGCATGACATTCACTGCATTACAGTGTTCCTTTTGTTATACAGCGTATTAGGCATATTTTCTAAAGCAAGACTATTTCCTTCATACTGAGGATGTCCTATGTCCCACTGCTTTAGTAGCACTATTCTTACACCTGTAACTTGAATTCTATTGAGCAGCATTTCAATCACATCAGTTTTATGCTAATGCTTCATTTTACTGAAGGAGGAAAAGCAGACAGGAAGAGAAAAAAGGACTATTGACAATAGCTAGACTATGTTTTACCATCTCTCACAAAATAAGCTCTGGTATGAAACATACTATTCTTGGCAAAAGGGGAGGTGTGGGGAGAGAGTCACACTTGCATGCAGACTTTTGATCTCTTGTTTCACAGTTCAGGCCTCTGAATGTGCAAAGGCCTATTTGTGAAAACCACGTGAATATGCTGTGAGCAGCCACTGCTGTTCTAACGATATACAAACTCAATGGTCAACCTTACCTTAAGGAAAACAGTACTCAGCATCACTAACTGCACAGCAAGTTGGGCAGGCTGGGGTGCGTTCCTGGCTTTCATTTATGCATCAGGTTAGGTTTAAAAGCAAAAAAACCCTGAAATATACAGGTTTATATACCCTCTTGAATATATATCAGGTCACATCACTGCCACTTTTACTGCTGTTATTTTTAAATTCTTTAACTTCCAGAAAACCTCTGGAACCTTGAGCTCAAGATGATGTGAGGATTCTGTAGTTCACACCAGTGGCATTTTATTTTATATCCTTCATGCATCAGAAAACTAAAATCTCATCCTCCATTAGTTTAGTTTAACTCACTGGCTTAATATGACATTTTCTCTTCCTTTTTTCTCTGCTTTTCCGTTAGAAGGCAACAGTTCTTTTCCTCTTCGTTAAATGACAGTTTATGCTGCTTCACAGTCAGCTGTGGCTAGCAAACAATAGCAATGTGAGTTCACCATTCAGTCTTGGGATTGTTACACTACAGGTTTTACCTATAACATAGAACAAAGACAGTGCCATCTGCCCTCTGGAGTGTGCCTTTTTTAATCCTACCTGTTACAGAAATTCACTGCCAGGCAGAAAATGAGGGCTGAAACAAAACCAGCATGTAAGTCAAAGAGACACTCCTACAACATTATTACTTGGTTATTTAGTAGTAAACTTCCTAAAAAAGATATTTTTATATAAAAATAAATAACTTATATATAAATATATCATCTATATATATATTAACATAGAGAAATAAAAAGGAGAAAAGAGACAGAAGAAAGTCTGAATATGTAGTAGACTTACATGCAGAAAACCAGCAGTGATTAAAGTCCCTTTCAAAAGATCAGAGATGAAAGAAGAATATGAAACCGCACAAATGCCACTCCACCTTTCTTCTTACAATCAAAAATCCACAACTTATTTGCAGATAACAATCTCCTTGCTGCTATGGCTTTCACACTGAATAATCAGAGATAAACTCTGCTAGTAAGGAAGACTCATATCCTGCATGAAAAACTGATTTTTAAAAGGAGAAGTGTTGGAAAACTGTCACAAGACAAAACTTTCTTTCATATAACTGAAGTTCAACAAATGGAGGTTCTTCTCTATTTAAAGGAACAGGAACTGTCCTCTTTGGGATGCTAACATGTAACATGCATAAAGGAGAAAGTGGAACTTCCAAGTCACTGCCACATTAATTTTAATCTGGAGCCCATGCTGTTGTCAGCATTAAAGCAACTGCTTTTGCCAGGTGCTGAGCTCTGCTGCAACTTCATACATTATTAAGCATTCTCTAATAGCTCCATAACTAAAAAAATAAGTGTAATTGACTCAGAAAAATTTAAATGGACAAAGAACTGTATTTCCTTTTCAGAAAATCTAGATGCCTCACTGACCATTTTACCAATACTAACCACTTGGTACATGATAATAAGGACGGATAATCCTTAAACATTTACACTGAATTCTGTGACTATTTGGTATTCCTCTGGCTATAAAAGTAACTATGTTAGAACCTAGACTTCAGTGAAAAACTAGTAGGAAAAGCAAATTCTAATTTAATCTTTCTTAAGACTGTGAACTCCACAGGATAGAGAACATTATGTTAGGTATAGTGGGAGGCTTAAACCATTGAAATTTAAACATGGCTTAGTAAATTCATGAAACTGGTACATCAGTCAGATTTGCTTTACACTTCACTTTTGAAACCAGAGAATGAAATTTTAAATTTTGATATGTGTCCAGAAGACATGCCAAGAAAGATTCTCTCTTCTATTCCCCCAAACGCTTCATAAACCAACTACAACAAACGCAAATATTAACTTCTGATACCACCAGAGAGGGGAAGTTCTATTCACAGAGATGACATTGTTTTGTTCTAATGCCTGCCTATATCATTAATAAAATATTATTCTGCAAGATTAAATGAAATATATAGTAGGGTTTTTGCCTAAAAATTTTTTTTGATGCTTCCTCAGAATTGCAGGTAGAAGCATTATGCTCTTTAGACCAGTATTCTTCGATCTGCTTTTCTGCTAGTTTCTTGCTTATTTCTTGTCATACTAATGTTACTCCAACAAAGTATAATATATAAGCAAATTATAATAAATTGTTCCTTTTAGCAGTACCCCTGGACAATTTTAGACATTATGCATGAGTATGTAGACATGTTGTTATCTACTACAGCTGTAATCTTGTGACAGGAAGAGAAAAAGAAAAGATTGTACACATTAAAGCATAAAAAATTCTTCAGATACAACAAAATGTAGGTTCTATCAGCACATCAATGACATTTACAAAAGACAGGCTTTTTTTTTTTTTTTTCAAATTAAATAACTGAGTTAAAACTGACAGATAACATGGAATTTTCTGCATAAAAGAGCAAAACCAAAAATCTTGTAATTAATCTCTTAAGAGCAATACACATGCTGCTAGCAGTTGGCAACTGAAAAGTCAAATTTCTGCAACAGCATTGTCATAGATGCACTTACTGCCAGTTCTAATGGAGACTTCTGGTAAGGCCAAGACAAATTGGTGGAGGGGGCATAGGAGAGAACAAGCAAAATCTCCATATGCCCAGTGTTTCAGGAAAAACATTTCAGTTGAACGGACTTTTAGTACAATTTCAACAGCATACTGAGTTCTCATCCTTAATTTGTAGGTCGATAAAGAAAGAAAAGCCAAGGAAAAATAAAAAGCACTTTTATAGATACTTTCTCCCACTCAGTAATGCCCAGCCACAATGACTGTGTTCAGCTGTGCTGTGCCCTCCTCTGCCTAAAGCATTCTATTTTATCTTGGTTCTTAATTAAAAAAAATTTAAAAAATGGACAAGTAGTTCCATCACTGGAGAACTGGGAAAGCTTTGTTTTTCTTTAAGGCACAATTATATGTTGCTTCAATCATAGTCAAATTTTCTTTCCCATAGGGATTCCCCAATGTCTCAGCACATCTGTTCACAGTATTTATGCATTCAAAGTCTTTTTCCTCCACCTAACTGCTTATTTTCATGAATCTTGCATGAATTTAATCCACTTTGAATCAGAGTCAGAGACATTTGTCTAAGCTCAGAAGCTAAGGGTGGTGGGTGGACAGGCAGAACATTTAAACTTAACACACAAAAGTTTGTTTACATAGAAAACCAGACTGGTAGAAGGGTGATTAATATTCCTTACAACAGGAAGACTAACACCTACAAATTCCTTCCACTGAAAAAACAGAGGATTTTACTTTTATTATCTAAGCTGTTTTTGAAAAGGTTGTTTGATAGAATGTTATGTCATGGGACATATCATCTCAAAGTTTGGATGTTTCAGGAAGTTTGTATAAGAGAAAAAAATCCACAACCTGTGAAAGCCTTCCAAAATTTCAGGTGATATCCACTGAAAAACAGCAATGCAAAGGTAAGGCAAACAAAAAACTGAAAAAATATACAGACAAGCAGGAAGAAGAAGAAAGAGAAGGCAGAAGCCCATACTACATGCACACCTTACAGAAATGCATAAAGAGAAACAAGAATGAGATTTCCTACAGATTATTTTCCTAGGCTCAAATGTATCAGAGGAATTCAGCAGTCTTCCTTACATAATACACAGTATCTTGGCATTGCTCTAAATACGGAGAGGTGAAGTACCTGTTATAGTTTCAAAACTCAGTTGGAATTCCTTCCAAAGCTTGGAGCCAACGCCTAGTGCTGATAGAGTTAACAAAGGACGTAATGAATATGTATGTCCTGATAACAACTCTAGCCAGAGCCTTTGTTCTGATCTCTCCACAGGCTGGGAGGGGGAGGAAGACAGGCTCTGGGCGGGGGAAGGGTTTGGGGTTCCTGTCCTTTCTGCGCAGGGTCAGCAGTTCACTGGCTCGGTGGAGGACAGAGGACGCACACGCACCAGGTCCAGCATTGCTATGGGACCTGGATTGCGTCTTTTGCTCTCTGGCTTCGCCCATCACCCGCGTACACCCTGAACTGCTTCTGAGGAAACACACCTGTTCCCTACACTGCAGAGGTTGGATTTCTGCTGCTTTTGTCATCTATTCCACGGGACCTGGACCCGACCTCTGCTCTTGCCATTCCCCTGAGAGAGAGCCCAGCCGGCCGGGCGCGACATCGCCACCCGCTGTCCGTGAATATAACTGCAACCCCTGAGAGAGAGTGGCCAGCAGCTGAGGTGCAACAGCGCCACCTGCTGTCCGTGGAGATAATTGCATCTCCCCTTTCTTTGGGGGTAGCCAAAGGGACCTTTTTGACTGTTTGCCTTGTTGTTTGGGGGTGGAGGGATTTATTACAAATTGTTGTTGTTTGGTTCTTTTCTTGATATATATATGTGTATTGTCGTTAAGAACTGTTATCCTTTCATATATATTTCTTTTTCTAATTAAAGTTTGTTTTTTTCTAAATTTAAAGGAGAGGGATTATTTCTTGGCCAACATAGATATCTTGGTTCTCCCTTTTGAACTAAGACAACCTGAAACCAAGTTGTTACTTTGGAACAATTTCTCTCCTCTTCCCCAGCTTTCCCTCAAAATTAGTATGTAGAAGAAATATTTAAAGTCATAGCAATCAAGGAGGAATTACAACTCCATTGCAGTGCCTCAGTAGTATACAAAGCAGTTCTTCCAGATGAGCTCTAACTAGAAGAATCAGAATAGATGTAACATTCAAATTAATTTTACTACTTCAGAAGTTCATAATTGGCATGTCCAATTTGATTAAGGTACCATATCATTAAAATAAAATAAACAGATATGCAAATCTACATTCACATATTGCTAGTCTCAGTTTTAATATATTTATATTTTCAGATTTCACTCACTGCAAATTAGTGGGATACTGAAGAAATGGTTTTGATCTGGTGCCCAGTATTAAATTAGATTAAATACTCACTGTCTAAATTTATTGCAACAGATGACATTGTCAGCTATCCAGTTATTTTAGTACTATTTGGCACAATGTAATTTAAAAAGTCATGTATGCAGGCAAAGCACATCATAATTTCCCAGCAAAATAATCCCTTTGGTGCAATGTTCAAAGGTATGAGGGTTAAAAAAAACCCAGCAACTTTCAGATCAGCATGGTGTTGCAGCAAGTACTAACTATTTTTTGCCCTGCTGATACAAGGGACTTGTTTTCGCTTGACATTCACCTTACTGTATTACTGGATTACATTCCTTCTGTACGATATTATTTAATAATGCTTAACATCAGCTATTTGGAAAATCAGGCTCTGCTTGTCTGTTAAAAGTATATACACATAAGGTATACGGTCACCTGCACAATAAGGGGGAAATGAAGGAGATACTCAAAAACTTGTGCTGATATGGGTAACATCTGTACAACTTGCCGGGCTTCTGATGCAGCAGGAAGTGAGGTGACCAAGGCAGCAATTGTGTTGCAAACCTTAAAAGCCATGCAGCTTAAATAAGAACCTTTTGAAACTGAGAAGTTAAGAGGGGAAAATGTCGAATATAACAGCCCACACAGAAGAATTCTTTTTTGAAAAACCATGAGTCAGAGCTGACAAAGCCTTCTTAAGCTACCATATAAGAAATCAAATGCCTAGCAAGGAAAATAAATGGAAAAAGAACTGACTGCCTTGGAACTTCTATTAAAATAGAACAATATACCATATGGACATAAAAAAGTCTTTTCCATTTCAGGATAAAAGCAGAGATTTCTCAGATGCCTGTTGAACAAGAGAGCAAGCCTCTTCAGCGTGAGAAATGATTTTGCTTGAAGATGTCTGTATGTTTAAAGACATGAACCATAAATAATTGGGAAGGTAGCTATGCAAATGACCAAATTTCAGCACCTGAATTATAGGCTGAGTAATATCTGGATAACCTGTTGTGACTTCTTTTGTGGATTCAGAGTGTGATTCTCCTACAGAATATCCAAAATTATACATCTCAGCTCTAAGAAAGCATGAAGATCATACTAAAAACTGAAAGACCTTGTACAGTGGTGTCTTCAAAACATACCTCTAAAACTTGTGATTAACTATTTCTCTCAGTCTCCAAGAGTTCCACCAGGAATTTGGGGTGGGAAATATAACTATCAGTCGTCCTATAGTTAAGTTATATTTGCTATACCAACTGTTACTGAGAACTACAGAAAAAACTAGGACCTTGTGATGAAAATTACTATCTGTTGATAAGTATCACAGGCTTTTCCTCCTGGGTAATGACCCAATTAGTTTCTTAATCACTTCCTAACAGTAATTTTGCTGGAAGGTGTGAATACGCAAGTATGCTTGCAGATAGCCACTCAAGCATATGACTGATACCAGACGAGTCCTGTTTAGAGGTCAAGAAAGATGCAGTTTAGGCTGAAACATGTATATTTTGTACTGTCAAAGTAAGAATATTCTGTGTTTGTGTCTCATGGTGTGGGTATTCAATGTATCCACCAGACAGTTAGGAACTTCTCTTTGATTTCTGCATTTAGTAAAGACAGAAAAACACATAATCAGTTTTGTTGCATGCCACCCTGGTTATCTATAAAGATATCTACACAGATTGAGAAGGATCAGGGAAAATCTGAATATGTTACAGTAATTCCATAATCTTCTGTCCCATTTTCTTTCTGCCACCTTTTCCACTGAAGGGTGTGAGCACTGTTTACTGTGCCCAAACCCTGCAGTGAACTCTTTCACATAAACACATTCACAGCTGGATTGTGTCTCTCTATGCAACAACTGCATAGATACTCAAGCCTGCTGTGTGAGAATCAGCTTACACCCCCAAAAGGCCCTGTGCTGTGCCATACAAGTTGAATGGGTTTCTGCTAGCTTGCTGCAATTTCTTTTGCTCAAGCATTTTCATTACACATCACAGATACTAATTTTAAGGAATCAAATTTCCTCTTAGTATAATATTAACAACAATTCTGAATCCCTTTCTTTTCTGCAAGTGTTTTGTAACTGCAGCTGATTACAAGGGGTAAATCAAACAAGATTTCACCAGTCTGTTTTCTCTAATCAAATGGCAAAATTCCTCAAGAGAAATCTTAGTTTAAAATGTAGTTATCCATTATGTTTTACAGTTTTATTGTTCTCCCAGGGTGGAATTAGAAAGTAAAAGAAAAGCGCTAGAAAGATTTAACTTCACCTTAGTGAAATTTCAAATGGCACTAAATTAGTAGGAATTGAAAAAGGCAGTGAAAACTGACAAACAGCAAAGTAGATGTTACTGAAAATAAGCTCATTATTTTTTTTGTGAATTATATACACTTTGGTTAAGTATAAGCTTCATCAATATGATGTGAATACTTTCCACTGATGTTACTTGATTGTTATATTTTATCCCAGATAAATATTGTACAATATATTGTACCACAGCACAGAAATTGCTGATCTATGCATGCTACATAAAATAATCTTAAATACTTCAGAAAATTTTTAAAAGCTGCTGGATTGAAGGGGACCCAGGAAGGACACTGAAAAAAAAAAAAATAAGTATTAATTTGCAATGCACTGTGACTGCCAAAGAAGCCACTTTAGGGCCACTTATATAAATGTTACATGCCAGAAACAACAGAGATAAAATTCTCCTTCTAGATGACTCTGTTATATGGATTCTCAGCCTGATGGTTATGAACAGAGATAAGACTCACTCTTTGACCTCCCTTTTACCATAAATAAGCAGGAGATAGCTAGATGTACACATGATGGGGGTTCAGTATAGAAAGGACAGTAGTGACACAGGAAACATTTAGCATTGTTTTTCATGCAAGTATGTATGGAATATTTGAAAAATGACATTATCCAAATAAGGAAGAAAATGCTAAAAGTAAAAGTAACTGTTGATACTCTAAAATTTAGTCTATTATGTTAAAATGTTAAAACTAAACTAATCTACTCAGGGGAACAGGACTGGTTTAGGTTTTCTGTAGAGAGGGCCAAGTTCAAAGCATTTTTTAGTTCTGGCCACAGCTGGACAACTCAGATGTCATCATGTGGCTCTGATGATGGTTGACATCACAAAGGATAAGTCAAGGAGGGTGTCACCACATGTCAGCTGGCAGTGCCACCACTGCAGTGTGGCTCAGGCCAGAGGAGAGTGGGGTGGGCAGGAGGAAGGCTGGGCTGGACAAGAGTTGGGGCAGAAGCACTGGGGCATTTCTAAGGTTGTAGTGGGGGTGCAAGAGCTCCTGGGATCACCCTGGGCAGGGCAAGTGCCGGCCTTGGGGCTGGGCACAGAGGTGCCTGGAGCTATCAGCCATGGTAAGTGACCTGGGGGCTGTGGGGGTGTGGCCCCATCCCCACAGACCTCACCATTATACCTTTGATCTCACTCATCTCCCCTCCCACCCATCCCCAGGTCCCTGTGTCTCCTGTCCCCAGTGCTCCAGCTGCCATCTCCCTGCCACTCAGCCCTGCTGAACCCCTTCTCTCCTTCTCCTCCAGGCAATGACTGGGAAGATCACCCAAATCCTCATGGTGCTGAGCATCCTGCAGTGTTTATTGGGCTTGGGTGACCAGACAGAAGACATCATTCAAGAGCTCCTGCAACAGCATGTGGAGCAACAGAGCCAGGACGTGATTTGGCTGCCTGAGGAGATGGAGCAGAGGATCCAGGAGCAGACTGGACTCAGCCAGGAAGGCATGCTCCTCTCTCCCTGCCAGCACTGGTGGTTCTGGGGCTCTGCCAAAATCTCCATTCTCTTCAAATTCTACTGGCTGCCGAGGCAGAGAAGCACTGGCTCTGACAGCAGGAGCCAGAGGAGAATTTCCAGCAGTTCTAAGGAAGGTAGGGAGGAGGAAGAGAATGAGCAGCAGGGCACTGCCAGCTGGGCAGTGGAGTGGATCTGCCAACGAGTCACTCCTACCATGCTGGAGAAAGTGTTGTGATTCCTCGTCTCTCATGTGACAAACTGAACAGAAGTCAGATCCCTGCTTCCTTCACAGTCTCTGCACCTGCTCCCAGTTGTGATGCTCCTCCTGCCAGGAGGCACGGGAGGGATTTACCGTATGTAAATACGACAACAAATTTCCTCGCTTTAAGAAATCCTGTGTTTATGAGTGTTTAGGCAAGACTTTTTGGGGGAATCTTACCCTTTGGATCCTTCTCCCCTCTGTAACAAAGAGACAAAGTTTGTGCTCAAATTTACTTTGGCAGAAGTTACACATATGCTTAGACATTCAGCACCACCTCCTTATGTTCCTTTTTTCCCATTTTTCACAGAAAGGAATATTCCTGAAATTAAGATCTTTTTTGAAGTGAAAGTGAATTTTCGCCTTGACCTTTACCTACTTCATCATTGTGAGCAGCTGTTTAATTTTATAATGTTTGCAATATGAACTTAGAACTACTTGCAATTGCCAAATCTAAAAGTTGGAAATGACTGAGAGACTCTCCACTTGTGCTCAGATTTCCACACAGGTGAGCACAGTTTCTCCTTTTCTACAGGACAGCTACCCCTTTTTTACAAAAGAAGTGATTATGCAGCAACTCTACAGAGCATAGACAAGAAAACCAGTAAAGAGCTGACATTGCCTCAGGAGAAAACAGCTTTCTTTAAAGCAACAAGAGTAGTATCTTTACAGTGGAGGAATTTCAGCACTGTGCTCCCACCAAGTGCAGAGAGAATGGACCAGCCCTATCACCTGCAGGGCTGCAGCCAGGTCACCACACTGTTCCTACTGCCTTGCTCCTCCTCCTGTCACTGCCCTTAGGGCAGCAGCACCTCAGAGTCTGGCTGCCACCCTCAGCAGCAGTCACAGCCTTCTGGCTCCATCCCAAGGATCCACCAGTGGGCTGATAGAGAAAGCATCCCCTGGTCTTGGGCTAGCCTGTGGGCTTCGTGTGTAACTAGGCTCATTAAGGAACAGTAATACACAAAGCTTAAAAAAAAGTAAATTAAAATAGCTTTAAATATTGTGTCCTGTTTTTTGTAGAAACTCTTCAAACTACAGAAGAAGAGAAAGATTCTTGATAGACAATGTAGGAACTCACCTTAAGTCTATGGGAATTTCTATTCACAGGCAACATTTAACCACAGAAATTAAGAAGCCATTGCCTTCCTGAAGTCAACCTGAATCTGGTTTGGAGACTTATCTGGTTTGGAGACTTATCTGGTTTGGAGACTAATGTTTTCAAACATTATTTTTCTGCCTGGTTCGAGTAGTCAAGGATGATTACCAACCTCCTGTTATTTACTCAACTTTTATTGAGGTTATACATCTATGTCAAAGGTTATCTCAACTTATTTCTTCTGCTGACTGCTTTTATAGATGACCGCGTCTCATGACATTAAGTGAAAAGCCATGCAGTAGAAGGAATGTAAGCAATTGCACAGAGTATTAACTTCTAATATGACATAAGGAAGCTTTTATGAAATATGAGCAGCTGTTTTGATGTTAATTATCCTTGTTTCTGATAAAATTAAAACTAACGTAAGTAATGATGCAATTTTAGAACTATAACAAGCGGCATGAAAAGATCATTCTTTCATAAGAGATAACAAATAAAATGAACATCAGCTTAGTGCAGCAGGCAAACAGCACTGTGGAAGGAAACCCATTTAAACAAATATCTTTAAGTCACCTTTCACTCACTGTAGAATTTAGATTTTTTTTTTCAGTCCAGCATGTATGTTCTGTTTTGATTTTCTGTATATTCTCCATTCCTGTTGCTTCAAGTCCACCATTACTAAAGTAACCCCTATACAGAAATTCTGATTTTTGTAGGGTTATAACATAAATCCTGTGTAACTCTCAATATTTTAATGACAGCTCCTATTTGTTGCAATTTCTGAAGTGAATGTTTCTTGGGGGAGTTCAGATAGTTTACAGGGAAAGCCCTGTACAAATGGAACAGCCACGTATCAGCACAATCAATATTTTTCAATTATTTTACCTTTTTCCCATTTAATGGGACAAAACAGGTCCACACAGTTGTGTAGGTTCTTAAAATATGCCAGAATTTATCTTTAGTTGCATGAGATGTAGCAGTTCTCCTGGGTCCCTGTCCTCACAGTAGTCACTGAAATATTCTGTGAATGTGGAAGAGGCCTAATAATTACTCTATATGAAGTAGAGAGAGAAAGAAAGAAACAAAAAATCCAGAATGGCACTTGCTAAATTTTACAGAAAAATTCTTTTTCAAATGACTGAAGCCTGGAAAATATCAGCTGGAATTAAAGTTTATTGAAAAAAAAAAAAAAAAAAAAAAAAAAAACAAAACAATGGAGTACTCTACTTTAAAGTATGTAATATTTAGTAATTTCTTTGTTTTTCATTATATGGTACTAATTTAGTTGGAAAATATGTTCAGGTCATTTGATTCTGTGAATTTGGGAAGTATCCTTAATGATAATAATAAGATGAAGAGGGACACTTTACAAGAGGCAAGGGCTTCAAAATGAAAGTGGGAAGGTTTAGATTAGATATTAGGAAGAAATTCTTTACCATGAGGGTGGTGAGGCACTGGAAAAGGGTGCCCAGGGAAGACGTGGATGCCCCATTCCTGATAGGCCATGCTGGATGAAGCTCTCAGCAACCTGGTCTAGTGAGAGGTGTCCCTGCTCACAGCAGTGGAGTTGGAACCAGACTGTCTTTAAGGTTCCTTCCAACCCAAATGATTCTATGATTCTATTATAGGGCAGTTTCAAACAGCTTTATCTGATGGGAAGCATTTAATAGTCTTCAAGAACTAATTCTACAATACAATACCATAGAATATACTATACAATAATAAGTGAGATAGCAATTCTAACTATAAATGATGAAATCTGGTACAACAAGACAAAATCCTTGGGGGAAAAAAATAAGAAAGAAAAGAAAATGCAAGCTTCAGAAGACCTTTTATGGTATATAGTACACCTTGTAATAAGTACACATTAATGTTACTGCTATGGATTTATACTTATAGAGAGTGCTGAAATGCTGCATAGAGATTTAAATCATCAATAAGAAATAAAATGCTTTGTGGAGGACATTTACAGCTCACTTTAAGATCCAATCCAAACAATTTTTTTTCAATAATATATTTCCTTGGAGCAAGTGTTCCAGTCTCTTGCTATTAATTTTTATTCTTATGTTCTTTTAGTTTGTGGGACTTTTATTGAAAAGTTCAGTTTGATGATCCAGACATATTTTATTTATGAACAGTCAGAAAATGGAATGTATAAAAATTTGATGCAACAGTTTTACTGTAAGATATTATGACTATGTATTAGCTAACTACAGTGTATCTTTTGGGGTTGCATTTGCTCATCTAATACAAAGCAGGATCTGACTTGAAAATTAGGGCAATGAAAGCAGCATCCACAATAATTTGAGGCTGGGTTTGACTTTTTATGATCTGGTGCAGCATATTTTTAGGTACTTTAAGAATCCCCCCAATCTCAATGAAGGTATTATAGGAGTAAATTAAGCTTACAGTTAGTTTTTTTCCCACCATGAATCAGTTAGAAATGGATTGGAAGTGCTTAATAAAGGAAAGTCCAAGTCATAAGTGCAGGAAAGACATTAGCAGTCACTTTCATATATTAGTTTAACAACAAGTTGGAGGGAAAGGGAGGAAGCCAATTCAGCTATTGGACGTTATCAGAAATTACTTAATTTAATTTCACAAAGCAGGAAAGACATTTCTCATCAGATTTGTTTGACTTTGTTTTTATTCAGTTATAGTTTCTAAAAGCTACAAGATGATAAGCTGTACAAGAAGGCTCAGATAGCATTTCTGAATACAGTTCATCTCCTCTCAGAAGAGTTTTTCTTCTTTTTTTTTTAATTGTAATTATCAATTCAACCTTTCTTTCCCTGTGTATTTCCTTGTAAAGGGAAACAACCTTTCTGGAAACAACCTTTCTTTTTCATATGGCTGCCAGTAATTATTTAATACAAATATATGAAATTATTCTCATAAAATTGCATATCATTTCTATGTGATTTTAGAGTATCTTAGGATTCTCTCCTTGTATTCTTCCATATTTTGAGAAAATTCAGTAAATTCCCATATATATCTCCAGGAGAAAGAGCAAGATAACAACTATTCTACTCATCTATTGTGAGTGAAATGCTCACAATGGTCCCAGGTGAGTGTCGTATTTGACTCATAAGCAAAGTCTGCTTCAGAGACAATAAGCTTTCCACACAGAAACCTTGGGCTCTGGGACTGGTATAAAGTGTAGGACATGAGTCAGCAAATCAGAGAGCCCAAACATATGAGCATATACAAGGGGTTATGATGAGTTAGAGTTTTCACAGAGTGTTCAGGAACAGAATAATGAACATAGCAAAAACACACAACTAAATTAGTTCAAATCTGGCTTGCTCAGATGAACTGAATGTGTCTGTAACACCGCACATATTTCCCTCTTTCTCTCTTCAGGAAACAGCCAGTGGATTTTAGCCTCATACTTTCCTCCAAGACCACATTTCTCATGAGGGGGATAGGATCTCATTCTCCAAATCCTTAAACATACATCATGTTCCTTCTACCTAAATCACAAGTTTATGTAAGGCCTGGATACTTACTCTTGGCAAGATGGAATAGGAACAAACAATGTAAAGGGAGCTGCATCTATAAAGGACACTTTTCTAGATACCTTTATAAAGACCCAAAAGAAGCGGGAAAAATCCCTTACACAGAAGGAATTGCCTCAAAAGGAAGGAGCTAGAAGTGCCTGCCTTACCAAGCACTCCAACAGAGACTTTCAGTTAAGTCATTATCCAAAACTTGCTCTTGTGTTTTTCTTTGGGGAAAAAGAGGCATTTATTTTTTATTATAGTCTCAAGCTGCTCCAGGGAAAGGTCAGTGTGGACATGAGGAGGAATTTCTTCACAAAAAGAGTGACTAAACTTTGGAATGAACTGCTCAGGGAGGTGGTGGAGTGACCAGCCCTGGAGGTGTTTAAGAAAAGACTGAACATGGCACTTAGGGCCATGATCTAGTTGACATCGTGGTGTTCAGTCAAAGGTTGGACTTGATTCTGTGATTCTGTGATTTCAGAAGAACAGTAGTTAAGAAAGCTATGAATACAGACAATATATTTAGAAGCAATTTTACTCCGTAGTGTTCTCAGAAAACTTCAGGTAAATCTGTTTTGTTTGGACCTGCTGAGCTGTAAGCTTCACACTGATTTGAGAATTGACACTATTGAATACCATAAATGGACAAAACTGATTTTTCAAATTACATCAGTCAGGCTTTGTGTCAGAAAAACTTCATTAAAATCATCTGTCCACAGTTTCGTCCATTTTAACCCAAGGAAAACTGGAATACTGTCTCACCAGAGAAAGTGAAATTACACCAAGTCTGAAAGCTCACTGGGTAGTACCATGCCCAATATACACCTAATAGAAGTTTCAGCAGTATTAAAGCCTGTGTGAGACAAAACTGGCCAGTGGGGTCACAGAATAGAGCAAGTGCAGTAGGCCAGGAGCCGCAGCTACAGGAGACATTGGGCTGCAAGAGATTGAGTTTCATATTTGGAAGGAGCAGGGCCAGACAGAAGTAGGCAACTGTAGTTGGTTATTGAGGAGACAGCAGCAGCAAGACAGCAGTAAGATGGTCTTTGCATCATAAGGAGAAACCAACATAATCAAATTACCTTTACACTATATGAGTTTGAGCTGTCTGGGATAGGGATGATCATTTTTGATTTGTTTCAGTTGTTCAAATCCCTTAGGTTCAGGACATTTTTACCTTGTTAGTCAATGTTCCTGTAGATCCAGAGGAGAAATGGAAAAAAAAAATTGTCCCCAGGGTAGTCCAATCTAGGTAAACTTAGTCACTTCTATTCCTGGGATAGCCACTGGGAGCTGTTTCCCTCTCTATAGCATCTTTTGGGACAGGTCAGTCTTCAATTCCATCATTTTTCTGCCTCAGTTAAGCAACTTAAGAAAAAGAAAAAAGCGTCATTGCTTTTAATTTTGGTCAGATCCTCTGTCATCTTTCTGTCTCAAGGCTGCATGCAGTTTAGAACAACTTTTTGCCCTAAAGAGTGATGTCGCTGATGTTACAAATCTATCAGGAATGACAATGGCATTGTACTTCATCCTACAGACCTGAAACCCAAGCTTTAAATTTTACTGGATCTGTAATATCACAAGATCATACCTCATGAGCTTACAGTGTCCCTTGTTTTTTCCTAGTGCGTGCACTAATCATTACACTTCCCAAACCGTTGGCTTAGAATTGCATATGGAGAAAGCATTCCAACCTCTGGAGATCAGCAACCAAAAACTCTAGAGACACATTAAAAACACTGTGCCATAGAGAAGATCAGTGGGAAGTCTGTGAAGACTGTACAACAAAATCCACCAAACCTGTACACAGCCTGTGCACTAGCTGGATTACTACTGTCTTCATGCTGGTTAAAATTGTCATTGCTGTCTAGTTATTCAAACTTCCACTCCTAAAACTGACATCCCTTCCTTCGTGAAACAGTCAGTTGATAACCTAGGGAAAAATTGTAGCAATTCTTCTCAGCAACTAATTAGAAGTTTTTGAATAATTAAAATTTTAATTAGAAACATCTCTGGTGCTGCCATGTCTTTGCCTCTTTGAGAGGTAGGGGAAAGAAAGAGAGAGCTATGTTTCTAACAGCTAAAAATTAGGAAAGTGGGTTTGAGAGAAAGAAACTTCAAAACGTACAACCTAGGACAAAGACCCATTTCGGTTTTGTCAAATTAAAATTAGCAGAAAACATGTTACATTTACATTTAATTCTCTTCAGGGGCAACATTTCCAAATTTTCCTCTTCAGTGAGCAAGCACCAGTGGTATTCTTATTAGGGCTGAACACTATGCTTTTTATCCATCCATCTTTCTGTAAGTGTTCTCACATGAAAGAAAGCTTTAAAATATATTTGCACTAATACAATCTACACACGATTTTTATGTCTGCAGTTGCCTTTTTTTTTAGATTACCAGTCCTCCAGAACAATCTTTCTACATGACATTGCAGTCAAAACCAATGTTGTATCTATAATATCACTGCCTCTTTCACAGATACTCTAGATTCTCCTATGCCGCTTCCATTATTGTTCAGCCTTAAAGCTGATTCGACACCAGAATGAATTTATCATTGTATTAGTGGACAAAACTGCTGCTATTGTTTCCATTATTTGAATAGCTATTGAGCTGCACAAATGTCATCAACTACAGTTCATCCAATAAATCACAAACTTGAAAATATTAAGCACTGCTAAATATATTCTGGTATATTTGAAAATACTGTTTCAGTAGTTCTGCCTTATTAAGCCAGAGATCACCTTTTTATTGTTGCCTCGAATTTCTAGCAAATGTATGCTCTTCTCAGTCCATCCAAGACCCTTCATTTGGGATTTATTTCTAGAAAGTCTTTAGAGCTGAGTTCATCTGTATGAGTCAGTGCTTATTTAATTTTGTTATCCACTCACTGTTTTAAAACCTACACCTTTCAATTTCTTAGGCATGTGCAAAAACACTAAAATAGTTGTTTGGAAAGGTAAGCACACAACCTGCTGCTGAAAGATGACCTTTTCAACATCAGTCCAAATTGTCCACTCTCCTCCCATTAGATCCCTGCCTCAGATAATTAACATTTTTAATTAAAGCAGTACACTAGGACGGAAACCCTTGAAAGGATTATTCTTGACTTAAATCTAATATTAATGTCACTCTTCATCCTTTGCTATCTTCCCTGTATTTTTAATTCAGTATATTCAATGTCTTTAGGAAAGTTTCCCTGCTACCACCTGGATGGGGGTTTTAGAGAAGATGTTTGGCCTAGGTGTTTCAGAAGCATCAGTGAACATGATATGCCACTTGCCAAAGACAAAATTCAGGTCTTCTCTAAGGATGCATGACTAAGGTGCTTAATACAAAAAATAAGGGTGTCCTTTTTTACACTTCAGATAAACATAAAACTAAAACAAAACAAACAAAAAAAAAAAGAGAGAGAGAAAAAAAAAAGCTAACCAACATCAGAAGCAACTTCCATAGCTGTTAGTTCATACTTCAGTCTTCTGAATTAGGGCATATTTTAGAAGTGCTTAATGCTGCCCACACATGAACATGTATTTGCACAGACCTGGGCCTGTGTGAGTAGCAATGCTGCTGGGTATGGGCAGCACGTGCAACGAGAGTCTCCAAGCAGCCTGACCTTTACTCAGCCTTCCTCATGTCTCTCCTTTTATCTGGCATCAGCCAACTTGGGAGTGAGGGAAATAATTTGGTTCTCCTGAGTGATGATTCAGGAAAGTCCTGTTCTTTGGAGTAGTAGGAAAAGACGTAGAATTCTTAGAGTGGGAAGTTTACAGGACTTAAGACAACAACTGAGAAGTCCACTCACACTCTCACTACTCTGGAGCCTCCTCACCACTCTGCCACAGATGTCTTCACCACCACCACAGCAAAAGTAGATATTGCTCTCATGAATCAAGGACACAAAAAGGCATTTTGTTTTTCCTACTTTGTTTCTTTAAGAGCAAAATCTGGGACAGGTCATTTCAGTTTTGTCCAGTCTTTTAAGAGGCTGCATGTATCTTATGTTCTTTACATTGTCTTCCTTCATATAATACTTTGATATAGAAGGTCAGTAGTGACATTATCAATCAAGTTTAATTAATGTGATCTCAGTTGCAAATTACAAACACTTGAACACACTCAGTGTGCTCTAATAAAAGACACAAAGATCATTGACTTGAAGGCCCTACTGACTACTATTTATTTAGGTATAAACTTATTTAAAAGCCCAAAATTTTGTTCCTATTCCAAAAACTGGATTTTTAATATCCACTTTATAGAAGGTTTATATATATTGTTAGATAATTTCTCAAGCTTCACAGCAAATAGCTTTTTTTCCCAAGCAAAATAATCACGAAACAACAAGACTCTAATTTTTCAGGCTTATATTTAAGTGTAAGTTGATATTTAAGTATTCTCTGATTATGCTGCTGAAAGGATAAGGACAAAAATATATTCAACATCAAAGGTCAGTTTTGATCTGCCTGACACCATAAATCATATCAGCTATGAACAGTTCATTTGTCATCAACAACTGATTACATCAAAATACTTATTTCTTTCGTGTAAAGCATTCCAAAAGGGCTGCACTGAGCAATCAGGGAATTTAACATGAACGTTGAAACTTGCCTTACACAGACACTCACACCCAATGCTCTAGTACAGCTGCCTCCAGTTATCTGTAATGTCCTGTGTGTCTGGGTGTCAGAATGATGTAGCACTATAAGAACCGCAGTATAGTAATACTTTCCCATTCTGTTCCTCATCTAAAGAAATTTCATCTCTCCCTCTCATGAATAATCTGATCTACGTTGTAAGGCATTTGTCTACCAGTCATAAGCACAGGATGAGAATGCTGAACAGTCAGCAAATCTCCAATGTAAATCAATAGTCACGAGAGAACCGACTAGGAGGCAGAGGAAGAGTATAATAACAAAACAATCAACATATCAAAAAACCCCACTTTTCAAAACCAGCTAACTCTTAGCAAAGCACTAGGTAGTTCAACTGCTTGGAGTCAGCATTTATCAAAGGAGATAGAAGAACCTTTGAAACTGCTGCGTGTGATAATACATATTTGAAATAGGGAGGTATTATTATGAGGTTATTATTTCTGGATCACTAAAATTCATTTAGGGAGAGAATTTGCACAGAACATTTCCAATGGACTAAATATCTTTAAAATATAAATGTGTTTTTCTGTTCTTTTATTTTGTACCAAGAAATTCAGTTTTCTGATCTTCATGATAGATGATTGTACAGGACCATGGATGAATCCTGAAGTGTATTTCCACAAAAAAAGGTTTCCCAAAGGAGAAGAAATTAGAGGAATTGTTTTGCTAGTCTTACTAATTTTTGAATCATCATTTTCTCAGCTCATATGACCTCAGATAATTTGGATACAAAGGAACATAAAATGACTACAAGTTCAGAGATATAAATTTTGTGTGATAATCATTTATAGCACTAAATTACACAAAGTATTGGAATTGATAATGATTTAAAAACCTATTTTTGGTTAAATTAGCTTTAAAGATCTTAAAGCTTTATAAATACCTCAACTGCAAGGAGTCTTCACTATAAGAATACAAAAAAAAGACGCATTTCAATCAATATTCAAAATCCTCTTGTAGTTATGTATCTGAATAAACTGAAGATTAAGTATTTTGTCTGGATTCTAGATTTTCTATACTTTATGAATTTTCTTTACAATTTTTTTTAAATATTTTTTTCAGTAGTTTAGACATTTCTAACATTGTAGTAGTAGAGGTCAGTGAAGTGTTTAAGTAAAGAACAATCCATTTTGTTCCTATATTGATTGGAAAAAACTATCAATTACAAATTAAGCCACACTCGTGCACTTTTCAAATATCCTGAGCTGAGTATGTGCTATTCCGTCTTTTCAGTTTTCTGAAAATAAAGTTTTTAATCACCTTTGTATTGGCCAATCAGTAGATGCAGAATCTTATCTATCATGTCATCTACCTGGACTTCTGATCCAAGTGAAAGATGTGCTTGCCTGTGGCACAGGTTTGGACCAAAGGACCTTTAAATGTCCCTTTCACTCAAACCACTCTATGATTCTGTCAAGCCCTTGATACACACTCTGCCCTTCTTGTCTTGTTCGATCCCACTCCCATCAATCCCTTTATCCAGATCATTGATAAAGATATTAAATAAGACTGCATCCAAGACTAAGCCCTGGGGAACACCACTTGATCAGCCATCAGCCGGATGTAACTCCATTTCCCACCACTCTCTGGAACTGGCCATCACTCAGTTTATACCATGTCAAGAGCGTTCCTGTCCCAGCCATGAGCAGAACAATGCTGCAGGAAACAGTGCTAAAGGCTATATGAAACCCCAGACAGACAATACCCACATCCTCTCTGTCATTGCTAAGTGGATCACCTCACAGAAGATCAGATCAGTCAAGCAGGACTTTCACGTTGTACCTCAGCTTCTTCCTTCACCGCCTTTGTCACTATCTTTCCTGTCACATCCAATAGAGGATGAAGATCCTTCTTAGCCACCTTTTTATTTCTGTACTATTTATAGAAAATTTTTATTGTCTTTACAACACTAGCCAAATTTCTAGTTGGAATTTGGCCCTTCTGATTTTGCCACTATGCACCTCACGACATTTTTGTAGTCCTCCTGAGTTGCCTGCCCCTTCTTCCAAGGGTCATCTTTTTATTCCTGAATTCCAGTCAAAACTCTCTGATGAGCCAGGCCACTTTTCTTCCCTGACATCTTGTCTTTCAGCACATGGGGTCAGCCTGCTCCTGTGCCTTTAAGATTTCCTTCTTGGAGAATGTCCAGCCTTCCTGGACTCATCTTTTCTCTGAGTCTGGTCAGGGAAGTTGGATCTCAAAAAATGGAGATGATAGCATAAAATATATTTACGAGTAAAAGCAGGAAGTAGAACAAATTTAAATAAATACAAGACTGATCAAATATATTTGTGACACAGTTTAAAAAAAACAACAACATAACAATAAACAACATAAAGTGTTATTCATGAGACATTAATAGCACGCTGACATCACATTAATTGTATTCTAATCCATCTTTTTTGAAATAATGGATGTAATATGCCATAATGCAGTGCAGTGAAGATTGAATTGGCTTTGTCTTCTTTGTCCAGAATACCAAATGGAAGAATCATTATTCTGTTGCAGCATGCCAGCTTCTATTTATGGACTGACATTTTATTTTCCTAGCAGTTCATCTAAAGATATGTCATATGAGACCCTCACAGATGTATATCCATTCTTTCAAAAAATGTGCTGCCTTTTCCACAGCATTGTTTGAAAAGATGTGGAGTGGTCGTAAATAAAGTGACACATAAAAAATATTTTCTGATTTAAACATTTTTACCTAAACTGGCAGTCAAGCCCGGTGCTTGAAGACAAAGATTTTTATTTGTTGACTTCAGTGTGCACTTCATCAGTCTTTTTAAAATTCTAAGCATTGCATGTTTCATAAAGAATGTATTTATATACTGAGAATGAAATACTGTAGTTACGATTAAGTTGCAGTTTGGTTCTTGCAAAAATATCCTTACTGTATAAAATACTACACCTTAGTGATATACTGTACCATGTGGGCCATATATATTTTGTAGGAAGTTACACAAAACACAGCATTAAAAGAAACTTTGATTTCTCTTGCACATTAATTATTATGAGACAGCAAGAAGAGACATCTAGTACTTTAACACGCCCCCCCCCCCCCTCGCCCCCCTCAACATCTTTTTCAAGACTGTTGTTAGGTGTGTTCAGACCTGGCTTTGCAGAAATAACTAGATCCCTCTTTTCATATATTTTATATTTTTTGCCAGTTACATTCTCAATGATTTTTTAAATCACTCAAAATATTACATATTGGCATACACATTAAGATAAAATTGTACTTCATACTGCTCCATGTTCTGTCTGGCTTAGCTGTTCACTGTCTGCCAGGCACATGCAAAAGAAGCTTTGTTCACAGAAGTAGGAGAGATTCATACCTCTAGGTCTTCTAACTCAAGACCTTGTAAAGTATCTAATATTTGGTCTTTTGCAACCTGAGTAAATGCCTTTAAGGACCTTCAGTGAAGCTTGGGCTTTTCTCTTTTTCTCATAGCTGCTGTATGGGTAGCTCTGGTGTGGAAAGAAGGAAGAGAGTTTTTTGAACAGGAAGGTCAGTCAGGCCCCATAGGGTAGGCAGAAAGCAGAGGGCATAGTCCAGGCCAACAGAGCCCAAAACTAGGAGGTAGGAGGGAGAAGAAATCCAGAGCCTCTTTCTCCACCTTTCTAAGATGGGAAGCTTGGCTTTTGTTTTCACTCTGCTTTCAGTAAATATGTCTTTCTATGGCAGATAGACTCCAGCCATTCTGGTTTTGAATTATTTCTAAAAAAAAATAGAACAAAGATAAACAAGACCCTGCCACAATATTGAAGTAAAATATAGAGATGCAATGAAACTGAGCAGAGATAGTATAATTTATGGTGTCTATAACACAGACTATACAAGAAAATGACATGGAAAATCAGGTAGGGTCTAACGAGAAGGCAGAAAAAAGTAGAACACAAAATAGAAAAATCACTAGCAAAACAAAAGTTTGAAGGAAAAAGATACCTACAGAACAAATACATTAGCCATCTTAACCCCCTTCATATAATTTATCTTTCCTGTGAGATGGTGACATATCCCTCGAATACTTGTGATTAAAGAGTGTGGTGGCACCTGAAATTAATGAAGCAAAAAAAAAGGAAGTTATAAAGATTGGAGAGAGGTGTTTATAAGAAAATGCTTGGTTACAGAAAGCTTAAAAAATGAGAGAACAAAAGAAATTTTCTTTAAGTTTTTCCTGAGTAGGTTTATGTAACATTGTGAGAGACATATAGATTCTCCTTTATAAGAAAAAAATGAGGAATTCAAAAGGGTTTGGGATGTGAGAATCAGGAGGGATACTGCTTTCAGGCAAAAGAAAGTAGAGGGAAACTGGAGCTCTTACTAAGGTTTTGCTTGTTAAGTAACTCCCAATAGCACATTCCTTTATCAGAGATGTTGCTGCTTCTTTCAACCCAGACTGATTTTTAAGAAAGCTAAAATTCCCCTTAGGAAGTGGAAAACACTTTGAGAAATGAAAATAGAAAGAGAAGGAACACTTCAGACATATTGCTCCAGCTATAAATTTGTGTTCTTGATATGTATACTATTGCACAGTTCACGATTAGCCTTGAAATTGGCACTTGAGGGATCCCTCAAGTAATTATACTCTGAATATTGCTGAAGACAAAGTGAGAAAGTATTCAGGAAAAATCCATCTTGCTACCCTTTATCTCAGCATTGTTCATGCCATCAAAAAATAGCAGCAAGCCATCTTGATAGAAGGAGGGGACTATATATATTTCCTATGCAGGCAAAAAGGAAGTAAAATTTTTTAGACCCTGATTTGTGCATAAGGTTCTTTTAGAGCATAATTTACAATTTTTAGAGGCTCTTGAAAAGCTTTTATACTACAGCAGGATTAGTAAATTGCATCTTCTTGTCAGACTTTTTAATATGTTCACAGAAACTGAGGCTTTTCCTCGGTGTCCCAACAAAGAGCTGCTGTATTTTTCTTTTTTCTATTTGTGCGAATGGAAGAACATAGAATCATAGACTGCTTTGGGTTGGAAGAGATCTTAAAGACCATCTAATTCCAACCCCTCCTGCCATGTGCAGGGATATCTTTCACTAGAGCAGGTTGCTCAGAGTTCCATCCAGCCTTTACCTTGAACACTTCTAGGGCTGGGTCATTGCCAACTTCTCTGGGCAACCTTTTCTTGTACCTCACCACCCTCACTGCAAAGAACTTACTTTTTCCTAATATCTTATCTAAACCTACTCTCTCTTAATTTAAAAACATTCCCTCTTGTCCTGTCACTAGCATGATCCTGTAGAAAATCCCTCACCATGTTTCTTGTAGGCTCCATTCAAGTACTGGAAGGCCACAATTAGGTCACCTTGAAGTCTGCTCTTTTCCAGGCTTCATTCTCTTAGCTTATCCTCATGCAAGAGATGCTCCATCCCTCTAATCATCTTTGTGGCCTCCTCTGGACTTGCTCCAAGATGTCTTTCTTGTGCTGAGGATCATCAAGCTCAATGCACCACCCCAGGTGAGGTCTCAGCAAAGCACAGTGAAGGTGTAGAATCACTTCCCTTGACCTGCTGGCCAAGCTACATTGGATGCAGCCCAGAACAGATGAAAGATGAAAGGAAATGATTCCTACTGAAGATACAGCAGGACAGAGAGCTTCAAGGATGAGTTATGACATGAGAGGAGAGGAGAGGAGAGGAGAGGAGAGGAGAGGAGAGGAGAGGAGAGGAGCGGCGCGGAGACGAGACG
>JAWWEE010000001.1:106883059-106905230 GCA_035221455.1 Xenops minutus | reverse complement strand
AGGAGAGGAGAGGAGAGGAGAGGAGAGGAGAGGAGAGGAGAGGAGAGGAGAGGAGAGGAGAGGAGAGGAGAGGGAAAAAAAAGGGCAAAAATGCTGTAGAATAGTTAATCAATGGTAGCAGAATAAATTCACTTAAGGTTTATTTAGCTAAATCAAAAAAAGTTAGAAAGCTCCTTCGGTCAAGACGTGACAATTGCACTACTTCTTGTGAAAGTGCCCTTTCTGATGTACTTTACCAGAACCATACAGACAGGTAAGTGCCACTGAGAAGTTGATGGATGACAGTGGAGAAGTTCGGTGAGGACCTTGTTTGGGATGTGAATTTCAATGAGCAGTTAAGACCCCAGGGAAGGAAGAGAAGTTAGTGCGAAGTCACATCTGACATGCAATACCTGAATTGGTGAAGCTTTGTGAGTTCTACTTTTTTATATTTTTTATGGAAATAGAAGGGTAATGGTACTCTCATGTGACAAGAAGGAATAGACAATCTCATGAGATGACTAAACCAGAGCCAGTGTTGTTATTGCAAGCTGGAAAAAATACTTCACAAAGTCTGCACACTCTTTAGCTACATCCAAAGGCTTCCTCTATTACAAGCATTCTATATATTTTTAATCTAATATGACCTACTCTAACAATTTTTTTTCTCTAAATTCAATTATCTCATTGATCCATGTTGCAAATAGGCTAGTGCAGTGAAGCTTATTTGCACTGCAGGTTGTATAGTTTGGGGTTTTTTTAACTCAACAGATTTGTTACACTTCTGCAGGTGTTTTAATATTTGTTTTTAATGTTATAGATAAATTTTACTTTCCTTAGAGCAACAATAATTTTAAAACACATATTTGCATATTTAGGTAGGTTGAGAGGTATCTATTTTGCCATACAATGATATAGTCTTTTGTGGTTCATTACAATACACTTTACAAATTATGAGTCATCTAATTCCTACCAAATGAAATTTGTTTTCAAAATTGTGTTCCAACATAATTATACAGGGAATAGGCATAGAATAGAAATTTGCAAGTTTTAGAACGAGATGCTTGTTTCACAAGGTATTTGACATGCATCACTGAATGTTCTAAAAATAGCACAGGACAAATATAAGAGAAAAGCAGAATATTCTGTATTCCCCCAATCACATTTCAAGTCTAGCGTGGAACATGCTTTGTCAGAGTCAGTGTGTAAGTGACAGCTAGGGATGGAATTGATATTAATACTGAAACTTAATCAATTTCGATTGTCTTGTCTTGACAAGGAAAGATCATGATTATGAAATAAAGTTACTATGTTTTGCTTCAGAGGCTTAGATCATGTATCAAGTTGCAATAAATATGTAACACTTGAATGAATCAATGAAAAAATACCTACCTAGAAATAACTAAAAAAAAAATAACTTTTTTTTCCTATTTTTCCTTGTTTGCCTTACTTGAAAGGAAACTGGGATGCATGACAGAAGGTGTTATTAGAAATTTAAGTTTTAAATAAGAGATCAATTAATTTAGGTGGCTGAAGAGCTAATTTCCTTTTCTCAAGGAACGTCTGTTTGTAGACAATTAGCTCACATGGGGACAAATCAAATTAGATCTCAGCCTGGCTTTAGTCAGGACACTGGCACAGCTTGCGTAAGAACTTCCCAATTTTATTTTTTAACCTACCTCTTTCTCTAAGTATTTAGATGGATACAGTTTTGTTTTGTTTTTTTAAATTTAGGGGGAGAGGAGAAATAATGTTTTTTAATTAGTTTCATGTTATGTATCCCAAACTTTTCTTTGCAGAAAGTAGAAGAAAATATTTTGATGCTGTAGATGAACCTTAGTCTGACAAGAAAGTCTCAGACCACACTACTCAAGCCTCTCAAGCTGCTTTTCTTTTTTCATCTATGCTGAAATACATGTGGGAGCCCCCAAACCTTTGGTACAAATGCCTATAGTAAATGCAAAATTGTTGCTTACAGGCCAAAAGAGGCATTTGAAATCATGGTTGTTTTTTCAGGAAGCAGCAATGAAGTTACAACAAGAAGTCCAAGAGCAATCAAGAGAAACTTCCAGGGTCTTGGGATGATTAAGGGATTAGGAGTATGAGTAGTGCTTTCCTCTGTCCTTCCAGTTAAAGGGAATAATGAGGGAAGAAACAACAAGAGCCATCAGATCGATACATAATCAATTGTATCATCAATAGTTTGGTCAGCAGGACCAGGGCAGTGATTGTCACTCTGTGCTCAACACTGGTGGGGCTGCACCTCAAATCCTGTTTCCAGTTTTGGGCCCCTCACTCATGAAAGACATTGAAGTGCTGCAACATGTTCAGAGAAGGGCAATAGAGGTGGTGAAGGGTTTGGAGCACAAGCCTTATGAGGAACAGTTGAGGGAGCTGGGGGTGTTTAGCCTGAAGAAAAGGAGACTCAAGGGAGACCTCACTTCCCTCTAAAACTACCTCAGAGGAGGTTGTATGGAGGTAGGGGTCAGTCTGTTCTCTCAAGTAACAACTAATAGAACAAAAGAAAGTGGCCTTAAGTAATGTCAGGAGAGGTTGAGATTTGAAATTGCAAAATATTTCTTCACAAAAAGTTGTCAAGCATTTGAAGAGGCTGTTCATGGAATTGGTGGAATCACCATCCTGGAAGTATTTAAAAGAAATGTAAATGTGGTGCTCAGGGATATGGTTTAGCAGTAAACACAGTGGTGCTTGGTTAATGATTAGACATGATGATCTTACATGTTTTTTCCAACCTAAATTATTCTGTGATTCTATGATTCTTAGCAGTACACGTTATCATGAAATTTGAAAAAACTCTTTGGCATACTTGGGTCTTCCTTCAATTTATTATGTTTGTTCTTATTGCATGTAAGGCAATACTGTGAGGGAGGCATATATGAACCTTCGGCACTACTGAAAATTTACTCAAATTAAGCCACAGTTGCACTTCTCTAGTAGAGATGTGTTGTATACAAGGACTACATGGTAAATTCAATGGCTGAAGTTTTATTTGAGAACTTTTTAGAATGTGAAATTTTTGCTCACCTGAATAATTAACAAGGATGTGTAGCAATGAGAGACCACAGGGTTTTTTCAGCAATATTGGTTTACAGCTTTGGGTGGAACTGCCCACTCTACAGAGAACTGATTTTCCTTTGATTTTGGCTTAGCATGAGGCATCTGTTTCATCCTTGAAAAATTCAAACACTGAAAGATTTATACGATAGCAGCCAAAATTTGTAGGGACATTAAGATAGGAATATAGAACTATTATAGAACTATTCTATTTACAGCCAGTATGACTTCCAGAAGGTGCTTTTTAAGAGGAAGGATGACACCTTAACTAAATATTAAACACCAAAGTAGACTAACTGGTTTTTGGAGACTTTCTTCTCAAGCACAGGTCCTGGAAAATGCTTTGTCCTGCAAGAGAGTTTGTTGAGATACTGAGACTCTGCTAATTGTTACCTTGAATGGGTGTTGAGCTGTAGAGCTGTTTCCATTGTGTGCATGGTCACCTCAGGACACAATCAGCTGCAATTTTCAAAATATTTTATTGCTTCAACCTTGAAAAAATACAAATCCTCCATTTTTGCCTGCTTCACCTTGTTTGCACGGTACCTAATTTCACCATCTTAATTATGTGTAACACTAGTAACTTCATAATCAGCTGTGACACTTATTATTATTTTTATACCCAAATAGAGTGTCATATTGACATAGTTTCTCTAAACTTTCAATAATCATCCTGATGGAATTGAATAATTGAAAAAATGTTCCAATTTCTTCACAATTTTGCATGTGGTTAATCAATGAAACAATTTTTTGCAGTGTTTTAATTGATATGTGCTGGAATTACTGATCACTATAGATACACAAAATATGGTTTCTCTTTCATCAAAATGTTAATTAAATTTACTGATGGTATTTTACTTAACATAACTACCCCCTGAGACCATACAGTAAACTGCTAGAATAAATAGAATATCTTCCCACAAATACTGACAAATTATCGCAAGGTTCTAATGGAAGGTCTTACTATGGCTTTCCTGAAGTCTTTCATTTCAAAGGAACACTTCCTTTTTAATATTTTATTTGTTATTCCTTATTCCTGCCATTATTTCCCTGGGGATGTGGGACCTTTGCTGTCTGGGCTTTGGTTGGTTGGTTGGTTGGTTGTTTTTTCCACACGATTAAAGAGTCTTTGGTGTTCAATTACACTTGCCTGGTGTTAATATATGGTTGATAAGTTCTAGTTAGTATATAAATATTAATAATGCCATGGAACAAACAACAAGGTGTAACAAATGTTTGGAATTGATATCCTAGTAACTTGATAAGTGTTATTGCAATGGCCATCAGTTGGAAATAGAATTGAGGAATTCAACAAGGAAATTTCAAGTAATAACTACAAATCCCTCTGTAATCAATTCCCAACTATGAATCAGAAACATTGTTACCAGTATTATCTTGTTGGATTTTACTCTTAATGGACAAGACTCTAGGAGGGATCTTTCCTCTCTGTAATAATTTCATTGTTTTGCTGCTTGCTCATATTCCTGATTCCACTGACCGCACTGGAGATCTCTCTCATTGAAATAAAAGCAGTGAAAGTCATCTGCATTGAATGTTGGTCCTTATAAATATGAGACTAAAAGCAATATAGCACAAGTACTGCTAGATGAGATGGAATATATACTTTTTTACTTCTATATTTTACTTCCTTTAGGTATCTTATAAATCTGCTATTTTCCCCCTCTCAAGTGGGATTAAATGTTGAGAGCTTTTTAATTACTTTATTTTGGCAGCCTGATACCTTTCAGTCACACATCACTGCCTGTTCTCATTCTATTCACATAGATAGGAAGGTTCAATGGAAGAGAAAAGGTGTAGACTGACGCAGGGCAGGAAGACCTACCTTCCCCTGCAGCACCACTTTACAAAGCTACACAATTGACTGCCACTCCCCAAGCCCATTCAGAATGAACACAGGATGTGGTGTTGACACACAGCTAAGATTCTTTAGCTCCCACCACAGCCCAGTGATGCATTTCCTGTGTGACATTACACTGTCAGGGCACTTGTGGTCATGCATGAAGGTCTGTTGAAATGAGGATATTTGTCAGAGCAGTCTCATAATAGGAAATAGATGTAACTTAAATGTTATAAATAGCAAAACTTAACCCTTTGGAAATGCAAAGTTTGGAGGAAAACTAGTGGTAAAAGGGAAAGAAGTTAAATGCTATTCACTAGACCCAGTTCATGGACTGGATATCCTTCCAACTCTATTCATCTGCAAAGCTACTCTGCCAAGTCTAAGTGAAGAATTTACATGTATAAGGAGGCACTATGTAAAAGAAAGTAAGAAATACTTATGGTTGCTCCTTCCAGATATAGCTATAAAGTCTGTTATTTTAAATTTCTTCAATTATCTATGTTATGGCTGTAAAAATATCTAATGGAGTTTGAATTCCCTATTTTCGTATTCCATTTCTGATGTCATTCCTCAGGAAGACACACCTTTCCTTTACATTGGTCTTCTAGGACTAAAACTTTTGTCTGCAGTGAGTGACTTTACAGCACTAGCAATATAATTTTGTCAAATATAACTGCATCAAGCTGTGAAGTGTTCAGAAAAAATGCAACTTTTATTCTAGATGTTATTTTAACAGGAGAACCATGAGTGTTAGAGAATGGAGCCTATGGAAAAAAAAGGTTACTAATTTCCTCTAACCTTACGCGCATGAAAACCCTGAACACATGGACAACCCTTGGTAGAGTCCAGAAGAAACAAAATATGTCATGCAGTCATGCTAATTTCATTGAGGTGGAATGAACAAGTACAAGAGAGTAACAGTGTTAGTACATCTCTGCTGCTGTATAAAACAGTTGAACAAAGTGAAGAAATCAGAAACTGTGAGGAATTCAGTTTATATAATCCTATGGACATAACTATTGGGGGAAAAAAAAGGAGTATTTGAAGTGACAATGGGAAAAAAGGAAAAAAAAATCCTTTTTTTTCCTTTTCTGATGCTCTAGATTACTGCAATAAGACAATTTATATGTTAGCCACCCTTGTTAGAAAATGCTGAAGTCATCACTAGATACTCCTTTTGGCAGAACACAGACTAGGATGTACTGGACTTAAGAGGCAGAGGAGACTTAAGATTCTAATTTAGAGCATAATCACTGAATATAAAATAAGTTAAAATAATCTGTAAGCACAAAGTAGGAAAGCAAAACTACAAAATTTATTTTCTGCAATATCTTGGTTGGCAAGAGCACAGAAGGAAGTAGTCTAAGTATCTCCCTCCTGAATCAAGCACAGCATTCTGGACCTGCCTCCTATTTCCACCTGAAAGGCCCAGATGCCAAGTAAACATTCAATTGCTGAAGCTGAAGAATCGCTAAGTAGGCTATGATCCTCCTTTATACTCCCCTATATAATTTCTGAAACACTTAAGCCATTATAGAGCCAGTGCAATGGGTCACTTAAGACCCCAGATGGTACCTTCAGTTTCTGCATCAGTGTGAGGACAAAATATTTGATTTTATGTTACTTGATTTTTTTGTAATGTATGCAGCATACAATACACACACTAATGTTTCATATTAATATCCCCGGGTATTCTTACAGGACTTTTCTGGTACTACTTCTCTTGAGAGCTACCTTTGTTCAAAAATTATTCCCTGATGTTTAAGATAAATATGCAGAACATGTTTATTTCTTGTCCAATTCAATAATATCATTAATATTTTGTATGTGACACCTGCATAAAAGTACAACAGTACCATGCATTTTGTTCTTAAATTAGAGTCGTAGGATGGTAGCCATTTACTTTACCTTACCTTTGCTTTGGCTGAAAGTTGAGATTTCAGCTTCTGGCAGGAAGTTCTGTTCACTGTTCTCTTTGTTGACTCTGGGTTTTTGCATCAACTCAGATTTAATAGTTCTACATTGGTGGGACCTGTGTTAATTCTCTCTTTTTTTGTCCTCAGCTGTAAAATAAAGATAAAATAGGTGGAATGGAATGAAGAACCTAAAAGGAGGAACAAGTCTGAACTAGACTGTGTACTGGGAGTTAAAGGAGTTAACATGGGAGATAAAGGAGTAACTGTGTGTGCATGTGCATGAGAGGGGTGGGAGGAAGGAAATGGTGAGAAAAGAGAGAGAAAATCCTGTGCTTACTGTGTTCTTACTGCTGCCTTGATAAAGGCCTTTAGTCGCTCAACCCATTCCTCAAAGATGTAAGGAAATAAACAAATTACTTTCACAAGATCAGCAATATTTTTATTTTTTTTTTATGTTTAGACATCATTTGGAGAGACAGAGAGAGTGACTGCTCTTATCTTCCTTTCTTTTTTGCTTCATCTGACAAGTTATAGTCTCTTTAACTATGTCTGCAAGCACTTTACATTTCCAGAGGGTCTTGTGTCATTGTAATGATGCATGACATCCTGTTAAAACCTTCACATTAAACATGTAACTGAAGGCAATCTGAGTTGTATTCCTGGGGTGACTACGAAGGTTGACATACCAGAGATTACTGAAAGCAATGAATCAAAATAACTGCAAGCTGGCTTGAGCAAAAGAGACATATGAACACAAGTGTGCCAGATCTTCTACTTTCTATGCTCTGTAGCCATTCACACTATTTCAAAATGGGGCACAGTCATTTCTATTCAGATATAACATTTAGACAATCTGGCCTTCTGAACCCAGTCTGTTCAAAAGCAGATATCATTTGCCTAAACAGAGACATTATTATTCAGTTACATGCTAGCAACATCACCTAACTGTAGATCTATATAGTGTACATAATTAGAGTTCCTATAGGATGAATAAAATAAATTCTGTTGCACAATGAACCATTTGACCACATTTGACTCCTTATATGTCTGGTTTAGGATGGAATGAATTGGGTTTTATATATATTTCTTTCTGGCCTTTGATCACTGAAAGATTTAAGAGTTTTTTGCATCAGCACTGTCATCAATTGTTGACCACATCTGTTGTCACATTGACAGAATTAGCCAATATCCTTGTTAAAATCAAATGATTAATCAAATGTCAGCACAAGGCTTAACAGATTCTTTATAAAAGTTCTGCATCCTGAAATATCTCATGTAAATTAGTCAGTGAATACTTTTAAAGAAAAAGCAC
This sequence comes from Xenops minutus, assembly GCA_035221455.1. Taxonomy (NCBI): domain Eukaryota; kingdom Metazoa; phylum Chordata; class Aves; order Passeriformes; family Furnariidae; genus Xenops; species Xenops minutus. Next base: position 106,897,087 of record JAWWEE010000001.1, on the reverse strand, counting down.
TTTTGCGTAAGCTGGATCAGCTCACATCTTAAAGCAGAGATGTGGGATAACCCTCACATTTACCAGAAAAAGAGTATGTTAATTCAGTTATATTTAGAAATGAGGAATTTCTGAAGAAAAAATTTTCTTTCCTGAAGAAAATTGATCTTATTAACGCTATCTTTTTGTTTGTTTGTTTGTTTAATTAGGTAATCAGGTTAAATAGGTACAGGAATTTATATTTCACTCCCTGACAAATAAGAAGTGTTAAGGACACAAAAGTGCCTCAAACATCAGCATTTAGCAAACTGAAGAATTGTGCATGGTTTAGCATGATTCTCTGTTTTCTTTGACAAAGTAAAGCCTGTAGCTCTGCATATATTTGTAATTATAGGAGTTTTCTTCATGTTTCTGAGGATTTGAAAATGGTGGGGAAAAATCCTTTCTTTTTTTGTTTGTTGGTTTAGAAATGGCAAAAGAAGTGACCAGTTTCTTTATGCTGGTTTGCACATGAATCACAGAATTGTAAAATCTTTTAGTTTGGAAAAGGCCTCTAAGGTTATTGTGTTTAACCAGCACTGTCAAGTCAACTAGTCCAGGTCCCTAAGTTCCACATGGAGCCAGTAGCATTTCATTAGTTAAGGAGGCACAGTTTTGCAGGTCCTCTGATTAATATCCTTAAGGATCTAAACCTTGAATTTTTGCAAGATATTTAAAAAGTCTCATGACTCATCCCTTTTCCCAAAGCTCAGTCATCTTAGGTAGAGCCTGTTGGTGTGTAAAGCAGTCAGCACTGTTTCCGAAGGAAAAATTAAATTCATTACTGGATGTATCATCTTCCCAGCAATTGTGGCTCAGTAGCAGGTTATCAGCTTACCGCTTCCTCCTCATCCCTGGGCAGAAAAGAGGAACAGTTTCTACTGGCATTTCAAATTCAGCCATTTAAAGCAGCTTAGCAAGTCAGTATTTCTCTCTGGCAACTGACTTTTCAGCTTCAGCATTTAGATTTGGGGTAAAAATTTATTTGCTCTCCCTTTTCAAAACTATTCAAAAGTCATAATAGATCCAGGATAATAATTTGAAATAATGGGTGGGTACTGGATCAACATAGGAAAGCTTCTTTTACATCATGAATCCTTTCTGAAGCCAATATGAAGGGTATACTTGGGAATACTCTGAACTCTTACAAACCCTTAGGGCAAGAGGAACAGGGTGTAGTGTATAGCAGTAACTGACTTGTGCCACAGAGTTGTGCTCACAAAGATTGGTCTTGGGTTGACAGAAGGCAGATCTGTTTTAAATGTGCTCTGATGTACCCCAGGTGTTCACTGGTACAGTGAGTTCTCTCTCCCACTCCACATCTGTCTTCCCATGTGGCAGTCACCATTCCTGAAGATCATCTTTAACACAAAAACAGAAGAAAACTGGAGCCTGATTTTGTAGGCAGCTTGTCATCTGTAGGTTATAAAATACCGTTCTTACTCCAGTTCTTACTTACAAACTCCTACTCTAGCCAGGAAACTGTAAATATGAATATATGTGTTGTTTCTCAGGTGTCATAGCATTCATGGAAGATGTGATGATCAGGAATATCAGTGATGAGAGGCAGCAAACTTAATAAATCACAAATAATCTTTCTTTCTTTTTTTTTTTCCCCATCCACTGTGTTTAGCCTATGCAGGTTACATTTTCCTCATAAAAATAAACACTCTGGAGCACCATGATATTTCTGTAGTCTTAATTGTCATATATATATATATATATATATGTATATAAATAGGAAATTATAGGGAACTCATTTTGTTGAGCAAAATTTATTTGACTAAGCCACACGTCAAGGACAAAATCATAGCAGTGTTTCACCAGAAATAGTTTCTCAGGAAGGCTGTTAGTGGTAAGAAATAAATGTTCCTTCCTAATCTGGAAGGGGAGGGAGATTCTCTGGGAGGTAGCTCTTAGATTATGGTGCATAAATGCTGCCAAATTATTAGTTGCCTAACCTCACCCTATTTATGGTCTATGCATTATTCATGCCCACCCAAGTACTACTTTATATCCTTATGTGAGTAAGCACTCAGGTTTGAGAAATCACAGAATGGTTATATGTAAATAGAATACAAATGCAGTCTCAATGAATAGAAGACATTGGCTCTTGTGCTCCTGAAACACGTTTACTCTGCTTCAGAATAAAATAAAATACATTTTCTAAGGGAGATGAAGTGAACATCAGATTAAGTTAAACAATACATACTGTCTCTACAGAGGAAAAAGAGTGTCAAAAACCTTAGTCAGAGGTTAATTGATAATCGGTTTAATTATTCATTTGTTATTAATGATTACTAATGAGAAACATTAGAATAATCAATGTTTCAGCCCAGTGCTTTGCCAGATGTCATGTTAATTGCAACTGAAGATAGCAGCAGCTTCGCAAAATACAGAAACAATTAGCATGATTGACTCAAAGCCACCTCACGCCTCTCTAGAGCATTGTTCTAGCAGCAATATAGAGCAGAATAAAATTCTCTGAGTTTGCAGAGTGGGAAAAGAGCATTCGTAATAGACTTTGATATAACCCTGGTTTGTCTTGTAAAAGGTAAAAATTACAGTAAATCTGACACGAGCAAATACATTTTCTCAGAGAGATTACAATCACAGGCTAATAAGCAAGGAACTACAAAATAACTTACAGTGAATAAAATGCTAACACCAGTAGTGCTAATGGTTAATTGAAATTAAAATTTGCTCTTTCCCCAGAGAAAAATTTGTTGAGTTTTAATATTGCCAATAAAATTTCACTTTTAAATTATGCTTTATGACCTGAAACACCAATAAACGACTAAAGTGCCATGCTGTTGTTCAAAATATGCAAAGTAGGTTCTTAAACTACAGGTATTGTAAAATGCTGAGGAGTTAAATTTTATATTTAATTCCATAGGTGAAACAGGAGTTTCCCTCTCGTTTACATGGATAAGCTGCAGGAGTGGATGAAACAAGAGGAGGATACATACATAAAATACAGCATCTTTCCATCACATAACACAGGTCTCTCTATCTCTTCACACCCAGTGGGATCCTCAGCTGCAAGCAGAAAACTAGAACTTCTGTCTCCACATCAGGGAATTCAGGTGGTTCCTCTCTCACACTAGACTTGCTCCCATCATTCAGTGGCTCAGAGAAGCAGGGCTTTAGGAGCACAGAATCCATAGCAGTGGGAAATCACCCATCAAAGCAAGAATTGGAAATGGCACATATAACATCAGTCCATGCACATGTGAACAGGGCTCCTGAAAGTTAAGCAAGCATTGAATCTACCTAATGAATGTGGCTGAGCTGCCTATCAGATTTTTAGTTAGCTGTGAATAATGGGGTACCATACAAACTCGTGTGTCTTAGTTCAAAGGGGAGAACTAAGATATCTATGTTGGTCAATAAAATAATCCCTCTCTGTTAAATTTAGAAAACAGAACTTTAATTAGAAAAAAGGAAATATATATGAAAGGATAACAGTTCTTAATCACAATACACAGATATATGTATATATATATATATATATATATATATATAAAGAAAAGAACCAAACAACAATAACAATTTGTAATAAACCCCTCCACCCCCAAACAGCAAGGCAAACAGTCAAAAAAAAAAGGTCCTTTTGAATAACCCCCAAAAGGGAAGATGCAATTATATCCACGGACAGCAGGTGGCGCTGTTGCACCTCAACGGATGGCCGCTCTCTCACAGGGGTTGCGGTCATATTTACGGACAGTGGGTGACACTGTCGCGCCTGGCCGGCTGGGCTCTCTCTCAGGGGAACGGCAAGCGCAGAGGTCAAGTCAGGTCCCGTGGAGTAGGTGACAAAAGCAACAGAAATCCAATCTCTGCAGTGTAGAGAAACAGGTGTGTTTTCTTCCTCAAAACAAAATGGGGTGTCCACGGGTGATGGGCAAAGCCAGGGAGCAAACGACACACTCCAGGTCCCAAAGCAATGCTGGACCTGGTGTGTGTGTCTGTCTTCTGTCCTCTGCCAAGCAAGTGAACTGCTGACCCTGCGCAGAAAGCACAGGAACCCCCGAAACCTTCCCCCCGCCCAGAGCCTGTCTTCCTCCCCCTCCCAGCCTGGGGAGAGATCAGAACAAAAGCTCTGGCTAGAGTTGTTATCAACACATCCATATTCATTACATCCTTTGTTGACTCTCTTTATCAGCACTAGGCGTTGGTTCCAAGCTTTGGAAGGAATTCCAACTGAGTTTTGAAACTATAACACTTGTATGAGTATAAAACTTTTTGTAGTATTTATGGCAGTCAGCAGATAGATTTTACAGTGAGTTTGTTTTACTGTAATGCACAGCAATCTGTATGGTTTTGTTGGATGATAACAGTTTAGTTTTTTTGCTAGAAAAAAAATAAGCCACACTAAGAAAAAGATGTGCCTAATCTTTCATCACTGGTCTTTTATTAAGTACAGATTCAAACTTCCAATCAAGATAGGGAAGAAAGCAGGATGCTTTTGTCTTCTGGATTATGTGTGCCCAGTATTTGGACATCTAGTCCCCTATAGGGACTTGAATCCATTTTAAGGTGAGTTTGGAAGCTCTCCTCTGTAAGATATATTTGAGCTTCACACTATCATCAGTCATCCTTAAGCTATTTGAACTCAGCTGAATCAAGGAAGAAAGTAGGTTATATTTATCTTCTTCTAGAGCTAAGGAGATTTATTAAGACAAAAATATTCCTGGTCCCTCTCATCATGTACAGAAGACACAAGTCAGTGATGAATGGACAGAAGCGTGTCTGGCTGTCTGTTCTACCAGTGTAATAGCACAGTGATGTTGAATCTACAGGGTTCTGAGCTAGAGAGTTTGACATAGTGGTTCATAGCCAGTGACATTGCTGGTAGTTTAATACCTTGCTTTGCAAAATTCATAACATCAAGAGCATTTTGATACTCTGCAGATGTCAGGGATACAGATTTGTGTGAGGCAAACACCTTACTGTCATCCGCATGCATAGACCAGTTTGTTTCTGGAAAGGACATTCAAGCGGAATTGCCTGCAGGATTTCACTGTCCTCCAAAGGTAGGCTGCTAAATGAGTCCTTTGCAGAAGCAGGCAGTGGATGTAGTGATTTAAGCAGTGTTTACCAGATCACTAAGTGGGATTCATTCAAGCACTTTGTCTCCAATCATATCACAGAGTAGACAACGATATTCTCAGAGGCAGATATTTGAAGGTAACAGTGGTTGTAAACTGAGTATAGCATACCTGGTGACAAGATTGTGTCTTCTGCTCCTGTACAGCACCTGTGCCATCGCAGAATGACCCAGTCTATTCTGAACTCTGCTGATGTGTGCTAACCAGACGGAAGGAAAATCCAGAAATGTCCTTGCTCAGATCAGTCATAGCTCAGTATCTTTTCACCAACAGTGGCCACAAACAGAGGCAAATAGAAAAACAAAAAGGAAAATACATCAACATTTCCCCTCTACAGACTCACAATTTCCCAACTTCTTTTTAGATTTGCAGTTGATGGGCTTCTTTAATTTTCAAAGGCCTTCTCTTTGAAATACTTTTCTGATTTCCCTTTGAAATTGTATGAACTTGCAACATTGTTAATATTATTTGTTAAGGAGTTCACAAGTCCATTATCAGGGTGAACAACCCTGGCTGATTTTGACACTGGCTCCAAATAGCTGCATTTACTGGCACACTATTCTCATGCTGGAATAATTGATGAATGACTGAGCTGCATCTGCATATATTTATGGTTTTGTAGACCTCCCAGCTTAGTCCCTTCTCAGTTCAGTGAATCCTAACCCATCCCATACTGTCTCACAGAGCCGTTTCATATAATAACTTTCATTGTCTTTCTCTGAACATTTTCCACTTGTGTTTTAGCATGAGTTGTATTTTGGTGGGTTTTATATTGGTTTGTAAAGGTTGGGTTATTTTTTGGGGGGAGTGGGAGGGGAGGGAAGAAAGGGTTGGTTTATGGGGTCTTTTGTTTGTTTCTTTCTTTTTTTTTAAATGATGATACCAGAGTTAAGTTAGTACTGAGACGTGGGCAAACAAACCTCTTATATATACTGCATAATTCTCTGAAGCATAATTCACAGTAATGTCTGGTCTCAGAGTAACTTTTTACCCAATACTGAAGACTGGACTGCAGTTTTCACAGAGCAGGCTGTGATCACCTGGATTACACCTGGTGTGGTCCCCAACCTTCTCCACCTTTCCCTGCCCAGACTGCCTGAGTTGGTGCTGCTGCCGCAGGCTGTGAACCTGCAGTTTCTGAAGCGAAGGGTGTGAGTGGGACAGAGCCACTGCTGTGGGATGTGACCTGTGCTTACAGGGAGTTTTGCTTGCTTGTATCAGCTAAAATACAGCCCGGTATATGTACATAAGAAATGGGTGAAGAATCGATAAATACCTAAGGCCCTATCTGACTCCTATGTTTTTAAAGGCACAGCCAACTGCATTTTCTCTAGTTTTTTTTTTTTTTTCATTGTTTTTGTGTGTGTGTGTGTGTTTTGTTGATTTTTTGGGGGTTTCTTTTTAGCAGATTTATTGCTGTTCTCCTGCAATGAGAGCCATGTAGCAATGCTGTGCCCACAGAAAGCAGTGCTGCAGTTGCAGTACTGCTGGAGAAATGAAGCACAACACATTTCAAACATGCCTCGTGTGCCTTTTAATCAGAAAGGGCTTCTGCACACTGAAACGATGCAATGGGTTCTTGTCTAATGCTAAGTCAACTGTCCCTGGAACCAGTGATATATATAAAACCAATTTACTGTAGTAAAACTGTGTCAGTGTGAGTGTCACCCCTTGAGGCAATAGTCCTTCCCATATGCCAGAAGAAAACTTATAATTTAGCTGCAGAGTGTTTCATCTAGGCTAGTTGGTTCTATGACAACATTGTGCTGCAGTAGCTCCCTTGTTGCCTGCCAGCATGAAGCACAGGCAGGGCAGTTTCACTTCCATATGGAATTTACCATTTAAAGAAGTGCTACCAGTGTCTCACTTAATTTTTATGCCAGTGTGATATGCATTACCTTAAGTACATATAGTCTGAACTGCTGATTGTATGTACTCATGTTGGACAGGATTATGCTGTATGAGCAGTATCTCATTGATTCATTGTATTACTGTGCTCTTTCTCTGAAGCTCAGCTCTTAGTAACTGCAGACTTTCATCAGTTTGAAGTAGGCTTAGATTCCCTGCTTTTAACAGAACAAGTTGTTTATTTTTATAGCTTTTTTATTCTAGAATCTTTTTTTTTCCTTGAAGTTATTCTTGGCATGACTCTTACTTTGGTGTAGGAAGGCAGACTTTCCTTCAACATACACAGAATCCAACTGGCAAAAGTGATGGACCAGACTAGAGCTATTTCATCTTGAAGCTTCTGCTGTGCAGTCAACTTACCTATATGTCTGCATGATACAGGCTTGGTGTAAAGGGGCATTAAGAACACCAGTTATGCTGCACAGCTCCTTCATCCTTGCAATTATTGTGCTATTTCACAAGTTGATATCTTCATATGTGAAATAGCATTTGTACCCAGAAAGATGAAGGGGGTTTGGGGATGCTGGCAGATTTATAAATATAGACTCACCCATAAGAATCTAAGAGAGGTCTTGGCAACCTTTACTCTACATCTGTACTAAAATACTGAGTGCTCTGCCATATTTATTTCTTTAAAACCTTCATGGATATTTTCTTTTCAGAAATAACTTTCAAGAAGCAGGCTGGAAGAAACAGTTTGAGACATGAGAGATCTCTGAATACAGGAAAAAAAAAAAGAGACAATAAACTTCAGTTTTGCTCTGCAAATATCAGTTATAGAAAAATGTAGCTGAGTCTTTCCATCTTTCTGATGTTGAAGAAAACCAGTAAAGGAAAAATGAATTTTTTACTTTGCTTGGCACAGGCCAGCAACTAGTTTGCCTTCAATATTGTTGAAAGTAACCTGAAGACTTTTAAATTACCTCTGACTTCCCCTTAAAGGCATAGAGCAAGGGATTTTTAAAGAATTATGGCAACATGGCTCCTTTTTATCCTCCTAGCTGTCCGTTCTAAAAGGAATACGATATAGTCTCAAAGGCTTTATATGTGCTGATATCCCCCGATACTGGAGAAATAGCTGGGTCCTTTGAAGAACTTTTTCCCTTTATTTTTTTTTTTTTAAAATCACAGGGAAACCTTTGTATTTAGTGGAATAGTTTCTGAGGTAGATAAATAACAATCAATAATATGATATACACACCTACTCTGAAATTTCTCTTATGACATTCTGTTCTTTAACAATTTCTTCTGTGCTTATAGTAGGTTGATGAAAAAAAGAGAGGTAGATAGAGACCAAAACTTTGCTAAACTCAAACTTTTAAACCTCTTCTTTCAGAAAATCTTTTAGATCTCTTGTTGTTGTTTTTGCTCTTTTTTCTTTGACATTGTTTCAGAAATTATGTACACAAATGTTTCTGGAATGTATGAGTTTTATACTGCTCCAGCAATTATGCCATATTGTAGAGTAGTTATGCTAATGCTGTATTACTTTTGCATGCAAATAGTTGAAATGAGAGCACTGAAATAGAGCTACTTACAACTAGATCTCCACTACTAGTTTTTCACTACACTAGTGGTCTTCATCTTTCCATGTAAATGACTGTGCTTCTCCTGCATTTGTCTACCTCTGTTTCACTTGTGAGTGTACCTCTGATCATGGAGTGAATGTGCAACATCCGTGTTCATGGGCTTCTGTCATAGCATGCAGGTGGGTTTTTTGAGATTATAAGGATTTGCTTAAGAAGCAGAAGCCAGTAGTATGTGATATAAATGTAGGGTTTTTTGCCTTTTGGTTCAAATTCTACACTCTGAAAATCCCTCATTTATGTACAAGTTATAAAGCAAGGAGAATCACTAGATATATGCTTGATACAGAAAAGTAACCAACTATGCAGTACCTTGAAGAAATATTTTGAATACAGTAAAAAACATTCAAGAAGCTAACTTCCAAAAAGAATTATTCCTAGCCTCCACAAAGTCCTAATGTGCAAAAGACTTGACACAAATATTCTGTTGTAAAATATTATATAAAACACTATTACCTTATCACAATATTGTGGATTGTATTAGCAACTGTATTATAGTATTATATACATTATAGAATTATATATGGCGCTGGAGCTATAATAACAAAAGCTGCTTCCACAGTTCCCATCTTTTCTTTGAAGTTCAGTCATTTACCTCTGCTTTTTTTAGTTTATTACCACCAGTGAAGTAAAAGCACTCCAGTTTCATTTACAACACTGGACAAGGTTGAAAACATGCTTGGAGACAAAAATAAAACAGCAAAAAAATAATACAGAATAGTCAAATGTCTTGTATCACTCTCTTGAGTTACCAGTTAGGCTTTAGGTAAAGTAATCCTGAGCTGTGGGAGCCAGACAACCACTTTAACATTGTTCTACTCATATAATTGCTTTTCAAATGAGTGTCTGTGTCTAGGTACAAAGGAATCTAATTTAGGGAGACACACTGCATTTTGAGTTTGATTAGTTCAGGGTTCTTTAGGAATAGGAAATGAATCATCACGACCACTGGCCTCCTGAGCAGGTAGACAGGGATGGGAAGCTGAATAACCCCCCTGTAACCCAGGAGGAAGCAGTTAGTGCCCTGCTGAGCCACTTGGATCCTCACAAGTCTATGGGATCAGATGGGATCCATCCTAGGGTGATGAAGGAGCTGGTGAAAGAGCTTGCCAAGATGGTCTCCATCACTTATCAAAAGTCCTGGCTCACTGGTGAGGTCCCAGACGATTGGAAGTTGACCAGTGTGATGCCCACCCACAAGAAGGGCCAGAAGGAAGATCCAGGAAATTACAGGCCTGTCAGCTTGACCTCAGTGTCCAGAAGGGGTATGGAACAGATCATCCTGAGTACCATCACACGGCACCTACAGTACAGAGAGGGGATCAGACCCAGCCAGCATGGATTTAGGAGGGGCAGGTCCTACCGGACCAACTTGATCTCTTTTTATGATCAGGTCACTCACCTGGTGGATGAGGGGAAGGCTATGGATGTAGTCTACCTGGACTTCAGCAAAGCCTTTGACACTGTCTCCCATAGCATACTCCTGGAAAAGCTGGTAGCCCATGGCTTGGACAGGGGCACTCTGTGCTGGGTTAGGTAGTGGCTGGATGGCCGGGCCCAGAGTGCTGGTGAACGCGGCTGCATCCAGCTGGAGGCAGATCACCAGTGGTGCCCCTCAGGGGTCAGTGTTGGACCCAGTCATGTTTAATATCTTTGTTGATTATCTGGATGAGGGGATCAAGTCCACCATTAGCAAATTTGCAGATGACACCCAGCTGGGGGCAAGTGTTGATCTGCTGGAGAGTAGGAGGGCTCTGCAGAGGGACCCAGACAAGATGTATAGATGGGATGAATCCAGCAGGATGAGATTTAGCAAGACCAAGTGCCAAGTCCTGCACTTCGGTCACAACCACTCCCTGCAGTCTGGGGACAGAGTGGCTGGAGAGCAGCCAGGCAGAAAGGGACCTGAGGGTTTGGACTGACAGGAAACTGAACGCAAGCCAGCAGTGTGCCCACGTGGCCAAGAAGGCCAATGGCATCCTGGCCTGTATCTGGAATATTGTGGCCAGTAGCACAAGGGAAGTAATTCTTCCTCTGTACTCAGCACTAGTGAGGATGCACCTCGAGTACTGTGCCCATTCTGGGCCCCTCAATTTATGAAGGGTATTGAGGTGCTGGAGCAGGTTCAGAGAAGGGCAACAAAGCTGGTGAAGGGCCTGGAGCACAAGTCCAGTGAGGAGCAGCTAGGGTAGCTGGGGTTGTTTAGCCTGGAGAAGAGGAGGCTCAGGGAAGACCTTATTGCTCTGTACAACTACCTGAAAGGAGATTGTAGAAAGGTGAGGGTTGGTCTCTTCTCCCAGGCAACAAGCAGTAGAACAAGAAGACATAGTCTTAAGCTGTGCCAGGGGAGGTTTAGGTTACACATTAGAAAGAAGTTCTTTATAGAAAGAGTAATAGGGCATTGGAATGGGCTGCCCAGGGAGCTGGAGGAGTCACCTTTCCTGAAGGTATTATGAAGATGTGTCACTTAGTGTTGAGGAATGGTTACAAGACCAAGGACATGGGTCCCTGGAGAATTTGACACAAAGCAGTGAAGTCTAATCTAGATAAGGTTGTAACAGAATTGAGATGTACCTTTGGAAAGAACACTGTGCAATATCAGGATAAGGAACAGGGACATGAAATACAAAGTTAGTGATAATGAGCCTGTGAAACTGCAAACTACCAAAACCACAAAAATGTTGCTTGAAGACTGTGCCAAGTATTAACATATAAAAGCTTTCTCCTAGCACAATAAAGTTGAGACTTGCTTATCAGTCACATTGATTGTGTGCTTGTCTCCCTCTCCACAATACAACAACTTAGTGCCATGATCTAGTAGGCAGGGCGATGTTAGGTCAAAGGTTGAACTCGATCTCTGAGGTCTTTTTCAACCTAGTTGATTTTATGATTCTGTGATTTAGGCTTGTCAAAGATAGTTTTGGTTTTGGTTTTGACTTTGGTTTTGGGTGGGTTTGTTTTTTTGAGTTTTAGGTGGTGGACTTGCAAGCTCTTGGAATTAAGAAGAGGAAAAGGGACATAGGGACTTGAATAGTCCCACATATACTAATACTGAACATCTAATAACCCACAGTGTCTCAATAAGAGGTAAAAAAAATCAGGAATTGAGTTTTGTTTTTTTTTTTTTCCCTTGATCAGATTTTTGGTACCCTTTACATTATCTTTTCTCATTAATCAGACATAGTTACTTAAAAATATATCCAAATATGTACCTGCATTGGAGTAGGACTTTATTTAAGCCAATTACATTTGACAAGAGGCTGTTAGCTGTAACCTATTATTTATATAACTAATATTTTGCAATTTTTTAAGAAGTTGTCATATCATAGTCTAAAATGTAGGGCTTCTTCTCCCAGGTAAATGACCTAGCTACCAAAAGCCATTATAACTATTCCTTTGTTTGTCCCAAGTGATGCTAAATTATCTTACAAAATAAACCATCAGCAATGAGGTCATAGACCATCTCCCATGGCAACTGTTAGGTTGGTGGCTAAGGCATTACTGTAGGGCAGGTAAAACAGTGTTTCAAATATTCTCTGGCAAACGAGAGATATTAATTGCATTCAGGTTGACTTCACACGTACCATTAGATGAAACTCTGCCAGCATCTCCTCCTTCTTTGGCTGTCCTTTGATAGGAAAGACTAATCCTTTAATGTTTTTTAAAAGGTGCCGAACTCTGGGTGATTATTCAGAGCTGTGACTCACAAGTGAAGGGCAACCAGTGTAAAGGATCTAATTGTTCATGAAAGGCAGAATGTTTAAAAGCCCTGTCATGGATGCTTTGTGTTACCTTGGGTAGTTCTCTCTCTACATATCAGCTTTTGAAAATTGCATGCCTGCTTCTCTGCATTTTGTGTAAGGAACTAGGAAAGAAGCTCTTACATTTTGTATGAAATCATGAGTTGGGTATATAAGCTGATATTGCTTATGAAATTAACTTGTTCGTATAAATTTTGTGATTTATAGATGTGGATAGTACCGATACCTTTAGCAAGAATACATTAAAATCCATAGCTTGCCTTCACTTCAAGATCAGAAATCGATTGAACCCATGAAAATTTAGTAAATTCTACTTTTTCCCTTGGCTTTTATTGTTGTCCTTTCTGCAACAGGCAGTGAAAGCAGGGACTTTATCCTGCGAGAAATATTGAGATAGTGTCTGGATATGTGGGGAGCAGATTAGGAAATCTAAGACATGACTGGAGTTGAATTTGGCAAGGAATGCTAAGAATAATAAGAGTTTTAATAGATACATAGACCAAGGAAGACATGGACCTGTTAGAGTGGTTCCAGAGGAAGTCCATTAAAGTCATTAGAGGGCTGGAACCCCTGTCCTCTAAAGGGTATGGGAGAGTTGGGGTTGTATAGCCTGGAGAAGAGAAGGCTCCAGGGAGACCATTCAATACTTAAAGGAGTTTTATAAGAAAGACACACTGTTTATCAACACCTCTTGTGTCAGGAGAGGGGGCAACAATTTTTAACCAGAAAAAAAGGGTAGATTTAGATTGGAAGTAAGGATGACTTTTTTTTACAGTGAATATAGTGAAACACTGAGAGATGCTGTCCAAAGAAATTGTTGCATGTCCCATCACTGGGAGAATTCAAAGCCAGGTTGGACAGGGCTTTGAGTAACCTTATCTAGTGAAATATGTTCCCGTCCATGGCAGGGGGTTTGGAGCAGTTGATCTTCAAAGGACCCTCCAGCCTACACCATCCCATGAGTTTATGATTTTGACTTTAGGATTCTAAACCAGAATCAACAGAAGTTTTCTACCGTAATATAATTCCTACGAACATCAGAAAGATGACTGTATTCTCATTTACATCAAACTTATTCTCAGCATCAGCTACTGTTCATGTATTCCCACTGCATTGCTGTAGTCTTATGCAATTTCGTTGACACATATAGAGTTATATGGACATCAAAGGGAGGAAAAAATTTCAAGAAATCTCTATTCCCACAGAATAGGCACAGTATTAGTCTAAGCCTTTCCCAGTCATGTGTTATCTTTATGATAATTTGATATTTGAGTTGTCAGCTGTCATACTGCAATCTGTTCTGTCCTGTGCAAATGTGGGTGTGCTCACAGAAGGTTACAGAAACATCTACTGAAGAAGAGGGAAGCCACAGTTTCTTTCCCACCCTTGGTCCTGAAATGCAGAGGGAGTAATTAAGAAGGCTGCTGCTGTTTAATACCTGAAAAGAATTTCTTCCACAGAAGATTCCCAACTGTTTGCCTGCAAGAGTAGCGATTGAGCTAGGCATGCCGCCTGTGTGTCATTCAGGAATTAAACCAATGAAAAATGGATTTTGAGCTGCCCTCCCTTGTAGGAAAATGTAGCTTCCAGGCCTGGGAACTTCTTGATAGTGTTATGGGAATTAGACCTTGGCCATCGCTGCTG
>JAWWEE010000001.1:106823638-106882959 GCA_035221455.1 Xenops minutus | reverse complement strand
TTAACTCTCTTTATCAGCACTAGGCATTGGCTCCAAGCTTTGGAAGGAATTCCAACTGAGTTTTGAAACTATAACATCGTGTCATCAGATTATAATCTCAGATGACTGAGATGTATATAACACAAAACTATTTTTTAATTGACTCTGACACTGAAAGTAGGATGAATTGTTTGGTTCTTATTGGAAAAGTTGGTTAAAAGCACACCTTCCTTGATGGTCAGTGACCAATCACAGTTCCTGATCATGGAATTCTGTTTGACAATGAAAAATCAGATGTGATCCTGTCTGCTTAATTTGATTAGCATGTGGTGGGCATCAGAAGTTTCCTCACTGAAGACTGGCTTGTGCCTGAGGGGACTAGGCTAGGCCCCTGGCATGCTCTCACAGGACTAAGGAAGTAACATAACCTGGACTGAAGCTGTAAGGAGTGAAGGACATCAATCAAAGGGAAGCTTCTGCTACAAACAGGAATTTCTGTGATGTCCTGGGTACCTGCTGACCTAAAGTCAAGTTTAGTCCTTAAGATTTCAGATCATAAAAACTTAGTAAGCTAGGCAGAGTTAAGGTTTGTCAGTGCCTTATCCATATATCAAACACTGCTCTGTTGCATTCAGCAGAGGAACACAGGAAATGTGACAGTGGTCTAGAAAAAAGTTTCTGACAGGTCTTTCTCCATGAGGCTTCTGACTCTTGTAGTTGTGACATGTAGTCAAAAGTGTTGGGCTTTAGGACAAACTGGCCTAAAATTCTTCTGGCTGAACTGTAAAGGCAGTAGAGCAGCAGTATTTTGGTCATTTCTTTTTTCATATATATGTATGTATATGCAGTTTGTTGTGCTAGAAGTGATATCTGTAATATCTAGGGATTGCTTTTTATATTAGTCAGGATATCTGCAGTGTGAGATTAAACACATTCTTTTATTTTAAAATAACAAAATGAAATTGGTGAATGGAGTCTTGAAATAATTGAAAAGCTGTTCTTCAAGTACTAACAGAAATCCCTTCAGGCACTTCACTCTGCCCCAGAGAAAAGAGAAGCACTCATCCAAAAAATAAAATAAAATAAAACAAGTTTACTTTTGGACTCCTTGGCTTTTCTTCCATGATACATCTTCTTCTGAAACCTTCTGTGCTAGTTCACTTTATGTAAAGAGTTTCTCTTTTACTCTTCAGTGGTGTTTCTTGTTGGTTTTCAGGGCGGTTTTAAAACTGGAAATTTGATTGCATAAATCTGTTTATTCCCTCCTTTGCAACACACTGGCTGTCACCTGCAAATCTGCACACTCAGCAAGAACACTGATTATCACTTTGATGGATTTGAGTTGGTCACATAATTATCAAAGTTTCATTTGTTTATGGGAATGATTGGAAACAATTTGACAGTATTCCAATTGTTGCGTATAGATTACAGCATTAAAAAATTGCCAAACATTTCTTTTCTTTTGACAGACAGATGCAAAAATACCAAAAATCATCAAGTACCAGCTATTATTCCAAAAGGGGAAAAGAGAATAAGGAAATTCTCATGTCTTTGCAAATCAGAGCTCAACCACATCACTAAGTGAATTTCCTTCCTTGAAAGACTGACTAATATGTCTTGGATATATAGGCTACATGTTTCTCTAATCTATTTTCAAGAGATCTCCAAAAAGAAAGCAGTTTAGACTGTCACTTGCACTTCTAGTGTTTCTCTAAGAATTAGACTTCTGGTTTTTTATTGTTAACTGATTTAAATTTCCTTTAATGATAATGGAGCAGATTTTTATCATCCATGTTTATTGTACATGGAGAAACAAGATATAATGGTTCTTTTCAGGAAAAAAAAATTATAGTAAAGAATTTCAAAACTTCCCTTTGATGAAGACCTCGCGCCTCCAAAACTCAGTCTTCTTTCCTAGAAGCTGGTCTAGTAGAAGAAATTCTTCTTCTCTAAAAATCTGACAATTCTTCCACATCTAGACAGTTATGCTGCTGGGTTTTCACTTTTTACATCAAATTATAAGCTTTACTTGAAACTGTCTGAACATGTTCACTAGGCCTTCCAGAATTGTTTCTTTCCCTTCCTCAATAACAAGTTCGTCCTGCATTCTCACATGCATCACACTTTTCTATCTACAATATCCCTTTTCTCTTGCACATCATTTTGAGTTCCACTCTTTCCTGCCTCCCTGTACACAGGGTTTTTTTAGATGTCATATTCAGACTCTTTCCAGCATATATATTTTCTTACTTCCCAGGAACTTTCCCAAAACCTCGACAGCATTCTTTTATTTAGATTCAGGCTATGTCCCCACTACCTCTGGGAGTACAAGCCATGGACTAGATAAGCGCATTCTATTTTCTGAGTCAGCTGTATGCCTCCCATCACTGGGCACAGAAGGCCTGAAGCTTAGCACTGCATGGCTAAACTACCATAAATGCAGCCTGAGCTCAGGCTGCTTGGAGACCCGCTGCTCCCTCTGGCACTATGTTTCAGGGCCCTTCTGCAAAAGACCCCCATCAGCCTCTATGCATCTGTGCACATTTTAAACATACCAAGAAAGAGTTTGTTGAACTTAGTTCTTTGTTACCTTCTGCATCAGAGAGCATTTGGCACTGCTTCCCCATTTAATACCTTTCCATGTGGATTCCTCACTAGCAAAAAGCAGTGAAAGAGTTGCACAGCTGGGAGATTTGTACAGAAACCAATTACCCATCTTTCCTGTTAATGTTACTGAGAGATCTTTGTGCTCTGCATTTTTGAGATCTATGCCTCAAAGCCTATTGGTATGTTCACAGTTACCTTGCAAACACTTAGTCACCATAAGAAAATTAGTTCAAGTAAAATACATTACAAAACATTTTTCTATTTTAATAGAGTGAAGCATAGCAATAATATTTGTTACACTTTGGGATCATTGGGAATCACTAATATTAACTTTTGAGTCTTCTAATATGAACTGATAAAGTAAAAAGGTAACTAAGAGTAATGTTTTTGTCAATTTAAGAGGATTTTTATTTCCAATTCAGTGTAAAAAAATGTCATAGTAAATTCACTTATGGCTGGTTTTAAGTTTTAGTCCTGCACAGTTTCAAACACACAGACTACAGTAAATTATCATAGTTAGCTTTTTCTTTTACTTTAGTGTTTTGAGGGATTGTTCAACTTCAAGGCATAAATCAGAAATTACAGGTATTCATATGCCAATTTGGGAAGTCACCAAAACTATTCAAAAGTAGATTTATCAAATCTTTTTAATCTGGGAGAACCTATTTTAAAAGAAAATTGATATAGTTTCAGAAATAGCGTGGACTAGATAGGGTTTTTGACAACTTTATGCATTATGAACATATTGGATTTCACCATCAGTGTAACGCTCAGTCTGTTAATGAGTCATTGCTGTTTTAGCAGAAAATGTATGTCACTTTAAAGCAAAGAAGAAGGCCGTGATTTGGCTGATAAAGCATCTCTTTAATTTTCCATTTGATTTTGCCACAAGCAAGAAGACAAAATAAATGAAGTAAGGTGGAGGTTTTGGCTTAAAGTAATAAATACCGATGAAATTAATACAGATGATGAGAGCTAATTCATTTGTGATTTTGTACCAAACTGTTGGCCATAATCTCACTTGTTCTTTTTAATCTGCTATGCATTTATATTACAGCAGGTCCTGGAGACATCGGTGAAGATGTAATTTCCTTTACATTAAGCACCGTACATAGGGATGAGTAGCACAGTACTTACACAAGACAGGAACTGCACCCTGGTTTTATGAGTGGTTAATAAATAAGATGACTTTGGTAGACACCTGTCTTTGTGTACAGCCATGGAAGTCAGTCCTGCTGTGCATATACTGCCTGCAGGGGAGAAGTCAAATGTGCATCAGGTCCCCCCTTGCCCTCCCAGACCTTCTCTGTTTCCCATTCCAGGCCCACTGTGGGTTATTACCAGAGAGCCAACACAGAAACACAGAGGATAGTCAGGGGTTTTAGGCTGAACTATAAGCCCAAGCCCACAGCTAGCATAAAAACACAGCTCCAACAAGGATTCAGGCTTTCTAGCACTGTGCTCCTCAGCTGAAAATGTAAAATATGTATTTTTTCTCATCTTTCTTCATGTAAGAAACATTGTGGCATAAAATTCATTTATAACAAATGACCTAAAATGAAATAACTCTGTTGTTCTGGGATCCTTCCATATGGTTCAAGCGGATTTATTTTCAAGCAGAGCAAGAAGCACGTGTCACATACATTTTAAATCATAATAAATGTGAAGTAATACTATATGTACTGAAATGTCAAAGCACAGCAGGAAGAGGGTCAGTCTGTATTGAACCTTATTGGCTCTGCCAGCTTTTGCTATGGAACAATACTCTGCAACTGTAAGGGGTTTTTTTCAGTTTTAATACAAATAAGATGACATAATGACAGAGAAGTAAAACAGCTGTCTTTCTTTTCTCCTAGGCCTAATTATAACAGCAGGTGAAATGATATAAGGGGCTCAGGTCTAATTTGGTAAGTGAAAACTACCTACCTACACAGCTGTTTTATTTATGAGGAGTGGCAGCTTTGGAAAGAAATCCTGAAATAAAAAAATAGCAAGGAAATTTGTAAGCAACAACAGAAAAAATAATGTGTATATGGTGGGGTTTTATGTGTGGATAGGAAACTGATACTTGGGTTGATATTGATTTTTCTTGAGCAACATGCTGTTATTTACAATACTGGATGTATTTTTCTCAGATATTCAGTGCTGCATGATTTGTGTTTTGTCTCAATCCCCACATTATGTTATGTAAGGCACCAGCTGAATCCTGAGATGAGTCAGCTGCCAAATACCATACTACAAAGCTATTGTCTCATAATGAATCAAGAGGCTTTGAAACAATTAAATCCTTCATTGTTTAAATACAAGCTATTTCAGCATGTAATAAAACATATTTTGGAAGTGAGACTTATCAGGTCCCATTATAATAGCATATAGCTTCTTTCAGTCACCAGTAAAGCACAACTGTCTGTCTAATAAGATTTATATTCATGCATTTTTGGTTTACTTGACAAGTAAGAGTTAGTAAGGTCTATTCTGCATGCCAGAGATTTGCAATTGTAACCTATAACTCAAATTTGCTTTTGCTTGACAGACTTGATGCTTGTTATCCCTTCCGTATGCTGCCACAACTCTGCAGGCTTTCAGAAAGTTAAGAACATCTCACAAGTGTGGCCATTGGGTAAACTGGTACAGAAAGTAAGTCCATCCCAAAAAGAGCTCTTTCTCTATATATAGACATTCATAAGAACTCTGTTTATGACATAGATAACACTTCAATGTCGAATGATGACAGAGACAAGGCCTGCCCAGACAACACACCAGGGAATGACAGAGGGAGGCGGCATCTTTCTCTTTCTGGTAGAGGTGCTTACACCAGACTGTGTAACTTGTATGACACTTGTTTATTCTCCTGGGACAACACCATGTACAGAATGACAGCTTTAATCGTTAAGATGTTTTGTGCTGGGGAAAAGTGCTATTAATTTTTAATCTTCAGTTTGCAATGTATTTATAGGAGAGAAGACAAGGTCAAAGAGTAGTACCTTATTCTGGGACCAAAGTGTGCTGAATTCTTAGTGATAATTCTTAGCTATGTGAAAAAAATCATTCCACAGTCCTGCACCATGGTGATAGAAGGTGTAGAACTCTTGGCCAGAGTGTTTATACTGGAGCTTTGAGGACTCCTTTAGGTATCTTCAGATTTGTCCATGAGCGCTACAGCAGCATGGATAGACTTTTATCCGAATTCAATAATCTCCAGGCAGTTAGTTTTGACGTGCTCTTAGCTACCACGACTGAAAAGCTCTGCTGTTGCAGCCTGTAATTGCCACAATCTCCTACACATCTAAGCCCTCATGACTCGGTAGGACACATCACTGCAGTCTGCTAAATGAGTCACCAGTCAGAATCAGGATGTGTCTATGCCAACTGCATGCTTACCAGCTCTCAAACCCAGGCCAGCTGACCAGGATACCTACAGACAGAAAATATGACACAGAAGAAGAAACAAGAGAATGAATATTCCACATTCAGTAGAAAGATAGAGTTAGCCATTGGTGATCCTTCCCTGGCAAAATTGGTATTACAATGTTGAGACTGGCAAATACCAGTGCAGTATGTAGGATGTTCTGAACTCACCTATGCACAAACATACCAGTCTCTGGGAGCACTGGGATGCTACAGATTCATAGGTGTTTAAAAAATAGATCCACTTTATGGGTCTAATCTTTTGTAGTCTCTTAATGTCAATGTATGGGATCTGTAAGAAAGTCTGAAGACAGTGAGTCAGAAGTTTTTGCCCTACTAATGATATGTGGACTGTAATAAAGCCAATAAATTATGTTTTGTATGTAGTTTAGGGAGACATCAGTGAAGTCCTATATTAATCTTTCTTCAGAGGTAAGAATTGAAATAAGCAGAAAGAACTTTGTTAGCTCCAAATTTCATATATCCACTGCTCTATGAAACACTAATGCTTTAGCTTGCCATAACCCTGGCATGGCTTATTGTTTGCAGACAGATGAATGAAGCCCTGGCTACCTTCTGTCATGAGTCTGAAGTCTGCAATATGCCATGTAGGTCTGAAGGGGATGAATTACACCAGTTCACAGCTACAGAGTCAGCCAGTCAGCCAGGGCTTGACATTACAAGCTGCAGAGTGATGTAACCAAATGGTGTCATGCAATGCCTAATGGTAGATTGTACACTGCTTATGTCACAGATTTTACACTAAGCATGTTCAACTTTCTTGCAAGCCACTTTGTCTCTTTCCAGCCCATAAGTGGGTAAGAGTTTGATGCTGTATGCAATCTGGTATCTAATTTCATGTGTCTGCCTACCTGCTTCCTTAAGCAAATCCACCTTGTTCAAACTGTGATGGATTAAATGTTGGATTGTATCACAGGATGCAGAGAGTGAGAGAAAAATTGTGTGGGGTACACAAAAGAGGAATGTTGAATGTGTTCTCTGACATGAATTTTGACTTAGGAATCAGAGACTATGAGACTATTTGCATAGCTAATTTTCATTCTACAATATAAGATAAATAATAATTTAGGAAGTCTAATTTTGCAGTCACCAGCTAAGGCGTTTACCTTCATGACTGGAATTAATGAAGATCTCATCCTTTACTCTGCTGAACATGAGTTGTTCCCTGATTCCTCTGGGTAATTCTTCTAAAAATTGTTTATTTTAAGAGAACCACCACTGTACAGAAGTCAAACTCATTTGCTGCCACAGTCTTGGACTAGACAGTGCAAAGCTCAAGCACAGATCAATACTTTAACATTCTGTGAGTTAACAAACAACTGAAGCACAGCCATGGACATAAGGAAATATCATAATTTATTTAAACTAATAAAGTCATAATTAAAAATGTAATTATATAAGCAGCCTCCTAAGATCCCTGTGTTTTTGTTTAAAGAATAACAAACAGCCTGCAGCATGTGAAGAAGGCACTAGGGATTTGTGTAATCAAGGATGTTTGGTTTATCACTTCTTTGTGTATAATTATTTTATTTTTCAAATAGCT
This sequence comes from Xenops minutus, assembly GCA_035221455.1. Lineage (NCBI taxonomy): Eukaryota > Metazoa > Chordata > Aves > Passeriformes > Furnariidae > Xenops > Xenops minutus. The sequence goes on along the minus strand of JAWWEE010000001.1, from coordinate 106,875,401 downwards.
CTAAATCATTTTTTTTTTTTTAATTTGCAGGAAGTTTTGCACATACAGCTCTGAGGCATTTATAATGAACATGACATTTCCTGTCAATATTGAGTTTTTATCAAAAGTAAACAAGCATATGAAAAATAAGACAATATATTAAGTGGCTAAGGAGTACGATTGTATTTTTAATCAGAAATATCATAATGATACAAACCCCCCAAAAATGGATATTCTGTCCTGATTAGGTTTCAAAAGAATTAGAGAGCTGTATGTGAGAAAATAAAAAATTTAGTATCTAAGCTACTAATCATTGAAAGGAAAAAAGTGAATAACATTTTATTAATGATACTTTTCATTAATGATACCTTGGTACAAGATATAATTTGGGATTTTTAAAGCTTTAAAACTTTAAAAAAAATTTATGTCTCTCAAGTTGTTGTTATTAATCATAGATTTTAAGTTACTTCCTTGCCATAAAAAAAATTTTGGCAATTAACTTTCCCAGAACAATTGTCCATTAGTTAAAATGTGGGTATTTCTCAACCTATTTATTTTATATTATATTATCATTTAAAAACACCATATGGAGCTATGTCATATAGTCTACATCATGAGCTGCCTTAAACAGGCAAGTCCACCCCGACATTGAAATTATAGGTGTATAACAAATAAAAATTTGCTTCTATAGCTGTAGTTTAGAACGATCCTCAATAATTTTGTATAGTTTCACTGTTTTGTATTTGTTTCTAGGGCAATATGTTTGGCTTGCAGAGCACAGTATACTGAATACAACATCTTCACTTTACAGCTTACAATTCTCCATGTTCTGTGGAGAGCCAAGAGAAATTACTGTGTAGATCTAAAAAGAGTGATTTATTATGAGATTACCTACATACAGAAAGTGAACTACCTATCATTCTGTATGTCTAAAATCAAAATTACTGAAATATATTTTAAAATAAAACAAAGCAAATACACAAACAACAACAAAAAAGTCAAAATCAAAACAAACAAAAGAAAAACCCATGACTTTTTTGTGACTAAGCATTCTGACCAAAGCTGAAATTTCTGGTGAAAGAGAAAGCTGTAGGAAGTCTATAGGATACACAAAGTTTGAAAAGCTGATGCCAGGATAAATTAGAGATTGACACAAACTTCTACAACCTTGAAAAGCCTTTTTCTTTCTCCAAATCAATTTATTTCACAGGTATTAGAAACAGGTACTTTTCCAAACCCAACTTAATTAAAACCTTTGTCTTTCCATTATTTCTTTTCATATATTCCCCTCTCTGTCCTTAAACTATCTGTGATTCTTTTCAGAACATTTACGTCACTAGAGCGCTGTCACCGATGTAATACCTTTTCCACAGGGTACCAGCCCTCCAGGGACAGTCAGTCCTTCCTTTCTACATTTTTTTGCTAACTTGTTCCACAAAATAATGTAGATATCAAAACAAGAGAAAATTACTGTTATTTATGATCACTGTTTGTTTCTGATGCCATGAGCGATATACTATTTCCCTAGCATCTGACACAAAGTAATAAAATTTTAAACACCTGAAATTTTAACCCAGATTTTCTAATAATTAAATCGTACTTAAAAAATTCTTGAAGTATACAGTAATTCCTTCAATGTTTAACTTAATGAATGTCTCGTAAGATAGTCACGACTTGGGTCAAAATGGGTCCAGTCATTCTTAGATTTTAACCATATCATCGTAGATTCAATGAACAAAACCTGCAGACTGATATCACACATATGTATTTTGCATTTTTTCTAAACATTCTTTACCTCACATATTTACATATATGAATCCACATATGCTCACATATTCAACATGAGAGTCATCTGCTGTAAGGTACATTTCTATTCCATCAGAAATTCTTCTGCCTTTGCTTTACTTTACGCTTCCAAAATCTGAGCCAACACTGAGATTCAACACACTTCCCATTCTAAAATAGCCACTTGTGTTGTTAGAAAATGTTTTATTTAGAGAGACACACAGAGACCAAAAAATCCCCCAACTTCTTTTCAGCTAAACCCATGTCCGTAGAACACAAAAAAGCAGTTTGTTTATCTTTAGTCCAGTGTAAGCATAACTGCCACTGATTTTTCCAATTTGCATATCGTTCCCATTCTACTTCATGCTTTCATTTGGAAATGCAGTACTTCAGTCTGCAACACTGAAGTTTCTGAGATGTCAAAGGCACACTTCAGGATGGTTCTTTCTGTTTTCTTCATTTGACCCTACATTGATCAGAAAAGTAAAGGATTTTGTGGAATGAAGGAAAAGCTGTAAACTGGATTGAAAGCACTTTTAAAGAATAGGATTTTCTTTGCATCATCCTACTTAATGAATTGTATTTTCACAGATAGAAGAGGAAAAATTCAATTTCAAATTAATTTTAGCATCTGCATTATTGAAGTTCTTGAGAAAGCCCCGTGAAGACTGAAACAACAAAACTACTGATAAAATCCATATGCTCATCCTCAAGCATTTTAGTATTTTAGTCCTAAACCTACTCCCTTCCTGTCAGCCTTTGTGAACTCCCGGTGATGAAAATATCAGAAAAAACAAAATTCAGAAGTTACAGGGGGAAAAAATGTTTAGAGTAGACCTTATGTTTAAGCTTATGGTATGATTATCTTTTAGATGTGTTTTTTCCTCAGGCCTTTATCATGCCAGACTATCTATGCATTCAAGTTTTGACAGGTGGAGGGATGTATATGTCAAATAAAACAAAACAAAACAAAAAAGACTCAAAGTAGACTATTCAGAAGTAACAGTAAAGATGAAAAATAACAAGTTAAGATGCCAAGTCATGTAAACTCACAAAGACTGACAGGGAGCAGAGATCAAAAATCCAAAATTTTACCCAAGTTTCTTTGACAGGTGCTGAGTGGTTTGTGACATGAGGGTTATTTGTGGGGTAGGCTGGTGGCTTGGAGTGGGTTTTTTGTTTGTTTGGGGTGTTTTGTTTGTATCCTTGTTTTTTAAAAAAGATTGATTTCCTGATTTGGAAATGGAATTCATTCTTTATTCAATTAACAGTTTCTGTGCAAACACTTTTTTTTAGATATATTTTCAAATGTTTCTTCATAAGCTGAACACCTCTAAGACACAAAACTTTTCACTGAGAGGAGCAAGGGAAAAGGTAGAAAATGCCACTGAAGAAAATCTGAGAAGTGCCACAGTACGTTTGTGTGTGTTTGTTCTTCTTTTTTCTTTGCTGTACCAAATTATCTGAACAGATCCAAAGCGTAATGGAGATTTTGCTTTACCAAGTATCTCACAGTCAGGTGCACTGAAGGAACTCTCACACTGCCCTTTAAAATGGGTAAGTTTAAGTTAAGAACTGGAAAGGAACGTAATAGTCAATGAAATTCAGATGCAAGAAGCACTTTTGATGCCTTTCTCTAGTACCCATCCTTCCATCATTCTTCTCCTTTTGCATATCTTTTCCTTTTTCTTAATCACTGAATATTTTCTGCACCTTCTCTTGCTCCTAACAACCTTTTATATATCTTTCTGACATAAAACACAAAGATAAAGCATTCCCAAAAAAATAGGTTCATTCTTCTGCCACCTCAACATATCAACTATGGAGAAATATAATCAGAATTATAACCTTCACTTTTCTATGTCATGTTGACACTGTATTTTTAAGTTGACATGAAACTTCCCAGTTTTTTCAAAATATAACATATGTGATGTACCAAAGTTTAAGGATGTAACACAGTCCTTTCATCAGTCAAATGGTTGCATTGTAACAGCAGCCATGACTCAGCAAATGTCTTCAGTATATACACTACTGAAGCAGACCATGCTGGCACAAACAGATTTAGAGCAAGAAAAAAATCAAAAGTTTTGTTTTGAGAAAATAATGAATTTCACTGAAGGTTTTTCCAACACCAGAGTTACCTGCACAAGCTTATAAACAAGTGCACACAAGCCACAAGACAGTCAGGGCATGTAGGAACTGAATTAGATACATCTTCCTGTCCATATCTCACTTATTAAAGCTAGATGTGAACAACTCCATGAAAGCTAGAATCATATTCTTTCCCTCAAATTCCAATGGTGAAAGGTTTTACTAACACTTCATAACCTCCTAAGTCTGCAAAAGAAATTATCTTGCAAGTCAAGAATATGAAGTGGACATAAGAGTGACAGCTCAGCCTTAGCTCTCTCCCAGCATTGAAAGTTTGCTATCTCAGCTGGACTCATATGTACTTGTGCTCTTGGTGCCATACTATGTACAGATTGTCATCAAGACAACCCATAAAACATGTGATGATAGTGCTTACTTTATGCAATCCACAATGTGCCCTTTCCCCCTCAAGATAGCAGTTACAAACATCATAAAAGTTGCCTAAATGTAGGCTTTTGTATTTCACTACAGAATTTTCTGTATAATAGGAAGATATCAGAGGGGAAAGAGACATGTTAGAAAGTTACAGCTGCAGCCTGCAGCAAATATTGCTAATTTTAATGGTGATTATTTTCTGTGTTTTAGAAGGCATGAAGCTGAGGTTACAGAAGATCAATAGTTCTCTTGAGAATCAGAATTTATGAGGTGAAAGTTCTTGCTTGGTAAAACTATTTTGTTCATTACTTCTATTTTTTTCTAGGGTAAAAGCAGTGTGCACTAATGTGTTCACTGTAGTTCATAGCAGATCCCCTGTTACAGTAGAGAACAGTTCCTTTTGTAACTATAGCATATCCTTAAAAAAAAGTTAAATCTCACTCTTGACCAGCAATAGAAACTTCAGAAGGTCTACAATCTCTAGAACAAGAATTAGTTCAGGATGTTTTCACTGTTGTTATTACAATGTTTGTTATAAGTTGTGTGTTTTCTACTTCTTTTTCATACGTTATAATCCCCCAGGAAGTTTCTGTTACAGCCCTGCACAGTCTGAGTACTGAGCTGCAGCCCATTCACCAATAAAGCCAATGTAGAGATGACCGAGGAAAATCATGAAATAATTCATCACAACAAAATACTCTGTAGAACCAAGAATATTTGACCGTCACAGCTTGCCATGGTGGTTTTTCCTTTCCTCTGCTTATGTTACAGGCCTGTTCCTCTTCCTGACTCAATGTACTCTGTGGTTGCAAACACAAACTCAGCATCACCTTCCTGCCAGAGGGTACCGACCCAAACAAAGGAAAAAAGAGCTCCCCCAACCCACTGTCCAGCCACCATCTTTAACACAATGACATTTTCAGAAAAACACAATCAAATGCATTTGGCATAGGAAGACAGTGCTTATGTTTCTTTCACAAGGATTTCCCCATGTAAATAACAACATTTTCACTGTTTATAATAAATTGAAGCTTTTTAGTACACAGTACATTAAATCTGTAATTCATTTGGTAAATTACAAGTTCTGTTAAAACTCCAGATTTATTCATTCATACCTATTATCAAAAATTTAATAAATATTAAGCTTTATTCACTGAACATTTACTTTCTAATTTCTTTCAATTTACAGTCATCCTATGCTTTGGCTGTTCAATATCCGTTTGGGTGATCAAAACACAGAAAATGCAAAAATGCCTCAACTCTCTACCTACTCATTTTTTTTCTGGCAATGGAACTACAAATTAAAAAGGGACTTTGCAATGATAAATACTTGTAAGTCAGTGGCCCTGAACTAAAGGAGTACCAAATATCTGGGAAACCTCACAGAGATAATTTGTCAGCACCTCTCTTTCCTGTCTACCCAGAAACCTCTAGTTTGACAGTGCCTGATGGCCACTGTTGCAGAATCACACAAGCAAAGGTATATGAAGAAAAGGGCTATGTTTAGAAAAATCTGAATAAATTTTAAAATATAATTTACCTTCCCTTAAGTAAGTGGTTCTTGATACATTGTCATTAAGTGCTGACCAGGAAGTAAGATCAGACCTATTAAAGGATTTACTTACACAAAACTGGAGGCTAAACGTGATTCAATGTATGCTTGGCAGTTCTGTCTATACTTCAAACTAGCTTTGATCCTGAGCTCACTGGGAGGTTGGAGCATTTCACTGTGCTCACAGTATCAAGTTCTGCCTCTCCAATGGTCATATTAGCACACGCATAATCCTGTATCATCATATGACCTTGTGGCTGCTAGGCATGACCTGGTTCATGCCATTGTCAATCAGAACATAAGTGGGCTCTCAACAGCTGCCTGTCTGCCTTCAACCCTTTACAGCTTCCTCTGAAGCTGGTCCTCTCAGTCGATTTAACAAAGACTCCATAATTATTAATTTGCATGGAAACAGAAAAAAACATCGTTTTAATTCCCTTGGTTTAGCCATGAGATACTTTCCCTGAAGTTTCTGGTTCAGCAAAAGGTAAATTTCAATGTACAAAACAGAGTTGCCAAGGAGACCATGGGACTTGTCCATCTAACCATCAACTTGCATAACTATTTCATGATTATCTGTTTGTTATACGTACTTCTCTGGGATTGCTTGGAGGTGAAATAAAGTATACAACAATTAGTAAAGTAAAACCTTTGGTTGCCTTGGATTTTCCACTAAAAAACATCATGAAACATGGATGCAGGATTGCAGCCTCAGTGATGCAGAACTGTCTTCTGCCTCAAATGGTTTCTCACAGGTGTTTAATAACATTAAGCTTCTTATCAATTTCCCATTACTGCCTCTTCAGCAGTTAAAGCAGTGAGATTAACTGTCCCTCCTGAGCACTTGTAGTAATGTATGACTGTGACATTATGACAACGTGTACTGTGAGTGGGACACGGTTTGAACACAGCAGATCCATGCTCTGGTATGTCTTAATAGAGCTCAGAGCCCTCAGTAGGTCACTGAAAGCACAGTGGGCTGAAAGTTCTGCTGACAGCCAGAAATACTATTGCTTGAACTTCACCTTTTGAAAGTCTCTTTTTTTTTCCCAAAATTAACTGTCTAAGTAAATTCTGAGTTCAGGAAATTCTCTGTTCTCTTTCTTAAATCCTGAGAGAGATCCGTGGATAGAAAAAATATCCTTGACAACTCCTTGGAGTATTTTGTGTCTGTTCTTCTTTTCCTAATCTATTTCTAAAATATAGGATTTTTATATTCTCTGCTGCTTTCAGATTGCACTGCATGTTGCAGAAATATCCTTTCTCCAGAGATATTTCCTGAGCACTCACACATCTTCTCAAGCTTCCATTTCTATCAGTGGGAAGCCAAGGAGTGCAGCTGAGAAGGTTAAGGTTCATCTACTCAGCCTCAACAAATGGGGGACCAGTATTCCTGAGCTCACCATAGAGTTGCATATTCCACATTGTTATTGAAATCCTAAAGAATACAATGGCGAATGCAAGACTTGTGGTTAAAAAAATCAAAGGAGTGTTTATACTAAGTGTATCAGATTTACAGCACCTGCATGAAAATTTCAATCACAAGTTATCACAACTGTAAAAATAGAATTACTAAGATGAGAACTTTAACACGGTTCTCACAAATAAGGAATCAACAACAAGGGGGAAATTAACACTATTGTCTTGGAGAAGGAATTGACCATCTATTAACTATAACTGAATGTTAACTGCCCAAGAGATTACTGGGTACAAACAGTATTGTTTGCAAAGAATTAAGGGATACAAACTCCAAAACAAGTTGCAAAAACAGATGAGAAATCGTTCTCTTGAATCTGAAATAAGGTGAACCTTATCAAGAGAACGGTGTTCAGTTTTAGTCTCTGAGTTTTAAGTTAGGTTGGGAAAGTAAGGAGCATGTAGTGATCTTAATGGAATATGGAACTTTAAAAAAATATCTAAAATGAGGAAATTCGTATGTGATATGTAGGTGCTACATATAAAATTCTTCTGAAAACTTGATTTAGGGATCTATTTTTCTATTTTTGAAAACAACAATGTTTTTTCCTTTGGAGACTATGAAAAATTAATCTGGCCAATATAAAACTTTTTTTTTTTATTAAATATATACACTAAACTTGCTCATCTGTAATAGCAATAGTCTTATTACCGAATATTGTAGGCATTGGAGTTTTAAAAGAGCAATGAAAAGAGCAATGGAAAGAGAAATGAGTGAGAAAATTATGAGAGGAAAAAAATCACAAGAAGGACAGTGAAAAAGAAATTAAAGCATACTTTCAACATCATATTTTCCTATGATTTTTCTTCCTTAATCTTTAAAAATAGGAGGAAATTAAAATCAGAAATTAGGTGGATTTGAGAGCCATTTTCACATAGAAATCACCTGTGTATTAGTAAAATACATGGATGGAAACCCAGTCAATCCTTTTTCAATAAAACACTGGATTACTGCTAGAAGAGTGATCTCTCAGACAATTCAGAATACATATCTGAAGGGGATGGAATGCTTTAAAGCCACATGAAAAAAAAAAAATAAAAACACACCACACAACTCAGAAACAGTACTCAAGGGAAGGGAAAAGGCAAGAGGGTAATGGAGGGGAAAACACAAGTAAGTGTGAAAAGTAAGAATGGGCAAGAAAAGAGAGAAGAATCAAAGGAGCAGAGAAAGGACATTTACACAAAATGGGGAACTGTCGATAAAGCCTAAAAAAGGTGAGAGAAAGTATGAACTCTGGAGTTCAGCTGACTTGCTGAACAGCATGTGATCAGCAGCAAAATTTTAGATGCTATATATATCCTGTTATGCATCAAATGGCACATCAGACACAATATCTTTATCTCCATTTGTTCTCCTAAAGGAATGTAGATTTTTTTTCCAGAAGTCTGCTAACCCCAAATCTACATATTTCCTCAAACAAGAGCATAAACCCATAGCAAGAATGAACTCCACATTTTAAAGAGACATCATTTTGTGGAAAAGAAGGATGCCAGTATTTGTATGCATAATGTATCAAGTACCTTCTTTAGGTATTACATTAAAAACAAATGTGTATTACTAATTACAGTACAGATTTTTAATCAATAAGATATTTACTCAAACATGATTTAAAGTTCTCGCAGATTAATTTTAGCACCACAACCGATTCTGAAGTGAGACTTCTCTGAGTGTGCCAAGGATAGAAAAATTTCTTGCTCATGGAAAATGAGTGCGAACACTGTGGTGGTCCTATTGAACAGGGTTTAAGTTGAATATATTCAATTACATGTCACGTTTGAGATCATCCTTTGACTTCTGAAGTAAATGACACATCACTTGTGAAGTTTAATAGGATGATTTGGAGGTAACATCATGTTTGTAAAGTTCCAGAGTCAAGTGATGTCGAAGCTGAACATGAGCAGTTTTATCAGCTGTATCCTCCTTTGCCAGTCTCCCACCGCACAACCCTGCTACCGATGACACAAAGAGAGCCAGTTCTTCAGTGCTTTGTAGTACTACTTGGCACAGTTTCCTATCAGGAATGTGGAAGGCGTGGAAATGGGGAATGATCCTTCTTTTCTTTCCTCCTTACAAGTAGCACCCCAGAGTAAGCAAAATTTCCAGTGAGGGTAGAATAAACATTTGTGTGATGCCAGCAGGTGTCTGTCAATCTCAGATCGAGAGTGGCTGAGGGCAGGGGTTATTCTGTGTGCCCAATACCCATGGAGCAAAAGCCCTGCTGATCTGGCATTCAAAATGTATTACACAAACCACAGATGTAACCTCTGCCCAGATGTTTAGCAGAGATATAAACCCACCTGTCCTCAGGCAGCCCAGCTACTTCTGCCTGGCCCACAAATACCCACTGTTTACAGACACTCTTTTTGACTTCTCTTTCCTTGACATCAGCCCACCCCTGCCAAGCATGACTCCTCCCTCAGCTTTTCAAAGGAGGGCAGGATTATGGTTAGTGTTAAGGTTTTGGCCAGGGTTAGATCTGAAAGACTCCTTTCTAGGCAGCTTTTCCTCTTACAAGAATGCCTCCTTGTATCTCCCAGGTCAAGGCTACCTCAAGTGGCTGAATGACAGTCTGCTGCTCAAAGTCTAAGGAGATGTATTTCTCCTCAAAGAGCAATTTTCAAGCAAGAGTCTTACTAACACTAAGATATATTACTCATTTGTTTGCAGTTCTTAGACTTCGAGTCTGTCCAGTATCTCTCTTGTTGAGAAGCTCCTAAAAGTATAATGGAAAAGGGAGGTAATACAAAATCTGACCGATTATCTAACAGTGTTGTTACAGGAGCAGCCAAACTCTCATCTTCCCTTACGCACTGGAACTGTGTGAAAGCAGTCCTCATTAAATTCTGAGGTAGCTGTAGATATTCACAATGACCTTTTTGTCTTTTAAAAAGGGTCATTCTATCTTATCTCTGCTAGGACGAGTTAATTGAGATATGAATGTTGTACCTGGGCTAAACCCACAATAACAATTTCAAGAGGGGCACTAAGCAGTCAACACCTTGTAACATCACTTGGCCATTCTCACTGTGAGCCTGTACACGAGTTTTCAAGACATGTTTGAGAGGAAAGCATTGCATGCCATTGTCATTTTCTCAAATGTTGAAATTCTGCACTGCTAATGCCTAGCAACACTAAATTTTTATATCAAAACCAGAGATTTACTGATCATGTTCTAGACAACGCACAACTGGAAATTATTATATACAGACATAATAATATACTTGCCAGAGAACACAAATTTCAATGTATTTTTCCTTACTGAAATATTATTGGGGTTTTTTACAATATTTCATATAAATCACTCTTATTTTAGTTAGAAGCTGCTTAACTGGCAGAACCCCAGAGAAAACAAAGAACAATTTCATCTTCTTGAAACTCACAGTCCTCACTAATAGCAGTGTTGAGATAAAACTGTTGTTATTTCTTGAACCCTTGTATAATCCAAATGTACACTAACCAAAATACAGCATTTGGCAGCCACAACAAAGCAAGGAATATGTATAAAGTGGAAAAAGGACAAGTAGCTGGAAAAGCACTGGGATGAACACCAAGTCATAGCCACTACTAACAGTGAACGAGTTTGCTAGTGTCAGGTGCACTAGTTTAATGGATAAGTAGTCTTATTAAACTATTACTTAGTAACACTGTTTGGAGCTGCATCAAATACAGTAGCATATTTAAAAGAAAATATGTCACTCAAACTGATTGTTAAAGGCATGGAATAGTTTTTTGCCATGCCAAATAATACTTTGTCAAACTGACCCCTAAGACAGAAGAGACTAAATACTTCAGACTTTATTATTATTTCCTCCTGTTAAGGTGGAGTATTTTCTACTTAGTTACTGGGCAATAACATTGAAATTAAAATCTGCAAAGCATCATGAGTCACAAAAATAAAAGTTTTTTTGCAGGAAAAATTACTTAGAATCTTAGCATAGCATTGCTAGGCTGGAAAAGACATCCTAGAAAGAACATTGAGCCCAACGATTAACCCAGCATTACCAAGTCCACCACTACATCATGTGTCCAAGTGTCACATCTGCATGTTTTTAAGTACCTCCAGGGATGGTGAATCCACCACTTACTTCCCTGGACAGCCTGTTCTAATGTTTTACTCCCTTTTCAGTGAAGGAGGGGTTTTTTTCTGATATCCAGTCTAAACCTCCCTGTCTTCAGCAGTGCTAAACTTGTCAATCCTTGTTTATTTCCACAACAGTGTGCTACACAAAAAGCACTGTCCAAGGTTCCATTTCTTGTCCTGTATGGCATGTTACTCACTTTGATAGTATGTTTATCTTCAGTTTTATGATCTAATTTAAAAAAAATCTGTTTACTTATACATTAGAAGCAGGACAGCATTATCTATCAGAAGATGCTATCTGCCTTATTTAAATGAGCTGTGCTAACAGCTGACTGGGTTCAAAACGAACAAACTTTAAATGTACCTCTTTATTATTGCATTACTATTCAAGAGCCTTATTTATTTACTAAACTAAAACTTTGTCTAGTTAATTTTCAGATTAATTATTTTTGCTGATCCTACAAGCACTCATGCTCTACTGAATGGCATATGACTTCAGCAAATTTAATTTTCAGTTTACATTTAAAATGAAGCCAATACTTGAGAATGACATACAAAAAATAAGAATGTGGATTGAAGCCAGTTATTCACACACATAACTGCAGTACTAAAAATACACTGCAGGTGCCTTCCACCTCTGGAAACACCAAAAATCAATAAATAGGATGATACAGTTTGGAATTTTTTTACTGTAAAATTCTCTAGTCAGCAGTGGTTCTGCTTCTGCTCTTCTGCACAAACACCTCAGCTGAGATTATTGCTGAGTAGCTCAATGCCTACTTGAAAGCAAATGTGTTTCTACCCAGGTTTCCCAGTGGAAGTACATTTGTATACCACGGTTTGGTAGTTGTTCTGTAACACACCACCTGGGCACAGTGGCAGTTCTAAATATAAAAGCCAGGACTGCTTCTGTATTTCTTTTTAAGGTTGAAAGGGTGTATCCAGGGCAGCTTACATCATCAGTGTGCACCAAGGCAAAGAGCTTAGCTGTGTTCCAAAGACTGGTTAGAACACCTGCCTCAAAATGTAGGGTGTGTCACTCTCCATCACTCCTTTTCTTGAAGACAATGGGCATATTTATCCTATATTGTTTAGATATATGTCCAAGGATGAGCTGAACCCCACACCTCTCCAATGAATACAGGGACATCCTAAGTCATTAATTTAGATAATGTATTTGATCTTGAGACAGGTTAAGAGAAGTGGTATAAGTGCTGCTCCTTGTTTCTCAGATTTTCTCACCCCCCTCTGGACATGCAGCTGCAGACTCATGGGCTCTGGTCTCCTTGAGCACCATTTTCTCTCCAGAAGAAGGAGAAGGAAGGCTCTCTGTCCCCCAGCCAATCATTGTCTCTCCTTCACACTCAGGCTCACAAACAGTATTCCCAGTTTCTTTTTCTAGCAAAAATCTTCGTACCTTAAGCCTTCCCTGTTCCCTGCCTCCTCTTGCAGAGGCACTCACCCCCAGCCACAGATGCAAGAGCTGGGCAACCATGAGCTGGCTGCCTTGTGCCTCCCAGCACACAGGCAGCATCTTTTTCTGTAGTGTGGGGACAATTTCCCAGGCACCTGACAGGCAGCAGCTGTTGTTCCTGGTCAGTGCTGTGCTGAAGCTGAGACTGCAGCAAAGCAATCCCTCACTTCTGCTGTGATGCAGGCCAAAAGTGTTACTCCTTGGATTGCACCCAGCCTCTAAATTGCCCTATACTGTACAGACCTGGTTGAAGAATAGGAAATGACCTGGGGAAGGGACTGTATTCGAGATGTCAAATGGTGTAACAATGTGGAAAGTGATTTTTCTGTACAGATTTTTCTGAAACTGGGTATCGAAAATTAATCCTGTTCCCACTGCAGCTAAAGGGAAGGGGGGCCAAAAAGTGGTCTCTCTGATTTCACTTTTTACTTTACATTACACCTTTAATTCAAACTGACCCTGAATGAGCATAAAAATGAAGGCAGCAATTGATTACTTAATGTTACCTTAGATAAAGCAAAAACAAAATAATATTAACAATGATGCCCAGATGTGGAAATTAAAGGGAAGCACAAACTGTTGATTCTGTGTCTGAATACTGTAAACAGATGAAAATAGTCAGGTTAAGAACTAGTTAATACTGACATAACTTATAGGTGCATGTTGCTGTTGCTTTTATGAAGTGCAATTAACATTTATTTTTGAATACTTCTACATTTGAATCAGAATTTTAGTATAACAAGAAAAATGCATGAAAGCATATATTTACTATCCAGAAATAACTATGTGGGATTTTAAAAACATATTTACTATCCAGAAATAACTATGTGGGATTTTATTTGAGAGAACTAAAGTAACTTTCTTTCTTTATTTTTAATTACGTTTGTAGCTTCTACTTTGAAGATGCTAGGGAAAATTTTTTAGCTTCATACAAATCTTGCTGTAGTTGACAGGAAACCTCCCACTGAGTTCAATTGGCTTTGAATCAAATGCTGAGCAACCTCAGGAATGATTTCTCTGGACCACTTTGGTCTAGTCATATTTTGAGAGAGGTGTCTCTCAATTTTCTTATTTTAATTAATTAGCAAAAAATATCACAAAATATATTTTGGGGTTTTTTCCATCTGTAAAATGAAAATATGATCTATTTGTTAAATACCTTGTGATACAGTGATTTAAATAGTGTGGGTGTCTCTCTCTCTATATATATATATATTTGTATGCATATCTGTCTCAATACTATTTTTCTATATCTCTGTAGCATCTTATCCATCAGTAGAAATGCTGCTTAGGAGATTTTTAACCACTTTTAATAAAAAAAAGTAAAATTTTACATAATGAAAGTCACTCATCCTGCCAGTTGTGTCCCGGAAAACACATTTATTCATGCAGCATATAGCCCTAATCAGGGCATTACTGAATTAAAAAAATTAAAAAGTAGAAGCGAAGTTTAATGGCTGCAAGTTTGGAGATTTATTCAAAGCATCAGGTCTTGTCATTTCAGGACAAGGTTCCCCCAGAATTTCCTGCTTTTACTTTCATATTCTTTGATTCAAAACCAGAATCAAGTGTGTGTCAAATGCTTGCAGAGCAGCCTCTCCAGTTGCTAGACTGCCAAGCTGTGTGACTTTTTAAACAGCTCCCACCATCACTCAATTATTACTTTAATCGAATAAACTGCTTAATATTAATTACGTTATTCACCAAACTACTTACCAATATCCTAACAATATTTTAAAGGATTTTATTTCCATGATTCATGCTGACAACTTTAAAGCAAAATTTCCACCCTGCTTTCTGGTCCACACTGTGAAAGGTATATTCATTAATTTAACATCTTCTAAAAGGAGTACATTTCCCTGTCTGTGATGAAAATTCATATGATAGAGAGTAAAATCCTTAATATATTCTATTTTTTTCCAATAATGTTATTTTGGGTGTAAATGTTAATATTTGCATGTATGTATAACTATAAATGTCCATATGTATATATATATTATACCTACAGGCATATCATAGCTCCTTTACAATTTTTGCTCTACTCCTCCTACAAAACTCTTTTGCCTCATTGATTTTCAATTACTCTAAAAATACTTTTGTGTAATACTGCTCAGGGTTGTACATAACTCACTAGGGATTTCAATTCAGAATTGAATGCATCTGTTTAAAGACTAAACACAATATATCTAGTCCCTTGAAACAATAGTCTGCAACAAAGCATAGCATTGAACAAATCCAATATACAAAGCAGGACCAAGGACACTTGGTGAATGATCACATTTATTGAACAGCTGTTTTTTTACATCAGTTCATGTCCCACTACTTCTTCTAAATTTGAGTATTTTGGGGTTTTTTCTCCAAAGATTTATTTGTTATATTACAGTCATTAATGGTACAAAATGTCACATGTGCAACATCAGAATATATTTAGAACATGTAGTTTTGAATATAGTGTATTCTTTCATAAAGGAAAAAAAAAAAGTGAAGACAAAATGTGGTAATAGAAACCAAGTACTTCAGAGCTCTGTCTTTTTTGCTGTCCATCTTTAACTACAGTAATTTAGACTAATATCCTAAACCCATCACAGACTTCTCAACCTAGGTTCCAAACAAACCATTCTACACCTAAAAAAAAAAAAAAAACATAATATGAAAATGTCAATAAAGAGTCAGGACTTATCTCTATCTCTCCAAGAATGTCATAGAGAGACTTCCAGATGTGTGTACTTCCAAATTTTCATCTGGTAATCCATAAAGATTTATTTTACAAGAGAGTCAAAACAGAAGGTGATGTTATAGTTAGAAAGATACATTCCTAAGACCAAATTAGGCAATGTTTTTTAGCAAATAATGGCTTTAGATCTCATTCTGACACTGAGAATCATCATATATCTGCTTTATGTTTAGTAGGACTATATACATATATTTAGTATCCTTATTCAGGTTATTCTTACTAAACCAAAGGACCTTAAGCACCTAACTTTCTATATATCTAACTCTCTAATGTCATCTCTCAAAATCCTTTAATTAACCTTCAAAATCTTAATATTATTATTGATAAATATTATTCAATAAGAGAAACTAAATGAGTGTACTTTGCCTTCTTTATAGCTTCAAGAATCAAGAGCCAGCATGGCAATAATGTGTTCTTCTTAATATTTACCAAATTATTAGAGGATTATGATTTGGGGAAATATTCTATGAGTGTACTGTAAACCCACACAGTTAGAGAACACTCAACAGTGTCCCCTGTGCTATTAAGATCCCAGTTTTAAGACATGCTTTGTAGTTGACAAAGTCTATCACAAAATAAATGTCCATAATGATAATTTTAGTCTGTTAAACTGCTTTCATTCTGCCTATGCAGACTTACTGTTAGAAAATCACCCTTAAAAGATGATGTGAGGAGCCATAAAGGTGGCCTGGTTAGAAGGGGAAAATTATCAAACAGAATTAATGTCCTCTGAAAAATACTGATAGAAAACTTGTCTGTCAGCCTGGGAGCCATGAGCCAGGGAACCAGGTCTGGGAAAAAAACATCCTTGAAAACTGTAGCTGGCCTCTCTGAAGTGCAGCTGAAGTACCCAAAAATAAGAGATACCCTCAGACATGGATAATTGCAAAACCATGGGAGAATAATATCAACTTATCATCTCAAAAGTGACAACAGTCTGGGAAAATAAAATGCCATCATCTATTGCCTGAAAAAATGAATCTAACAGAATCTATTTTCTGCTCAAAGTGTTGAAGTTCTATGACTCCTTGTGTCTATATGATGTGTAAATAACTAAATTTTTATCCAAAATGGAGCCTCTCTGGTATCTTCTCTTGCTGCACACACTTTTTCTTTCCTACAGAGATTGGACTCCACATGAACTTTCTGTGACATCTTGGACATTCACTGGAGATGTCTGTCTGACTCCAGGCTCTGTGGTACAGATCACCTCTGAAGTGAGACTGTCTGCTGGCTTAGTAACCCTGTAGTTTGTGACAGAGCTAGTTTCTTTGTGACATGTACTGGGTTTACCCTAATTCAGAAATCCATTTATTTGAATCTAGCACAAATGTCCATGTCTGGGCCCCTTTGTGAAGCAGATAGAAGCAGACAAAGGAGCTGCAAGTTGTAATAATTTGAGAAATTTTTATTTCTACCTGAAAGTTGGTACAAAATGACAGGAGGTTTATTGTTTGGGGTTTTTTTATTTTAAATAAATTTTTGAGGAAGCTTTAGGGTCAGACTCCAGAAATTCTAGAGACACAGTAAACTACAATATATGCATAGCTGTAAGCAAATGACTATTACTCCCACCAAAAATTAGTAGTTGAGGTCCTAGACTAAGCCTTCATGTCCTCTGAGTGATCATATTGGAGCTTTCATCCAAGTTCTTAGTTTAATATCCCATCATCTTAACTATTCTCAGAATAAGTCTGAGATTAGCTCACAAATCAATACCAAAAGACCTGAGCAAGAATGACCAGAATAAATTCTAATATCCTTAGTTACCTGGTGCAAAATCTTAGACTGCCAGATAGTTCCATTTTCATTTGGCTTTTGTATGGAAGTATTAATGAATCTTGTTTAAAGATCCCAGAGGATCCTTCTCTGATAGCAATAAGACAGTATTTTTTTATCATGATTGTAATTACCCTGACATCAATGGGAGATAATTTCAGTGACCTCAGAGGACTTTCTGTATCACTGTGTTCCAAACCAAAACTTGCTCTGGTATTGCTTTCAAGTGAACAAAAATGATCTTATTCCATATACAGAAAGAACTTCAGAATATGCTTTTAAAAATATAGCTTTATACAGAAAAGTTTGAACACCTTTTTTTTTTTCTTTTTTTCCTTTTTTTTTTTTTTTTTTTTTTTTTAATTTTCTAGGGACTTCAGAGGCTTTAAGTTGGGCTGAGTACTCTGTGCTTTCTACTGCATTCCTGGCATGCTCTGCACAACTTCTATTTAACAACCCCAGTTCTATTTAATAACCAGTGAAGCAATTCTGTTCCAGGTGTCAGAGCCATGTAAATACCAAAACCCTGTGCTTTCCACCAGCTGAAAATATTACCTGTACACGAAGTCCCACAGTTGTTAATGACAAGGCAGAGGATACTTCATGCTGTTCCCCGACAGAGATTTATGCTGTCAGACCTCAGTGCTCATCTTTTTCCAGACAACAGCATGAGACACTCCTGTTAACACTAATAAAAATGTCAAAGAGAAAAGGAAAAAAAAAAAAAGGGAGAAATTTTCCTTGACCTACGTCTTGAATGTGTGATTCCTCCATAAGATCCAGAATTGCTTATGCTCTCTCAAAAAAGCATTGTGTGGATTGCATTGCTTGTAGACTGATAGATGCCAATGAGATGAGTCAGGCCAAATTTTTCCTGTAATTGTTGTTTAGCTTTCATGCCAGTATCTGTGCCTATCTGTTCAGCCAACTATCACTGAGAATCAGTGCAATAAAACTGAGTGCATTAATAAAATTCATGCCTTTTATAAGGCAAGCACACAGAAGAGTGTCTGCCTGCTCTCCTCCTAAGTCAAGAGATTCTTATATTATATATTTGTATACGAAGAAATCAAAATCATATAAAATAATTTTATATCTTCTCAAAAAACTTTTTCATCACAATCCATTAAATGCATGCAATATAAAAGTAACAGTGAAATAAGATTAATTTAAATGAAAACCGGTATCTGGAGCCTGTATTGTTTTAGTTGGGTATAACTGTAAAAGAATGTTGCTGCAGATAGGAAATGCTGTCATTACATAAAGAACTACTTTATGCCCGGAAACTTTACAAGAACTCTAAAGTGTCCTTGAAACATCATTGTCCATTCTCGATAAACAACAGATAAGGTGGCTTCAGGTTATAAATTAGAGCTTATTCCTTACACATTGTAAATGAATTTGATTGCTAAATATGTATATAAATTGAAAACCTCTAGGATTCGTAATAGTACAAAAATTAAATTACAGTGAAAGAGCAGAAATTTTAGCCAACAGCAAAAAAATCATAAAAGGAGAAACATGGACAAGAAAATCAGAATAGTCACAGATAGAGAGCAAGCATATAACCTGCCATATGCATTGCTCTACATGAAAGAAACCACAAGCCAAAAACATGGAAGATATCCCAGACTTCCTCCAAGCCACAGCTGGTTGGTAGAGTTTGCATTCAGTGACACGGGATTGTTTCTCTCCTGCATTGCTCATCAGTGGTCTTCTGAGAGTCAAAACCTATCACCCATTCACCACCAGTATCAGGGATAGTCCACTATCACTGAGGGGGCCCTTTTCCCTGGACATAACTTCTGTAAATTAGTCAGTGTTGAATATGGAGCCTCTTGCTGCTCAGAAAAGCCTTGTATCTGCTTAAGCCACCTGCTTCCAGCCTCTTTCTAGATGAACGCCCTCCATGTCCAGCCTCTGTGTGTGCCACCCATGGCCTGTGGCTGACTCTGCTTTCTGATAGTCAAGTTTCAGGGGTTCAACCATCCCATACAGCACTTATGTCACCTATGCAGCCATGGGACAAGCACTCCTGAGCTGCTGGCCTCTCCCTGCTTTCTGCAAAGGTTGCTTTACTCAACAGCCTACAAGCTTTTATCATCTGTTTGCAATAATTTTATGAGAAAGTAGAGAGGAGACATTTTAGCAACTTACTCACTAGTAAGAACTGGCATTGAGATCTTTTACAAGACATCCATGAAGGTACTCCAGCATCAGGAGCAATATATAACCCTGAAAAATACATGTGGTTTTAAGAACTAATGAACAGTTCTAAAAAAACCAAATTAATTTGTCTTTTGTATTTCTTTAATTATAGAGCTAAACATAGTTATATTGGACCAATCATACTTCATGTTATGATGGGTTAATTGAATAATTCAGATTTTAAAATCTGAAAAGGAAATGGCAAAATTATGGCTTCACAAGCAATAATCAACAAAAATTGAGTTTAAATGATAGTAATTGCAATAAGTATTTCTTTAGATAGCAAAAAGACATTCAAAAGTATCTACTGTCAAAAACCTTTTGTCTTTCTGGTAATTAGTGCTTTTGGGAAAGTTGAATTACAGCTTATCATAAGATTGAAGCACTGCCCTTGAAGTCAGAATTCATTCAGGATTTTCCTTGCCTAAATGTAAACTATACTTCAGAAAATCATATCTGTCCCAAATCTGAATCTCATTCATGTGACCCAGCCAGAAACAAAACAAACAAAAACAAAACAAAAAAAACCCAACAGAACTCCCCACCACATTTACAACCCTGCTTTTCACAGATCTACACCCTAACCAAATTTTTCCCATCCCCAAGAGAGGCTGACCTTCTTTTGAACTAGTAAAATGAGATTTCACAGAGAGGTCATCTTTTGGCTTCCATCTCAAAAAGCAGACAGAAAAGACTGATAGAGATAAAATTCAAAATTTGGGTTTGATCCATGGGAGATGGCTCAGGGTTAGTGTTGATTTTCAGTGATGCCTGTGCAGTCTTGGTTCTTACTGTACACTGCAAATACAAGGGCTGTCCACAAAGGCATTGAGCACATTATGACAAGAATGATAGTATGGCTGAGGCTGAGAACAGTGTGGGACAAGCTCTGCTCACAGCTACCAGGTGTGCAGAGGTAAGATACAGGCTGGCATTGCATGGCAGGACTGCCTTCTGGTCATTAGAATAAAGCATCCAGTAAAGAAGAAGCTTTGAACAAGGGTGTGCAACAGCAGAGGCTTTGGACTTTGCTGCTTTTCTTCACCCTCTAAATCCTGCAGAGCTGAAATGAGGTTTGTTGCTTGCAGAAATTTATTCGCCTTTTGCAGCTCTTGTGTGCTTTCAAAATAGAACATTTGACACAAGGAAATTACACAATATTGAAAGGACATGGGTTTGTGCAGGACCTTTTGTCATAGCAATTACCATTTATTTACAATAAGGAGACTTCTTCCAAAAGTCATTTATACCTACTTATGTGAAGATGAGACAACATAGGATTCTTTTTTTCTGTCCAGTCTCCAAAACAAAACAAAAAAACAAACAAAACCCCCCATCATTATTTAGGAAAAAATACTTTTTTTCTCTCCTGCTGAACCTTAAAAGTACAAACATTTTATTTGAATTAATGTCTAATTACCATTCCTGTGACACAAATATCTTCCTCCTTTCCCTCTCTCATGTTCCCTTTCAAAACAGAAGCATATAATTTTATTCATAGACAAAAAGTTGCTATAGTTTTAGAAATTATAGACATAGTAAGGAGGTGAAACAGGAAGTGTCTTTCACAAACCCATCAGGAAAAGGTAAAGCTGCTTCTTTTTGCAAAAAGTTTGGAGACCCAAATTTAAATATCTTCTTTTCCTTGAGGAGACTAAATTCATGTATTTCAATTTACTAAAGAATATCTAGCCCACAGATTTCAGTTTATCAGACCTGTCCCATTCTGACTTGTAGCAAAATCATATAGTAACCAAGTCATAGGGATACTGGTAGGAAAGTACATCTCATGGCCAGGCTCCTGCCCAAAGCAGAGGTGCTGCCAGCACCAGATCAGTTCTGCCATGGCTTTTTCTATCTCAGTCTTGAACACACAGAAGGGTAGAGATTGCATCACCACTCTGGGAAACCTGCCCCAGTGCCACACCACTCTATCAGTGGCACTCCTTCTCCTAACATCCAGCTAAAAATTGGACAAGCTTGTGGCTGCTACTTGTTTTATCATCTATAATCGTTGGCTCCACCCCCTTTGAATACATAGACATACAGAGTTCATAAACTGTCCCTCAGCATCTGTCACTAGGGTGAGGAAGCACAGCTCCATCAGCTTCAAACAGGCCATGTGCCCAAAAACTCCAGTTCACCTCCATCTGCATTTCTTCTGGCACGAGGTGCCTAAAATGAGTTACAGCTTCACTAGTACTGAGAAGAAGAAAATAGTATTTGGTTGTTGGGGTTTTTTTTACATCTACTGGCTTTAATTCCTGTAAGGTCATTCAGTATGTAGATTTATCTATATCTATATCATCTATATCTATATATCTATAGTTATCTATCTATATAGCTATAGCTATCTATCTTTAAATCTATATCTGTAGATATAGATAGATATAGATATTCCTCTGACTCATACTCAGCCTAGTCCAAGTAGCAAGGTACTGCCATGATGAGAGACTGAGCAAGTGTCTGAACTGATCTACAGTATCCGCACTTGTCATTGTTTCACAGAGGTATCAGTCTTTATTTTTGTTTGTTCTTTAATGTTCTTGGACTCAATTACCCTTATGTATCCCTTCCAACTTGAGTTATTTTATGAATCAATGGCCCCCACCTAAAGGCCCAGGAAACTGTTGCTCTACTTATTACAAGCAAAATTGCTGTAGACAGTTTCTCTGGAGAGATTAAAAGCTGCCAGACATATCAATTTTGTACTTTATATTTCAATGAAATATGATATTCCGAGATTAAATAATGGACAACACTTGTTAGACTGTTATACGTACTGGAAATCTATAAGGAACTTCTGTTCTAACAATTAAGAGAACTCTCATCAGAATATCAAAGAAAATTAACTTAAATATCTAATCTGCCTTGTAAGATAGAAAAAGACCTTGTTACAAAAAAGAAGTGGGGGGGGGGGGCGGGGAGGGGAGGTGCAGAAAAACCAAACAAACCAAAGAAAGTTTGAAAGTGACGGAGAATCCGACTCAATAGTGAAAAGAAATGCTAAGTGTAGTCAGAACTGTAAAGCCAAAGCTCACTTTTATGTTTTATTAAATATATTCTGGATGAAGTAACTCACTTGTACATTGTGTGAACTACACATCAAATTTGAAATAACTGACCCATTAATCATAGATGAAAAGTTAGCAGTAGATTTAAAATACCTACTACATGTGATGATGAACTCAGGATTTCCTGTAAAAGGCTTATACTGCTCTAAGACAATTCTCAAATGTGATGAAGACCAAATTCAACAAGTTCAGGTTGGGGTCATTGTAGAAAATAGTATTTAAAGCTTCATATTTTCCTTATATGGTGTATAACCTCTTTTTTAAACTTCAGAAGTTGCAATTTTTGAAGCTGTACCTAGCTCTTGCTAAATATTTCATCGAAATAAGACTACAAACAAAAAGGATTTTCAGTGGATTGATGAACTGTTAGGACAAGCCACATGATGATTTTCTTTTAACTTCAACCAAACTCTCTTCATCTTCTACTTCAGCCAAAAGGTATTTATTTAGAATTAGAAAATGCCTCATTAAATGGGATCAAAGTTATAAAGCAACCTTGACATTTATAGTGGTCATTACCAGCCTTGAGTTTTGTGAATGTCTAAACCTGGAGTAATGATATGCCATTATGTTAATGATATACCATATAGTAGAGATATTATTCCAATATATAGCTCCTCTGTAGTGACAAGGATTAAGAAGGTGTCTGTAAATGTACAATTAGACTTGTAAGTATATATGTATGTAGAGATTTTGAAATGCAAGCAGATCTGTCTATCTCTACTGGCAGTTGGCTATTAGGAAGGATTTTGAGGATTCATTAGTCAAAGATAATTATGCATCTCAGTCCTCTGAATGACTAGCTGAAAGGAAATTAAATAGGGAGAATAAAACAAAATTCCATGAGGTGTGATGGAATATGGATCAGTGCAATATATTTATTTTTATTTATTTTTCTTCACACTCTCCATCAAATTAATTTTTTTTTTTTTTGGTTATTTGTGTGCCCCAAACTCATCCTTTCTATATGACCATTTTCAAAGTGTTAATCTGACTGCATTGTTGTGCTGAGGCGATGATGTGGAAACTAACATTTCTTTTCATAAACATCCTCCACATTTTCAGTAATGTCATGAGAAGGAAGATGAGGAAAAGGTCAAGGAATCTCATATTCATTCACAAAGACAATTTTTTTAAGAAGTACAATATCTGGAGAAAGCTTGTTCTTTCTTCATGTTATTTTCCATATTTACAAGCTGAATGTTCCTGTAGTAATGATGAACAAATTCCTTTGAAGTTCCTGTCTTTCTAAAAACTAGTTATCTAATATGCAAATGGTCCTTGTGGTACACTTTATTCCTTAAGAGCAGTGGCGAGTCTCAGCTTTTGGATAGCCTTCTCTGACTATTCTATATATTACTTAAATGTGTAGGTTGGCAGTGCTCAGTGATGGAGATTTGAGGGAGAAGTATATGTACAGGAATTCCTCTTGGACATTTTTTTAAAATGCATACACAATACTTTCTTCACCCTTTCCTATTTTACTTTCTAGAACTGACTCAAACCTTCAGAAGTCTCTGCAGGGAAAAAAAAAAAAAAAGGTATTACAAATAACCAAGAAAGACAGAGGAGAAAAAAAAAAAAATATCTCCTAGGGACTTAGCTGTGCAAGTGTAAGCACTGCTGTCCTGGAGTAGACACATGGTAGGTTACAGCTCAGAAATAAAAATGGTACAAACAGGATGAAAAAGAGGAATGCTGCATCATATAAAATAATTTTAAAATCAACTCAACTGCTCTTGAATTCATTCTTCTCTCTCTTTCACTGTTGTTTAGCAGAACTACAAATTCATGAAACAGACATTCTTTTTCAGGAGCTCAGCAAATGGCTACACACCACTGAGAGGACTTCATCTGGTAAAGATTTATTTTTTTTTTTTAAAAAAAAGGAAACTTGAACCTCCATGATGATCAAAATCCCTTTGATTTTACTCAGATAAAAATTCTCTACTGGTTTGGAGTACAGAAATGTAAATTATCTGCACAGAGTAGCAGTCAATTCCTTCATGGTGAAGGAAAACTTACTTCCATTTCACTTTGATGGAGTGTCACCATTTTCATTCATTCCACTGTAACTCCTCCACACTTGTTTCTGTCTGGTTTAATCTTTCTTCCTATTTCAAACCTGCTCCATCTTTTTTGTTTGGTTTTTTTTTTTTCCCCATCTCTGTGTTGCTCCCAGAGATAAAGCAGCACAAGACATTTCTGACTTTTCTTTGTATGCAGTTTTGTTCACATTTTTCTTTGAAAGGTGGTTGAGCCTTCATCTGAATTCTTGGTTTCTCTATGTATCAACAACATGTTAACTTGTACTGACGTTTTAGTTCTGTATTTTCTCGTTTGAGTATCATACTTCTGATGAAGTGTTTATTTGGCTTCCTTCCTTTCAAAGTTGTTTGAAAAAGTTTTTTCAAAAATTGTTGTCTATTTTTTATATATATTGCAGTAGTAGTACAAGAATACTGATGTGGATAGTACACATTGCAATGCACTATTACTTTGATGCTTTTATTTTATTAAAAAATGTTTGGACTATAGAATCTGAAAATAGTAATTGTTAAGCTGAAGAAAATTAACAATGGGGAAATCTGTAGTGACTTGGACAGTAAAAATAGACTTTTTTTCCTTTAGTGAACCCTTTGGAATAACAGAGAAAATTACCTTTTACATAGAACATAGGTGGAATCTACTTGTCTATCCCACTGGATATTCAAACATCATTATGGGAAGTTCCTTCTAAACAGTTTTCTACATGATCTCATCAGACTAGCTGAAGTTAAACACAGTACTGTAAACCCAATACTGTGTCAATAAAAGCAGACATACCTGCATCTCTGAGGAGGCTAGAAGGAAAACAGGTGAGATTTACTAACCTATCATGAATTATGAAAATTATTCTTGCTATTTGTTTCTAGATGTATAATTGAAGCATACAAATATCCTGCAAGAGGAAGTTGACATACCTTCCACATTACTCCATGCCAACTAGCTTTCTTCTATTCTATAAAAATATTTGGATTTTGAGCCTGACCTATACTGGCTTGTTAAGTGTGACCTACAGTCAGTAAAACAGTTATTTAGTTCAAAACCCTAAAATTCAGGGATGTACTTCTAGTGTAATAAGAATAATATTGAGGATGAAGTATCGTGTTCAATTTTAGCCATCCACACCAAAAAATGACCTCATACTGTAATAGCTACACAGAACATCTTCTAGAAAAATCGAAAAAATATTTTGTATAAAAGTAGACTGAAAATATTCTCTACTGTGCAGTCTAGTAAAAATAAGGCAACTGGGAATATTATTGGTCTCTGCAAATATAGTGGATGGGGTAGCTAAACACCAGGAAAAAAAGAAGGCCTGAGCAAGCTGAAAAACAGTGCTGACTTGCGAATCCAAAAGTGTAACTCTGTGTGAATAAATTTAGGCTGTAAATATGCATCACAGCCTTGAGCACCGTCCAGCTTCTAGTTTAGCTGGCTGAGCCCAAGGATGGCACCCATGTCAACAAGAGCTGCTCTGATGAGAGCTGTGAACACAATCTGCCCCTTGCCTTGAGAGCCCTTGAAAGCTGAGGGTCATATCCTGACCCCTACCAGAGCTACACAGTGGTGCTTCTGTGGCTGCAAATCATCCTGTGCCTCACCACTCCTCAAATGTCACTGCAGAATCCCCCAGCTGGAGTTGCCAAGGGAGAGAAGGAAACATTTTCACAGTGAAGTTTATGTTGAGCAGTGTCAGTAGCCAGTTGTCCCTATGACAGATAACAGTGCGATGACAAATACCACAACCAGTGGCTGCTGACAGATATTCCAAAGAAACCCACAGGGACATACAGAGAACAACTGGTCTCAGGAGGGAGTTCTGTCAACAGGCAAGCAATGGCTCAGTGTGCCCATTTAACTTTTGCTGCAAGCAACCAAGTAACTCATAAATTTCCTACACTCATTTTTTATGACTGCCTACACCTTCTACAAAAGGTGAATTATTAACAATGCAGGAATATAGTCTCCATTATCACCTATTCCCTGACCCCAATTAATGATGAATAAGTAGTCCCAGCTCTTTTAGAGAACAAACCTCAGACACAGGAAAGCAGAGACCAAATATACACTGTTCTCCTGCTCCCAAACTTATCTGCAATTTTCTCTCTCTCTGTATGCTCTTGTAAAAAGCTTCAACATGTTGGAGAATAGGCATTTAGCTATTGGTACCTAGTCTTCAACAGTGGCAATGATATACAGATTATTTGTATAACTGAACTATAGACAAACACTTGCACTTTGTGCTGAGAAGAGCACACTGTTTCCACTAGTTGCTATCCTTAGCAAGCCTTTCAACCTTTTCCTTAATCCATGACATCAGTAGGGGTTCTGTTTCCCCACACCTCCTCACAGACTGGATCATGGGGCAAAAAAAGAGGAGCACAGGTCTGTTAGGAAGGGTGCTGCATGATTTTTGCATACAAGTAAAATCAGCAGAAAAGGATTCTGAGACACAGGAGGTGAGGAACCCAGAAGTGATGGTATTTTATACCCATTATGTGGAAAGTGCAAATAATTTTACTACCATAATGGAAAAACTCAAAGGAATTTGGTACAGGGAAGTGACCCTCAGACTGATTTATTCTTGGTTCCTAGATCTAAATGAAATATAGGCTATACTCACAGTTAATGTTAGAAGGGGGGGAGTTAAAAACATTCCTTGACAATTAATAACCTAAGATTATACAAAATGCTCATTGGTGGTGTTTTGTAACAAAATACACTGATGTGCTAAGTGGTTTCTGATTGTCCAATTCATATTTCAGATGTTATCATTAATTAGAAGTGTGAAACATGTAGCAGAGCTCTGTTCTAGCAGTCTTCAATTTATTATTTTTATGGCTGTGTGATTTTTACTGTGACTGTTGCCTATCCCATAGACATCTTACTCTGTAGGATAGTATATTGAGCTGCTTGTAGCCTTTTCTCTGATACGTATTTAATTTCTCCAAATATTATGAAAATTTCTTAGTTTTTTTCTACTTCAGGTCCTCAAAGCAGTGAAAAGGAAGAAAATTTGTCTCAGAATTAAGCAGTTGCACTATAAGCTTTTGAAAACTAAAATAGGAGTGAAAAGGCACATATAAACAAAATCTTTTTGGAAGGAAGAAATGTTACAAAGGTTTTTGATCCATATTTACCTTTGTTCAGAGTGATAAAAATGGATTTCTAGATTGTTGAAAATATCTTATGATTTCTTTTTCTTAACATACAATTAACAATGCAAAGAATGTAAAATACAACAAAATTAACTCTATAGTTTAAGGAGGACAATGGGTATAAAGACTTAACCACACTTGCATCTGTTGTAAAAAAGCAACATGAAAACTGAGGGGGAAAAAAAAAAGTGGTTACTTTAGCAATCTGGATTAATTCCCAGATTATCCAGAATTCTTACATGTTGCTAGTACACCACTTGTTCATAAATGAAACTTAGTCTCACTCTGTGTTACAAAACTAGGGTTAGCCCTGTATCCCCTTGACTAGTCCCTGTGCCAGCAGGGGTCCCAGTGACATATTTGTCAGTCCCGAGTACATCTCCACCTGCAGCCCCATTAGATGCAGGGCAGAGTAATGTGATACCCAGCATGGATACAAGTGTCATCACCAACCCCAGAGGAAGGAATAGTTCTGAAAAG
The DNA here is from genome assembly GCA_035221455.1 of Xenops minutus. Lineage (NCBI taxonomy): Eukaryota > Metazoa > Chordata > Aves > Passeriformes > Furnariidae > Xenops > Xenops minutus. The sequence continues at coordinate 106,847,045 of JAWWEE010000001.1, read as the reverse complement.
AAGAGAAAAATCTCCTTGTTACACTGACTGATCCGTAAGCAAAAGAATTATAGCCGGTGAAAGCATTTTTGTTTGACTAATAGATATTTTTAAACGAAGTTTTCTTCTTGAGCCTGGTATATATCCCTGAATTAAGTCAAAATTTAAGAGAAAATAACAGTGCCTACTTCTGAGAATGAAAGAATAAACCCATTATGAAACTCCCTTTCTTTAATGTCAAACGTTAACAATGTCATTGACTCACTAGGTTTTCAACAGATCTCAATCAGAGAAGAACCCAGGGACTAGTACATGCTGGGGACTACCCAGCTGCAAAACAGCTTGGAAGAAAAGAACCTGAGCATCCTGGTGGACAGAAAGCTGAACACAAGCCAGAGATGTGCCCCTGCAAAAAAGAATGCATGTGTTATCCTGACCTTCATTAGGCAGCAGCTGGTTGAGAGAGATTCTTGCTGGTGAAACCACACCTGGAATGCTGTGTCCAGATCTGGGCTCTCCAGCACAAGAGAGATGTGGGCATACTGGAGGGAGTCCAACAGAGGAGCACAATCACAACTAATGGACTAGAGAACCTCCTTAGCACAAGACAAAAGAAAAATCTCACATTTTAATGAGGTGAGATTATGTAAAAGAAAAAATGTTGCAATGATCTGAAATATATATGTTTCAGTCACTGACAATTTTAAAATAATGTTTCAAACACTGAATGGTTCACTTTGATTGTGGATTTTTAAAGACTTTCATGTTTTACAGCTCCTTCTACAATAGAACCAGAGAAATTTGTTTTTAAAATCATCAAAGCAGACTGCTTACATAAATTCTTTTGCAAGAGACGTTTGGGGGTTTTTTCAAGATAAGAATTTGACACAACAGACACATGTTTTCTATGAGAAATTTATTCCAACTAAAATGGAAAAAATAGTGTAATTCTTTTTATACACTGTGCAATTCAATAGTTCTAGCTCTGAGCTTAAGTAACGAGCACTCCTTCCTAATATTTATCTGGCATTTTATTTTAGTAAATTGAGACAACTTGGAAAACAATAGTGATCTTAGGAACGTGCCTACACTCTCCATTCTTAAATGAGCTAGCAAGTGTGCTTGATAAAACACTCATTCTGGCCTGAACCAAATGCAAAATTTACCAGAAGATAAAGCAACTAAGTGATTTTTCAGCCAACATCAGTGGGAGCACTTTATCTTGTGAAAACTCCCTAAAAGGCAGAGAACATTTTTAGTTTTCATTTATAACATGAACAAAAACTGTGGAGATTTTATTTTTGTTGCTCTCAAGAACTGTACCTTGCAGGTCTCCCTTTTTTTAAAAAAACAGTGTTTTACCAGTAGCTTTTCTTTCTTGTCATTCAGTTTTTTGCTACAGAGTATTGTAGATGTCATAAGCACTTCTGAAACTGAGGTAACAGAGTTCAGTTCAAAGGAGGAACTTCATGTTTTGATGCACATTTGAATCTTATCTAAGCTCTCCAGGTTTCTCAGCTCTCAATTTCACTATGGAGAGCTCAGAAGAATGCTCTTTTCTTCTTGCTGTCAAACTGCTCTTTCTCATTTGTCAAATGTTCATGGTTATGTGAGTAAATTTCCAGTATTTTGAATCTGAGAAATATTTCATTAGATTTTAATGTTTCTGCTTTTAAGCAGAGCTCGTTAAAATTCCAAGAGGAATGAAAACCACTTTTTATTTTTTTTATACTTTTAAATCACAGAAGTCAGACCAAAAAGTTTATTTAAATATTGTCATGTACTGCTTTTCTTTTACTCCATACACAATTAAATTAATACCTTTTTTTCTGGACCTCTCAGCATATGCTTGTCTTCACACAACACTGATAAAGGAGAACCTCCTCTGCATTTGTGGCCGGTGTTTCTTTGTCTGAATTCAACAGAATAATTTACACTGTCAAAATCCATACTCTTGTCCCAAAGGTATAAGCACTCTAACATCCACAGTACACCCATGACTTGCCTTTTTACAAATGGAAGGTAGTTTCTCTAAAACACAAATTCATTCTACCTTTATTTCAGGAACTCATATGGTCCAGGAAAAAAAAGTAATTTTTGTTCTTAGGAGAGGTTAAAAAGACCTGTGTAATCTAAGATATGCTGGTTCTCAAGCTTTTCTACATGTAGTCTTATACTACAATTTTTCTCCCCGCCTTTGCAGGAACTGGACTAACAGCAATCTGCTGTGAAGGTAACGGGTGACAGTCAAGAAAAGGAAAAAGATGTGCCAAACCTGGCTATCAAGGCAAAGCTCTTAATGCTTCTCAAAGCTTAAGAATTAAGCCGAATTAAGGGTAAGGTTACCCCTTTTTCTAAGTCCTATATGTTTATTTGTCTTTCAGGGGCAAATATCAAGTTGTAAAAGCCACACTGCACACGGGACTCTTCCTTGTGGTCTTGTGGTTGCTCTTGGGAATGAGTTTTGTAGTTAGCGTGGGTGCTTTCCAGCAAGCTGCTGAAAACTTTGATCCTGATTCAGCAGCATGGTTGGGCATACTCTTGCAATAAGCATTAAACATACTCAAGGCCAGAAAACAGATGCATTTCTATATTTATAGATGTCAAAGGTAATAGAGCTCACCTCTAAACTCAGTGAAGCTTGAACAAATGTGTGTATGTGTCTGGTTCAAATGAAAGTACATTTTTTCCTATTTTCTTTTGTAATGCCTGCACAATCATGGTTACGCCTCTAGTCTAGTATTGTGTTGCAATATTAGAATAAAAAATCTGAAAATGACATTACATTTTTTTCAAAATATTTCTTAATATACAGATAGATGATTCTTATGAAGTGACTATGTTTCTGTTTTAAATTTTTAAATTTTCATTTTCATTTTGACTTGAAATGCATTAAAAATTAATATAATGTCCTATTACCCAGTGTCTATCTTCTTTTTTTGTTTTTTAATAAAAAGTATCATAACTGCATATCACGTATTTCAGGAGTGTAATTATTTTTCCCATATTTTCAACACAAAGCACCATCAAGGAAAAAAAAACAGTTGTTTCACACATTGCACTAATCTCCCCTACACATGGCCATTAAAGTGACTATTTTGAAGGGCTGATAACAATAGCAAAAATTGCTTTTTTAACAGTTATGGTGCAAGTTTTGGCAGTGACATGAACAGCATGAAATTCTCCATGAGCTGGATAATAGCTGAAAATAGGTTTACAAATATACTGTTTTGACCTATCCAGAGACTTTTACTGAAATGTTTAGCTCTCTATGCTGAGTTTACAGTTTCAGCTTCTCATAAAATCTATCTGAGTATGGTTATATATTACATATTTTTCTTTGGTACTATATGTGATTTGAGAGGTGCTATTGCCTTATACATTATAAAATAGAGGGAAAAAATTCACCTTATCCAGGGGCTAATTAGGTTTTACTGACATCCATATATCATTACCATGTTCATGTAACAAGTACTGCAGTCAAGTGCAATAAGTACATGGTGTTGTTATTAGCTATTGTGCTAAAAAAAAAAAAATCAATTTCTGCTGTCTTTTCTTGTTTGCCCTAATTCTTTGCAAGCACTCTATGTACAACTCACTATGAGTTGGTCTGCTCATCACCAAATAAGGCCTCTGCCACAAGGGTTTTCCAGATGCTGACTTAACAAAATATTATTAGTCTCAAAAGAACTAAGTGGACTATTAGAAGTTCCTTCAAATGGGCCAGGCAGAAGGCGGTCTCCCAACAGAGGCTCAAAAGCCCTCTCAGGACAAAGAAGAAACAATGAGGGACAGGGATACTGTCAGGTGTTTATTTTGTTTTCTCACCCCATAAACACTTTTAGAATACTCTTAAATTGCAATCTCCAAACAAAGAAAGCCTCTCTAAGGCATTGCGGTTTGGGTTCAAAGCTGGGTGAAGAGTGTGGATTTCCCTGGGGGAAACAAAAAAAAAAAAAAAAAGAGGATTACCTGTGATTGCTTAGTAAAGGAAAAAAAGGAAGGCATTGCACACAGCGGAAAATAAATACAGAATGACAAGATAAGCTCTCTCTCCCTGCTCCCAAATAAGTGTCTAACGGACTAGAACTGAGAGCTTTCCTATTTTCCTTTTTTTTTCCTCTCTTTTAACAGAGTCTGTGGTAATCATTGTCTGGACTGGCAGAGAGCAAGGCCAACCTAAACCATGTAAGAAGTATCTGTACTCATCCATATTTTTAAATTCTGGTAATTACAGCCTAGAGAGATTAGAGATGAGTCATCATAGCTTTCATTCACGGTCACCTTTCCTGTCTCAGCACTCTTAGGATCTTAGCAACAAAAAATAAGCTTCAGTACAGTCTCTCTTAGCAAGCTGTCAGCAGAGGGAAGTCCTCTCCATCCCTCATCTGTGATGACTGTGACCAGGTGCTTGTCCCTAATTCAAAGTTGATTTTACTGTGAAATCAGCTAGAATCATCTGCCACTTTAAGTCAGCTGAGATGTCTTACCACTGGACTCTAAAACAGACAGACAGAACACAAGGAAAGATAATGGTCCCTGTTCCAGAGATGGCAGCCACTTCATGAAAACATGGAATAGGTTCAGGGTTTGGGGTTTTTTTAAAGAAATTGCTTTGAATAAAAGCAGGTGTTGTTCCATAGTCATCTTCTTTGTAGACTGTAGCTCTTCATCTAATTTTTCTATTATTTTTGAAAATATATTGTATGAACAGATTAAAAAATTTATCCCAAAAGAAGGGTGAAGAAAAGGCTTCCCAGATCATCTCATCCAGGAAAAAACTCATGAAAAAAATACTGTTTTTTTTAAACTAATGGGTTGAAGGGAGGAGAATGGTGAAATCAGTTTTCTTATCAGCCAGAGATAACCCACACATGTAAGGAATTCATGCTAATGTTTTTTCTGTTCTGGTGACATTAGTCTGATTTGTACCAGTTGAAATCCAAGCACACTCTTTGTTTTGTTTTGTTTTTTTATTTATTTACATTTAGGAAAAGTATTTCCTGAAGTTTCTACAGGACAATACAAAGAAAAGATCCCTCAAAAAAAAAAAAAAAAAAAAAAAAAGAACAAGAAAATTACTAGAAGAATAGTAAAGGTTTCTTCAATATTTAATTACATTCTGAGCAGCCTTGAAATAACTCAGAGTGTAGTGACACAAGTCAATTGAATGGCCATCCTTTTAGACCTATCTAAATTCAGCTAGTCTAATATAAAAGGTACCATATAGTGTTTTAGGATTGTTTGTTTTTTTTCTGAATGCCTGTATTTTATTTCTAAAAAATTAACACAAATACTAAAAAAAGTATAAAATGCAATATTTATAGATGGAGATAACATTAAGGAGTTCACACAGTGTCGAGCCATACTTACAGAAGCGGTCACAGCCACCAGCCTAGCAAGACAGTTTATAAAAATTGTAAAGGCAGTGAGAGGTAGCATTTTTCTGAAATGGCTTTGGACTTTTGTATGCTTCTCTAAAGATGCAAAATTTCACTTACATGTGAAACTCACTTTGTGCGATCAATTTTTCTCTACAGCTAAGCCTTTTTACCCTTGCTGAATAAAGCACACACTGATAATTAATAGTCAAGCCAACAATCTACACTTAATGAAAAGAGACATAGAAGCTTTTACATGCATTGTTGTCAAACACAGTGGACCCTCAGATTTTCTTAACTGATGCCTAATTTTTCTCAAGGGTTTCATTTTTCTTAAAGAAGTTTTAAATTAAACATTTGCAAAAGGATCAGAGATTGGGAGGCTAACTGGCTATCCTGTTGAATATAAACTTAGATTCTTCTGCACCAATCAGAACAGTTTTGTGAAGAAGTATATATGACTTATAAGCCTCAGTTTTGGTGAGAACAGTGTAAGCAGACTGAATAGAATGAAACCGAGTCATGAGTTTCACAGGGTTTTTTATTCCATCTTAACAGAATAAGAAGATGCAATTCTGTCATATCTGTAAACAACCTGTTCATAAAAAGACCAGAATCACAGAAACACTTAAATGGATGATGTTTCACCAGTGTTGTCGTTATTTTGTTCTTGAAACAAAAAGTCTATCAATCAGACTTAAGAGAATCAAATAATGTGGCTTTGCCCATTACGTCGGAGTGGTTCCTGCTCTTCGTGTATGACATCAAGAACAACTCTGAAACTTTTCAAGTTGGAAATCATAAGAACCTACACTTTGTCTAAAAGCTTATGCAGAGAAAAAAAATCACAGATCCTGTCAACTTGTGAGGTAAGGAAATCCTTTAGCCCTTAGTAAACAATATCATGTTCCCCCTCCATCTATGAACAGACTGCGTTAACTTCTGTCTCTTGTCATTAGTGAAGTCCTTTTTCATCTGAAATGAGAGACTGAAATCCAATTTTTCCATAAGCCTTGAGATGATAGCTACATTTTCAAAAGCTTTTAGAAGAAAAATTTGTGACAGATGATTGTGTGTTTAGGTGAATATTGAGGGTATACCTGTATACTTCTTTGACTTTTATAACTTTCATTTGGCATCCACTATTATAGATAGATACTGGAATAGACAAACAAAATTGGAAGAGTCTTTTCCTAAATTTTCTGGTTTCTCTCTATATTTTTCCATGGTCTGCTATGTGATTTAAAGAAAAAAATACAGTTCAGACCTTCCTTCTTTGCATGATTCTCATAAACTGTTATTGTTTTAGTGAAAATATGAAGACATTTTTAAGAAATTCTCAAGTGCAAACATATGTAATAAAATTCATTCTACCAAATTCTCCAAAATCCACTATGGCTTCTCGGTAGAACTAATGTAAAGATTTTTCTAAAGAATAATCACCTACACTTGGTGACATAAAGCATCTTGACTCTATCATCATTCAGGTAGGCTAGAAACAAAATCCTTGGTACATAATCATTTTCCTTCTTAGATTCACTAGCTTCCTGATATTTACATACTCTACCAGGGCCTAATGTTTTGATTTGTGTCTGATATACCACTTGGGATCTATTGCAGAATGAACATGTAAATTTAAGGAAGTCAAGACAAACAGGCAGATTTATATTAGTGGGTTTGCAATTTACAATCATATTCTCAGTCAACCAATGGGATGACTCCTCTGGCCAGGCAAGGTCAACATATAGACCCTACACAGGCCCCAGAATAAATAAGTCTGCTCTACTGCCTAAAGGCTACTTAGCCCTTTGTGACAGAGTAGATGATTAGGCAGGCTAACCCAGGCATATTGATGCCATCATCAGTTCCATCAGTACCCACCTGGGATCTCTGAATCATTCTGTGCTGAGATGTCAAGGAATATGAGACTGAAAGAAAAGTAAAAAGTGTGTTCTGTTTCTCTGACTGAGAACATGACAAATATAAAACCATCTTATGTGTAAGATGGAAGAGGACTAGGAAGCCCAAGGAAGTGAATTTCAGATGACAGTTATTCTGGAAACAGTCACTAGGGCTTAAAAATACTCGCTTAGCACTTTGGAGGAAGTAAGTAAGTAAGTGTAAAATCTCTAAAGCCCAGAACCAACAAACTGGAGAGATAATGGCGGGGCACCTGTGCAAAAAGTCAATGTGTCTGAAAGTCATCACGGCAAATTGTTAAGACTCTCTTATAGGTTTCAGGTGTTTTTTAGAACTCCATTTCTGAAACTGTTTGGTTTTCAGAAGTGAAGTGTCAAAATGAGGATTTGTTTATTTTACATGGCTTTTATTCAACTGTGGATATTTCTGGTCCAACATAGAACTTCCACATTTAAATCAGCACGCACAAGAACAGGATTTACCTGGTGACCACAGCTACTCAGCCAGCCTTAAAAGCATAATAAAATACTGCCTGGGGTACAATCTCTTCCTTCCAGGTCTGCAGTTGTGTTTATTTTCACAGGCATTTTTGTACAAACTTTTAACTAAAAATATGGATGTGATTAAAATGCAGTATTTCCTATTATATTTAAAGTGTTTCCTTGAAAGCTGTAAAAAGATTAAATCTTGAGATGACAAGCCAACCCCTAATCAATAGAGATTGGGGAAAAAACATCTCCAGTGAGAGGGTCATTGCAGAATTGTATGCATTTTAATATTTGTCTCTGTTCTCTGAAGCACTGATAGCTGCTCCCTGTCAAAGACAGGATAATAGAACAAATGAATTACTGATTTAATTCGCTATGACAGCTCCTATGTTCCTGACCCAGCTTGCCCTGCTTTTTCACATCAGAGAAGCCTTCTAATGTCAGTACCATTGTGCTTTCTCTGTTGATTTCTCCATACCAACATACTAGTAAATTGTAGAGTTTACAAGCTGTCTGTTTTTCTCTGGGATGCATTCATAGTTAAAGGTCTGGAACACACTCACATGCCTTTATATATCCTTCTTTCATAATTGACTCAACTTTGTTTGCTTCCTTAGTCTCTCTTTCTTCACTTTTACTTATGTAGGAATGCAGGATTTTAAATATGACAATGGCCGGATTTTATAATTGCTATTTTCAGTATTCTTGCTACTTTATGAAATACAAAGAATTGTATAATAGGCATTCTGATCCATTAGTAGTCTGAAGACACAGCAATATTTTTTTTCATTTTCTCTTTGTAGTTTCTCATCATTCAGCAATGGAACAAGTAGTTACTTTCTCTATGTTCTTTGGTTTGTATTCCATATTTTATCTGCTCTGAGAATGGATTGGGTCCAGCCCTGAGTAGAAGCACTTGGTTGATGAAAAGCTCTACATGAGTGATCGCAACCGAGAAAGCCAACCATGTCCTGGGCTGCATCCAAAGCAGTGGGGCCAGCAGGTCAGCAGAGGTGATCCTGCCTCTCTGCTCTGCTCTATTGAGACCCCACTTGGAGTACTGAGTTCAGTTTGGGATCCTCAACACAGGAAAGACACAGGTGTGTTGGAGCGAGTCCAGAGCAGGTCATCAGAGGGCTGGAGCACCTCTCCTATGAAGACAGGCTGAACAAGTTGGAATTCTTCAGCCTGCAGGATTTAGGGGTGACCTTAGAACATCCTTCCAGTACCTAAGGGGTGCCTACAGGAAAGCTAGAGAGGACTATTTACGAGGGCATACAGGAATAGGACAAAGGGGAATGTCTTTAAATGGAAAGAGAGGAAGACGTTCTTTACTGTGAGGGTGGTGAGGCCCTAGACAATGTTGCTCAGAGAAACTGTGGATGTCTTATCCCTGGCACTGTTCAAGGCCAGGCTGGATGGGGCTTTGAGCAACTTGACATGGTGGAAGTCGTCCCTGCCCATGGCCGGGGGGTTGGAACAAGATGATCTTTATAGTCCTGTCTAACTCAAACCATTCTATGATTCTGTGTGATGGAAATTCACCTGACTGATCAATATTTTATATTTATTTGCATCAAACTTTCCATTTTATCCATTATTCCCGCAATGTTCTTTGTCTGTATTTATCTATATTCTCCCTTATTTACTGTTACTTTTCTACCTCAGTCTCCAGTTCTTTTCTGTTTTGTCCTGATATTTGATGACCAAACAGCAATTATTATTGCAGTCTTTTGCAAGTAAGAAATTACAGGTTAAGCTATCCAGGTATAATGAGTTGAAAACCCTGGAGTCTCTAGGTCTTAATCTTCACAAATGTTATCAGAGACCTTCAATTACTGCAAAGCGCATTTCCAAGGTTTTGAAAATGTTTTCCTGGAAAGTATCTTGACAGTATCTCTGCAAGTATTACAGATTATACCATAGTTTTTGCCATGTCCTATTCACCTCTTCCATAATTCATTCAGAATAACACGTGGTTTTGTGTATTCAGTTTTGTTCTTTTCTATTTGTTTCTTTACACTCAAAAGGTGGGGGGGGGGGGGGAGGGCAGGACTTTTATCTCTAAGATCCTATTCTCTGTGACTGCTTTACTTTCAAGACAATAATGTGTCAGCTTTTTGGGCTTTATCCCTGTGGATCTTTTATGAAAAAAACATCTGCAGTGACCTCACAAGCTCATTTACACCATGCACTTAAGATATGGTCTTTTAATGGGACACTTTGGCTTTTAGTGAATATTAAACAAAACTTCATTAAATCTCATTATTTCTGAATGTTACCAAAAAGCCAAGGCACTTCAGCCGAGAATTTTCTGCGGGTTTTAGAAAGTCAGAAAAGTCACTTGGGTCTACCAGAAAAAATATCTCTGATCTCCGTCAGCAATATTCTCATGTTTTTCTTCAGTGGGGGTCATTTCTATGCATTCAAATTAATAGCCACTTTCATTTAGACCTCTACCTTTATTTTGTTTATCTGTCTAACTAGTGAACAATATCCCTTAAGTCGTATGTTTAAAATTATCAAATAGGCCCCCTATAAAAGCTGTTGCTTTTTATTGTAAAGCGAAGTGAGTCCTGGTCAGTATGACTGCTCCTAGTCCATGGACCCTCTATATTTTCTTTCCTATTTTTGTATTACATTTCAAAATTTCCTCTCATGCAAGACAATTCTGGCAGCTGCACACCAACACAGTCCATTGGTGTGAAAGCACAGTGAGGGCGTGGGAGGGTGAGATTTGTATGTGTTTATAGGAATCCAAGTATACAATTCAGCACCATTAAACTGTTTGTTTATAAATAACTCAAATTTATCTGTCAGAGGTATGAACTGTTTGAAACGTAAAAGTAGATCAAAATGGCCCATTTGGATGTCATTCTGAAGCTTCTTTGGGTTTCTCTGTATGGAAATCATATAGGCCCTCAATGTTTCTGAGTTCTGTGATGTCACACTACCACTTAGGGCTACTATGGAACAAAGATTCTCTGCTTCACAGGGCAGAAAAGAATGAGTATTCTGCCTCCTTTCTCTGCTACTCACCAAGGAGAGAACACCTACACCCAGGACACCCTGCAGAGGTCTCACTCATCTGCCTGTATCTCTCAAAGGTCTTCAGCCTTGAGGAGAAGTTGTGCACTGAGGCATCCATGCAGTGCTTTCACTGGTCAGCCTTTGTGACAACACAAAAAGATGCCAAGCCACAGGTTGATGCAGCTGTGAGCACTTACAATTAGTGGACAAAACCCAAGCCACCCTTCCTGTGGGTTCTTCTTATTCACAAACAAGAACAAATAATTTATGAGTCAGATGCCCCTGTGTAACTTAGAAAAACTCCATTGTGCTTGCACATACTTGCAGAAAAGTAAGCTTATCTGCTTATAGAGCCAGATGATGAATGCCAACAAGACAGAATGTCTTTAACATTATACTTCAGTAACTGTACTGACACACCGAGTGGTGTGACAGAGTCATTTGCCCACCCTCTCTGTGATCAAAGACATGTGGCTGTAACTGGCAACTTCCCAGAGATTTGAAGTGGTTGTTTGGGGGTGTATCAGTTTAGTACTCACTGTAGTTAATAAATTGATGTATTTGTTCCTTTACTAAAGTAACTCACCTCAAGATAAAAATATATTTGTTATTTTAAGATAAATTAGAAAAGTGCACTTTCTAGAGTATATTTTAGTATCAAATGTGAAAGTTAGAATTTGAGGTGTACAGTAGGATTCACAAAATATCTTGTTCCAGATAACATTTTTAGGTTTTTTAGGGATGACACATTGCTTTAATTTCAGTGGAACTATTGGGCACAGACAGTCCAAAACAATACCATGAATTTCTTATGTACAACAAAGTTAAGCATGCTTTATGGCTTTGATTGCAAAATTCAAAAATCTATGGCAAGAATTAAAAATATATAACCCAAGGGGGGAAAAGTGAGGATGATCAATTAAAACTAAATTGCATTTATTTTTGTTTTGCTGATTATATTCAGTTTGAGTCTCTTACTCTGACAAGAGCATGCTTCATGATGGAGAAGATTAGACCTGTTGACATTTGAAGAAATCTCTAAGAAAGTGTTATGGACGCTCCTGGTTTGACATAAATTTTAAGACATTAGAAAACAAAAAGTTGGAAAGATTGCAGCCTTTTCTAAAAGTTCTCAGATCAAAGAGAGGATAACATTCCGTGAATAATATACTCTGAGTTGACAAGTCTGTAGCAACAGCTTTTACTCTGGATCCTGACTGCCTTTGGAAGACTGAAAATTGCATGTTGCTGGGCAGTCAGAGACAATCCTTTCCATTGCAGCAAGAGCTTTTGTTTTAAGGAACCAAGGTGACCACAGAAGACAAACACAACCACTTAGCAGTTTTTGCTTAACTTGTACACAAGTACTGCAGAATCTAACAAGGTATAAGCAGGTTCATATCTCACATCAGGGATTAAAAAAGTCACTCATCAACCTGCCCAAATCAAATAAGTCATGAGCCAGACATACTTTTCTTTAACACAAGAGATATCTTGATGGATAATTTTTCTTTCTCTCTTCTTAAGGGGACTACTGTCTTTCCAGTGTTGGCACTACCCTACCTATACATTCACCCTCCTTATCTTCTTCGTGAGAATGGTCACCACATGAGCAGCCTGATCAGAATACATGTATTTTACGAGACACTGAAGTCCTACTTTCAGGGCCTGTTTTCATATAGAAGCTATTTGTACCAACTATGGTGTCAATTCAACAAGCTAATAAAATCCTCTGAAATCCTATATAACAGCAAAAAATATTTCCCACAGCTGCACCTATGAGCAAAACAAGCAGTTTATGGTACACACAGCTGAGTGATGAGAAACTGTGTACAGTGATCCATGCTAATGCACAGGCCCATGTTAGACTAAGTAAGCTTCTGGCAAGGATTTGGCATCTTTATAGCTGGTTTTTGACAGTGCTTATAGTTGTGGTATAATTTCAGATTTGACAGAGCTGGATGGACGATTTTTTCTCATCATATTCATGCACAGAATTATTGGTCTCATTATCAGTCAAAAACTTTACAGAGATAAGGAACAGAGGCAGAAAGTCAGAGAGAATCACATTTTAAATGAAACATAGTATTTTTCCACATTACTCCTGAATTCACTTTTACAAAAAGCAGAAAAGGGGGAAAGAAACTAATAACCTTCACATTATTTTGTTCAAAAAATAGGCCTAATTTGTAATGTATAAGCCTTGGTCCACTCCTTTCCTATTTTATTTATGGACCTTTTTAATCAGTTTCCCTTTTGCTATAGTTCTCAGATTACATTAATAGACCTCTGTCTGAAGTACCGCCATTATCCCTGTCTCTTTTTTGAACCTCTTGCCAACATTTTTGATCTTCAACTATTGTTTATATCCTTTCAGTATTTTCCTCAATTGAGCTCACAGTTCAGAAAATTGGTAGACTATTATCACTCTGCCTGTATCTCAGAAACATAAGAATGTGCTGATGGAGTGCGCTAATTGCTAGAAGGGTAGTGCATATCATCTTCCTGTGACTGCAGCTCTGTATCTAAAGTGTAAATGGCCCGGAAACAAAATGAGTGTATGTGCCTCAATGGTAAATTCAATTTTCATGTCACTGATAGAAAGCACTACCTGCGTCACTACTTGGTGATTTTAAACACAACACAGTAACTCTGAAGTGCATGTAAGCCCTGACTGAGTTGCTACTCTCTGAATTTGCAAAGGTCTTCAATTCTTGTGAAATTGTACTGCCATTTTAAACAGAATTATTTGGTTGTACTTCTACTGTTTCCACTCAAGTTAAAAGTGGGAATATTTTTTAGAACACTTCATCTATTTGCAAGGTCAGAAAATTCCTGTCTTGAAAGACAAAATCTCAAATATAACAATATACAGTCCAAAATAAGGTAGATCCTTGTTTCCTTCTCATTTAAATACTGTATCTATCTGAGAGAGCCTTCCTTCTCATTGCAGATAATATATCTAGTAATGTCTATTGTTCAGTAGTTTGATAGATTTCTTTTTGAGTCCAACATACAAAGTTGAAGCAGATGAATGTAGGAAGAGGTTTCAGCTTTACAGAGGTGGAATAACAATCATATGTAGAGCAGAATAAAGCCATTTAAATTATTAACTTCAGCAATTCATATATTCAGTTCATCTCACTGAAGGTAGCTAAGCCATGACCTAAGTTTTGCCAAAAAAAGGAAGGTGTTTAAGTGATGGAACCACAACTACTTCCTCTAAGAAAGACCAACTTGAAACCAATACTTCAGGCTGAAGAATAATGTAAAATGAATAAACTATATCTCTTTTCTAGCTTCTGCTTCCTGCACGACACATCCATCTATAGAGCTGTGCTGATTCCTAGATAAAAGTGCATTACCAGAACAGCCATTGTAGATTATTTTACCTGTGCAAAATTTCATTCCTTGAGTAATAAATAATCCAAGGTTGAGTCAAGGTTCACAAACCAGATGTTTTCAGTGATGCTATGATCATATTTGTAAAGACACCATCCCAAAAAGGCATGGAGACAGTTGACTCACAAGCTTCAGAATTTCCAATTTATTTCTTTGCACAATAGACTTTACAGTCATCCTATGCATTGATATAAGGAGACAGTAAACAGAAAATATTATCCAAAAAGCAATAAAATGCAAAGAAAGTAATCCTTTTCCAGAACCTACAGCTTTCTACAAGTTACTTTCATGTTGTTTTATGGGCAATAAAAGCTTTAACACTCCATTCTTTCACAGATTGCTCTTTAAGTTTAAGTATGAGCTCATAACAATGAAATATTTAACAACAAACTGTTTGTTAATGGACCAGCTCTGTGGTAGATCTGAAGCTTGTAGCATATCTAATGAGAGAACCCACTTGTGTGAAAGTGTAAGACTGGCAAAGGCAGAGGAGGGTCTTTTCAGAGTTTTGTACTAATCTGCTAGAAAAACAGTCTATAGAAGCAAAAGCATTTCCTAATGTGAATTCTAAGTATTTGTATAGTGGTTTTCTCTGAATTGGTAAATTCATTGTCTTTCTTCTTTCAAGTTTTTTAGGTTCTGGGTTTTGTAGCATAGTAGAAAACAAGAAAAACCCAAATTAGTTTACCTTATTAATACAATTGTTCTAGGAGTGGTTGCATAATGTCAGTACTTTTGTGAACAATTAAATATTGCAAAAAAATTCATTATACCATGCTAGTATTTACGCAACTATTTTGTTATGAGGAACCTATGTTCTGTCCAGGATTTAGTTTATCTCTGGTAGACTCTTTCAGGAAAAAACAATTGCTTTTAATCTTCTGCTTTCTGCAATTTTTTTCTTTACACATTTTTTTATCTCTGTATTTGCAAATAACTCTCAGATTCACAATTTCTTTAGGGGAACACACTGGCAAATTCTTCTTACAATGCTTACTACATGAATGTAAATTGACGAAGAGTAGAAAAAGATGTGCCAAAAACTCTTCAACTGTGTCCTTTGACTATGCAAGTTTTATTTGCTATCTAATAGGGTAAGATACTCAGAGTTACAGTAAGCATTTTAGACTTAATTACAGAAAAGATGTTTCATATCTTTTCATTTATAGCAATCCTCTAACATTTATTTCCTCTAATGTAGTTTTCCATTTACATAATTCAACTTGAGCCATACATTAATTTTAGTAGTTCATTTTGCATAGAAGTATTTTAAAAGTTAAAGTAAGTACCTTAAGCATTATAAAAAAAAAGAAGTAAATACTTTTCATTGAAAAGACAGTGTTCTTATTCATGCAGTACTGTCCTCAGATATTGCAAACACCTGAGCTACAATACAGAAGACATACTTCAATACATGTTTTAGGTAATGCTAGTACTACTTTCACAATAAACATGAACCTAGCAGAAGAAAAGAGCAGATGCTGAACTACAATTAGAATTAAGAAAGTGTTTTCTCACTGCTTAAACACTGGACAGTGCAGTAGATCCTTCCAAATCATGTCTATTCCTAGTTGTTTCGTCTTGCTACCTTTTCTATTCTTTTCTCTATTTTTTCTGCATTTTTTTTTGTTTACCTGTAATTTGAGGAATCTGAATACGTGTTATCATGCAGTTTGAATAATTTCACACATATATATATAATAAAATTTAATAATCAAATTAATAAATTCAAAAATTAATGGATAAAAATTGAGATACCTGAATTCCTTGCGTAGATTCTGTCTTTGACATATAAAATAAGAAGTGGACATACATAAAACAAGAAATGTATATTTACCTAAAATGTTACAGTTGTAAAATGCTGAGTCCTTTCAACCATCATTTCTTTCCTCTTAATCATCTTTTCAACTTTTAAAACCTGGAGTATAAAGGTTATTTTCTCCAATGTATAAAGATCTTAGCCTGTTAAGTAAAAAACGTATTATACATTGATTAAAAACTACAAAATTTTATATCAGTGAAAGTTCTGCTATGGCAAGTAATTGCTCATTGCTAGAGAAAATAAAACAGATCTCAGTGCAAGCTAATATTTGCTTTGTTTCTCAGAGGAGATGTGTAAGTATGTGGTGCATCTGCATTAGTTCAGTTCTAATCCAGGTTTTGAATTAAAACTCCCAACCAACCCTTCAAATATGCTTTGATTCATATTTCAGAGCAGTCTCTGGGATGAAAACTGTGGTCTTTTGTATGACTCTAAAATGAAAGATGCACTCCAGGGGTACCTCTAATGCTCTCTAACAACTTGCAGGCATTGAATCTATGAGGTTGGTTTAGAGATCACCTGAAATAATAATCCTTCTAAATGCTCATGTTATGAATGTCAGCTCCTTAGTGCCATCCATTTCTCTGCAGATACAGTCCTGTTGACCTGCATTACCTGCTAATGTAGACATCATTATACTTCCATCCTATTCCAGCTCGTTTGTCTCCAGGGTCTGAGCAGCTTACTTCAAACATGTACCAGGTGTCTTTTCTGTGGTGATTTAGAACCGTCATTTGACAAAAACTGAAAAAAAGCCTCAATGAACTCCTTTCTTGGTCACTGTCATCTTTTAGAGAGTAATAATGATCTCCTTAAGTTTCTTTTATTGGTTTTTTAAGCCAATGTTCTTTTCTATTAGTCCACTTGTCATATGTTCTACATACATTACTTATAACAAATTATATTCTTTCCAGTAATTGGAGACTTGCAAAGCAGCATCTTTTTTCTGTACATAATTAGAAAAGAAATTATTTGCTTTTTGTTTTGTTTGTTTCAAGTTGGACCTAAATAGGTAACATCAATGCTGCTGCCATCATAGAAATTACTTAGAATAAACAAACACTTCAGACTTACTTTCAGTGTTGTGCACGTGTTCCAAAAATCTTGACAAATCATCACATTGCCCTGCTTGGTCATCCTATTTGCCATAAATCAAAGTATTCAACTGACTGTTCCATAATCAAAGTCAGAACTTCCATTTCTTCCCAGGATCACAAGTGAGATAGCATAACTACAAATCCATTTTCTTTTTTTTAATAATAAGGGATTACCACCTTGTTAAAATTAAGATATGCATTTTGATCAGATGTAATTTCAGCTCTTATTAAAAGTGAAGATAGAGAGAAATGGGAAAAGGGAAATCAAATCTGGCTTGATCCAAGCTCTCTCCACTTCTGCTCAGGAGAATTTAAAGGAGATATTGTTTATTATGCCATTAGAGAACACAGTTCAATCCTAATGTCTAAACAAAGTTCTTATGAGTACTTAACCTCCTAGCGGTCTTTCCAAATATATTTTGTACAGAGAGTGGACCAAAGCCTTCCCCAGGGTTGTGTATAAAATAAACTTGGAAAAGCAAGTTCCATGCGCTCATAAAAAGTTCAGATGACAGGCGTTGAAATATCCTGAGTCTGCCTGGAATTAGGAATTACTTTCTTTTCCTTTAGAAATGTGCTTTTCACTCATTCATGCACATTTTCAGGATTATCTAGTTTTGCTCTTCACAGGCTGTAAACCTCACTGATGGAATCAGTGCATTCAGCTTTTAGTAGTTAGCAGTGGAGCATAAACATCTGCAGAAGAGTGGTGAGCACAAGCAGCTTTTTCTTCTTTTACATCCATTTGCTGTGGAGAGGAGGGAAGTCAATTATACTTCCAGTAGGTTATACTTACCAGGTATCACTGGAGAAAACAAGGAATGTTAAGTCATGAACCAAAAGAGAAATACTGACTTGAAACCGAATTTGAAGTTTAGCTGTGATTAACTATAGAGAAGAAATCACAACACCTTTATAAAACCTTATTAAATAAGGTTTCTGTGTATGCTGGTGGGGAAAAAATTGACACAGACACTGAAAACACAATTGTGTGTATACCTTTGTGTTGATTGTGGCTGGGGTAGAGTTGATTTCCTTCATGGTAGCCAGTATTGGGGTATGCTTTGCATTTGTGCTGGAATCAGTATTCATAACCCAGGGATGTTACAGTTACTGCTGAGCAGCATTTACACAGAGTTAAGCACTACTATGACACTCACCCCACAAGCAAGCATGCTAGGGCTGCACAAAAGCTGGGAGGGGCATAGCCAGGACAACTGATCCCAATTGACCACCACACAGCATCAAGCTGAGCAATAAAAGCTGGCGGAAGGAGGAGAAAGAGGGGATGTTCTGAGTGATGGTGTTCATCTTCCTGACTCACCATTACATGTGATGGAGCCGGGCTTTCCTGGGAATGGCTGAATATCTGCCTGCCCATGGGAAGTGGTTGTAGGGACTTAAAGAACAGAATTGCCTGTTTCAAACATTGTTAGGGCCACAAAGGGACTTTGCCACAAGATAAGAACAAAATAGAGTGACAGGATGGCACTGACTGCAAGTGTGGTGGACACAAGATCTGTTAGCACATCCTGGGTAACACATCCAGGCAGAAATTCCCACTGTGGCAAACTGTGTAAAGAAGAAACTACTCATACAGGTATCAGCGATCAAAGATCACCCCAGGGTATGGGACAGACAGCATGGGGAGGGTGGGGGGTGAGCTCATCTCACTCTCTGAGATCAGGGGATGCTTAACAAAGCTGGGGAAGAAGAATGCATCACTGATAATGGACATAAAGAATGCAGAATTTAAAGGCCACAAGGAAAGTCAACTCAGCAACTGCGCTGAAATCAGCTCCAAGTGAGTAAAAGGTAATTTCAGCGGGGGGAGGGGGGGTGTCACGACCACCAACTCACGAACCCAAGAAACCCACTGACTCAAAAGAAGAGAAAGACTCAGAATTCAGACTAATTAGCATTAGAAGTGAGAGAATAATTTAACCAATAGAACTGTGCAGACAGAGAGCATTAATTTCTCTGTTTGCTAAAATGTATAGATAGTGAAAAGTTTTGAATGATCTCGGGACCCCCATCACTGAGAAGCCCTGAGTGAAGAAGGACCTCCAGAACAGCGCTGGATCCATGGGTGATGACTATCTTCTGCTTGATCTATCTCTCAGTCCCTCTGTCTTTGTCTCTTTTCTGTTTCTACCTCTCTCTCTATCTCACATTTTATTGTTAAATAAAATTTGTACTATTAAATTGAGCATATGGTCTCTTTTGCACCTTAATTCAGGCAGAGATATCTCTTAATAATCAAATTAAAAGAGTGGTGGTGAATTCCTGGTCTTTGCTTGCATTTGCAGTTTTTGCTTTACCTATCAAACCGTCTTTATCTCAGCCCATGAGTTTTCTCAGTTTTACCCTCCTGGTTCACTCACCCATTCCATCGGTGGGAAACAATTGAGCATGTCAATGAGTTGCCATCTGCGGTTAAACCACTGCAAACTCTCAAACTGACTTCTCAGTGGAGAAAATGTAGTGTGGAAGCAAACAAGAAAAGCTCATTTTATTTTGGAGTAACTATTTCAGCTCAGGCTGTGAACTGCAATAGCCCAGTCTATACTTATACGTTTTGCACAGACAAGATGAGTGCTGCAAAGATTTCCTAAGTTTACCATAGAAACAGATTAAATTAGCTGTCTCTATTCCTCTTCCCCCTTCCTACTCCATCAGTCTTTGTATATCAGAATATGAAATTCTATAAAACCACTGACAGAGGACTAGAATTCCTGAGACAGTGGAGGAAAAAATGAAGTTTCAATGCAGTATAGGGATAATTTTTTATTCCTTTTCTTACCTGTGCAGTCACAATGAAAAATGTTCTTCATATTTAACTAAGACATTAAATAAAAATAAAAAAAAAAAAATGTATTTCTGGGCCATCCCAACTCATACCATGATGACAAGCAACGTTTTAATTGTTCAGACTGCGTGAATCTTTTTCTGCTTTATTCATTTACATAACCAGGAGATAAAAGTAAGAAATATAAAATATTTCTATTAAAACCTTCAGATTTGTGTATCCCCTGAGGATTCTTTTGGAGATAAACAAAGTTTTTAACTGAACTTTATTTCCGAAGCAAATGATTACCCCAGTTTGGAAACCTCCATATGCATGATTTCCTTGTGTGTTTGCAGTAGTAGACTCATTACACAATTGCAAGCAGAAGTTTTCCTATTTAATTAGGAAGACACAAAAAAATGAGGCAGACTTCCAGGAAAAACTAATTGCACAAGCCAAGGGAACTGTTTAATTAGATTGATCATAGGGCTGCTGAATTTGAGAAAAGTCACAAATTCAATATGGTATATTCCTTTGGTGACATAAATACATTTTTTAAAATGTTTACCCTGTAGCAAGGCAGTTTATCTTCTTTTTTTTTTTTTAATTAAACAAAAATAAAAAGCTCCTATTTCTCTGTGGAAAACTTTGGAAAGCTTTGTATTTCAAAAGAGTTCTGCTTTCACATCATATTTGGTGCAAACTATATAAGGCATTGTAGGTTAGCACTTGGACAACAGATACACAAGCCTTTTTTTTATCTCATTCTCTTCTATTTATCTCACATGTGGGCATATCCATCTTAATAGTATTTTGTTTTGAACTTTTGGGAAATGCTCTCTTTAAAATTCACCATATAAAATCCAGACTCTTGAAAATGGTACATAATATTTGCAGGGAAAAAAAAATTATTTCATTACATTATCTTGATACTAAATTATTCTGTTTCTAAAATGATACAAGATGAGTATTTTAGCTCTGCAATCAGCCATAGTGATTAACATGTCTTACTTCTGCGGCCTGTATGTGGAGCACATCTGGGCAATTCTGACGAGATTCCACCAAAATCACAAAAAAATCATTATATTTATGGATTAAGACAAAGCTCTTCTCACCTTCCTTCATCCCGTTAGTTGGACTAATAGAGAGGGAATGAAGTGAAACACTTTTTAGTTCATTAAGTGTTTGCAAGGGCTTCTCTATTCATCAGAGCAAAACTGTGGAAAACAGTGATCTATCTCCTCCTCCTCCTCCTGCCCAGTCCCGTGCTGTGCTGGGCTCTGGCAACACCAGCAGCATCCCCTCTAAATCACCCCACTGCCACAGGCACACATGGGACTGCTGTCCCTCCAAGGCTCTCTACTGATGTGTACAGAAGCCTCTATCACTCATCAGGAAGCTGTGGCTTCAGAGGGGTAAATGGGGAGAGCTGGGACAGCAAATATCATGCTTAAAAACGAGAACTGATATTCTAGCTGAAGCAGAATATAACCTCGGGAACTGAACTGAAAAGCCAACACAAGCCTATTGCATCCATGACCAAATCCAGCTTCCACACTGCTATCTGAGAAATTTACTTCAAAACTAAAACATTAGGCTGATACGTGTAATCAGTCATCTGTAGGTACATAGTCCACAGCTTTACAATGAATTTTTTCCTTGAAAGATGATTTTTCAAATAACCTTAACACAGTCCAATCAAAGCTAATTTCCATTACGATTAGGCCATCGACTTACCCTCAGTGAAGTTCACAGTATTTTCATGCTAAATTTCACATTTCAAACTCAATCTTTTACAGCTCTAGGGGTGGTCAGGGAAAGGTCAGTCGCAGAAGTTCTGGGAAAAACATTCCTAATGATTTTGTGTTCCAGTATCTCTGACCAGCAAATTCATGAGCATACCAGTGTAAGAGTGAAAGGTTTTACCCTCATAGACAACTCTTTCTGAGGTGTGTGACAATCTGAGAAATACGGTGTTACAGCAAAATGTCTAGCCACGGAGGCAGCTAGCAGCCTTCCTAAATTTTGTCCATCTCATTGCAGGCACATTATTGTGGACAGCAGCATGAAAACATTGTTTTATTTGCCCAAGTTAGTACCTGGCAGTACTCACCTATTTCATATTTATTATAAGTTCTTCTTATTATTAGGACTTTACCACAGAAATAAACCAGGAGATCATAAAACAGAGAAAGAAATCTGTTTTTACAATGAGTATACAGGTGAAATAAATTCTGATGCTCTAGTAGTATCTAAAAATTTGAGTTGAAAAAGGGGAAGATAAATTCAAAATTAAAAGAAAGAGGGAAAAGCATAATATGTACTGTGTGAGGAAGGCAACCATGAACCATACTATTTTCTCAGAAAAACCTTGCTGGAACATTTTTGCCCTTTCCAAAACATATATATATGTAGGACAACAACTCTTTTCAGCATTAGGACCATCACTGTTATCATAAGGCAGTTTAGTTACCAGAACTTGTAAGTATACATTTATGTTAGTTGATAGTGTCTTCTAGATCCACAAAACTATCTGCTTTTTATTAATCCCAGACCTTAGAAGATAAAAAATAGTCTCTACTTCCTGTAAGACACAAATCAAACCCACCTTCACCTGGAGGTAAGGTGCAAAGAGGGAAGAAAATTGTGTATCAAGTATACCAGATGTGTGTAAAACAGAAGATTTCACACTGATAGCACATAAACTGTCTTACTGTCTCATCTTCATACAACACCTTGTACTATGGGTCCTGCTCCAGTAGGGTCCTACCTTCTATTACTGTCCAAATAAGCAGCCGCAACCACCCTACACCCTTTAATGACAGAGGTTACAGGGCAATTTTTAGATTTTGAAGTGGTATCAGGCAGGGCTTAAAATTATTTTCAGCATCATAATTTTTTATCTGTGAATTAAGAAACACAGTGCTTTAGAAATTCTAGTGGAATTGATAACTGATGTCAGCAATTCTATAATATTCATATGTATGTTTGCCTGTGTGTATGTGTGCATGTGCATGTGCACTCTCATGTAGATAGACAGAGATAGAGAGACAGATAACCTATTGTGGTGGTTCGACCCTGAATAAGCGCCTGGTGTCCGGCAAAACTCCTTCAAGGCCTTTTTCCCCCTCCTTTTCGCCTTCCAGAGGGAAGGGGAAAAAAAACAGCTCGAGATTTACGGCTAGAGATAACTGAAAAGAGGAGCTTTGATTAATACTATGGGCAAAGCAGAACTTAGAATAATGCTTAAATTTATTACTAACAAACTAAAAACTAAAACCAAGAAAATGAAACAAATTACAAACACCTCTCCACCACCACCCCTCGGTCTGTCCTTGCCCCCTCCTTCCCCCAGTGGTGCAGGGGACAGGGAAAAGGAAAGTTTACAGTCAGTTGTTGCTGGGTCAGCCATTCACAGATATAAGTCCAAAACTTAAGCAGCAGTTCTGTCTCAGGGGCTTTCCTGTGGGCTGCAAAGGGGACAGCTTGCTTCACCACAG
>JAWWEE010000001.1:106808562-106823538 GCA_035221455.1 Xenops minutus | reverse complement strand
CTGGCCCTCATTGGCTCTGCTCTATAGGATGGAGGGAAACTTCCAGAGGCTTCCAACAGAAACCAATCTTAAACCCACGACACCTATAAACTGACACAGCTGGTAAATAAGGACAGTAAACTCAGCAGGAGAAGAATGAGAGGTCATCCATGTTCTGTCAAAACAGTGTACCTTCACTATATTATCCTTTTAAAGTATTTTTAAAGCAGTTATTTAGAACATCGAGGCATCTGCCAAAAGTGCTTTGACATTTTGATTTCTCTGTCACTTACCTCACTCTAGGCTGCGGATAAACCATAATATAATTTCCTAAATTATGCTGATATATGGCACTCAATTGTTTCTGGTTACTATTGTCACAAAAAGACATCAGCTGCTTTGTGGTTTTAATACATAGATAGCAAAATTGAAAACATCACTGGCCTATACTACACACAGGTTTTGTGATCTCATCTGATCCTGAAGCCTGCAAAACCCAGAGAATCTGATGTGCACACCCACCTGTACTGTGCCAACTTTCTTTGCTGCACCTGAGAAACACTGGCCCAACTACCAAATCCATTCTTGCCATTACAGTGTGTATGCTCTGTGAACAGGAAAGCTCAGAAGAGCTTTGCTTGCACTGGCAATGTACCTGTTCAATTTTTCAATACAGTCTTGTTTTTTGAAAGGCACATCTTGAGCCACAAATTCATTTGAAGAAGGAATAATAATGATACATCAACAAGCAGCTGAGTTAATAAACCAGAGATTAGCAAGTAAACATGCCCTGCATTTAGATGAGCTTTAACTATTCTGGTTATTTAGTTTTTCTAGAGTTAGAACACTTCTACAAGCACCAAAATAAAACCTCATTTATTATGGCTGCATCACTTCTTGTTGTGTTTGATGTATAAGTTATCTGTTCCTGGAACTTTTCTCAAGTGTTCATTACAGCAGCATCTTATGCTAATTCTCTGTGTCTGGTAAGATTAGTCTTCCCTTCATTCAGGATAGGTGTGTCCTGAATTCCTATTTCATCACATAGTGTCACAAAAAAAAAAAAAAAAAAAAAAAAAAAAAAAAAAAAAGCCTTTTACTGTCTTTTAAAACCTCTCCTAATTAATTTTCTTGAAAATAATTAATTAATTGTCAACTGGATTTCGGATTTTTTCAGTGGGGTAAACAGAGACAGACATGGTCATATAGGAATCATGTAGGAATTGAGATAAAAATTTAATAGAAAAATGCACTCATATAATTCTAAATTGTCTTAATCATGCCTCTAACTAGACCTAACAACAGTGAAGATCAGATGGGAGACCTGCATATATACAGGAGTAGACAATAATGTTGAGGCCATTAAAAAGTCAGACATGCATCTCTGTTATTAATGATCAAGAAAACAGAGTCCTGCTCTCCTCCTACAGTGTTGCCATTGACATCTGCTGCTCAGCAGCTTAGCATATTAAAGTCTGAGTGCCATTTTGGGAACAACTGATTTCCAGAAGGAGGGATGAACCTTAGGTGAAACAAAGCAAGATATTTTCCATTGCCAAACCTCAGAACAGAATTTTGTAATTAACAAGTAATAGAATCTGGTGTGTACAATTGAGAAGGAGTTCTTCCTCCTACTCTGGCTGAACTGTCTACTTGTATTAAAAGGTCTGTAGGAGGAAAATGTCTTTCCATACGCATTGTGCAAAGCACAATGGTGCTTGATGTGAGCTGGGATTAAATGCTGCCAAAAGGCAGATACCTTCTTTGCTGTAATATTGTTGTCTGTTTCTAGCATCTGTTTGACCCATGGAGAGCTGTGGACTAGTGTACATCTAGTGTACTATAGGAGGGCTTGACTACCAAAAGTGTCTTTCCATCCCTGGACAGCAGCACTCACTCCAGCACTAATGAACTTTCTCATCTCCTCCCAAGTAATTTCCTGACATTTCACATAGCATTTCCTTGCCATCCCCAGCTATTTAAAAAGCATTCATGCTCATCATATTAACCCACACTTGGCACCCACCCCAGACTAGTATTTAGAATGTCTGTGTCCCTGCTACAGCCATCAGTTGTGTACTAAGGAGAGTTGCCAAAGGCTCCCAGAGAGGAAAGGCAATGCCTGTTGCTGTTCTTAGGGGCAGTATTGGTACTATAAGTCCTCAAGAACATCATGTTCTTCTGAAAAGTGAGATTTTTCTGAATAGATATCTCTTGAAAGGTATCTGTGACATCAACCTTATAGAACCTGATATAGTACAATTTGAAATTTATATCTTTGCTAGTAGTTAGGTGGCAGGTACCACTTTCATAGTTGATATTCTCAGTGATGATGTGCAAACAGGGAAGTAAGTGGCAGGTACCACTTTCATAGTTGATATTCTCAGTGATGATGTGCAAACAGGGAAGTAAATACAACTATTATAAATGTTAATCTCTATAGCAAACTAAGAGGAAGTAACTCATAGACACCATGACGGGAAAAAAAAAAAAAAAAAAGACAAAAAAACTGATAGGGGAACTCATGTTATTACTTTTTTCAAGGTGTTAGTTTTCTCCTTTTAAGCCGCAGTGAAAAAGGAGAGAAACAGGTTTTGATTATCTAGTGGTCTCTTAAAAGTAATGTGTATTTACTTGTTATTTTCATTCCTTGTCTCTGCTTCATGAATTTTATTTCTATGATAGTAAAGCATAGACACCTAAATAAGAAATATTGAATTTATTCAGAGAAGTTACTTTTGGAGATTACTAAAGCCTCAGTAAGTGTTGTTTTCAGGATTTACAGGGCTCTGGTTTTCATAGTACTAGTTTTTATTTTATTTTTACCATAGTTCACAGATATACAACTTTCATGAAACAGGCTCAGCAGTTCTGTGTGAAATGTAAGCTCAGCAAATGCCTTTAGTTCCTCAGTCCTTGGTCGGCAGGATATGAATAAGGTATGAGAAGAGAATGTTCAGACCTTGACAACAATATAAGTAGTTTGATGATGAAGATATTAGCAGAAAAGGAAACCCAGGTGTAAATATGAGTTAAAATGCAAATAACTCAATAAAATGATTTCTTGAGTACAATATTAACCCTTATCCTTAAACTGAAAGAAAGATAAGCAAAAATATCCAAAGAAAAATTCCGTATGCTATGCCTACTCCTCTTTCTGTTCACTTCCACTACTTAGTCATCACATACATCAAAGAATGTCTGTAAAGATTTGGAGAGCCCAGCAATCACACTATGCAAGAGACCTGGCATATATAAAAGATGCATTTGCCACTAGGGCTACAGCTCATCTCCATAAACCTCATAAATTTGGGGAAGAAAGAGCAAGAGAGGCTCCTATCTGATGTAAATTGGCAAAGATCTATTTATGTCAGTGGTGCTGGGCTGATTTACACCACCTGAGAAAGCAGCCTTGCTTAGCCATTGACTAAATACTGCCACTAGTGAACAGACTGAACCAAATAAACTGCAGCTAGGAGTCACCACAATTCACTGGATTCCTTAAGAAGTCGTGATTCTAGTGCATAGTCCCATTACAGATAAATTTAGAGATAGATTTATCTAGGAAATGCCAGGAAGCTTCAGATATATAGGTATAGGTAGCTATATATAAAGACAAATTTCTTAATTCTAATGTTAGTTACACTGTTGAAAACCCATCTGCATTCTGCTCACATTTAGAGAGTTGATTTTAGCCAAAGTATCAGAAATTGAAGAGAAACTTTGGAAATAGCTGGCAAAGGGAAAGTGTTTTCCATCCATGTTCTCCTGTTTTGTTCTGGGAAGGCTTGTTATCTCAGTATGTTTCCCATGCTCAAACCTTAAGGACTGCATATATATATCCACAGCGCTGAGGCAGCATCACCATCATGCATATTTTTTCTGTGAGAATAATGTGCTGGAATGGCACAACTGATTTCCAACACATGAAAGAGTCTCCCGTTATCATCTCTCTTAGTGTGAAGGGAAGTTCACAGTACACTGCCTTGCCTTCAAATAACTTGTTAAGGTATTTAGCCCACGGCTTTCAAAAGAAAATCTTCCAGGTTTTTCTTTGCCTCAGTTCCACAGGCGTCTTCAAGTACCCATGAGTATCTCATCCTTTTTCTCCCTAACCTCTTTGCAGGCTATATTTATCACCTAAGATACAAGAAATTTCACAGAGGATTCCTCACAACAGTGACTGTTACCAAAGCAATGCAGGTTTTGGGTTACACCAAATTTCTCCATTTCTTATCATTTCAGCAAATGGTTACAAAATTAACTGCTCATATTTGTGCAACCACAGTAAATGCACTTAAAATTTTCAGAGAATTTATCTGTTTATTTTTTCTGGGCAACCTGTTTTTTTCTGGCTGACTATTGATACTTTCAAGGCATTCAGCCAGCTTCTGGCTCCAGATAATGTAAGTTTCTAAATCACAATACACCATTAAATCTTCACCACTTAACTCTTTCAAAGTCTTGATTTTATCAGCCGTATTTGACTGATCATAGATATTTTTAGGTAATATTTCCGAGTTCAGGGATACACTAGACTTAACCACATCCCTGACAAAGCACTAATTACATATCAAAAATAGATTCATTATGTCTGTGATAAAAGTTAAACAGAACCTGTTTCATCTTGTTTGAGTAGAATTTTGAGTGTGCTAAAGTGTCACCAGCACTGAGGGTTATGTAGGTAACGCACAGCACCTCATGGCGTTCTACCCTCACACAACAAAAACCTTTTTGCAGTCTTAGACTTAGCTTTAATGCATGACCCCAAGTTCATGTTTCATCTGGGTCCAAGAGAGGAGTGTCCCGTTTTAGGAGACAGCAGAACCAATGGGCCAGGAGATTCCTGTAACTTATTCAAATCTACTGTGTGTTTTCCATAAACACAGCTTTCCATAGGAACCTGCCCACCAAAAATCGACTCTGGTGGGCTTGCACACCAACAGCTGACCAAGACCTGAAAACTAATAGTTGTACAGAAAAGCTGTAGGACTGACTGATATTCCAGGAAGCAAACAAGAGTTGACTGGTTTTTACAATTTCCATAATTGCTCTGTCAGTCATGGCTCTTTGGAGTTTGAAGCTGAACTGAATTTTGTTTATTTGATATCTGTCAGCACCACAGCCTTTAGGTTTCTCTGTTGCACCACAAATATGCATAGCTTTCGGGATGTGCTGCCAAATATTTAGCCTTCTCTCCAGTATCTTGAACCAGGAATTTGTCTCGGGTGTCATTCACCTCCAATACATTGAAGTTGTAAGACATTAGAAAGAGCTGTGTTGTTTTCCAGGGCTTTATCTACAAATCATTCTGAGGAGAGACCTTCCATCAGCAATTACAAGTATATAGTGCACACACACACCCTAAACTACACAAAACTACATCTATATAACTTTACAAATATATTTATGTGTATAAATAAATGTAAATATATAAACATAAATATACGAGTATAACTTATAATATACAGCAAAAAAAAAAAAAAAGGCCATGATACAACATCTGAATCCCTTTAACAATTGCTTTTAACTATTAAAAATCTGAATATACTATGATCTATTAGGAAACTCCTGACCTAGGAGTTTGTTATACTAATTTTAATAAATCAGATCAAATTTAGCTGGGCGTGGTAAGAAGTAAATTATAATTATCACAGTTGACAATAATAATAATAATAATAATAATAATAATAATAATAATAAAAATAGAAGAGGGGAAAAGGCAATTACCTGATAGGATACATTTAATTCAAACAAGGTATGGTACCAAGAGCAGTTTTAAAGTATTTAATTAGTGACATCCACAAAAAATGTCCAAATAATTTTTTTCTATTCTATTGTTATATGCCTATCTTATTAAGAACAATCCAAGGGGAAGATTCTTTTGAAATTAATAAAATTTCAGATTTCAAAACAAATTTGGTTAGGGGATTAAAAAATATTACACATTCCAGATATGGAAACAATTTTCCACTTTTTAGGAGAAAAATGGTTCCATCATTCACCAGTTTATTCAGTGCCAGCAAGGTTTAAAGGTATTCAACCATGTGCATCTAATACATTAAAGCTATAAGACAAAGTTGGACAGCTCACAAAGAAACAATCTCTTGTCTGCAAAGACAAGACTTAAAGGAAAAATTAGGTGTATATTTTGTATCTCAAGCAAAAGGCATGGAGACAGAATGCAGTATAGTAGAAAATATATTGTTATCTGAAGCTGCAAAAATCTCTCCTGCTCAGTCAGTCATTAAACAGATATGCTGTATGTATAAACTCTGTGTTCTTGCCAGCAGATCAAAGGCAAGTTGGTGAACGCAGAATTGCCTACCTACTTTATCTTCATACAAATGAGCTGAAGTGCCCTTGGCAAAGAATGCAAAGTCATACCAACGGAATACAGATTTAATACTGCTGCAACAAGGTGTTTTATTAAAGTCACAGTGAAGTGTCTGCCTGGACAGGAAATTTGGATGATCAGCATTTCAAACAAGAAGTAGTATCTATTGTTTGTCCAGTAAATTACTCTTTTATTGTAATGAGGAAAGACTGAGCAGACCACTAGATAAAGTAGTTTCATTAAAAAATCCACTGAAAACAAGTAGTCGTAAAGAGCTAAGAGACATAACTCATTAAAATTCTGTTTCTGAAAAATTCTTAGTTTGAAGAAATACCAAGCAGCCAGGAGAGTCTTTTATGCCTCTTTCTCATCATTATATAAAGTGATAAGACCAAAAGAGCTGCCAAATTTATTTTTTTTTTTAAAAAAGTATATACAGCTCTCTAACTCAATAAAAATGTAATTCTTATTTTAAGTCCTCTCTAGTCTATAAATGCAAAGAGTTAAAGTCAGATTGGAGGAAATTATAAATACTTTTTTTGCTTTTTCCCCTTATATTTTTCCTTTATATTATACCTTTACTACTATTAGACACATATTTCATTTCAGTTTTCTAATTACAATTTTCAAACAACTTTAGAAAAATAGGTATTTAGCATTTTCCTTTCAGAAAACAAAATCTGAATTTATCTTTAAAGGAGAAGTAATATTGATGGAAAATCCTATTCAGCTCTATTAATAAGTAGTGCATTCCATTCATAATATACATTTTGACCAACATAAGGAAAAAGAAACAATAATCAAAATGACAAATTTCTTGGTGTGCTCTTTTCAGCTTCTTTCAGAAGCTATGAAATCTCATTTACTTGATCAGGTAGGTTGGGCAACTTTAATCTACTGTTTCAAAAAGTATTTTGTACTGTAGGTCTTCAACCATACTCTGAATGTCATATGAGGGTTATCTTTGCATGTTTAACCAGGAATTTGTATGCATTACTTTTGGGTTATCTATCACAATAAAGCAAAGCAAACAAGTAAAACAAAACAACCAAAAAATAAAATTGAATGGAATCCAGAAAACAAAACCTGTAACTCAATAACACTACAGACTATACATTGCATACATCCAAAAAGGAAAATTACCTTAGAGCTTTCTTGTTTCCAATAGCTTCCCTTCTCTGCCCCTCAGAGCCTACTCATTTTCCTTCAAACTTCTCCCACCTCACTTCTGACATGACCTCAGTTTCCTGAGGACCTATCATGGCGCCAAGACTTTTACAGGGATTAAAGTTCTCTGATGTGCAGGCTGTATATGGGAAAATATAACAATTGAAATAAGATTAAAATATTAATTTCTGCAGGCATTCAGAACAGTCTGTCACAAGATTGTTGGTCTTAGTATTCTCACAAGAGCATTCTAACATATTCTAACATAGCTTATTATGCTACTGTATAAATAACACTAAACAGTTTAAGACAAATATCTCTCTTTTTACTTTGCTGACAACTAATTTACAAATAATTTACAGTGCCTAGACCCCTCTATTGCTATGAAGTGTTTGAACAAGAAAAATAATGGCATGATATGAAAACAGTCTTTAATTACCTATAAAATGAATTTGATGCCCCATAAACCATGATAGCCTTTAACACTGACCAATAACCCTGGAGTACTGCTGCAAGTACCTGTATACATTTTTGAAAGCCGGGGTACAAAAGCTAGCAAAGAAAAAATCAAGGAAAGGGTATACAACAAAACCTCATAGTAGTTTGGATGAAAACAGGTAGAAAAATCAAACATCCCTTGACAAAACTCTCAACTGATTTATTTTAGCAGTAGTTGTGACTGTTTCTAGCCATAAGGAAAACTGGGCTGTCACTGCTCTCTGTGTGCATGTGGAAAGCTCAGCATCACTCATGTTTCTGCACAGGCATTGCTCACATTTTGTCCCTGCTTTTCTGAAAATGCAGGGAGGAAAAGAAAGGTTCTAAAATGTTAAGTTTCAAATACAGATGTTTAAACATTTTTTTAATTAATTTTTAATGGTTTTTAATGCATTTTTAACATTTTTTTCCTGAAGTTATTAGTCAACTGTGTCTCATATACGGTATACATAATACTACATATTTATAGTAAAGAAAGTATGTATACTAAACTGATACTGCATTTGGTGGGAGAACCCCACAGAAAGGACAGAAATATTTTTAACCGACCAGAGTAAAACTGGGGTTTCATCCTGAAAATTTCATTCTGGCTTTGGATTTCTGACTTCCTATGCTTCGAAATATAAAATGCAATATATGAATGGGTTCAACCCTACTAATTAAAAAACTCCAAATCTTTTAGCCTATCATACCACCCAGAAGTTTCTTCTTAATATTATCCAGAAGTGTGTTGACTGTAGGAAGTTATTTCAAGAACATCTAATTTTACATTTCTGACATAACACTTCTACTCTTAAAATTAGCAATGGAGAAGAGTAATGACTGGAATGATTCTGAAACTACTACAAACAGTCTGAAATAGAGGTTATTTGTTGTTTTGTTTTGTTGGGGTTTTTTTCTGATACATGTTAAATATAGTAAAAAGAACCTGTGCTCATGTATTTAACCCAAAGAAGCAACTACACAGAGTTGGTTTAGGGCACCTACTGTTTATTGGGGACAAATGCTTCTTGTCACTCAATTAAAAATTTAAACCAAGGAACTGAATTTCAAACAAAAAATGTCTGATGTATTCTGTTATTTTTAAAAGTTCCTTGAAGATGTTGAATATTTTTAAAGATTTGAGAGCAATCTTGAATATTCTCTACAGCATGATTGTAAGGCTTCACAAACTCTGAATGTTAAAACCAACACATGCAATGGCAGGAAACTCCAAGTTTGCACTGCTTTACAGTCTGTAAGACTATAGCAAATGCACTATTATGTTTGATCAAGTATCCAGGGGAAACGCTGGTTAAAGAAAGCTCTCAAGCCAGGTCAGTTCCTGGGGTCACTTCTCCTTAACAACTTTTGTGTCAGGAATACTAAAAGGACATCCCTACTTAGCCATTTTTTGATCTATTTATGGATAAATAGTCCAAAAATTTGTCTGTTTCTCTATTAAACTACTTAGCTACTGTTGTCTTCTGTGGAAAACAATTTCCAGATGCCATAATCCTACAAGCTATTTTTGTTTTTCTGATTTTCTCTTCTAGGATTTTTCTGGAGAGATGACAGGTTTAGAAAGTCTACATATGGAAATTGCACATGGAAAAGCCTGAGGATCCTTGCTGCTGTGGCTCAGCTGTTCTTACACTTTGCATTTTCCTCAATAATTTTATGTTTCTTGGTATGTTTGTTTTCATGTTTGATGGTTGTTGGTTTGACAGTTTTTATGCTATAAAAAATGGAAAAGCATGACAAGCCAGAAATATCATCAGAGTAATGCTAATATTAAATCAGTACAAATGGTCACAAGGCAGCCTTGAGATACCTTCAGGCTATAAACCGTGTGACTATAGAGAGCTTAGATCAATGTACATTAATTTTTGAACTTTAAAGTACACTTGCCAATGAGAATTTAATAAGGGTTCTAAAAAAATCTTTTTTATAGGAGTCATTCACAGTAAAAAACATATTCATTTGCTCGAATCACAACAGTCTTTCTCACCATGGAAAGGCAAAAAGCACAACTGCTGACAAAATAACTTTCAGGGCAAACCACAGCACTCATCATTCACAAGGGGTTAATAAAAGTAGGAAAGACTGAAACAAGTACTATGAAAAAGATTACATTCAGAATAAAAAATCCCTCTTTTGTTTCTTTCTATGATTGAATTTAAAATAAAAATATTTTTAAAAAATAATTTAAAAACAAAACTTAAAAAAGGAACTTTGCCATGGCAGAAAATAAGTAAGGTAAAAATGACATACAGAAACCATGGGTCTTTTCCGAACTCTAATGTAGTTTCTTAGAAAACTAAAACCACCTAGAATTCACTTGATCTGAGGTTTCATTGCAATAAAACTGAGATGAGATTTATTGAGAAGTATATGTGAATTCATAAAACTCGGAGAAAAATATGAAATTTCATTGGGCTTTTTAGCTATAATGCAAAATTATAAGAGTAGTTTGGGTTTTGAATGCCAATCCAGTTGTAGTAAAGTGATTGTGCCAAATACTCAGTACTAAAGTCAGTCTCAACTAAATTCTACTTCTATTTTTATTTTATTTTTCCCAATTGCGCTTTTTAAGAGACAATAACCTGCAAATTATACTGGCAGTATAGTATGTTGCTCCACGTTTGTTTCAACATACTTGGCAACACAAACAACCCTGGAAAGCAAATCCTATTGAACTGCAAGATGGCTTGTATGTATCCATAAATTCCACAGTGCTGTGTAGTTCACATCACTCACAAAAAAAATGGTCTCTCAAAGTTTCTTAGGCCAGGTAAGCCCATTGCAGCAGTCATATTAGAGGTGAACATTCATTTCTTTAACCAAAGGGTGCAATTGAGTTTTCTTTTCACAAGCTTAACTAGGATGACAGACAAACAAATAAAGTGAATGCTGGTTTCATCCATGACATGTGGACAGCAAAATTTGGAGACTTAGACAGTTAATGGCATCTTACATAACAAAACTGAATTATTTAATTGCACATTTTTAAACACACATATTAAGATTCCGGGAACGGGATTCTTACCCCCTCACTATATGAAGTAACTTTTTAAGATAAAAATTTTCTTTTGAAATCTGGAAGAATATGCTAGCAATATCCTATACCAATATGGAATGGAGACCTAACTCTGAGAAGTCCATTTTGTCTAAAGTGGTTTACTTGTTAACAAGTCTATCCTCTGTTCCTATGAGAATTACTGCCTTTGTGGATTAATTCATCTGAAGAGTCTGTTAATACTGTGATGCCTACATAACACAGCCAAAGTCTTTGCAAATATTCAGTACCTCAGACACTTTACAGCTAAGGGCTCAGTATCAGAGAGGCCCTTCACAGTTATACTATTATTTCCCAAAATATATGATTTAATGTCTTTGGCTTTCTTCGCCTACATTTTCTCCACTACTCTGCTTTACAGCTACATCCCATTTAAAAAAGAATCCTCCTCCTATCTGGCTGCTACAGTTCAACCAAAATTTTGATGATCAAAACCCAGTGTAAACCTTTTTCCTTCTTATAAGGCATCTGGTATAATTTCTGCAATGTAGTACAATGTTGTGATTCAAAATTTGCAAGCTGTATTGCCTCATAATTGCAGTCCAACAGTGCCATCCTCTGCTTCTTGCAAATAACATTTCCCTGTAACACCAAATATAATCTTAAGGAATTCTTATAATCAGTAAGCTATAGTTTCACATCATAAGCTTACTGATAAAAATAAAAATCAAATATTTTAAGTGTAAGACCAAGGACTTATTTCTCTGTGGCAAAACATATTAAGAAAAAAAGCTCTATGCACTGACACTGTCATGGATTAGACTTATGATACTACTCATTTGGGTTTTAAAAGTTCATTCACACACCAATATCTCCAATTAACTCTTCAGAATGCTTCTGCACTACTATCGGACCTTGAATGAACCCAATCATGGAACCAGAGACTTATTTCCATAATACTTAGATATTTAAAGAGAAGACCACCAGCACCCCAAAAGAAGCTTCTAATTTAAAAATAAGATAAAAGAGAATATGACAATCAGAAATCATGGCACAGACTGATTAACCCACTATTTGTCTTCAGTAGTCTGAAAATACACTGGCAAAGGGAGTTTCAGAGAGCAATACAAAAGTGGATTTTTATATATTCCTCTATTTTAAATTTGAGTGGAAAGAAACCTTGAGGGTACCTACAACAAAATATAAAGAATCAATAGAAGCTTTGCTGTTAAAATGACAATATGTGAAATTTAATGTTAGGAAAAGAATAAAGTACAGAAGTTCTAGATGCAATAGAGAATGAGGAATAAATGAAGACAGGCACAGGTACGCAAAGTTATGGCTAGAGATTTTTTTTCATTTCTATGTCAATCCACTTAAGTTCTCTTTCTAGTATTGGAAATGTTTGTGGTACAGCCACATGATATCATAGTTGCATTAATTTCATCACCATCCTTGTGCAATCTTTCATTTTTTCCTACAGAGGGCTATGTGACATATATAAGAAAAGACTTAAAGGGAAAATTTTTCTTAGGAGAGCAATTAAGCACTAGAAATTATGCCAAGTAATGAAATGCTTTGGGTTAGAAGGGACTATAAAGATCATCCAACCCTATCTTGCCATGGGCAGGACACTTTCCACTAGACCACCTTGCTCAAAGCCCCATCCAACCTGGCCTTGAACACTTCCAGGAATGGGGCATCCACAACTTCTCTGGGCAACATGCTCCGGGGCCTCACCACTGTCACAGTACAGAATTTCTTCCTAGTAACTAATCTAAACCTACACTCTTTCCACTTAAAGACATTCCCCCTTGTCTTATCACTGCATGCCCTTGTCAAAACCTCTTCAGCTTTCCTGTAGGCCCTTTCAGTTACTGGAAGGCTGCTAGAAGGTCTCCCTGGAGCCTATTCTTCTGCAGAATTAAAAACCCCAACTCTGTCAGCCTGTCTTCATATGAAGAGGTGCTCCAGCCCTCTGCTCATCTCAGTGGTCTTCCTCTGGACTCACTGTAAGAGGCCCACATCCTTCCTACATGGTGGGATCTCTGCCTTTGGGCATTTCTGAGACCTGGTTGTAGAAAACCCTGAGCTGACTTCAGTGTTGAGCAGGCAATTTGACTAGGGAACCTCTGAGATGCCTTCTCAACGTAACAGTTCTGTAATTCTAAAATATCAAATCAGCCTTATAAAAATCACATTATCTAAAGTGAAATATTTTAGAAGCCACTTTGTTAAGTTATTGCCATCACCTTTTGCATCATCAACTAGAGTCAAAAGTAAGTGATATGAGAAGACCTTGTTTTTAAATGAGATTAAAGCCTCTAAATCCTCTACAATGCAATTGAAATTAAGGGAAGAAAAGGAAGCTTTAAGAACTGCATAAAAATCTTCTAAAGCATTGCTCAGTGTTTGGCAGAAGTAAGTGGAACTTAAGCACTTCTGTGGATGCTAGCTCTCCTCTAGGAAACTTGAAATTATGGAGTTCCTTCCTTCAATGAGCTTTTCATACACATACACAGTTACAGGTCATTTCATACTAACTGCTTAATACAACTGTACTTACAGAAATTCAGTATGGGACTGTTCAGCAATTAGTCTTTGCCTGCCTTTTTCCATCATAATGCTGATACCAGGTTGGCAAATACAAAAACAGTTTAAATGATACTGACAGGCTATAACCGCTCATATTTCAGAAAATCTATACAAATTGCAGATGAAGATTCACATTCCCTCTTTACCCATCAGGGCTTATTTTGTTGTTACTTAGGAATTGTGTTGTTGACATTAAATAGCAATGAATGACCCTCATTATGCCACTCCCTTGGCTAAATGATTCTTAGGAGTGAGATGCCCACTTTCTTTTAACAGATCTGGATATACTGTGTGTTTATTCTGTGTTGGCATCATAAAGTCACTCAACAGTGAAATAATTCTGTGCAAAACCAGATCACACAGATCTTAATTCTCAAAAGCAAGCAACTCAAGGACTCTGAACTCAAGGAATAGGCAACCATAAGAGAAGGCAAAACAGACTCTTAAGGATGTTTCCAGGGCATAGGAAAATTC
The DNA here is from genome assembly GCA_035221455.1 of Xenops minutus. Lineage (NCBI taxonomy): Eukaryota > Metazoa > Chordata > Aves > Passeriformes > Furnariidae > Xenops > Xenops minutus. The sequence goes on along the minus strand of JAWWEE010000001.1, from coordinate 106,809,490 downwards.
ACCCTGCACAAAAATACTAGAAGTTGCAGTAATAGAAATTTCTGACCTTCAGTACTATTAGACTCTGAAAGAGAAACAGAGCAGAAATTAGTGTGAGAGAAATAGGTGTATGTGAAAACTACTTGACCTTCCCTCTACTTAGACTATTTGGCACCATTTCTTTTCCATGCCTTGAATACTCATTTCATTCCTAGCCTGCACATCAGGTGCAAGTGGTGAAGGAGGAGTAACTCTACTAGGATTTTTCCAGGGGGAATTTCCCTGAAGCAGATCTGCTGTATCCCACTTCTCAAAGACTGTACTGCACCACCAGATTACAGATAGATGTTAATTTCTGGACTCATTAGTAATGATGGAAAAGAAGCTACTCCTCCAAAACTTCCCATCTTACTCCTGGTCCATTCCAAATGGATGGGATCTTCAGGGTGATGACTTAGGGTTTTCATGAATTTGTAGATTTTTATGCTTCTAGGTAGTTTCATACATTTAGAGTAGCTAACAACCTCTAACCCTGTGCTGGCTGTCTTAAGGGTCAGATAACACCTGGAACACCATGCCTGGGAAACATGTCCCAGAGCTAAGACAATTAGATATCATGTTAGTCAAAACAAGAAAGCAAAGCCCAGCAACCTTGGAGAAGCTCCAATAAGGGGAAGTGGCATGAAGATGATGATAAAGGATGAAGTAAGGGGTCTTAAGACCTCCAACTCAATTCTAGGAGAGGCATTCCATGGGGCAGTCCCAAGGGAAGTTCTGGGTATGGACATTTCTTAGATTGGATGCAACCTTTAGATATGATAATTGAGTAGTGTTAGAAAATCAGTATGCTGCCACGTAGACGGGGAGGCTTTCCCAGCTTTTACAGCTTGTTGACACTTCTCGCAAACACACACACACACACACACACACACACATACTCTCTCTCTCT
>JAWWEE010000001.1:106795213-106807835 GCA_035221455.1 Xenops minutus | reverse complement strand
TATAGTGGGCTGGGAGGTGATCTGACTTGGGCCCAGATGTTGCAAGAGTCAGTTTCCCAGCCTGTGGGTGAAAGGGTCTTTCCCCTGGGAGGGGCAGGTTGTTGTCCCTTGTTTGCTTCTGTAAGACATGGCAGAGTGGCTCAGGGGTTCGTTGGAAACAGCCTGGAATGAAATGAAAGGGACGCCTTTCAGATTAATTTACTCTGCATGTTTTGAAGTGGTAGTGCTTGGAAAAGAGCTCTCATGGTATTCCTGAGGCCGTGAGTTCAACCTAGCACTGGTCTTTTCTGTTTGTTACTTGTCAACACATGTTGTACCCCTTTATTCTTTTATACTCTTTTATACTTTTATACCCTTTTATACTCCTTTATATTCCGTATGCCAAAATTCTGTAAGTAAAAGAACTCTTCTCTACTTTACCCACATAAAGTTGTCTTAGAAAGTTTTTTCCTCCTCCTTACGACAACAAGGGCTGCAAATCTCGCACTACCCTTGTCCCTTCAGAGTGAGCTGAGTAGCAAAGATCTGCTGTTTTAAATTGTTTTGAGTTTATCAGGTGCCTTTTGACTGACAAAGATGCAGAAGCCATTGTCTAAATGACCAAGCTGAAAGGATGTCAAGGCAAGGAGTCTCCTTGCACTACCTGCATCTCTTTGACTGTCACGGTAATACAAAAAGAGGGCACCTGTCCAAAGCCTTTTCAGAGAAAATTTTGTTTGCAGGACAGAGGTACTCAGGAGTATTTTCTCTAGTGATATGAAACTGTTACAATGCTTTAAAAAAAATATTTTTTTTAAATCCCATTTATCTTTAGTTATTATCTGAATAAAAATCACTCCACACACATGGCGAATAATTATATGCATTGGCTTTTGGTTCATTCTTATTCACTGTGCAGTTTCACAGGTTGAAGGGGTTTTCAGCAAGATAACTTATTATATAAATCCTTTTCCTTTGACATATCTCTCAGAAAATTCTGACATTATATGATTGGCTTTAAAATTAATCATTCTAAGAATTTCTTTTTTTTAAATCCCCTGCTGAAAGATACCAAATTATTGAGCTGAACACCAACACTCAAGTCACCTATATACAAAAAATATCTCCTTCAAGCGGTAAATTCACATTAATATAGATTTTTATGATGCAAGTATTTTATGTGTATCTTTTTTCTTGCCACCATGGTCAATTTCAATTATGAATTGATAGCACAGTAGTGATTACAGTTAGTAACATTATTTAAAGACATCATTTCAAGGATCAAGCAGTGAAACACCATTAAACAGTAACATCATTAAATGTGAAGATCTGATTATTAAGTGCTTTTAAGTATGTCTGTACTAAATATCACTAAAATGGCTTGTTAAAATATTTATAATACACTATTTATTCTCTTTACTAGCAATTATATTTCAAAATTACTTTGTCTTTTATATTACCCACTATGTAAACTAAATGTCACCCATCACTTCAGCTTTAGAAAATGGCTCTCAGAGACATTTAGTGCAGCTGCTCAAACAGCCTGTTTTAGCTCATTAATGATTAAAATGTTTGGTGTTTTTTACTGAAATGTTTCTATATTCTAAAAACAAAGTTGTATTCATTAAAATTGTGCATTATTAGGTCTGCAGTAACCTATGCAGAGAAATTTCAGGCTCCAGAACCTGGGCTTTGTGCCAGGTTTGTGTCTTAACCTGAGCTGAGACTGTTTAGGTATTTTACTACTTCATGAAAAGAGTAGTGAGATGCTTGTGAATTAAGGTTATTTGTTACCTTGATGTTTTTCCTCCATTTTTCTGCTCCCATAATAGATTCTGAGCATTTATTACTTGATTAATCCAGGATTGACATCTTGACAAAAAATATAGTCTCCCAATTGGCTTCATCATACAATGTGGACAAGGATTTCCAAAAGTATTGCATACTGATATAGTTTCGAGTTTGTCCATTGATTCTTATAGTGCATGTGTTCTAGGATTTCTAAATCCTTTTGAAAATCCCACTGGTAACACTTTGTGAACGTCCTTCACTCTGACAATGGGTTATTTATGTACACACATACACAAACCTTGGTGTTAAGTATGTAGTGGAGTATGTCAAGGCCAAGAGTTCTTCATTATATTTCCCAGTCTCCCTTTCAAAGAATTAGTTTATTGCTGTATGATTTACCAGAAGATTAAAACATGAGTTCAAAAGAAGAGTGCTTGACAAACTTAGTGTGAACAATACAAATGTGTTTTCTCACACCTGCTTTTTAAAACATCTCCATGGCATAGTGAATTCCCTTACAGAAGCAGAGGTGATTCTATCTGGTTCACAAAAAGAACAGAGGGCAAGGTGCTCTGCTACATCACAGATCACCTTCTTTGCAGTTCTGTGTTAGCTTCTGGTCTGAGCCATTACTGCAGCACGTCAGTGAAGCCAAGGGAGATCTTCTTACCTCACATAGCCTGGTCTAAGGATAATAGTCTAAAAATATTTATTCATTTGAAAGATAATCTGAATTGTTTAGAAATTACATCCTTGAGACTAGCCATGCACTCCTAGTTTTTTAACTATATTTTAATTTGTTAGTGCAACCCAAATCTGCATACACTTCATTGATTTTATTAAAACAGATGACCAAGCAAATATTCGTTTAAGAAGGCTAATTACCAAGCTAAAGTGTTGCAATTTTATTTAGCTAATTAGAGATGGAACAATGCACTAGTAAAATTAAGGTCACAATTAAAGTAGGCTCAATAAGTCTAAGGCTTGAGCCACCAAAATGTAGATATGCTGAATTGTGAAATTGCCACTGAAATGTGTCACTTTCCAAAAAGGGTCCATCCTGGTGAGCAGGAAGTCAAGCCAGAGTGGCAGGGGCCCTGCACGGATGAACAAAAAACTCCTGGAAAAGCTCAAACATGAAGAGAAAGAGTGCAAGAGACAAAATCTGAGACAGATGGCCAGGAAAGAATAGTGAGACACTGTCTAAGGGTTCAGGGACACAGTTAGAAAGGACAAGTCTATGTGAAGGTGAATCTGGTGACAAGGACATACATCAGCAGCAGAAGGGATACCAGGGAAAATGTGGGCCTCCTATTGAGCAGGTCAGAAGACCTGGTGACAAAAGACATGGAAAAGACCAAGGTTCTGAATATATTGTCTTTGTCTTTCACTAGGCCTAGACCCCTGAGACCAAAGGTAAAGATTTCTTCTCACTAGACTAGGATCAGCTTAGGGAACATTTCATGAGAATTGACAGACACAGAACTGTGGGACCTGATGGGATGGACCCACAATGTGGAGAGAGCTGGCCAATGTCACTACAATGTCACTCTCAATTATCTTTGAAATGTCATGGTGATTGGCAGGTTTGTGAAGACTGAAAGAAAGCAAATGACACTCCTATTTGTAAAATATAGAATACATACCTGGAGGACCATGGACTGGTCAACCACACTTCAATTCCTAAGAAAGTGATGAAGAAAAGCTTCCTGGAAAGCACTTCCAAATATACGAAGGACAATAACATGACTTGGAGCAGTCAGCATGGACTTATGAAGGGAAAATCATGCTTGAACAACTTGATAGCCTTCTACAATTAGGTGACTGGAGGATGAAGAGAGCTGTGGATTCTGTCTGCCTTTACTTCAGTAGTAGTTTTGACACTGTCTCCCATATCATCCCCACAGACAAGCTGATGAAATAGAGTCTAGCTAAGTGGAAAGTGGGGTGGACTGATTATACAGAACAAGGAGGGGTGGCTGATACATCAGATGGGTGCACAGCTGAATATAGGGAGTGAATAAATAGAATGATACAAACCTTATGAGGCTCAACAAAGCAAAATGTCAGTCCTGTCCCCATGAAGAAATAAACCGAGGCACCGGTATAGCCTTGGGGCCAATTAGCTGAAAAGAAGTTTGACAGAAAATGACCTGAAGGTACTGGTTTGACAACAGCCATAAAAGTACCCTTGCGGCGAAGAAGGGCAATAATGCTCTGGGCTGCACTAGGGAAAGTTCTGCCAGCAGGTCAAGTTAGACCAGTCCCTCGCAATATATTGCGAAAGGAAAGCTTTGTATGTTTGGCAGAAAATAAGTCATTTATCAAATTAAGAAACACATATTTATAGGTCAGGATTCATGTGACCTTTTCCAAGTGTCTATATCAACTCAGTATGAATCATATATGTGAATGCCTAACACTCTCCTAGTATCTATACAGCATAAGGTGAGTTTTTTTATTTTGTTGGAATAAGTGGAAAGTACTTTACATAATGACATATTTGCAATTTTTACAGTCTTTACCAGTTTTGCATTTGCAGTTCATGCATGACATTTCCTCTGTCCTTGCTGCTAAAACTCCTAAGAGCAATTATTTCCTTACTGACCTGTCCTAGTCAGCTAGAAAATGCCATCTATTATTTTCTCTTCCTCATTCTGTCATTCATCCACACTCCCCTGATTGACCATAGAGCTTTATTTTATTCCTTCCACTTGGTGTTATTATGTTATTAAGGTTTTAGGAATAGCAACCATAAGTGGTTGCCCCAGACCAAACAAAAGTAGTAAATATGCTCCACATGAGCAAATTTACAAAAACTAAAATGCAGTGAGTCATCAGACTTATTTGTCTGGTTGTTGTGTACAGTCCTTAAACTGTAGATCATAGAGCTGGTGATGATTGGATAGCTCCACAAAAAGTGTTTGGAAACTAGGTAACTGCCTGTAGTAATACAAGATTTAAAATATTCTATTAAAAAAAAAAATCATCCCTTTTGATGGATGCTAACATTAAAATGTGTGTTTTATTTTGATTCTTCTTTTATGTTATCCAGAAACACAGGGATGTTCCTGACTGCAAATTTAAAATGTTTACATTCATTGGGCTGTCAAAGACAATTATGAATTTTACACTGATGCACTGTTAGTATGTTACCTACCTGATGGGGTTGAATTTTCATGTACTCATTTATTAGTCAAAAAAATCATTTTATGTATTACTAGTTAACCCTATATTACTCTTGTTTGGAAGGGAGGGGTGACATGTTGACATAAGAGAAAATACAGACTCTGAATTAAAGAGATGCTCAAAGCATTAACATCTTTGCAAGGTCCTAGGTCCATTTGAATCTGATAGCCATTCTTTTTTAAAAGGTTACTTAAATTCCCATTAAACTGATCAAGAATATGAAGGAAAACCACTTCAATTTCTTTGTATTAGAGATAGACTGTAACCTAAAATTAATTATGAGTAAAATTACTTGTGTTAATCTTCCAATCTTTAGACCTTCAAACTGTGGTCTATCAAATAATTATATTAAACCAACTCAGAAATGTTTTTCTCTTGCCAGTTTCCAGCCAGAGAAGTCAATAAAAACAAAATAATTAACCATAAACAATTTTATTTCCCTGATTATACTGAAGCTTCAGATGAAGTATTTTAAATGGCTAAACACACATGGATGAATTTTACTTCTTAACCCAACCCTGAAGGGCAGAAAAAGTTAAGTGTTTTGACCTCAGCAGATGAAACTTTCCCTCTTTTCTTCTTCTGATTATTTTTCTCAGTGTTTTTTCTCATTCATTGCATTTATTAGAATGATTGTATCACAGTAAAAGGAAAGAGATACAGCCAATTTTAACACCACACTATTCCAGGAAGGGGACTCAGGGCTATTTCTCCCTGAAAAGGTTTATATTTCCTAAAGAGGTTTGAAACAAAAAATGTGTCCATGTTGCAGTGGGGGGACAAAGACAAAGTAGGCAAGATAGAAAAAAAGTCATAGACCTTCATTATCTGTACAATTACTGGTCCTCGTGTCTTAAAATAAACAATCGATGTAAATGTTTGAACAAAGAATGATTATTTTATCCCTTTAAATTATCATTTCTGTAATAAATTCTGAATCTGGTTAGAATAGTTTTCTTGCCCCAATGCTTATTCATGAAATGGGTTTCATACAATATAAAATATGAAGATAAAGGAATCTGTACTACCTAAACATGTATTCCTGTCTCACTGTTATCTTTTCCAGTTCATTGTCCTGCTTATTCTAATTATGTTTCTTTTCCTTCTGTATATTTTTTGCTCTTCTTCTTTTTCACATTCTTTCACTTTGTGCATCTTCCACTCTTCTAGTGGACATAAAATGCTGTCAAAGACCTCATTAGATCAAATGTATTTTTGTACCTAGAACAATTCAGCAAGAAAATGATTATGTATATAACAGAGCTCAACTCTGCTCCCCTATCTTCAACTAAATCAAAAACTTTCCAAACATTACAAGTCAGTTGTAATATGTGATACCTAACTTCAGGTCTCACCTTCTTTCCTTGCAATGAACCTGAACGGGGTCAGAACTTCCTTGGACTGAGCCCTTTCTGCCTTTCACAGCATCTGTAAAAGAGTTGTATCAGCTTCTCTGACTAGCGTTACCTTAAAATCCAAGTTTTGCTTTTAATTTTCCCATCAATTCAATAAAGACAGTGAGAATGAAACTCAAGAAGCTGGAACCAAAGATAAAAATAATCCTTGATGACTCCACTGTTTTATTGAAAACTACCATGTAGCCCCCACTAGAGTATAAGCCTGGTTTATTATGACAAGAAGAAGCAGTATTAATAGTCATTTAAAGTTATGGGAGACAAATTTTTAGTTTTGAAATATTATTTTGCACTTGAAAGAGGGAGGGAGGGCAGAGAAGAATGCAAATCACTGTGATTGAGCTCAGAAGTCAAATGTAAAATGCAAATTTTAGTCAAGTTTAGCTCTGTGACATTAATTGTTTCTTTTTTCTCTAAAGATTGGGTAGTTTTAGACATTTTTTAAGAGAAACACACTGTGGAGTGTAAGCACTGTTATTACTAAGACCAAGACCACTCACACCCAGATATTTGCTGACTGCATAGGTCCTGACTATTTAGCAAGAATCAGAAGAAAGTAATATTCAAATATATGTGTATACATATGGAGGTTGATTTTGACTGGTTGTTCTGTTTGCTTTCTTGCTCCTCATCTTCACGCATCTAAAGTTCCAATACATGTAAACTGAAGAATAGCTCTCATTTCTAATCTTATTGCTAGGAAGAAGTTAACATCACTGCTGGTCTCTTCACTTTTTGTTATCTTCAACAAGTGAAGAAGGTGAAGATTATGGTGAAAAGGACAAGAATTGGGATTATTGTCTGCTTTTAAACAGAGTGAAAAATAACCATTTTTCTTTTTTACATAACTCATGAGAAAGAGACCTGTCAGATTCAACAGGAGTAGCCCCAAGCTGTCTATTTAAACAAAGGATCCCTTTTGCTGCCCCATACTCCTTTCCTCCAAGATCCACGCAGACTTCACTGGAAAGGATTCACTTCATCTGTCTGTCAAGGTGAAGGGGATTTTCAGGCATTTGCCAGAAACAGGATAAAAGATGGCAGAAAAAGTTTGGCAAATCTAGGAAGAGGTCTGGGATTTTTACAGGCAAAGAAGCTGTAGCAGTTTTCTGACACCTGAAAATACCTTCTATTTTGTATTCGTATCCATGTCTGACTTTCTTGACTAAACATCTGGATGAGAGAAGAAAGATGTCTATGAAATTAACGTCAGTGTCTGGCCTAAGCAGCTTACCTGGTGCATGTGTACATTCAACACAAAGCTGGTATATTTATTGCTTGATCTAAGAAGTCCATTTGAGAGTTTGAAGGGATTTAGTGAAATGAAAAAGAGCTTAAGTTTTGTTCCCTATGAATATTTGTTATGTAATGACCATTCCTACATTTCCATTCAAATTCATAAACAGAATTATACTTCATGTTCCCTTATTTCTCTCCCTCTTACTTATGACTTGGTCAATTAACACTTCCCAGTATTACATCCTTAAAGAGTTAGGAAAGTGTGAAATTGCCTTATAGTAGTCACAAGTATGAAGAAATCTTCCAAAGTCATTGCTACAGCTCTAAATTTGGAGTCAGTTTTAAATACAGCATATACTATGAGCTGAAAGCAAAAGAATGAGAAAATACCTGAGTTATTTGCTCCAAATTATTTAGTTTCCATGGATATAAAAACATTTAGGTTAGAATCACAATCTGAAATTTGGGTTGTGCTTTTCCTTGTCTCATAGTTCTAAAGGAGAGTTAACAAGATTTAATTTTTTACACTATCATTTTATTCAATTCTTACTTTTCTGCATCATTGTGGTTGTGAAGGTAGGTATGTGGGTCTGAGATAATTGGAATAATTTGAGTGCTACTTATGCACTCCTTTTTAAAAGTGTTGCTACATTGCAAGACTGGATTATTAAAATGCCTGCTATAGCTGTATGCTGATATATTCCAATATAAAATCTACTTCAGAAAATAGCAGAAAGTCAACACAATGCCTGTTATTTAATCACAGTACAGGTACTTTCAATACACATGTCTCTATTTTTCATTCTGGAAAATGCACATATGAAAAGAATCTCTACTTTTGAGTTCATAGAATCACAGAAGCAATCATAGAATCAAACCGAAGAGGCACAGGGCAGCCTTGACCACTGAGGTGGAGGCAGTGACACTTTTCAGAGAAGAGTAAATATTCATAGAAAAAGAGTGAGAAAACAATAAGGAATCTTCTTGTCTAGCCTGGCAATAATGATGATGCTAAAGGAGAAAGACGACCTGCAGACTTGTTCCTCACCTCAGCAAGATATATCCATTTTATTCACTGCCTCTAAAAACTGAAAAAAGCATTTCATTCTCCTTTTTTTCTGAAAGTGTATTCCTTCATTTTCCTCTGATTTAAACCAACAAAAGTATACTGTTTTCTCACAAAACACTGATATTTTGATATTAAATTGATGGTTTGTGAGTACGCTAGATGCAAATTTAATGCAATTTTTTTTTTTTAGCTATTATCAGGCATGCCATTGGAGGAATAGATATTAATAAGGAATTACTGTGAAAATAAGACAAATTTTTAGATATCATTTCACTAAAATTTTAGTCACTCATGAAAATTCGATAAGGAAAACACTATGAAATATCTAAACTAGATGATAGCCAACATAGAGCTTTATCTTTACCTGAGTTTCTTGGTGTTGCCTCCTTAATCACCTGGACAAGAAAATATTTGAGACTGAAGGCAATAATCAGGAGAAAAGATAAATAAATAACCCAATACATGAAACACATTTACTAGCTCTGATGGGAAACTATGCTATTCATATTTGCAAGGTATTTTCTCAAAAACCTGGATGTGGGCAGTCTTCCCTGATATGTGAGATACCACCAGAAAACACCTATTTAAATATGGTAAAACACACATTTAAAACACCTGTGTTCCTTAAGACCATGGGCATATGTTCAACTGAGTGTTTTGTATTTACAATGCAAATAAATAATGTGGGAATTATTTCACCTGGTTTGAGAGAGCCAAAGGGAGGAAGAATACATCAGCAATAGACATCTCTGGCTTAGCATTTTTGAAGAGAGCAGCAAGAATGTTTTCTAGGTAACAGTTTCTAGGATCTTTGCTAAAGGTCTTTATTTATTCACATGAATCCCACTAGAAAAGACAAAGTATGTTTTCAGAAACATTCTGACCTGTTTTCAGGCTTTGCAACATTAATTGAAAACAAACCAAATCCCTATTAACCTTTTGTGCTGCATGGTACTTTTCTATAGAAACTCTGATGTTTTGCCTATTTATTTCATTTCTCTTGTGATTTCTTATTTGTTTGTGAAGATTAGCCAATTTGGAGTAAATTGTCTAGCTAAAGTAATCAAGGAAAATGGGTGTCAGAGATCAATTCATCCAATTGCGTTAAATAAGAGACAAGATTTTCTTCACTCATTTTATTAAACCAAATAACACCTGCAAGACATACCTACCCTTTAAAGTGAAGTGACATGTATGCAGTACTGGGATTCATTCCAGGACTAGCATCAAACCTTGAGGAATTTCAATGAAAATGAGCAAAGTTACAGTACTGCTGTAAAATAAGATTGTGTGCAGATCTGTAATTTGTTCCCGACTAAATATGGAAAACGGGTCTTTTTCCTTCAAAATGGTTTTCTAAAAGTGATTTTTAAAGCTGAAAAAATAAAAAACACTGTCACATTGTCTACTGAAACTCTTTTGTTTACAGAAAAAGAGAATAAGAGATCTTGTATAAAAGAGAACTTTTAAAAATGCAGAAATATCTATTTCCTTTTCACTTTTTCGTGTTCTCCACAAGGCTAGGGGACCTCATTTCCCTCATCTGGATGTACTATACTTAAAGTATGTAAGAAATAAACAAAGGTATAAATATATATCCCGCAAAAAGATTTGGCATTCAAAATTTCTCCTTAAAGTCTTAAGCAGTTTCTCTAAGCAAATTTCTCTGCAGTCAAAAATATGGTTTTAATGGTAATTTTATTATGGTATTGGAGCAAGCATAATGAAATAAGAAAAATAACTTATTAGCTAGAGTTTGGAAAGGAATTTATGGTCTCTTTGTATTACAATTCTGAATTCTGAGTAGATGCTGGAACTATGTTTTAAACATTAGCAACATATGATGTACTCAGTTATAAACACACCTGAAAAGAACATTCTACTTGTTTACAAACTACCATAAAAACCAACCTTTCTTACTCTGGCTCCTTAAGAAGATGTTTTTCAACAGCTGACCAACCATTAGAATATATATATATATATATATATATATATATATTAGTACATTATATATATTTATATTTGTTCATTCTAAAGTAGCAGTTCTACTAGCAGGGTAGTGCCCTAGTGGCATACAGGTACAACATGTAATCACTCTACCTAGTATACATTACTCTTAAAGTAAACTTATTTGATTTACGGTCTGGAAAATCCGTGTGTTTCTAAAATGCAGGGTTCAATTTGGGCTGTGTTTTCAAAGAACTGATATTTATACCAAGGCGGTTGACTTCACACAACAAACCAAGAATTCACTATCAGGGCTGCCCTCATCTTTCTTTGCATGAGTTCATTCAATGTAATTGGATAGATCCTCTAAAGCAACAGAAATGTGAAAGGGTTATAGAGTATGTATAAATATCAGTGTAGGTTATTATAAAGTTTTTAAAAAATATACAAACCTTGCAATGCTTTTAAAATGCTTTTATTGAGATGACAAAAATGTAGTACCCAGTTAAAAAGAGACTTTTTGATTAATGAATGAGCTTTCACTTCATCTGTAATGCACTGTACAAATAGTTTATTGCCTTTTCCTAATATACTAAGTCCATGCTTGCTTCTTAGAAAGTAACAGTTGATGTAATGAGTCTCTCTTCTAGAAAACCAAAACCCCAACTTCCATCCTTTAGTGTCGGTGACCTCTCTCCTATAATGCATAAAGCTGCAGATACCATCCTGAACCTAATTTCAAAAGGGTTGCAAATGAATAGGAGAGAAGTAGTATCAAACCAAAAGCTTGTAAATCAAATTGTAAAAAGCTTCTGAGAGTAACATTTTGGAAGATTTTACTTCCTGTAGCAGTATTGCAACGAAACATCCTACATGTTACACTTTGTAATATGCCAGATTTCACTAATGTGAGTGATTTTATGAACTGCTCAAAACATGTAGGCATTTCATGCAACGACTGAATGGAGCAGTCGAATTGGGTAACAAAGTGCTTGTTATTCCAGTCATTTTACTAAATGCTCACAAATTTGAGTTGTTCCACAAAGTGTCTGTCTGAAATAGTCATTTTGCAGTGACAGAAAATTTTAATCATTTAGTGAAGTGAGTGGTTTCATAATGTAAGAACAACATAAAATGCGAGAGTATGACCACATTTAAGTAAAAGCATATTAGTAACAATTTCAAAGATGTAAGATCATCCTCTCTATATGAGTATTTTGGTTTAGGTATATATACACAGGGGTGTGTGTATAAATAAAATCCACCTTAAAGTTGTAAAAAAAGTGAAGGAGGTAGATACACAGAACAGGTTAATGTCATACAGAATGAAACATTTCTGGACATTTAAAGTCTTAATCCACTTCTGGATAGTTGGCCGTTAGGGGAGGAAAAGTGATAATTTTTGTCACCTCCATTCCATATTTAAATGTGTGCTTTCTATATGACTGGAACAAGAGGGGGATATCAAGAGATATGCTCTGTCCAGCATGATGAGATAACACCCTCATCTTCATTTTATTTTTGCTCCACCTTTCTGAATGCCAAACATATAAAGTTTCCAGCTGGGAGAAAGGGAGAATACGCATTATAAGAAGGTTTTAATGATTTGAATAAGTGGCATTAATCCTTCTGGAACTATGACATATTAAGATCCCATGCCAGCAAAGCACTTAGGTATGACTTTTTTCTCTAGGACCAAAACTAGACCATTGTGGGAGTACAGTCAGAGGACTACCTGGACTGGAAAAAGAAGAATAAGAATAAAAGCAAAAACAAAGACAGGAACAATTAAATACCTCATTATCTGACGAGTTATTCCTGGTTTTATAAGTTAAAATAGAGTAGTTCATGTTAAATGTAGTAGAATAGGATTAATTATTTTTACTTTTTAATTGTTCAAATGTTCCTATTGGTTGGGTTTTCCCCCAGTTACTACCCTTTGATTGGTTGCCGTTTTTCCCTTCTCCTTACTGGCTAGCTCTTGGCACAGTGC
>JAWWEE010000001.1:106689479-106795113 GCA_035221455.1 Xenops minutus | reverse complement strand
CTCCTAGCAATTAATTAATAAAAAATCAGTTTTTGAAATAAACTGATAACTTGGTTTGAGTTTTAATTTTGTTGGGGGAAATATTCAAATCTGAAGTTCTTTCTGCAATACTTAAGCAGATTGTAACACTTGTCAGGGACACGAATCACAGAATCATATAATATGCTGAGTTGGACACGGGTCATTGAGTCCAACCCTTAGCCCTGCACAGGGCCATCCCTAAGAGTCACACCACGTGCCTGATTGTATCACCCAAATGCTTCTTGAACTCTGTCAGGCTTGGTGCTGTGACCACTTCCCTGGGGAGCCTGTGCCAGTGCCCAACCACCCTCTGGGTGAAGAATCTTTTTCTAATAATCAACTTAAACCTCCCCTGACACAATTTCAGGCCATTTCCTCGGGTCCTCTCCTGTTTTGCTTATTCTTATAGCTAGAGTTATCTAGCTAAACTTGGGAGTATAACCACTTTTCCAGCCCAGAACAGCAGGATGCAGCCATTGTGTCTGAAAATGAGACTTCTGCTCAAAACATGAATGAAGGAAAAGGAGAAAGTGCAAAGATCTATTTCAAAATGTTTTGCAAAAATAGGTGAGCTCTCAACAGCCAGAGAAGCCATTTAGTTTCTGGTGTTTTCCTCTCTCCTTTTGCATTTCAGTTATGGCAAAATACTTTCTACAGTTCAAAATGTCATTTTTGATTTGTGGACTTTCACAGGGTGCCTCCTTTGACACAATCATATTTTTTTATTGAACTGTTTTCAATAGAAACTCCATTTTTTCAAGGATTTATTTAGGCATCTTTGATTTAATTTGTATTAGATTTTATTCTGGTACAATTGCTTGTCTACCTACTATTATTCATCTATATCTACAAAGAACATCCAGTTGTATAGAACCAAAAAAGAGTGTATATTTATGAAATAATCATACATGACAATATTGGAAGTATCATAGTTGTGATAATGATTTTAAGTACTTATAAATGGGAATTTTAAGGTTAAAAAATATAAAGAGAATGGCTTAACCCCTTTCTGGAAAGTTTGTTTTATTAATGTGAGATAAGTTTTAAAAAATAAGAATAAATTAGAGTATATTCCACTTGATTTATACTTAGGCAACTACTACAGGCAGAATGGACTCTCTACTTCATAAATCTTGATTCATGTTTTCCAGCTCCATTTGCCAGACCTCAGAGACCCAGGAATGGCTTAGATAGGACTAGATGTCTATGTTTAGGTTACTGAATCATGCTCCAGACATCTATGGTCTCAACCATTAAAGAAAAGGTTTGCTGTGTAAGAAATCTATTGAACCTGGCACCAAAAGAATGCTGTTTGTGTGGCTTTTGTGAAAAACTGTAGCTTGGTTCTTCACCAGTTCTTACTGATGTCTCAAGTTCTCATCAGCAGGGGAACAAAGTCTTATACATACCTGTTCATTCATCTCAGTGTTCAGTAACTGGTAGGCTGTGATACCTTAGTTTATGTCTATATTGCATGAGATTTTCCAGGTGATTTCCAAAGGTGCTTAGCTTCCAAGGTTAGACAAGAACAGATGCACGATCATGGCTTGAATCAGATTGAACAGATTAAAATAGATAGTGAACTTCTTGGAAAACCTAGTTTTCTTTTACTGTTAGTGACGCAAACTTCTCATAAGTGACATTTATACAGGTTGAGCCTGCAGCTCAAACTTTTTCCAGAGTGCTGTTGGGGAAGAAAAAGGATTATTAACAGATGGAGATCTGAAGGGATTGGCCAGCAAGCCCTGGACAGCAGATACTGAAAGGGTTTCCTCCTTTTGATAAGACAGGAGCCTGCCAGGAGAAGATTACTTTGAAGACCAGGAGTGTTTCCAGCTATCTATGTATATTAGCCCTGTCTTCCTCTGCAAGACATGGAAGGACTTTTACAAGATGTTGCAAGACATCCAGAAACCCTTTGTTCCCCCCAGGTGGTCCTGGTGTGGAGAAATGCTTACCCTGTGATGAAATCCCTAGTTAACATAGCCTGTCCCCCTCATTAACATGTCCTACCTCCTCATTAACATACCCCGTTCCTCGGTTCTATATATTGTAACGCAAGTGTTCAATAATGGTCTCAGCTTTTATCCCCAAACTGAGAATGTTTAGATTATAGACCGACCAACAACATGATGCCATGCACATGTCTGAAATACAATCTGAAATGCATGCAGTTTGGAGTAATTTTCCAGACAAATCAATTTAAGCATCTCAAATCAATAGAATTTGAGTTAAACTGTCCTCAGCTGCAGATACACTCCAAGCATGACTCTTCCCATTCTAAAGAAAGATGGGCTACAACCTTGCATCTAATCTCAGGTGTTAAATTACCTTGCTGATGAAAACATGAAACTGATTAACAGCTTTGTGATCAAAATGCACCACTAAACACTTTCCTGTAAGAGATTTTAGTATGAAAGCTCTTAGCTGTTCACCTCCTTTGAACTCAGAGCAAATGAGGCAAAGTCCGTATCACTAAAGGGACTCTGCCTTCATTAATCACACTGCCCAATACCTACTTTTCAGTGGCAACATCTGTGTACCAACCAACACAGAATCTAGCTGTACCATATTAATTAGAGGCAAACTACAAAACCCTGCAAGAGTAGGTCAGGGCACTTGTGGATACTCATATCACTATTGTTGAAAAATGCACTGCTATAAGGAAAAGGGAAAAAAATAAATATGTAGAATTGGGTTCCAGCTCTTTCTACTAAAAAATGAGTCTAAGATAGGAATTCCTTTTTCTCACATGACATAATATCTCAACAATACTGGCAACAGACCCCTGCATACAGTGCTGTCCCAAAAGTGACCTAGGAATCTGTCTTTTCAAAAATATCCCTCATTTCTAGGCATAGATGCATGGAAATGCCTGAGACCAATATTTAGCTTTTCTCTTCTTAGCCTGGATTCAGCTACCAACCAGACACACATAGTCCAGGTGTCCAAATGTAGATACAAATAAGTTCACTAAGTGAGCTGTTTTAATGGCCAACGGAGGACTGAGACTAGAGACAATTGCCTACACAGGAGCACCTGGTACCACTGAGCCACCCTGCCTCTCTAGCACACCCACCAGAAGAGGAGGAGGCCGCAGAAAACCCTGTGTCCTACCTGCCAGTCTTGCAAGTATGTCTTTGATGCCACCAGTTACTCATCTGTGGGCAATTAAACCCTTGTTCACAGTACAGGCGGAGGACTTAGAAAAGCTTTCCAGCTTCCTAGCATAGTTCAGACCATGTCCTGCACAAGACTAGGGGCTTCACTCAAGGACTGAGCTGCCCAAGCACATGTTCCTAGAGCCATTCAGGTGTCCTGGGCTGTCTGAAACCTCTGCATGAGACTTCCAGAGATGATACAAGACCTACAGAAAATTTTTGCCCTCTGCACCACTAGTTAAGAACCCTCTGGGAACTTTTGGGTGCGAAATGAATGAAGTCTCCAGTGTATTTATTTTATTCTGCTAATTTTGTTAGGGCAAATTCTCATAGCATGAAAAGCATGAGAAGATGTTGAAAGCAAGTTATGTACTGACTGCATTAATCAGACACTGACACCCACTTAATGACTGTATTTTCTGATTCCACTTGAAGTTAAGGTACCAGTGCAGTACCACTAAAATCCAATGCTTAAGGAGTTCTCCTCTGTGATATAATTGATACCAATGAAGAATATCAGGTTTGTAATGTCAAGCAAGAGAAGAATCAGCAGCCCTTGTAACATCTATAATGAAAGAAACTCAGTTAAATTATTTTGACAGCTCAAGCAAGAATGTTGGTTTTACCAAGCCAAATTAAATTCAGTATTTATTTGCTTGAATTAAGAAGTTATAAATCATTGCTTTGGCAACCATCCTAGATAGCAATAAGTTTATGACTATTAAAAGAGGATTAGAACACAAACTCTTCTCAGAAAATAAATATTTTCCTTATGTATGGAAAATTCCAGTTAGCAGAATCTAAAATATTTTGAATTTCATATGATTTAACCAACATTACAGTAAGTTAGAAACCTTTGTATCATACATAACCTTCCTTACAAGTGACCAATTCTGTAGGCATTTATGAAAATGGATATTCATCCTGGAGTATAAATTGAAACAGATGTCAGTGAACAAATACAATTTTATTTTCTAGAATGTTCCCAGCAGCAAGCTTGAGAAAACATAATTCTAAAATCAAAAGCATAGTATTTGCTGGTACATTTACCAGGTGTTCTGAGAGTCTATTCATACTGTCCTGATTGAGCTGAAATCACTTAATCTTTCACTAGCAGACACAAATATGAGTAATGTCTCTGAGACCGACAAGGGGAAGAGTTAATACAAAGGTCAGATAACAAAGAGCAAGGCACCACCTTGAATGCAGAGTAAAAAATCAGGTTGCATCTTTCTTGACTTCAAAATGAATCCATCAAGGAAAGTAATAATATAGTTCCCAAGAGCAACATGCAAATAAGGGAATTAATCTCTAGCAAAATGGTTTATGTTATGGAAACCCACAAATAGATTTGATTCAGTGACAGTAAATCAAACACGGTGGGTAGTTCTGTTTGACTGATGAGTACACATGCCACTGGCAGCAGTGCTATGACATATACAGGATGGCAATAAAATACTTTCACTGGCAGTTCAGCAGCCATTACTCAGTGACACTAAAGGAATATAGAAAGCCTCAGGCAAAAATGCAATCCAGATAATAAGAATTTATTTTTCTTTTCTGCAGCTTTTTCCATGCTACTCTTTTCTGCTGATTGGGGAATGAGCATCTTATAAAGATGGGTAAACAAAAGAATATTAAAATCTCTCTATGGGTTTTTTTTCTTGTTACTGTTTTGTGCTATTAGTCCTATCTGAGGCTAATGCATACCTCCATAATTACATTGGTATGTTATCTGCAACTCTTCTTTCTCATCCACACTCTGCTCTCAACCTCTGCTGTATCTGACTCCACCTTCCCACTCCCTATTAAATCAATGGTTAAGTTAGAAAGGGGCTGCTGCTCATAACATTTACTGTCAGTGGAGAAGAAAAGGCAATTGCCAGAGACATTCAGAAGAAGATGGGATTGCTCTGAATCACACTTGTGTGGTTTGTGTTTTTCCATGTGGGGTGCCTAGGGAGGCTGAGGCCAGGTTATTCCACACTATGTCCTACTAATTTTTTGGCTCACCAACACTGGCTCTCCCAACTCATCTAAGACCCCATCTTTAACTGGATAGTCATTGGATAATTTAGTTCAGTTAAGTAGTGTTACCAAGCATTCACTTGTTATTTTTAGTTTTCATTTCTCAAGTTTACTCCAACTGTGATTTTAGTGCCTCTGCCAGGGATCTCAGGTACATCAGAGTTTGCTGGTAAAAGCTGTAAGAACTTGCTAGCCATAATGTTTTTTTGAGCTTTTGAGTGTGTAAGTATTGCTATAAAAGTGCCAGGCAAACCTTTCCTCCCTTGGGCACCAGCCGTGTGCCCTAATATGAGCTGAAGGTAAGCAACACAAATGTCCCCCTGCCGTAGTTGTTTAAAGACCAGCTCCGAGAGCAAGCTGTGGTGTGATCCGACTGAAGAACAGTGCCCAGTCCCTCCCACACTGCTGGAACACAGAAGGAAGAGGAATAATCTGCATGTTAGATGAGGACTGTGTCCTGGCTGCCTTGGGGAGGAAACAATCCATTGGACAGCAGATATGGATCCAGAGTAAGAACAGAAAATTAAAACCTCCGTTTTTTCCAACAACTATTAGAAAAGTTTCTTCTTCTGTAGAAGTGCCAAGGTAGGAGATCATTGTTGGGTGAGTCATGTACATTTTCTAAAACTGTTCATAGCCTGCTCTTCAGCCCACTTCTTAAGGAGACTGTTGTTACAATCATGTAGCTACCATAATTTTGAGCCTTTATCTTTCCTCTCTAATAAATGCACTCCCAAGATCAACCAGCAGCACAGCACTTACTGACTCCACCTTCCATCTGCATCTGTCCACACAAGTGCCTGGGGTAGCTGGTGGACAGCCTTGTGCATCTGTCCCTGGCAGCTCTCTAATCTGCCAGGGAATTGCAGGAACATACTCCCTGGGCTACAGTTCAGCCTGCACCCTTGCCCACAGCCATAACAGAGCATGCACAGTAGCTGAACTTGGTCTTGATGGTGTCTTTATTACAGCTACAATAGAAACTGGAGAGAGCCAATCAGTCTTGCAGTTGTGGATATCTTTTTGCTTGTGGGGATAAATATGTGATTTTATTATAGCTACCATTCTTTTCCCTGCCTTGTTTTTATGGGAACATAAGGACAGATGTACTGGGTTGAATTATAAACCAAACAACTCTATAAACCAAACAATTTGTGTCTCACAGTGACCAGTCACACCATCCTTTCATGTATCTGCTCTTCTAGTGTTCTAGAAGATTGTTCTGTCATATTTTTGTATGGGATTTTCCCCCCTTGTGCTCTTTCTTTCAAATATGCTTGATGGTGAAGGAATAACAGGAAAACCCCCAAAGTGATGCTTTTCACAAAATCTAAAAAAGTTGGTGAAAAATGGTATGAAAATTTCAGAATTTAGTGTCACAAAGTGATCTTTTGTTGTTAGACAATTGTATTTCATACAAGCATAGAGGCTAAGATTTTATTACTTTTTGCTGGTTGTCTCTGTGTAGAGAGTAATGGATCTTATGGATCATTGTAAAAGTCCAACAGGCAGCTAAAGTCTTATTTAAAAGTCATGTTTAATGTTTAGTGAGTAACCAAGTGTCAGATTTAACAGCTGAGAAACAAAAATAGGATTATTCTTTTTATTAAATAAATGCACAAAGATTCTGTGCAGTTTGGGTCTGCTGAGGCTTCTGGAAAGATTTAATTCATATTTGATCTGTTCAAATGGTCACCAAAGGATTTTCCTGACTTAATCTTATTTGAGAAGTGATGCTAACACTGTTTCTTTGTCCTGCATCATTGTGTAAAAACTGAAATTACATGAAATGCAAGTAGATTTGCAACATTTAAAAAGTATTGTTTAATGATAGTTATATTTCATTTCTACCTGCATGCATTTTTCTGCCTCTTGAGGGTATTTGTTAACATGATTCATTGGCTAGCATCCACTGTCTTGTGAAAAAAAATACTTTGGGCTAGAAGCTTTTGATGTTGGCATTTGTAATGGTTCTCCTCTTCATAATTACTAGTCTTGAGAATTGTCAGTCATATCAATGCTTCTTAGAGTTTCTCTAATTATCATAATTCTGTTTCTTTCCTCACTTAAACAAAAATGTCAGCCTTTTTCTCTTGGAATATTTTAGAATTGATCACCATCTCTGAAAAACCTGGCTTCAAGTCTTCCTAACTGGATCAGCAAACTGGGTGGAAAGGGTGTTGCTTACCTCCACTTTGGCTGTTGGGGCCCTGTCTGGTTTTAGGAGAAAAGAAAGAAGGGTCTGCAAACAGAAGGAGGCTGATTTAGAACGCAGAATATACAAAGGAAAGTAGAACTTTTTAGCTAATCTGGTAGAGGATGCTAAAACCTGAAAATATTTATCTCTGACTCAGCCACTAGTTTATCAACATTCTAGAAGTCAGAAGCTGATGGAAGCAATGCATCGATTAGAAAGAGTGTAAAAAAGGCAAAACAAGCACAATCCCTCTTTCTTTTTTTTTCTTTTTTTTTTTCCCCTGTGGAGAATTTCTTCCTGACAAGTCTAAAAGTCAAGAATCTATGTAAAATTTTATTTCTGTGTTTGTCTTATCACAGTATTCCCAGGAACTGTTCAGCTGTAGTCAGTGAGGTCAAAGGTGAAGAAATGTGAGATTCGGGCTAGGCCTAAAAGTTTTGATTTCTACTCAGGAACACCTTGATTTCAAACTGATACTTGGGATTACTTGGACAAGTTTGAAACACATTTTTGGTAGAGAAAATTCTAAAGAAAAGAGTCTAATCTGATTCCAGAGAAACATACCCATCATTAGAAAAGTCAAAACATCATTAGTATGTCTGTTAGCAAGAATAATAAGTTTAACACTTTTTAGAGATTTAAAGCTTAGAGTAATGTATTGGTTTATGTGTCTAATCCTGTTTTCCTTGTAGTTATGTAACTGGGCGTATGGTGCTGCCAGGCCCTGCCCTGTATGGATAAATGTTTCCTACTGTTAATGGTTACCAAGGTGTTCTTGCTTCACTGATCCTCCTCATTTCTATGAAAATATTCTGCGCTGGGAGACAAACCAGTCAATCAGGTTCAAGAAAATGCACTCAAGCTTCACAGCAAATGCTGTTCAATGGCCCATTCTTCTCTTTTTCTTTTTCTTTTTTTTTTTTTACTTTTAGCAAACCTACAACCTTGCCTTGAATTACATCTCAAATTTGAGAAGAAATATAGGTCAGAGAGATGCTTATAGGTCATGTAAGTTAGATCCTTACAGGCAAGAAACAAAGTATGAGTTGTATTGTGTGATGCAGAAGGTGTGAAGTGACTCAGAGTGGTTGATGACATGATTACAACAACATCATAATGGGACAATTTCAGGTTAAAAATTTATTTTTTCATAAGACAGAAACTTTCTTTTAAAATACCAATGCAAGAGAATCCTCTTAAATTAGGAGGCAACTACTGATTGTTCAGCAAGGGACAAAATACACAGAGAAGGGAGAGGCTCCAGAACTATATATTCTGCTAATAAAGAGAATTTGTGCAGCTAAGATGAAATATAAACTGTATAGAAGGTAAAAACTGTAATATTAAAAACAGGCACTGCATTTTGCAATAAAGCAAATTATGCTATGGCAATTTCTTTGTCTATTATTAAAACTATTACTTAACTGGCATACAGTTGTAAATGGTGCATGTCTTATATTACTGGTGTATATTGACATCTATTATTACTGTAATAGCATAGCAGTAGAAACAACCTTCAAGTATTACCAGTCTGACTTCAACAGAAGCAGCATAAATGTTGTAGAAGATAAGTGTATGGTGATGAAGTCAGCATAAAGAAATGAGAGTTCTAGGACATATCATAGGTAGTCAGGGTGTATCTTTTTTTCCCATTATTATTGCAGGTATGTATAAAAACAGGGAAATTAAATTTTAGGGAGCAAGAAAACTAGTGAAAATTCAGTTAATATTTTTAAGTTCTTATGTATGTGGTAAAATACACAGAACTGTGTAAGGACCATGAAAATTCTACCTACGAGACTTAAACTTGGATTGTATTTGAAATTGAAATCACCAGAGGAAGGTACACCATCCTCAGCCTGCTGAAAACTCTCTGCCTAATGCACTTCGAGGTGTTGTTGGTGTTCTTTGCTGCAAGGGCATATTGGTGGCTTATGTTCAACCTGGTATCCACCAGTTCCTTCAAGTCTTTTATTCCAAAGTTGCTTTCCTGCTGGACAGTGCCCAGGCTGTACTGGTACCTGAGGTTATTTCTTCCTCTAGGAAGAACTTGGCATTTCCCCTTGTTGAACTTCATGAATTTTCTGTTGTCACATTTCTCTAGCCTGCTGAGATTCCCTTGAAAACTTTGTCCACTATATGATCCTTTCAGAGTTGGGCCATCTATAAAAAGAATCTACCTCATAATTCCCCTTTTTCATTATCTTCTCTGTTGCCTGAGTCCACACTTCCCCTTTCTCCAAATCTACCATTCCTTATTAAAGTCTTTATAGTACATTTTAATTTCATTTTAGGGCACCCAATATGCCTCTGACATTATATGTTGTGTTTTTACTCTTTGGACCACATGGCTATAATACTTTTGTTCTTGTATATGCTGCTTCTTCTACATTTGTAATAAATCCCATTTATTTCCACTGTTGGCCATTCCCTTTTGAACTACCTAACTACCTTCACCAAAATCTCAGCATCAACCTTGAGATGCCTCTGTGTAGGAGAAAACATTTTTCCCAGATCACAAGTGGAACTCTCAATTTGAAGTTCCCTTGTATCAAATTGTATACCTATAAAGCAGTTCTAATGCTAGTTTTTGCTTTTTTTTGTAGCACTGTTGTCCTACTTTCTGTAAAGTGGAGTGGAAAGACCTGCAGGAGGCATAAGGTGGCTTAGATTATTCGAGACAAACTGATGAGAAGTGAAGACCAAGCAAAGTTGCTGAGCACCAGTAGAGCAGGTTAAATTCAGCTTAGATAACACACACTAATGCAGACTTATAGAAGCAACTGGCTCACTCAGCATGAAGGTCTAAATATCAGAGTTGCCAGCTTAGAGCTGGTAAAAAAAGAAAGTTAATATATTAGGAACAAGTTAATATGCCATGTTCTTGCCCTAAGAAAAGTATAGAAATGAATGATCTTCATTTTTTAACATCATTTTATAGTCGAATGCCAATTTATTTATGCATATGACCAGTGCTAAATCTAAGGAGCTTCATACTGTATGTGTGTGTACATGAGTTCCTTAAAAAAGTTCTTCAACCTTAACTACAAGTTCATATTAACTGAAGTTATACATGATTTGGATTTCTAGAAAAAAATACTTTATGCTAGTAATGTTATAACAGGTTTTCCATGTTATGTAAAAATCCACCATAGCTCTGTTTTGACTCTCCTGCTTAGTCTTCATTTGCTTTGGCTGATAGAGTCTAGTGTTTTGCCAATTAAGAATGTTAAGTTACACACCTCGTTGTACTTCATTACTGTTGTTTCAGTCACATCCATACAAGTGTTTTCTACCAAACCAAGAATATCACATCCTCTTCAGAGCAAGTAATAATACATTTTTCTGTTGTCAAGCTTAAAACAGCATAAGGTGGATTCACCGTCCCTGGAGGTTTTTAACATGAGATTGGATGTGGTACTTCGTGCCATGATCTAGTAATCACCGTGGTGTTGGATCAAAGGTTGGATTTGATGATCTTGGAGGTCTCTTCCAACATGGCTGTTTCTATGACTCTATAAGACCATAAAAGGAAAATTGATAAATGGACATTATCATTTAAAGAGAGTGGAAACCTCTCTCCTCTCAAGCTGTTTAATTTTTGTATCTCTTGATACAATAGACCTTTTGTAGACAGTATTTGGACTGAAAAACACAGACACTAGTGGCCTGTCTGCCATTAGCAGTCTCACCACCACAGCTTGACGAAGGCAATAAGAATGGTTAAGTTTATGATTCCTAGCAATTGCAGGGATTTGGAAAGCAAATAAATTACCAGATAGAAATATTGAAGTCTTCAGTCAGTCAGCACATTTCTCAAATTACCGGGAATTTGTACAGGGAACCACAGCATTCATGCTCCATCAGTATGTTATGTTTACAAATTCTTATGTCTACATTTAATATGCAGCTTTAAAAGACAAGTACTATTTACAGTTCTTGCTGTTTGAAGCAGGTTAGTTTTTACTACTAAGAATAATGCTGGCTAAACATATTACTGGAGTCTAATTTGTTCTCCTTTGCTTTCAGCAAGAGGAAATGTTGAAGACATGTTAGTAGTTTTACAACCTCATTTCATTTTTGACTGAAAGCCTAAACACTAATGCAACTCTTAAATTTTATTTTACTTCATTTTTGCTCTATTTTATTTTGGTTTGAGTATTTTATTTTATGTTATTGCTACATGTATTGGATTCCTGTACTTCTTAGTTAACATTCCCTTGGTAGAAATTATTTGGACCCCATTTCTAGGATTTAGTTACCTGGAGCAGAAGTTAAAACACACTGCTTTATCCCAGTGAGACATCAGGGAGCCCATCTATATTTTCTGTGCTGAATGATTTTCAGAGCTGATGCAGTTCTCTTTCGCATGGGTGTAGATCAAGAGCAACTCTACTGATAGGAATAGATTCATATTGCAGAAAGGAGATTGAATTGTATGGCATTTTGCACTTCAATTTTTTTCTCCTGTTGGACGCTAAGGAGTACAAAGGCAGGAGAAGCCAATACTGTTTCATATGGCAGTTCTTGATCTGTTCAGATGCCCAACAAGCCTGACTCCATGGCAAAGGTGCCCAAGAGCTCCAATTTTATTTCTAGTCTTGTGGCACATATTTCCAGCTCAGATCCTTCTTCCAATGCAGTATGAAAAGAAAACTACTGACTTCAAAGAGACCTTGGGGTAAAGCCAAACTCAAAAAGCAATGTATATTCCCAGAGTCACTCAACTCGACAAGTCTCAGCAGAGATTTTTCAATCCTAAACTTTTCAATATCAAGGCCAAGGTGCATTTTCAAGAGAATTGAAGTCTCTACGCTCTCTGTAAGGTCTAGAAACCCACATTTCACAGACAGTGTAACTGTCTACACAAAAGCTTATACCGATGGCCTGCATCCTCTTCAGGCACTTAGGACTCCTCTCCACCTCTCAGCCAGACTTCCAGGGCATGTAAATTCCCTGGGGCAGTAGATTATTGCTTCAAGTTTCAGATTAGACACTTGACTCAGTATGGGTATATCCAGAAGAGCAGGCAGCGAGCATGGAGAGTATGACATTTGCAGTTTGTTGATGAATAACAGGATATGAAGCTCTGCTTCAGCTGACACCATCACTTGCAAATAACCATTTTCCTTTCCCTGTTTAAAAAGTGATTTGTAAACTGCAAAAGTAAAACACTTGATAAAAGCTAGAGAAGTGGGAGGTGACAAATTAAATGAGAATAAATTGAAGACACAGTATTAAATCATAAAAGTGTTAAAATTCAAAATGTCAGACATTAAAAGACAGGTTTTTACATACTAACGTGAGAACTTTTCTGGTAAGGACTGGTTTTTACTTAGAGCAGGGAAAGTCAGTAGGTATTATCTATGTGTGCTTCAACAAAGCATCTGACATGGGGACATAAAGGAATTAGTTCAGCTGGAGAAAATGGAGAGAAATACAGGATTTACAATAAGTCTGTAAAATTACCTGATGAGGAGGCAATAATGTTTATGCTGAAAGCAAACTAGTGGTGTTGGATTAAGGTTCATACTCCTGAAGAATCTATCACTGATTGCTTAAAATTTGGATATGAACATAAGAAATTTGTCTGTGCAGAAGAGGATAAGGGCATCATATTGTGAGATATGGATTGCCTTTAAATTTGGATATCTAGAATAATAAAATATTCTGAAATTCACTTCAGGAATAATAAAAATAATACTTGCTATAAACAAAAACAATATTTGGAAATTACAATGGAGAAGAAATTATTGTATGTAATTTGTGTCACTCATGCTCCTAATTAATGAATCCTGATTAGAAGAACAAATGTACAGAGAAAGACACTGTTCCCCTGGCCGTGCCAGTCTTTATCATATGAAAGGAGAGCAAACTAGGCTGACTTGCTAGCAAAATGGAGAGGATGTAACTCTACCCTATGAACATTTGGATGGTTCCTTGAAAAACACACTACTTAATAATTGTGAAATGTCTTTGAGTACCTAAATCCTTGAATGAATCTTAAATATTTTCTCCTTCTGTATTCAGTTGTTTCTTTTGCTTAGACCATGTCTGGCTTCAAAAGTCACAAACCTTACTCTCTGCCAAACAGAGCGGCATTTGCTTACAGTCCAAAAGGAGACCTATACACGGTTAATACTATGAGTCCCACAGCATTGTGAACTTAGGTACACTTTTGTTCAATAAATTGTAACACCTGAAAATTGCTATCTTTATGTCAGCCTCTCATCAGGTTAAGCAATATATTTGAGGTAATGTTAGGCTGTCAGTTTACTATATATCAAGTGGACTCCATCTGTTCCTTCAGAGGCTGTGATTAGTAGTTATCCTCGGCAACTGAGAAATTCTGCTCCTACAGTGGTGCCTTTGGCATTAGCCCCTGTCCAAAACACCTGTCAAACCATGTTTTGAACAAGAAAGCACAGTCAAAAATTGAGGTCCATTACTGTCTGACTGCCAGGAGTAGCAAGTGTTATTTGTAGCAAGGTGCAGAGTCAAAAAAGTCACAATCTTTTTAAAGACAGTTATGTTAGGAAATGTAGAGACAGTAGTAGGAAAACAGGAGGAACAAAAGTATTTCAATAGTTGAATAGGATTAAAAAAAAAATTGCTTATGAGACTATCACTCTTCATTCTCTTTCACTTTCATAGGAACTTTGGTCTCACCCTTGAGAGGT
Organism: Xenops minutus; assembly: GCA_035221455.1. Lineage (NCBI taxonomy): Eukaryota > Metazoa > Chordata > Aves > Passeriformes > Furnariidae > Xenops > Xenops minutus. Next base: position 106,781,026 of record JAWWEE010000001.1, on the reverse strand, counting down.
TATCAGTGTAAAGAACCAATATTTGAGAGAAAGAAGCCTTATTTTCTCTATCCAGACACGTATTCCGATACTTCTCATTTTCCAGATTTCTCTTATATAAAAGGTCTGATTTGGGCCAAGAAAACAGCAGTGTTTAAAAAGGAACCAGGATCAATATAGAACCAAGGATTAAGACTTTCTCTAAACCAATTTCATATACTGAACTTGTAATTTGGATTCAAGTTGCTTACCAAAAAGTCCTTTCTATGTCTCCAGTGAGTTTGAATATCCAAATATAAATTCTTTTCCTCTGACATTTTCCATGAGTTTACTGTCCAGCTATTCATTGTTTTTAATTCATGAGAGTAATTTGAAACTGTCAGTGCCTAAGGATTTAGTTTTTAGTTTATATTAACTTACTTGAGAAAATACCCTCAGGATTCTTCAGTTTACTTGCAGTTTCCTTTTTTAAATGTACATTTTACTGATGTACATGATATATGTATCAGTGCATATGAACTGGCCATTTACCAAAAAAATGTATATAAAACCAAATATCCCCAAAAATAAACATTCATATAAGTAAGCTCCTCTAAAGCACAAGCCTTTAAAAATTTACACCTTTCATTATGCTCTTCAGTAAATTTCTAGTTCTATCAAATGCTTATATAAAGGTCGAATCAAGCACAGTCAAGGGCTTTATGGTCATAAAAATCTGCAGCAAACACCTGGTGCTGAAATTTGGAATATTATTTCCATTATATTATAATTTCATCAGTGACAGCATTTTCGGTATTTAACATCAGTATAGTTTTTTGCAGTCTGAAGCACCTTGAATTTTTTCCAGAAAAAAATGTGAAGTTCATTCATCTGAGAAAGAACTCAGTATTTTATATCTAATATGATTAAGTAAATAAGCAGCTGTGATTTCTATGAGTTGTAACATTTTCTTAGGCTGCAGGGTTAGCCCAGTGCAGAGCAGATGGCTGTACTCTGATCTGTTAAGGGGGCTTAGATAATTGTAATAGGAAAATAATTTTTTAAGGGGGCTGTTGTAAGAGGCTGAGATGTTAATGGCTCAAACATTGTTAAGATCATTGAAGGACTTTGATCACTATTGCAAACTGTGGATTGCAAATAAGCAACTGCCCATCTGCAACCACCAAAGCCCACTCCCCTGAATATGCCTCCCAGATTCTGGGAAATTGGACTGTGAGTTAAACCACCTGATGGGAACTTGAGATAAGACGAGGGTGGTACTATTGTCCAATTATGTCAGGTCTAAGGAGAAGTAAACAAGCCTGGGGGAGAAGAATGTATCCACAAGGAAAGCCTACTCAGCAGGTGTGCTAAAACTCAGCTCTGTCTGGGTCCAGCAGAGGGGTGGCCATAGCACACAGATTTATTTCTGAGGCCTTACACCAGAGGACTGCACGTGATCCACAGTGAAGGTGCTTGGGCATTCCCACATATACCTGAACAAATATTAACCCACTGAACTCTATGTCTTATGACCTTTCCGCCCCTCAGCTGATTGGGACTGAGACCATCACTTCAACCACTGGACATTCATCAAGTCTGAAATCTGGATCCATGGGTGGAGATATCTTTCTACTCTTATCCTTTCTTTCTTTTCACTTACACATTTTCTAAGTGTTATTTTTATGCTGTTATATTGCCATTTTACTATAGATAATAATAAACAAAATGGCCACCTACTTCTTTTCCATTGCAACCACATAGTTTTAAAATAAACCCATATATATATACATATATATGTAGCATTGTTTCACTCTAATTCACTCCAAGGGAACTGTTAACAAGAGCTTGGGTCACCCTTGCCTTCTGGAGTGAGTTGTAAACAGTAATTAATAAGTACCCAGCCTGATGCTAATGTAAGATGACACTCTTGGATGATTTGCACCATCTGAGATCCTCAAATCATTAAAGGATTCAAGAACTGAAACTGCAGGGCTTTGAAATGAGAAAAGGAAAAAATGTCCTGCTACTGGGCAGAAAAAACATCTTATGATAACCTTATTCTGATTCCTTCACCTCACTGCTGAAGATCTACCTTGTATTGCAGATCTTTTACATCCTTTCACATCCTGGTATCTAAGAACAATGTGATATGAGAGATGTTGTATTTAGTTTCCATAAAGGTAGGACAATGATCTTTAATGTCATCTCTGCACTGCTTTCCTGAAGTCACACACTCCCTAGCAATTTCAGGGGAAAACTGTACTTGCAAACATCTAGAAAGCCACCAATAAAAATTAATGCCAAAGTTAAGTAAGCTGAAATTTCTTCAGTAGGAACTGAAATTAACAACCTAATCCAAATGCCATTTCTCTCAAGCAAATCTTTAATGAATCCTTTTTTTAATATAGTTTAAAGAAGGGATTCTCACTGTGCAGGAGAGGGAAAGGTTTGCTTTGGGATTTGGGAAGTTAATTGCAGCTTTCCCATTTCTAATGAGTGAGAAAGGATAAGAGTGCTGTACACAGGGACTGGAATCCCTTTGGAGTATTGACTATATGTGAACCTAAAGACTATCTCAGACAGTACAAGGACAAAAGACACTCCTAACACCTTAGTCTTCTGTGTTTCAATCTTGCCATTTGACAAAAATTAAAGGAGCATAAACAAGTTATTAGTATGTAAGGGTGCTTTCTCACAATTATTTCAAGATTCTTGGTACCTCACAGAGTATCTTTTCTTTAATTTTTAAAAATGGCAACAATATAAGAGATGCATATACAGTGTGTTAAACAGGTCCTAGTTTTGCTTAGTGGCAGTATGAAGATATTTGATTTGATGTATCTTGTAGATGTTGATAATAGAATGATACCTTAGGTGGCAATGCTTTGCATTGGTAAGGTAAACCAGGACAGCTATGCACCTTCACAGTAGTTTCTTTCTCCAACCTCTTCTGAAATCAAAGCGAGGAAGGGAACAAATGTATTTCCCTGGTTGGCAGGAACAATTGGTCAAGGGCAATGATCTTCAGCTTGTGCTGATGTGCAATGGGTTAATCAAAACTAACAGTGACTATTTCTCTTTTCGTCTGTTACTAAGGCCTCTCCACTACATCTGCATACTGTGATGGTCAGAGACTTTCAAGCATGAAGTCTTGAGTACTTTGGCAATGTCAATCAGTAGAAATTCTATCAGGACCTTTTCCTGTTTAGATATTAAACATCATGCTCTGTAGAGAGCATATGACAATTTTGAGAAAGTGTATAAATTATAAGGGAACAAAATATGAACAAGGATGAGCGCTTAGGCTATCATGGTTTAGGAGCAGTACTCCCCAGTTTAGTGCTCCCACTGAGACTCTCCAAACTATGTGCCATATGCTTGCTTGCCCTCCCCCTGCAGCAGCTGGACGGGAGTATTGGAGGCACAAAATGTGAAGATCACAGATTGAGACAAGAACAATTTACAGGAAACAGCCACAACATAAGAAAATGAACAGCAAGAGCAACAATTTTAATAACAAAAGTGTACAAAAGAGAGAGAGTGATTCACAGGCAAAATGCTCACCAGAGTTTGCCCTACCTGACCACAGCCACACTACCCTGACCGCTCCCTCGGGCTCAGAACCAGTGTTTTGCAACAACTCCCCCTGCCACACTACTCAGCCAGAAGGAACCCCTTCTCCCTGGAAGAGACTCCCTTCTTCCCACCCTCAGCAATGACAGGAGGGGCATAGAATAACCTCCAGACCCTAGCCATGGTCCTTCCTGGCTGCTATAAGGATTAGCTCTGTCCCAGGCAGAAACAGGACATAGGCTCATTTACTGCTTAAGCCATTTTGAAAGTTTAGTCTCAGACTTTGGCTGTTGGGTATAATGTGGTGTCCTGACTGAAATTCTCATTTTGACTTTAATAATTGTGGCACATCTTGTAGCTCAAAAATCCTGCATGGTTCTGCTGCATATGTGAATTCATTCACATTTTGTCTCTTTCTTATGCATGCCACTATCTAAGATAGGTACTTTTTAAGTCTAAGTGAGAATGTGACCTTTTATTGATTATTCCTGGTGTCATGCTTTAATTTCTCTTAGCTTTCTGTCTCACTCCTCATAACGGTTCTTTTAATTATATGTATACATCACATAAAACCAAGAAACTTTTCTTGTTATTCTGCAGCTATTTCTTCCTGAGATATCTCTACTGCCTTTTCACACTTTTAATTCTATTGGGTGTCCTCACTGCTACCTTTCTCATTTTGCCTTTGCCATTTCTATTTATAAAGCTAATAAAATACCAAGGAATCATTCTGACCTTTCCAGGTAATCAATATTAAGGAGAGTCAGCTATAAGCAAATATTGTTTCAGACAATAATTATACAGAAGAGTGGCAGTTTTTCATTCATCACCTTAAGCAGATGTCTGGGGGAGGAATAGAAATATCTTAAGTACCAGAGATTTTGCTTCAGAAACATCATTTTTGACACATACCCATTAGCTGGGCTTGGTTGTGGATAGTTTCTGCTTTAAAGCAGTGTTGGCACTATTGGCAGAAAGTGGTCCATTCTGTCAACTCTTTCTCAGCATAATTGCTCTATGGATGACAAATGACTGTTCAAACTACTAGCACAATGGTTTTTTGTCTTTTTGCAATGGAGGTGCTTCACCGAAATTAAATGTGAAAAAGTGTTATTAGATTTCCAGCTTATTATCAGAAGAACAAGGAGAATTTGGGATGAGAAGAGATGCCTGTGTTCAATCTGGAGACTGAAATATTTAGGAAGAATACTTGTGTAGTGAGAATTATACTGTAGTCTTGAAAATTTCAGAGCAGGAAGCATGGAATTCAAAACAGAAGGGTTATACTCTTTAAGGTTAAGGCACTCTTAAGGGTTAAAAGAAACCCTTGGTTCTTCCTATAGGCTTCTTTTATTTGTCTATAAATACAGATAATGGAGGGAGAATTATATTCAGCCAGCTGGTGTCCTCAGATGCTCCCTAGAGTAGAGCAGAAAAATAAGCAATTACTGACAAATAAATGGCAAACTACAATTACTACTCAGAAAATGCTATACTTCACCACAATCATAAATGCTTCATACTTGAGGGGCTGGGGTGGGAGGGGGAAGTTGTGTAAAATGAAAAAATAGACGGTCATTAAGAAAATCAGTATTACCAGATTTCAGTAGTGTCTGGTTCCTTCAAATCTTAAATTATTTCAACAATCCTTTGTTTCTACTTCTCTTTACCTTTTTATAAAGTCTCTTTAATTTTTACTAGATTGTCCTGACTTCAAAACTAATTCCTCATAGCCAACTATATTTTCTGCCTTAATATTTTCTTAATTTAGAGATTAGACTTCTGGGTTTTTTTCTTGAGGAAAGAGAGGATAGCTGGGCTCAGTTACTTTAGAGATCCAGGTCTTTGGTCATAATAATTGATAATGACAGAAACATATCTGTCGTAAACGCAAGTCAGGTCTGTAAGCTGCCTCTTATACACACAGCTTCTTTGCCAGGCATGCGAACCTCTCTGCTAATACAGAAGATACTGAAGGAAAAAGACAGGAACTTTAAAAATCTTCAAAGAGTACCTGTACATCTGAGCTTATCACACAGCAGAGCTGCCTTTATAGCTAGTGCAGAGAAACAAGAACTTGTAGGCATGAGATATCTGATCTATTTTAGAAGTTTTCTCCATCAGTTTGTAACAGTAGCCTGGTCTACAGGCAGCAACAGCAAGTCTGCGTACAGATATCCACAACACACACATCTAGAATTAGTCTAAATGGACTCTGCCAGACATACCAATGAAAGGAAATAAAAAGAGATCTAATGTCTTATGCCTTGTATACAGAGTTTAAATCAAATTTAACATGAGAATTGAGTAAGCATCCTCATCCTTTCTAATGAGATCATTAAAAAGAGATGAATCACAAAGATGTTCTTCCCTTAAAGCATGTCAGTGTGATTGCAAAACAATGAAGTTTGCTTTTTGTTAGACAGTTGCAATAAACAGAAGCAAAAATATATACAGAGACTAGCTGGAAGAATAATATTTCTTCAGCAGCACCCAAGCTATAAAATATAAATTACAGTTGGGATTTGCACAGTTCATCTCAGTGGGCAAAGTAAACCTGACTTATTCTGAATTCAGAGAGTTTAACACACAACAAAGAGCATCTATGCAGAATAAATGCAGTAAATCCAATTTATCTGTCATTTGTTACCTCTAGTGCATTTCCTCCACAAATGTTCTCTAGTCCAATGAGCGGCCTTTCCTGCACATGTAGGTCACCTGCATATGTATGCATTCAATGGGTCACACTTCCTACATTTAGATTCATGTTGTATGCCCAAGACTAGACAGAGCAGATTCAAAATCCAAATAAGCTGTGAAAACCATGTTTTTCCATCCAAGGCTAAACTTCTATGCCATTAAGGGAGTACACAGTAAGTATACATAAAGTAATCTGAACAAGTTCTTTAAAAGATACTTAGAAAAATGACTATTCACATTTGGATCAAATACATATACTTGCATCAATAAGAGACACAACGAAAACTACTCCAAAGTGATTATCACTGTTTGTACAGCACACTTATTTCTGATGTAGGCAGGATTTTTTTCCCCCCTCTCCAAAAATTCAACAGAATTTGCCATAACCTAAAAGGCAAAATGCAAAGAAATACACATTAATGTGAAAGCATCAGGAGGAGAGGATGAAAAGAGATTTTTCTGTTAAGTATTTTTTCAGTTGTTTTTTTTTTTTTAAATTTCTTTAAACTGTTTTGCTCTGAGAATGCTTATGTGGTTCCATAATTGCACTCAGGCATGTACCTGAATGACAGACTGAGGGCTAGTTGTGATTGGAAGAATGAATGTTTGGTTTTGAAAGAATCCGGAAACTTGTGCCTCTTTTTTGTTTGTTTGTTTTTTGGTTTTTGTGGTTTTTTAATAAAGCCAAATGACATCTCCAAGTAATGTTGAAATAAGAATCTACAATCATTATCTTGTGCTGCTGTCCACAGTATGAAAACTCAGTTCTTAACAGGGAAATACTCTCACTGAAAAACTGACTACTACAGTAGTCTCTGGTTTTGTATTATTTATTACTCTGTATTATTATTCTGGCTGTCTCACAAGTTTTATCCCCTTGTCCATCCTACAGGTATGAATGTCATTCACATGAAATTGGCAGTAAAAGCAAAGTCCGTCAGGACTCTTTTATGGAGGCAGAATTTCATTTGAAAGGTGTTTCTTCCCAAGTTCACAATGTGGTCTCCAGTTTCACCCACATAAAGCACTAAGTATGGGCCTTTTAACAGAGCAAACAAACTTTTTATCTACCTCTGCTGGATACTCCCCCTATTTTTTGTGTGAATCTAGTTAGCAATCAGAAACCTCAGGCTGCTTTCTCCCTACAGCATGCGCTTCCTGAGGTGTGACAGAAGCTGTTGCACCATTGTATTTCATAGCATTCTTGGTTTGTCCAATATCACACTTTGATCCAGAGTCATATTCCTGCTACAATATCTGAATTTTATGTGTTAGCTGTGTTTCAGGTTTCCCTCCGAGGGAAACAATTTTTGAATCTAAGAAGGCTCCACCCTATCACAACCACTACCTGGTTTTAGAGCCAAAGCTTCACACCAAACTGCCAAAATGTCCCAATCTGAGCTCTTGTTTAGTGGTCTCACATCCTCCCAGCCATGTGACTCAGAATATGTTGGCTCCCGTGATGAGACTTTAGCAAGATGAGAAGTCCTCTCTGAGAGCCAGACTCACTGGCAGTCAAGCCAACAGGAAGCCTGTTCCTGGATAAACACAGATTTTCCAGTGTATTTGCCACAATGCACAGAAACACGCGTATTTTCTTTCAATGCAGAGGCTGTATAGAGGTCTCTCTGGTGAGGTAAAACTCCTGTTTCTTGGCGAGGTGAAAGCTGCACTGCTCTGGCAATACAGAGAATGGGACCCAAGGCAGCATCTCTTCACCATGCTCAGTGCACACAGCAGCGTCTGAGCCAGCTCAGGCATCTGGAACATGGCACTGCAATATGATATGTGAATGATGGCATCTATGTGGGTTTCATAGGAATCCTTTTTTCACTGCTCTGTCTTATCACTTACTGCAAAACAAACTGCCATAAACACTCTCACTCCTCTGCCCATCCAGATCCATAGATTACAGTATCCCTCTTATTTTGTTTCATATTTCAAACTATGGAGGAGCATTTACTTTTGTTTAAAAATTTAGGACTAGTATTTTTTCTGTCTTGTTCAAAATTGCTTCTCAGTTTACAGTTTTTTATTTATTTTTCAACATGGCATACTGCAGTGAATTAAAAATAATCCATTTTCATAGAGTATTATGGATGCTTAAGCCTTTTTAAAAGATATTTTAATCATAAATTCCTGTACTCTTTATCTAAATATCCACTATCCTAGGTATAAGTTTATCCAAATTTGAACTTTAATGCAATATTTAATTTAGAAGAATAGACAGAAAAAATGCTTAGAAGTAACTAGGATCCAATATTTTGTTTATAAGATGTTTGTAAAACTAAGTCAATCTCCCTCTACCTTCAGGATGACACGTGACTTGTAGCAGAATCAGAAAGCCTATGAAATCAGGGCTATATTTATCAGGTCTCTCCACATCCCGGATGATAGTCTGAATGACACTGAACAAGAGATATTCAATACTATAAGACTTAGAGGCTATTTTCACAGTACAAGAAAATTCACCCAGAGTGCTTTTCCACATAAGCTTCATAAAAGCATGTAAAATTTGTGCAACATAGATAGAGACGTTTACTGAGACCTACAGACAAGTGTCTAATTACACATTGGATGGCTGGAAATGAAAGTTCAAAGGATTTAGGAGTCATAAAAAAAACATCTAAGCAGCAGAAAGATATGGCTTGTGGAATCACTCTTGTGCAGTGTGTTTTTCAATGGTATTTTAATTATTCGATGCTCCACAAAAAGAAATTGCTTTGTTAAATTCTTTGTTCCCAATTTGAATCTTTAAATTTTTATATAGCCTAAAATGAACAATGTGAACGGGGTGGTAATTTGATTTTTTAGGGAGAGGAGCTTATATGAGGAAAACAGTGCAGAAAACTATAACTAATAACTTACTATCTCTCCTGGTATAACAGGAAAATTGATATGTTGAAATCTCAGTTACCAGAGAGAAACAGAGCATCGGGGGAGGACAGCTGCTAAAATGGGCTGGAAATATCTGTACATCAAATGAAATGCACTGGATTTCAGACCTCAGAAGCAATATTCCACCAGTCTTGAGAGACGCCTTGCTATTTTTGTTTTCGCAAGCAGTCATGACCTCTTCAAGACTTTTAAGTTATTGATCTAGTCTCTAACAGTGTCCCTTTCCAGTCAGAGGCAAAAAGAAAGAAGCATTTAGATATATCTATTTGGGAAAGATAGAGTACAAAACAGGCAACTGTTGTCTAGATACCTTAAGTGAAGCTAAGACTAGTCTTCAAGATTCAAACTGTATGATTTTCCAAATGCTGCCACCAGCAAGTGTGCAACAGTTTGGAATAAATAAAGATTGTGAACCCGAACCTTTCTTGTAGCTCAAGTTCACCAAGGATGTGTCTCAAAGTATTTTATAATTGCGTATAAAGGGGTACAAATGTGGTGCATTAGATTAGACTATCAAGGCTTTCAAACTTCACACCAATTCAATTTCAAAAAGAAAAGTGACAGCATTTATATTCATAAAGAAGTCTGACATTCATACCTGGGAAGCCAAACATTGCATACTGAAGCAGAATAGATGGGAGCTGTCAGCGCTCATGCACACATGATCACACATACAGAGCAACCTCCCTACTCTTGAGGTGAGAAGCTACTCCACCCTGTGGCAAATGTAACACTGCCACAGAAATGCTAGCTGACATCCAGCAATTTTTTTGTCTGTTTGTTCAGGGCCATTATGCTGTTTCTCCAGGATGGGAGAGCTTGCTGGGTGAGAGAGGAATAAACCCTGCAGGTTCCAGTCTTTTGGGAGAGACTGGGAAAAGCATTAAGGATTACTACAGTGCTCTGAGAATAAGGTTACATGAAGCACGACATAAATTTAGTGTGGGAAACTGCACCAGGCCTGTGGATTTCTTGAAGGAGCAAGAGGAGTTTGACCTTAGCCAGATTGTTGTAAATTCGTGAAGATAAAAAACTTGCAGAGACTGAGAGAACCCATGAGAAGTACAAGATAAGAAACCTGGACGAGTTTGTACAGAGACAGTAGTTTGTAACTGTGGCCAATAGGTGATTGTGTGTAATGAGCACCAATATTGTTAGTGCACGTACACTTAGGAAATATATAAAAGTAGCTGTGTGAAAAGAGTAAGGATAATAATAATAGAGAGAGAAGAAGTTTCACTTTTATCTATTCAGGATCTTCACCTGCTTTTTATCGAGGCCATCCCAACAACGATGACATTTTGGGTGTCACCCTCAGTCTTGGTGGCAATCCTGCTTTGGACAGCAGTGGTCTGGCAGGAAGCTAACAAAGGGTGTGATGGATTGAAGACAACTGTTCCTCTGAATATGTTGGAGTCATGATTTAAAAGTAAGAGGAAAATAGGGTGTTGTGGTTTAACCCCAACAGACGTATCACGCAGCCACTTGCTCACTCCTTCCTCCTGCCACAGTAGGATGGGGAGGAGAATTGGAAACAAAAAAAAATATAAAACTCATTAGTTGAGATAAGAATAGTTTAATAACTGAAATAAAGTCAAATATAATTGCAATAATAGCAATAATAACTGTAATTAAAGGGAGAAAGAGGGAAGAATTAAACCCAAGAGAAGCAAGTGATGCGCAATATAATTGCTCACCACTCATTGAATGATGCTCAGCCCGTCCCCAGTCAGCAATCAGCCCCTCCCAGCCTACCAGTTGATATACTGGGCCTGGTGTTCTATGGTATGGAGCATCCTTTTGAATAGTTCAGGTTACCTGTCCTGGTCGTACTCCCTCCTGGCACACTGTGCACCTGCTCACTGGCAGAGCACCAAAAAGTCCTTAATTAAGAGTAAACACTGCTCAGCAACACCTAAAACATCAGTGTGTTATCAACATTATTTTTATACTGGATTCAAAACACAGCACTCCACCACCTACTGAGACGAAAATGAGCTCTTGTCCCAGATGGAATCAGGACATGGGAGCAAAGACATAGCAGTGACTGTGACCATGCCAAAACTGCTGTGTTGTGCTGTACTTTGTGGGTTTATTATAAAATTATTTGGTAAGCTACCAGTGTTACCCATATGTTACTCTGACCTGTACTTTGCTTTGCATAAATGTTTCCTCCTTTCCCTCCCTTCGTTCTCCATCCTGAATGTCTGGGGCAGTGCAGCTCTTGTGTACTGCTACAGCTATTATTCACCTGCTCTAAGGGACTTCACCCTGGTGTGCAGGTTTTTGTTTGCTCAGCTGGGGACTCACACACTAAACCTTGCTTTCTAATGGCACAGTTGAGAAAAGGAAAAAATTATTTCTGGTTATGTTTCCTGAATACTTGAGCCTTTGCACTATCACCACCCTCAAGGTATAAAAAATCAGTCAATCATATGCTGCATATCAAAATCTCTTAAAATAGTTTTATGCTTTTAGCTAAGCTTATCAAGGAATTAAAAATATCATGTGCCTGCCCTTTTCTCTGTAAGTCTCTCAGTATCTTTCCCCTTAGCTGCTGGAGTCATTAGCCAATTTCAACAAATCTGCCACAAGAGCAGAGTCTCAAAGGAAATACTGTCAGGAGCACAAACAGTTGAATAGAAGAAAGCAGCAGAAATTGGTGCCTCATTTAACATAAATTTTGCCACCCACATTCAATAATTATCTATTTTCTTTGCACTGGTGGCAGCTCAGCTAATATGCACTGGCCAGCACCTATACACAGCTGAGCAGAACAAGTGCAACCTGGAAGGATTCTGGAAGCATCCGCATCCTGGGGGTCTTTCCCTGATGGTGTCTAAAGAGCAGAAGAGACTGCAGAGGCAAGGGACACCATATGGGAACTGGTTGAATTGCAAGAAGGCAGAAGCATTCACATGTGTGGGAAGCAGAGCAGGGACAAGGGATCTACAGCATGTAAAGGAAGGATAAAAGACATACATAGACAGGAAATGTTTTATCTTCTGGAACAGCTCAGTAAATTCTGTCCTCTGATAATTTTAATTCAGCCTTTGCATTTTGACGGACTATTAGTATTAACTGCTGCCTCCAATTGTGTGTAACCTCTGTCTAGGTTTTTCTCAACTTCTTTGGCCTAAAGTCCACACTAATACTGTTTATCCAAAATCTATCTCACCCCAACCCGTTTTTATTTCTTCTCTGCACACCAGTCCTTGATTTCTGTCTGTAAATCAGAATACTCAAGCAGTTTCTGAATTTGATGAAGCACAATACCTCATTGTCATTTTTTCTAGAACCAATTTTATTTAAACCACAGTTTCTTTTTTCCTTATTTAAATTAATATCAAGGTCATAACACTTTTTATCCTCTCTAAATGAGAAAGGACCATAGAATTGTCTGGAAAATACCTTGATCATTAATTTTTATCTTCCTTGTAAGTAAGAAGGTTGGGGTTTATAATTTGTTGAGAAACAAATATTAACCCTTTCAGTGCCATTTTGCCAATGCAAAAAACCTTGGAAAATGCTATAATTAAGAATATGTTGAGTAACAACTGTTCTTAATTATTACTATTTTACTGGCAGGGAAAAATATAATTTTATATATTCTTCCTTCTGCTCTTATGGAGAGATTTTCTAATAAGAACCATGTTTCTGAGGGTAACTTACTGTGTTTGAGGCTGTACTCTAAATAAACTAGAAATAAAAATCATCCCATCAAGATAGCAGCAGGCCCTGTTTTGCTCCATCCTATATTACTAACATCTTCTCTACAAGGATGAGAGATATTGGTGAATCCCATCTGGCAAGGAGAAATAATCGTAACTAAGCTTTATCTAAATGAAGACAGTTTAATAACTCACTTAAATCATCTAAAGAGCAGTCCTGAAACTGTCACAGAGATATTAACAAATTTTAATTCATGTTAGATTTCTTTCTACTGGTGGAGGTTAGACTTTGTCTCCTTTGTAGGAATTCACTGTCAAAACAGTTTGGCATAGAAGAGGATGAACTATTAGTTGCTTGGATTACAGTAGAATTTCAGTATCTCACTAACTGCATTAAGGGACAGAGTGGAAGATTACTTTGACAGCACTTTTGGAAGCTCCATCTCATCAGTGATGCTGAAGTCTGTGCTCTGTTTGTCACACTATAGAAATAACAACGGTCAGGTATTTCTTCCGTTTGAAGGTCTGTTAGCATTTGTGTGGCAAGGAGATGTGGAGTTTACTGCTGTCTGATTTGTAAAGACACCTACCTGTTGAACAGCTGTTCAGTATAGGAGGCAAAGATGGGAAATGGTAAAATTAAACACACAGACATGCAATGGTCAGCAGACAGCAGAGTTTGTCTCAAGGATGGCACCTCTCAAGTCCACAGCTGGTAGCTCTGGGAAGGCATTGTTAAAGGCAGCTGTGGGAACATTCAACACAAATTTGTAGCTGATAAAGAGGAGGGAAGCAAGATTACTGTGAAAGTAATCTCATGGGGTACTTGGGACTATATTTCTTATGGGATGTTTTAAGAGGTTATGAAAATCTGTGAAACTTATTGTGGGATGTTTATGTAAGGGGAAAAGACAGGAAAACAGAGGGATCAAGGTATTTGAAGGAAGCACAAGTTGAAGGGGAATGAACTAAAGGGGAAAAAACAAGGTCAGCCACATGTCTGTCCAAGCCCTGCCCCTGCCATCTGTATTATCTTCCTATTAAATCCTATTCACTGTGTGACCTCACCATCTCTTCTCTGTGTGTTTGGGCATAAGGAGCCAATGCATCTGTGGGACAGAAACAGAAACACTGAGGTCTGAGAGGGCACAAGAATCAACCACCTGTAAAATTAGGTATTCTCTCTATTTTAAAATCACCTTCAAGTCATCAGTGTTCTCATTAACATTTGAAGAATATCAATATTAGAAACTGAAGAGTAACCTTACTGTATTAATTTATTTTCATGTTGCTATTACCAAGTATTTTAGGAAGAAAACCTAGATAAGCTACATCTGTGAGTGAATTTAAAGGTCTGATGTCATAAGCATTCAAATCCACACTATTGTCCTTGGTATACTACATTTAAAAGTCACTCATGTTCTAAAAATATCCTTCTCAATCAAAAAAGATTTTTAAAGAGATGTTTCCTTTTGACGTGAAGTTTACATGTCTGACAAATGGGTAACTGAAGTTCTAGTTAGAAGAAATGCATCCTTTTCTTTGTTAAAACATCTCTTGATTTGATTTTCTTTTGGCCATACACTTAGTATTTGTAAATAACTTTTTGGTTTTCATATTTATAATTCTCCATTAAAAATATCAGATTTCAATCCAGAGAATAAATTCATCTAGCATTACTTATAGCTTTAAAAATGCTCTCAATAGTTCTTTGCCTCAGTCTTCAGTGGAAGTCAAGCTTCCCACTTTTCCCAAGCCCCTGATCCACTGGGTGGGTGTGGGAGGAATGCAGTCCCTTCCACTGTAACTGAAGAGCAGGTTCAGGATCACTTGAAATTAGATAGCCACAAGTCTTGGGATCAGATGATGAGCATCTCAGGGTCCTGAGAAAAGTGGCTGACATTGCTATTGCTACCAACTCACATTCCATTGTATTTGAAAAGTCATGATGGTCAGGCAAAGACCCCAGAGACTGCTGTCTGTGAAACTGTGACTTCTAATTGCAGAGCAGGACAAGGTGCTGCAGAGAAGAAAACAAGTCATCACACCTTAAACAATCTACAATGGAGGGGAAGATCTTACTCACATCACCTGAAGCTTTCGGCAGGAGGAATAGCACATATAAACCTTAACATTTAAATTCAGAGATACAATGATCTTCGACTATATCAGCTCACTCAGCTGCTGCAGTTCTAGCCGATATGGAGTCCAGTCCCACTGAAACACCCCAATTTTACATGATACACCAGTGTCATGTAAATCCCTCCACTAGTGGGAAAGAAGGTGAGACATCGACAAACATCTTCTCTCTTGGTGTTCCAGACATCCAAAACCATATGCCTGTGAGGCTAAAGAAAAATCCACAGTATATAATTCAGTCCTAACAGTTAGTTCATATATGATTTTCAATGTGAAAGCTGAGAAAATAGAAACAAAGAGTAGTCAACCGCATAATGCAGCATTTTATGTGTGAAAGCTGTACCAGCTTCATCTTGTTTCATGATTCAGCAGAATATGCCTTAAAAAGCAGCTGCTGACTCACTACTCCTTGCTTGGAAACAAATACTTGCCATTCTTGCTGTTTTCTTAGCTCTTCCTGGATCTTTTGATGGCTTTACATATGGAGAAATTTGAGCATTTTTATGAACATTGTCAGAAAAGCACCTGTACAAACCTAGCATTTCTCTACTCAGTTTCACTCTTGCACAGAGAATCTGTTCTGCTCATGATCTAACTAAAAAAAAAAGAGAAAAACAACCTTCACTTGGGCTACTCTTGATACTGCATAGCCAGTACCATCAGAAAGAGTGACTCTTCTTTGCATCTGGAAGGAAAGAGTTGTTAGCTGGGCTTCATCTGCCAATACTTGTTCTAGTTCATCATAAAGGTGATGGTGATTAGCTTAGAAATATCATTTGCTTTCAAATCTCTGGTTCAATAAAATTGTTCTGCTAAGAAAGACCGTCTTCCTTCTTCTGTACTGCTGGTTACCAAGCTGCCTTATGTAAATTCGTGTGTGAATAAATATCAAGGCAAGAAAGAATTTATTCCATAGCTCCAGATGTTTAAAACACATCTTTTTCAAGTTACAGCAAGTTCAACATTGCCATATCTTCCATAATCAAAATGTGAGAGTTTTTGCCCTGACCTCTGACTCACAAAAGAAAGCTATTTAGTTACCGACATTTATATATAGATAGTGGATACCCACATAAATTACCTCTAAAACAAATAAGAAGTACAATAGCCTTCAAAGAAACAGGGGACTTTTTGTCTCTCTTGGTGAAGCCACAGTGTTTTTGCAGTTATGTCAGGCTACATGACATGGCCAGCAAAAGCTAGACCAAAGCACTGGAAATCTGCCAGCCACAGAAGTTTTACAGACACTGTCCTGAACAGGAACCTCTGACTATGTTCAACTGCTTAAAATATTATACATGTAGAGGTAAACTGGCTTAAAGCTCAGCCAATTTAGCACTTCAGCACTTCAAATTTTATATGCATAAAAATGCTTAAAGAGTCTAGGAGAGCTGTAAGTCACTTTGCCTCTACAACCGTGAAACTTTAAGAAGCTCAGGAGGGTAAAGCACTATCACTATCTGCCAGTTTAAGCCTCCTAGCACAGAGCATCCAGGAAAAAGCTACTCTGGGCTTGAGGCAGCCAGGATGACCCTGATACCACAGAATTCTTCAAATACTGAAGAGCTGGTTGAAACAGTCATCTCATTAAATGCTGGCCCTGTAAGCCCCATGAAAATGCCTCCCTCCCACACATTTCCTAAAGGACAAAAAATGCAGTGCCTCTGGAAGGTGACTAGCAAATGCAGATTTCCAATTCCATCTCACGTTATCTATGAAAATTAATACAAAAATGACTTGGACTGTCACATGAGTTTTCTAAACCATATTCTCAGAGATTGTTAGTGATAAAAATGCATTTTTATGCATTTCATATGCTTTCTATGCATAAAAATATCATTTTTTATGTTGAGAATTATGTCTAACATCATTACAAATTTCATTTAATCAAAAACGTTTGATGTCAGCATGGCATAACATGCTTATACAACAGTCTAAGTGGAAGAAGATTATAAGCAAGCCACCACACAGAGCATATCCACCTCTCTGCACAGACACTTAGATAGAGTTGTTACCCAAAAGTGCAAGCTTTTACCAGGGACAAACAAGAACTGGCACTCAGGCCAGCTAGTCTAAACATCTACTGGGCAGTCTCTCCTCCCAACACTGCCTCCAGCCCTTTTCTGCTGAGGGAAAATAATCCTCTGATGTAAATTATCTTAATCGTGTATAAAAACACTTTTGAAGGCTGAGGCCACTTTATTGTATCATTACTTTGATGTGTTTTGATTCATAGATAACACTATAGCCATAACCATTGGGCCTGATTCTGCATAAGACCACACAAACTCAGTGTAGTGTATGCAGTTTCTTTGTCTAGAAAGTCCTGAGAAAACACAGTCACTAATAATGAGCTATACCATGGACAAGTAGTCTTTTTAATGCTGAAATTTGAACAGAACTTTGGAGCACACCTGTAAAAATGAATGCATAGCTGAATGTTATGCAACAAAACTGCAGCAAAATGGTGGCTGGATATGGCCTAGGTGAAGAAAAATGTGGCCTTCAAATGTATCACAGGCTGTGGGTTCCCCATGAACTGAACCAGAAGAAAGGGCAGGGAGGGTGCACAGAAACAGAGACCAAAGTAGGTTGTTTCTACATGAAGGTAACATTTCACAACAGTCGTAAGAATGTCACAAATATACTTGTAAATATCCAGCATTCCCTCTGCTAGGTAATTTTTTCAGAACTTTACTCAATTTTTGTGCTTAACTTAAAAACTTAAGACTATTTTTTGACCATGTTAATGTATGAATCTCTGTTCTTTGTCACCAAGAGCAGATTCTTCTCATTTTAATTATCAAGCTAAAAAATATCTCTTTGAAATCATGGCATTCAGCACGACTTTTTACAGAATTTTGCAGGCAGGTAAGCACACAGTCTTGAACAGAGAGTTATTTTTACAAGCTGTGAGCTGCTCATAGTAGACCTTGAACTCTATGGATTTGCACATGTGAAAGTGAGCAATAAGGACTCATCTTGACTGCTTTATATTTTCATTGCTTTTAACATTAGGGAGGACAAATACATCGTGAGTAACAGTACATATTTTAGGGTAGTTATTTCCATATGAACTGCTACTTTAATTTCATATTAAACATTTGAAAAACAGGCATGAAGAAACATCCTCTTTCTTCTTTTGAATCACACCAAAACAATGCAGGATTCTTACTTTGAACAACGAAAGGCAAAGTCAATAAAAAAATGTGCTACTTGCATTCTAGCAATATTTAAGAAACTTCTTCCAGAAATTCCTCACTGTGTACTGTTTTACAAAAAAACTAACACAAAGTAAGTTCTAGACAGCCTATAATCTTCAGAATTAAAAAAAAAAAAAAAAAAATTAAAAAAAAACGCAATCATGCTTGTAAGCAATAGATCAGAGGATAAGGCAACAGGTGTTTATTCTGATCTTATTGGCAAAACATGGGGACAGATCCTGATGATTTTAAGTATACAGCTGGGGTACCTCAGTGGCATGTCATCCTTTCCCTCCTCCCACAAACAACATTGAAAACCTTAAGAATTACTTAACAGTAGCTTATTTGCTATTAGACAGCTATGTAGTAATAAATTACATTATTTAGAAATGCCATGAATAGCATGAGAAAAATATGTCCTGAGGAGGAAGACACTAGCAGAGTGCCCTGAAGATGAAGCAGCAGTATCACCTGCAGGACCAAGCAGGGGAACAGCTGATGAGCTCAAGAATGGTGAACAGAGCTACAGAAGCATATCAGGCTGAGTATAAAATATATTCATCCCTCTTCAAATTCTGCTGTGCACAATGCTTTGAAGGCACTCTTCTCAAGCACATTGTAAGGGATGAAGAAAAATACAGTGCTGTAGCCTGTCTTGAAGATTTATTCATAGCTCTATACATACAGTTGTGCACATCTGGTGCATTGTGCGTGGGCTTTTCTTTTCCTCCTGGCATGCTACAGCATGCGACATACTGTTGGAAAAATCTAATCATTAACTATATTAGCCTTTGTTCTTTGATCAAACTGAAATTATTCCAGAGCTAGAACACATTCATTGTCTCCAAAAATCTGATTAGTTTCTGTAGTATTCCAAAGATATTTATTTTTAGGCACACATACCTACCAAAGTCTAAATTGTTAAACTGAAGATAAGAATAACATGTCTCCAAAGACCTCTTCAACAAGGTAAAAGACTCTTCTGGTGTTTTATCAACATTATGAGCTCAA
This sequence comes from Xenops minutus, assembly GCA_035221455.1. NCBI lineage: Eukaryota > Metazoa > Chordata > Aves > Passeriformes > Furnariidae > Xenops > Xenops minutus. The sequence goes on along the minus strand of JAWWEE010000001.1, from coordinate 106,761,870 downwards.
AGCTGCTCAACCTGCTGTTTTTCTGTACTAAAACAAATTGTGTACAATTAAAGTGAAAGATCTGGCAAAGAGCCTGTTTTAGAGCAAAACACTGGTATACAAACTGTCTACGGCCAAACAATGACCCAAACCCATAATGAAGTGGACAACCATAGACAGAAAGCAAGGAAATTGCTTGCTTCACATGTTGCACAGGGAAGACATGCCGGGTGTCTGATATCTGCTTGAAGCCTCCAGAGAAATTGTGCATATCATCTTCTGACATTAGCACAGGCTAGCTTGGTATCAAGCCAGCCCTTTGTTTGCTAGAGCTGCTATCTCAGAGCACATTGCCAGTTGCAATGATCATTTTGGCTTATTTTAGTAGGGTAACTGCAATTACTGGCATCAGCAGGTATGAGACTATTACCAGCAAAGGTATTTGGCTTCTGAGCTCTAATTTAGTTCATATCACTGAGACTAGGAAATACATTTTTGTTTCCCACAGCCTCTGGTGTGTATCAGGCTCTAGCTTCAGACAGGTATTTTAGGGATTTTTGGTGCTGTGTAGAACTGCACATTTAATCACAGCCTCCTGCCACGACATTGGTGAATGATTTGTCCAAACATTAAAAAGAGAATTATAGCTTATTGAATCAGAAGAAGACACTCAGCAACAAACACTGGCCAGCTGCTTACACACTGAAATGCTTCAAACAGCAGTATTGGCCAAATAAATTCTGGTTTAGGTTTTTGGATGAAACATTCATTTTCAGCTTGATTTCCAAATATCAGACCTTGAAGAGTTCATTTACAAACCGCACGTGAAACAAGCTGTCAGGAGACAGCAGGCTGTCCTGAGTTGAAGGTGGGCAGCAGCAACCTTCCCTATCACCAGAGTCTGCTCTGTCTTCTAGGACAAATGACTTAAGCATTGACACAGACACATTAAAAGATCAAGGCTACAAAACTCATACAGCTTAGCCACATCTTATTTTAGTCAACCAGTTACAAATCCTCTCATATTACCCTCTACTTCTTCTTTTTTTCCCTCCAGTTACTTCTTAGCTGTTTTATTAATAATACTAAGGACTGAGTTACTAATGTTGCCACATTTATAAACACTATTCTTCATGTGAAAATAAAATGAGAAGGAACTTCCTACTCACCTGAGGAGGCTCCAGCCTTTACTGTTCAGATGGTCAAGGACCACCACCTGAATGAAGGTGTGTTAGTTTAAATCAATGGCCTCAGTCATGCCAACATCCTTCATATGTTTAATTTGATGAACTCTGAGCAATCCCATTGCAGTGCATAACGTTAAGCACTTATTTAACATTTTTCAGAGCACTTACACATATGAATACACTATTATAGACTGCATTAATTAGCTCTGCTGAGGATTCTAATTCAAGAAACACTGCAAACACTAGAAGCAAAGAAACACTGATTTTGTTGCAACTATGCATATTTTCGGGTTATATAGGTAGAAATTCATCATGGGAAAAATGCAGCACTTCAGTCCTAAAGAAGCATAGATGATGGGTCAGACACATGCAGGAACTGGAACAGAGGTAAGACAGGAGGTCACAGACAAGTTCTAAGCATGGAATGGGGGGGCGGGGTGTGGGAGGAGGGAGGTACTAAGCACCACATGCATGTGATAGGTGTAGTAATGAACTTTGAGCATACATATCTCATTGTTTTCCAAAATATATTGGAGCTTTTTGACCTAGAAAATAAAGCCAAAGGCTATTATTTTTGCCTGTATTGTATGGATGAGGAAACAAAGGCACAGCAAAGTGCTCAGGAACATTTGAAGTGGCAGGCAGAGAAAGTGCACTGTTCTCTATATCACGTCTGAAATTGGTCTCCCATCATTTAGATCCAAGCTATGTAAAATTTTGTGGATCTATACTAAGGAAAAGGTCTAGGAGGCTAAGCACGAGCAGCATCCAGCAGGAGTAAATCATGGGAAGGGAAAAAAAACACCCTCAGGAATGCATAAAAGAAATCCAATAGACTGCAAGAAAGGTAAAACTAGGTCTACAATCCTGGGAAAATAAATTTAACAACCCTTTTTGACATTTTCCGTTAAGAGAGGTAATAAACAGGACATGACACCTTATGTGAGGAATCAAATTTGAGGAAATACAGCACATAACAAAGGCATATTATGTAAAAGCTACTTCATATGTTTAATGATTATGTCTGTCATTTCTAAGAAGATCTTCAGCCCTAAATCCTGCCCAACCTGGAGGAAGTCCTCAATCTGCTTTCTTCCCTCTGTGCTTGCATTTACTTTCCATGACCTACTTATCCTTGTAAAAAGCACTTTATTAAATTTACATAATTAGTTATTCCACCTCTAAAAGCTGATGGTCAGGAATGGGTTTTATGTTTACAATAATTGTAAAACACCCTAGCCTTCAGAAGAATAACTCTTTCACACCTATTCTGTCACACATTACCATCTATTATGGGACTTGGAAACAAAGAGAATCTAGGGATCATCACCAAGATCATCTTGAGAAGGAAAGACAGATGTCCAGATGTCAATTATGTAAAACCTTATTGTTTGAATAACCTTACAGAATGTAAAATGCCGTAAGAGGTAGATATTTGTTCTGCTTCCAGAAGCTCATATAATGTACTTTGAGAGAGTTAATACTGCTTCCACATCCAGATACTCAGATACTCAGCCCAAGTATTATGTGACAGCCTTCAGCTGGGACTCACACAGGTCAGGAACCGGTGCAGTTCTGCTCCAACCTTTGGTTTAACATTCTGTGCTGCAAGTTATGCATGAAAACCTATGGATAGTTTAGTGAGTTTATTTTTTTTTTGTTGTTATTTCTTCATAACTCTTCTTTATTACTCAGCAGCCAAAAGTTTTGCATAGGTAAAAATTGATGCTATATTATGTCATTCTTGGGGTTTTTTTAGAAACAAAATAGCATGATGCATATTCAATCAAAGCAGAGAACTACAATGTGTGTATATATGTGTACACATATATAATGTAATTATTATGTATTATTATTATGTATTATGTATTACATAATATTATGTTACATGTGTATAAATATATATATATATTTATACATAGATATATATATATAAAGATATATATATATATATATCTTTAGTGGTGACTTCTCTTCATATGCTTCCAGGAGAGATAAATGACTGATTATTTTTTTGATACACATAGGGGAACATTAGTCACTCCTAACTGGAAAATAAGAGTTGATGCTTAGGAGTTGCACACTATGGAAACCTGGGACTCGTGAGTACCTCTTTGGTAGTGTATTTGGCCCCCCTGCAGGAAGACCTTTTGTTCTAATTAGCATTCAGCACTCCAAGGCAAAAAACAGGGATCCTTTTCAAATGATCATATAAATTTTCCACTAAAGTTAATTTATAATTAGTATGTAACGAGTAATTTTTTTTCCAACTACATTCTTTCTGATTTGCACTATAAATGCAAGCATTTTTCTTCCCAGAAATACCCTTCCATTGACACTGTGCCATAGACTTTCCTTCTTAAATTAAGTTTGGAAAATTTAAAATCAAAAAAAGTTTAAACAGATATAGAACAAATCAGCAATGTAAGCAAGCAAAGAGCAGCTAAAACATGTAACTAATGCCCCAGACACCTTTCTTGCTCACATTTTCCTGATCCATCATCTGGTTTTTTTCTTGCTCAAATTTTCCTGACTCATCTTCTGGTTTTCATCCTTTGTAGGCTCATTCCACAAGCTTAATTGTTAAGGTCTTGTTTTCACACGCAAAAGAGGAGAAATAGGAGTAAATGTGCCTTAGAAAGAACACAGCACAACCTAAAACTGTTCCTTCCTGACAATTAAAATATGGACCATCATTACCCTATTCTAGTTCAGGCAGTGTAACACTTATTAACGAAATGTTCCTGAATTGAGTTATTTCTTGAAGCAACTGAAAACTTCTGAAATGAATAGAGATTCTGAACTGGCTTCCTTCTGCTGCCTGATTATTGTCATATAAATTCCTTTTATAGCTTGAGAGATGATCTGCATATCTTTTTTGTTTTCTTCTCATAACTTAAATGCCATAAGAAAGATTTCAAATGTAATATACTTATGATACTCATATGCACCAGTTCATCAAGGACAGAAAAACTGTGCAAGACAGTACAGAATTCTTAGTGGGTCTAGACATGTGCATTTATAAGTCCTTCAAAAAACAAATCATTTCGTAATCCAGATATTAGTAAAACAGTAAGTACCAAGACTGTGTTTCTGTTTGGTAGCAAACTACTGTTCAAGATTATTAACTGGAAATATCCAAATTACTCCTTTATCCCCACCAGTATTTTTGTGTTTGTCTAGTATTTTAATTAAATGCACGGTGTGTTCATGGTGTAAAATTTACAAGAAACAAAAAGAAAATGGTGTTGTCTACCAAAATTACATCTCTTCAGCGGCTTACAGTTTTGGTCACTGTATGGAACTGGCATCTGAGAAGGTCAGACTGTGTCTTCCCTATAGCAAATCAGTGGACATTTCACATTCTTATTGTGTACATAAGGTGGAGCTGTTACTGTGGTCCTTTAGGGCTAATAAAAATCCTCTAATATAGACTCATTTATGATTAATTAGCCTCTCTACTATAGTTTTTTGCTTGGTTTCCAGAGCACAGCATTTGGTAGGGAATGGATGACTAGATGCAAATATTGTAAATGTGTGCTGGGGGAATATTTGAACATTTGTTCAAATTTGTTTTAAGATTTCATGCTGCTACCCATCCCCATACTTTCTGAGCAGAAAATTCTCAAAAGAGAATTTTAATTTTACTGTGTTCGCAATTCTTTCCAAGTTTGTTTCCCACACAGATGAAGCACTTTAGTTTCATTAATGCAAAAACTTGCAAAAAGGCAGTATTAGTATAAGCTAGCTAAAAATGGTGTCAACTCTAAACTTTTAATTTTATATTCGTTATTAATATTGCAGTCAGCATGGAGCTGGGTATTTGTATGATTCATGCTGTGGTGTCATGTTTCCAAAACAGCCAGCACAGCAGAAACTGAATTTTAGTCTAAATCATATGTCTCGTCTATACTTTTTTAAAAATTATATATTTGGAAGTTAAGTTATTAGGAACTAATCAATAGAACCATTTACATAGCTGACAAACAAAGAATTATATAACAAATCACCAATGACACCTGGTGCAGTTTTTGAGTCCTGGCTGGATAATTCTTACTGTAACCAGCATACCCCAAAATTGCATGTCACTTCTGGGTTACAGTGAATTTAATAGTGCTTGATGTCAAATTACTAAGCAGGGAAAATATTCATATAAGAGGTCAGTTCTGAGGCACAGGTAACAGTTTCCAGATACAAAGCAATAAACTAAATGCTCATATTGAACTATTCAGGAAAAATAATAGCTTTTGCAAATGTATAAAAGTAATTTCAAATTAGAATTTTAAAAGCAACCAAAATGGGTTTCAGTTACTTCAGCACAAATAGCTAGTGCCATTCTGGATTCCTCTAGGCATCTGAGATATCTGTGAATGTTGGCAAGTATTACGCATAACTCAGGGGGAACTAGCATCTTTTTGGCAGAGACAGGTGGGAACACACCTTGAAGGTCTAAACTAGTAAAAAAGGTATGTGTTAAGGCAATTGAACCCTAATCTGAACAATTTAGATGACAAGCAGTGGCAAAAAAAATGTCAGTTTCTCAAAACATTAGTGAGAAAGAATTAATCTTTACCATAATTAAAATTCTCTTGACAAACTAAATACAAAGTTAAATTTTCATATAGTAAAATGTAGGCAAGCTCTTCTCTTCTTGCCATGGTCAAAAATGCATCACTATGAGGACAGTGCTTCCTCTGTTCTCATTACCAGTATTAACTGTTCATCTATCTTTTATTGCTACCTGAAATAGAATCACACCTGAATTACTCAGACTACAAGTTAAGAGGATATAATGTGTTGAGTATTCACATTTTTAGAAACCAGTCTTGAAAATCTGTATGCACATTAAATGGCTGAAGTACATTTTTCTTAATGCTTCAATGTATGCAGATGTCTGAAATTATTCTTCTCAAGATCCTTTCAGGTTGACACATTAGATCATGTCTTTATGTAAAATTAGTCATCACATCTGAAGTGCAGTTTCAAATAGTTTGAATGCTGACAGAATATTCCACTGTACTGAGTACAGAGGAGCAAGTACAGGACATGTGATACCATAAGAAACCGTTGACCAAAGCAATATGCTTATGATATGATGCAAAGATCAATGTGGTAAATATGAATTTCCATCTGTATGTTATGGAAAGTGAAAGGAAATAGAGATGGTTTCTAGGAATATCTCTCAAAAATCTGGGAACTCATTAAAGAATTAGAGTTCAGAGGGGAATTATTATAGGAAGCCACTGTCTACAAAATGTATTGAATGTTATTGACTAGTGTATAACATAGACAATATAAATGTGAAGCATACCTAGATGTGTATAAGGGAATCTTTTCCAACCAACACAAAACCAAAGTCAATAATCAATTCATTTAATTGGGGGAGGGGGAGAGGGGGGTAGTATATCCGTTAAAGAAAAACAGTGGTCAGGGCTGGACTGGAACTCAACTCTCCAAAAACTCAGTGCAGTTGCTCAAGTTCATTCACCCCTAACTGGAGAGAAATACTGCCATATTAATTTATAAAGGGAAAAGAGCTACTCCTCATTTACACAGTGTTACCACCAGCAAAAGGCTCTATTGCATTGACTAACTGTCACAGTAATTAAAGTGCTACAATACATAATGACAGTCTTCCTGAAGATGGTGAGTTATATTCCCACTCCCTGGATCTTTCTCAGTAGTAAGGACCTTGCCAGCATTCTTTCATCCCAGAGTGAGTTATATGTAACTGCAGAAGTAATTTCCTAAGAAAGAGTGTGAAGGGGGAGCAAGTCTTACAGAGGTCCTATGCAGGGATGGATGCTACTCCATTTTGCGTCTTTCTGCTGTCCTGTCCTTTGACCATTGGTCACAAAGGGATTCCTACCTTTGAAGTAACACATAGTGCATCTTCTACAGCTTCACTTAGACTCACCCTCCTGACAAATGATACATCTCTTTTTTCAATCAGCTCATGCTATTGGCCTCTGTAACATCCTAGAGAAAGAGGTGAAGTACTTTTAACAAACTTGCACAACTACAAAGGACAGTAAGGAAACAGAAAATGATAATTTGCTTTTGTAAGGAATTGGAAGCACTTTCATGATCTTGCAGCCCTGATTTAAACTCATTGCTAAAAAGCCAGAAGCCTGCCAGCTATAAAAGGCTTTGATTTTATTTTTTTGTGCACTTATCACAACCTCATTTTGTAAAGTGCCAAATAGATTTGTTAATTCATAACCCATCTTGATGCAGTGGATGGCAGCAGGGATGCTTTTGGGTTGGAGGGGTTAGTTTTAGTATAATAGGACATAATGTTCCATTCTATCTTTTTCTACTTTCAATATTTTAATTCATTCTATGAGAAAAAATTCAATGGTAATCTGTCAAGGACTGCAATTATTTTTTAAATTGGGATGAAAAAAGTGTGTGTATGTTTGTGAGCAAGGAAAATCATTTACATAATAACTGATGGTAATAACAACTCTCAGATACAGTATTTATACCCCATACCCTATCACTTGGTTGTAATTGTAAGATGGCTGCTTCTTTCTGTGCAGTACACCTAAAAATGCAGAAATTTTAATTCGCCATTTTTAGGCAACTATCAGACAGCAAATGTTGATACTGCTTTGTCCTTAAAAATTTGTAGTTATCAGCTGCCATCTGCAAGGTCTCTCAAACACAGAGTGGTTGAAAAACTCACGAGAAAACCCATGCTTGTGACTAATGGTGGTTCTCTAGGCTTATGTTGGAACCATTCAATCAGAACCATAGGTCTGTTGTGGGCTCTGCTAATGAACACAAAAAATGAGTATTTTTTCCTTACTCAATAAACTTATCCAGATATTAAACTTTTATAGAGACATAAATAAAGAATATATTTTAATATAAAAAATGTAAATGTTTCAAAATTAAATGTTTTACTCCAATAAGACAGAAAAATATTTTGTTTGTAAACCAAAACATGTCTTAATCCAGATTTTCTGTTTTCAAAGTCATCGACTGTACCAGATGCCAAATGAGAAATGAAAAATTAAAGAGAATATTTTTTTTTTAAAAAAAAGGGTCTCAAGATCTAGAAATTTTATAAGTGACTAAAAATTAAAGGGGTTTTTAGTTTTCCATTTTTACAAAAGGCTCCCTCCTAAAAAGGGGGGTTTGTGTCTACTTTAAGCACTATTTATTACAAAAGCTGAAAATGCATTTTTCCTGCTTTTTAGTGCATAACATCAAGTTTAACAGGTGATGAATAAGAAATTAGATGTCATTCATTCCCTTTGTCTTTCCAAATGCTGAAGACAGGATGGTCCTTGGTAGGCCTTTCAACAGCGGGAATGCATCCACTCAGGAAAGAACTTAAGCAGAAGTATAAAGTTAATGATTTATGCACATGCTTTTCTTAATATGCAGGTGGCTTATATCTCATAAGAATCACCATAATAATTTTTTCCTCTACCTCAAAATTTCATTTCATTTTCTGCAGTCCTATTCAGAGTCTCCATGTCACTCAGCCTTCATCTTCATGTACAGTTGGACTCCATAATTTTAAATGTCTTTTCCAACATAATTGAATCTGTGATTCAAAGGACAATGTCTGGCTCACTCTGTACATGAGTGAAGAGAAGATATTCCCCGATGCAGAGCCTTAGCCTCAGAGGATGTCAACTGTAGTGCTTATAAAACCCATTTGACCTGGAATGACCATTATCTTTAAGGAATATGCAACTAAAGTTATTATATTAGTGGTATGGTAGAAGTCCTTCTTTTTTCAGCTAGGCAGACTATTTACCATTGTAAGATAAATTAGACTCTAGATTTCAGCCTAGCTTTTTGACAGGTAGTGTTATTTTTATGGGATTTTCCACAGTTCAGCTGAAAAGGCTGCTCAGTATTTTGAGTAACCAACACTGCCTTCTGACAGCTCCAAAATTCACCACTTCAGTTTATGTTAAAATAATTTTTGCAATAGTAATCATCAACACTGAGGAAAATGAGTTTTATCATTAAATAATCACACCCTTGAGAGGCTGTAGGCACACAGCTGGCTCTCAGCTGGCCTCAAATAGCTGAAATGTAACTATTGCAGAGAAACGATGCTTCTTGCCTTTTGGTATAAATTAAAACTGAAATAGTAACAATTTTTTTCAGATCTATTTTTCATATATGTGTAAAGCTGCATGCCCATACCCACTAAACATGAAAGAAAGTACATCATGCCAATATACAAGACCAGATCAACCTATGTCATAAAGATGGTTCAGGGTTTGGTTTTCTCTGTTTGGTGAGAAGAAAGAAATACTGATGCCAGCAATATTCTTCCAAACACAATCAAAGAGTGTGCCTTTTGTACCAGGATTAAATGCCCAACACACAATATATCACATCCCAAATTTTGCCCAGAAACAAGAAATGTACTTGCTCGAATCCATACCTAATGTAACTAGGCAGAACCAGTGCTCAGTCAGAAAGGGGTATCCCAGAGCAGCTCCCAGAAGCCAGGATGGGGAGTGAGAAATGGCTGTGCCATAGAAGCTGTGCTGCCTCTCTGAAGCTACACAATAACCCTGTGGGGAGGAAGCACCTCTCTCTAAACAGTCCTCTGTCGTGCAAGAAAACTCCCCCTGTCTCTTCCCACTGCAATATTTCTCCATTCATCAGGATTTCCCCAGCTATAAGGAAGGAACACAAGATCAGGTGTCCAACAAGAGCAAAGGGCTCTGAAGGCACGATGCTTGTCAGGCTAGAAAAGCCTGTTGCTGTGTCCTCACATGTAGGCTAATTAGGCAGTCTCTTTCCCCCAAAACCTGTACCCTACACAGCTGCATACTTTGTTTCATGGACCTCCTGGTTGTCCTGAAGAGCCAAATTTACTACTGTTTTTGAACAGAGACTAGTGTGGGCCACCAGGCATGGGTGACAATAAGGAGAAGGTGACCATTGTTAGCTTTCTAGCCATTCTAATTTCCTAACCTCAACTAAATTTTCAGCAAGATTTACCCACCAGAATACACCCTGAAAATGAACCTTGGAAATTCCCATTCCAAAGGTAAAAAGGCAATGGCAGAGACCTGGTTAACAGTCCAAGTAGTAACACTGATCCGTGAGATTTATACAGTTCTGCTGCTGTTTCTGTTCAGGCTGCTGAACTTTACCTTTTCCAATATAGAACAACACAGTGTTGTTAATAATACACCTGTTCTGAAATTGCAATAAGGCTACCAAAGGGAATTTGATTTAACAAGAGATAATAATTTCCTGGAGGAGAATAAAGGCACCTGGCTACCTTCTGCTGTCTAAATTTAATATCAGCATTAATAACAACACCATCCCTCCCACCTTACATAATGCTTGCTTAATAATTCAATTATCCAGATAATCTTTTCACACCATTTATGTTTTTCCCTCTAACTAGATGCCTAATAACATTACTGTTTTTCATAAACACCCTGAAGCAGCACTCTTTTCGTACTGCAATGTTCCAGCAAAGGCACAGTGTCATGCTTTGCTTAACTGTGGAAACATCTATCTTACACCAAAGTGGTTTTGGTCAAGAAGCAGTGTCTAGCTACTCATTTAGGTTTTGTTCAGCAGGATATTTTGATTCATGCCCAAGGTTCAAGCCTTTGAAAAGTCCCACAAAGCCTTCTCTAACTTGTTAATAAAGATTAATTCAGTGCTTGAAAGATACACTCAGACTCTCAACTGCTGAATTAGGACTTTACTTTCCTAAGGTTCTGCCTTTTGGATGAGCAACATTATGTGTTGTTGGGTGGAGGTGTTTCTCTGACTGTGCATCACTGAAATGAGGACCTGCAGGTGTCCTTATGCCCTGGATATAGACCTTAATGTTTTCCCATTGAAAATTTTAAAAAAGAAAAACATCTTAATTTCATCATTTAGATCCTGTTACACCTCTCTGATACTCTCACTTCTGACAGTGAGTTGAAATCTAACCCTTCAAGAAAAAACTGCCTACACAGAAAACAATGTTGGACTGATGAACAATGCAATTGTGTTCCAAAATTTCCCAAATCAACATAAAGATTGCTTACAAATTGATCATTTTGCCAGTCCCATTTCTACAACAGCATGTTTTTGCAGGGTAGATTGCTTATTTGCTTCCTCTGCCGCATTAGAACATAAGCTTTTCTTTTGCGAAGTGTCCTGGCCATTACTTCCAAACAAACGAGTGCATTTGGACAACATCAATTTGTATGCTAATAGTATTGCTTGCAACTGCACCTATGCTAACACACAAGACCAGGTTATAGCCAATTCCCGTTTCTTCTCTTTTAAGATACTTGAGGAGTGATATTTCTAAAGATTATCAACTCTTTTCTCATTTCCTCTTCTCAGCATTGCCAAAGTCTATAATGTAGCTGCTTCAGCTTGTATTAAAAACATTCAGAAAACTCAGAGACTCCTAGCACACTCTCCTGACTTTTGTATGCAGCAAAAATTGTGTTTGCTTTAGGCAAACATATGCTTCCTGTTTATTAGTGCAAGCTTTTAGCACATTTGCTTCATCTTGAATAATGCTGACATTCTTTTTTTAGCATTTCAACCTGTCAGTAACCGTACTGGTGTTTCTGTCTTTCTCCGTGGTATGATAGCCCAGAAGATACCTTGGATGCTTAAGACTTTCATGGGAACCTGTCCAAACTACTCTGGGTGCAAGTATCCCAGCACTGTCCTGGAAATGTATGGAAACACTGTGTCTGTTCTCCTACACTAAGACTCCATTTCAGAACGTGAAGAATGACAGAAATGTTTTGTTTTAATAGTAACCAGAACTATAATTTAATTTGAACATGAGATGTAAAGCTGGAAACTGTTGTGGAGCTAGAATCAACTTTTGTAGTGAGATTTCTGACAGTGTAATGGTGGAGAAAATTCACCTGTAGAAGGCTGGAAAACATTCATATAAACAAAAACTTTCTCAGGAAGGTGAAATTGCACTTGTACAATGTGTTGAGTTTGTACAAGCTTTGGACAGCTTTCCCAATGACAGCCTATAAATGAATCTAATAAGAACCCAAATCGCCCTTTTTCTGGACAATATTCCTCAGTTTCTCTGTCACCAGTTTTTCAGATGGAACCCCTCTGACTCACTCTCACCTAGCTGGCCCCACTACTGTGGGTAAATTATGACCATTAGTCAAATTACAGATTCAAAATATAAGTCCACTTTCATGATAAAAAATATTGTGTATATATATCATTGAGGATTTCTCTTTTTGATATTCAACAAGTTGTTGAACATGAACTGAGTACCAATTTTGTCTGAGTCTGCAGCAGTAAGACAGGAGAAACAACCAGAGTAAGAGACAACGCTGAGGATCTGACATTCACACTACACTTGTTCTGGGACTTCTGCATCAGACTACCTGTAATCAATTCCCACAGACTGGATGTGTGTTAGTGGCAGGAGCACACAAGAGCACTGGCAGGCCTGTTTTATCTGAAAGGAACCCATTTCTCCAAACCTGCTCTTAATGTGTTAGCAGAAACACACTAAAGGGACTTGGTCAGACTTGTTTCAAAAGCACACTTCAGATCCCAGTTAAAATAGCAGTGTAGATGCAGACTTTGCTGCTTGCTGGACAGAATTTAGGTGATGCACCTTCTGCTTTCTAGCTGGCAGTCAGTCCTACATACTCCAGGTCTACTCCATTTATTTCAGTTTTCTGCCCTCCACTCAGCACAGTCTGCATACTAAAGCTAGTGAAAAGCTTATTTAATTGCTGAGGGACTTCTCCTTTTGACTTAGGAACAAAAGCATATTGGTACCAATCTAGTATTTTATCAGGAGAGATGTGATGCATAGAAACCAGTAATGGAAAGCAAAAGTTGGGAACATAGAGCAAATGAAAATGTATAATATTTACAAAGCCAGATTCCCTTGCTGAACAGAAAATCATGAACTTCTCTCCTCTTGATAAAAATGACTAAAAATATAGGATTAATTTCTTCCAAGCAAAAAAACCTTACTGAAAATACATTTCAGCAGGAAGCTTTGCAATTTTACCTAACACAATCCTAAAAAACACCACAATAAAAATTTTAGTGATCAAAACCAAACACAAATTCTTATCTTTAAAGTTCCCTAAAAATCTATTTGTAGTTAGCTGAAAAGAAAATTTAAAAAAAAAAAATGAAAACTGAAAAAATAAAAGAGCCTCTGGGGTTTTTGCAGCTGTAATCACATAAAAAACTGTGATTAAGAAATTGCATGTTTGAGATTGAAAATGCAAATTATTCATATTTGTCTAAATCATAACTTCAAATGACATTGCAGTCTTCTTGCTATTTTATGCAGTACTTATGTTACTGAGTCTGTTTTTCCTGTCTCTTTTCTTTTTCTATTTTTTAAGAGCCTTTTATTTCCTGTTCTTGCCTTGTCAGGTAAAATTTTCATTGCTTTCTTCTGAAAGGAGACTGCAAGATGTTCACAGTAATCAAGTGTAATGGGGCATTTTCTTTGAACATTTAAAGATGGAGGCAGCACAAAAGGAAATAGAAAACAGCGGCAAAAAAGGCTGGTCAGCTTCAGCCAAACAGAGGATGAGTCAGCTGGGACCTCTGAAATACTCTCCAGTGCCATGACCAGCTCCATCCTAAGCAGGGCATAACAAACACCAAAGTAAAGGGAATGCCCACTTCCTCTGGGAGTCAAATATATTCAGGTTCCTCCTTTCATTTTAAGGACATTTTAAGTAAAAAACGGTGTGAAACAGCACAGTCCGAATTTTAACTTTTTTCCTTCACTTTTATTTGTACCACAGTAGCATAAATACATTCCCCAACATGTCCAGCCACACTTAAAATCCAACCTGTAAGGTTTTGGTCCATTTTTTAAATACTTGGTACTTGGCTCAGTAGGTCACAAGCTTCCCAGCATCTGTTTTCTCTGAGGAAACTAATCCCTGGTCCCAAAAGTGAAGGTTTTTTTGGGAAAGTTACTGCACAAAGATCTGGTGGCCAGAGTGGAAAAAGCAAAAGCAGTAACTGCTAAATGCAGTCCTGCTCTGGACTTAACAGCAGAGCTCTTCCCCACCTCTTTCTGTGCTTGCCACATGCCCTCCAGGCAAAAGCCATGGAGTCAGTCCTTGAGGTCACCTACAGTTTTGTTGGCCCCTTGTTCCTGTCCTTCTGGAACTGATATCTAACTAGTACTGTTGTTCCTCCTCCAAGTTTTGGATACAAACACACATTTCCAGGAGGATTCTCTTTGGTGTAAGATATCTTTTAGGCTCTGAATTAATTTCTATCAGATGTTACAAAAGTAATCTCAGTATTTTGTCAACTGTACATGGTACAAAACAAGCTCAGCAAAATATTGCCTTACCCAGGCATGATGAAAGGCTCTGGTCCTCCTCTTTTCCATTTGCTGTAACAGATGTCACATAAATGAGTGGTCAAAGAACAGTCCTGAGTGAGCCTGTCTTGGGATTTCAGATATCATAAAAGTAACTCAGACTCCTTTAAGCATGGCCTTTTTCACTTAATAACTGTTTCTTTGAATTTATGAATCACACGTGTGCCAAAAATGTTGATATGAATTTTTATGGTAATACATATTTATTTATACATACACTTAGTACTCTTCAAGAATAGGTAGGTGTATTTACCACTAAATCAGTGGGGCTAATTTTATATTCTGGATCTACTCTAAATGCTGTCAGAGAAGTTCTCTGCATGTGAGAGAATTGACAGTCAAAAGATTTTTAGTTGTATTTTTTTTATTAATTCTTATCTACTTGCAGCATTGATGCATCTATTTCATTAGTCAGGAACCTAACTAGAATTAAATCATGCTTTCTTGTTGACATGTCAAATGTGAAAACATAACTTTCCTTGGTGCCCAGCAAGATCCTGGAGCAGATCCTCCTGAAAGCTATGATAAGGCACATGGGAAATCAGGAGGTGATTTGTGGCAGCCTTCATGGCTTCCCTAAGAGCAAATTGTGCCTAACAAAGTAGGTGGCCTTCTATGACAGGGCTACAGCAGTGATGGATTTGGGAAGAGCAACTGGCATCATCTCTCTGGACTCATGCACAGAATTTTGTACTATCCCACACATCATCCTTGTCTCTGAACAGGAGAGACATGGATTTGATGGGTGGAGCAGTCAGTGGATACCAGTGATGATGGGCCCCCAAAGGTCTAGTGTTGTTTAACATTTTTGCCAGTGTCAATGACAGTGCAATTGAGTGCACCCTCAGCAAGTTCACAAATGACACAAAGCCATATGGTGCAGTCAACACACTGGAGGGAAGGTATGCCATCCAGAGGGACTGAACAGGCTTGAGAGGGGGGTCTGTGCAAAGCTACTGAAGTTCAACAAGGCCAAGTGAAGGTCCCACAACAATGCAGGTCAGGAATCAGGTAGCGCCACACATAACTAGCTGCACTTGCCTGTCAAGGAAAAAGGCAGGCTGATGCTATTTGCAGGGTGTTGTGCTTAAAGCAGAGCTCCTTCCTTGGAGCTCATCTCCCTGTGAACACAGCGAGGCTGTTTGGGAGTAGCACTGGCTTATGTCCTACCACCTGGGGTGGGTGATTCCTGCACCTCTCTGGCTCTCCCAGTCAGAGCTGAATTCCTACAGTTCTTGTCAGCAGCATAGGCATCCCTGTGCACACCATCCCAGTGATAACCAGAATCAGAGAGCACGTATTACCCATGTGGATGCTAAGGTGTGCACGATTAGAAGTGCTGAGAACAATTATGGCCTGTATTTTCAGCACAGAGTGCAGTGAGTGAGCTTTTCAAAAGGCTGGGACTGAAATATAACAATTTCTAGGATATCTAGTGTAAAACTAGTTTATTTTTTACGCCAGAAACTGGAGGATCCTTTTACTATCCCTCTCAGGTTTTCTCATCTAGTTTTAAGCTTGTTGTTGTAATACTGAAGGCTCATCATTACAGGGTCTGATGCAGCCTTAGTCTCTAATTATCACCTAAAATGCTGTGTGGTTGAAGAGGTGCAGGGTCAGTAGGCACAGATCTTACTGAAAGGACAAAACTATATTGAACAAATTGCTTTTATTATACCTTTTATTAACCTGACTCAACTACCTCCAGCTCCTTTTCCAAGACAAAATTTCCTATACTTACAAGTTTCTCAAGTAATATCAAACTGATGGCAAATTGTATACACATGTTGCTGATTGAATCCTTTGAAAATTGGTCCTTAATATGAAGACTTTACATTGTAGGAAATTTAAAAAATCCAGTCAAAGAGTTAATAGAATCAGAATACATCTATTAATTTCTTTCTCTGAGTTTGTAGCTTATTGAGGGAATATCAGGCATACACCAGGCCTTTGCTCTGGGTGCAAAAGAAATGTGCAATGCAGGCTTTCTCTCTGTTCAATAATTTTAATCATTTCAATATTTAACACTGTATTTTTGAGGGTCATATGTGCTTCAATAATTAGTGTGGCAAAATGAATTTATTTTACAATTAGAGAAGCTCTTGTTTCACCTTTCCTGAGATGGATCCTCATTAAATTTACGTTTTTATTTACGGATAGTCCCACTCCATTAGATATAGAAGACATTCCCTCGTCCACCAGGGTATTTTTAAATGACACAATATATCCAAGAAGATCTAAGAAAATGAATACGTCCCAAAATATACCTGGTTGTTGTGGGAATTTTGGGTCCAATTTTTCTAACCAATAGAAAAACTAAGTGGTAGAAGTACCTGCTACTCATGAAAAGCAAAATCCTTCTTAGCACAGCCAAGGCCCCCCAGCACTCTCTGGCATTCACCGAGCTCCCATGAGAGTCTCTTGCCTCCTTCTCACACTACAGACAGGATCCCCTTACTCTTTTTTTCTGAATCCCAGGCTTTGAGTGAAGACATAGGATAGTAATTAACACTTCCTCGGGAACAGATACCTGCTATATCATATTAAAAGGCACAGAAAATTTGCTCCTCTCAGCAGGTACACTGCGAGTCACCCATACACTGGCCATTGGCTCCCTCTGGCTGAGCAGGAGGACACAATGACTGTGACACAGGTTAACACAGTTTTACATGATGATTTCCTCCTTATCCCAGTTCTCATGAATACCTTAATCACTAATGTCATACAGCTCAGTGATCTGCTCCTGCCTTCCCAGAAGTGCCTCTACTCCGTCAGCCTGGGCACTTCTTTCTCAGCTCTCTCTGACCTTTCCAAACAGTGCCTATTTTCTTAACCTATCTTTACAAGATAAATAACTCTTATATTTCATGAGAGCTAACATTTAACATTCTTCTTTCTTTCTGCAAGACATTAAACATAGAATTAGCAAGTCCAAATAACACTTGAAATATTTCCCAAAAAGGAGAGGAATTAAAACTTTGATAGGAATATGCTCAGAATTTCTGAGAAATTAAAGATATTTGAAATAACAGAAACACAAAATGATTTACTGCTCCGCAACTTAAAATCAGTCTGGAAACACAGAAGGATAGTTGGTTATATTTTATCCCTTCAGGGAAAAAGCCTTCAAAGGACAAGCATCTGTTTTTCATCCTGTTCCTCCTAGTACACCCTCAATTTTTTGTTTCATTTTGTAAAAGCCATTTATTGTATCTTCACTTATTCTAAGAAAGTGTCACTGTAAAATTCTATATTTTAACATTCTCTTAATTCAGCCCTGATAACATCAGCTGTTCATAAGCAAAATCTCCCCTGCAAACTTGCACTACTCAAACCATGGAAGTCAGCAACAGAGAACAGAACACTCCTTCATTTCTCAGGTCATTCCTGGAGCTAAATTAGCAAAACTTTTGGTAGTGGGTGAGCAAAATTAGAGACATCTATTTTCCTTTTACTCCTCTTGAACTGTTTGAAATGAGAAGGGGTTACTGCTGCATTGAGGATGCTTGCAACAGGGGATTTAGGGAAACAGGGCTGCCAGCTTTGGTAAAGGCATTTTGCTGAAAGAGAGCATTGTGCAGCAGGAACTATCTCATCACTCCTAATGTTTTGGATTTATTGGATGTAATATGTGATTAATATGTATTATTGCCTTATTTCAGACAGTAATAAAATATTTCATGGCTAGTGACTGCACATCAATAGATGCATATAAACCACGATTATAGACAGTCTATCAAGCCAGAAACTGATAAACCACTAATTGAGAAGTCTATTTATTATTCATTTGTACAGCACTTAGAAATGAAACCTTGAAATAAAGCATGACTAACTTCCATCACAGGGTGTTAATCACCATCAGAGCTAAGACCAAACAGAATCTTCATGGCTGATAGTGCCTTGATGTTTGTATCTGCAGAAAACTTTGGGTTTAATTTTAGTCCTGTCATAGAAAAGATACTACCAGTCACTGTTGCATGTTCATGTTGAATAGATCTTACTATGCCTGATATAAATGCTGTAATTTCTTTGTCATAGAGTTTAATACTGAATATAAAACAGTTCTGTTGAGCTATCAAGTATGACTTAATAGAACATTACTGTTTTTATTGAAAATTATGTCTTTTGCTAATTGCTTTTCATTAAATTTTTATCATCAGTAAGGGAATATTACAGTTTTCTAATAAAACAAAGGAAATCTTATTTTCCTGGCTTGCTTTTTACCACAATTTGGACCAATTCAAAAAAGTCCCATTTTCCTCTAAGATGACATTGTATCTCCAACCAGTAGATACAATGAACCAATGAGTAAACTGATGCAAGTCATGAGCAGATCAATGCGATTCTGATTCACAATAAATTCCAAAGCAAAGTCGAAAAGGTATTTTTAAGAGAAGAAAAAAGCTTCCCTGATATGATGCATGAATTTGCTGCAGCATTTCTGAAGTCAGCTAACAATTAGTAGTCAGCAGGCCAAGAACAGTTTTTAAAAATTGCTGTGCTCCAGGAACAATACATCATCTCCTCCTACTGTTGGTCAGGTCTGTGATGCTGATATTACAAGACTGATGATTTCTTCGGTGTATGGCTATACCAAAGGGCAATGAACAGAACATTGACTGGCATCATTAGAGATCAGGACTAGCAGAAAATGTTTAGACTTAAATTACATTTGAAACACGTCCAGCTTACCCTTGAATCTTCAGGACTGCATATGTTATTGTGAGAAAGAGACAGGCTACAGAAACCAGTATTCAGGCAGCCAGCTTCAATACATTTGACCCTACTAACCAAAGTAGCTTAGCAATAGCAAGTAAAGAAACTGGGCAATTCAGAGCTGGAGTTTCACTTAGGTGTTCCACATCACCCTCAGAAAAACTCATCATCAAAATATCACCATTCTCCCTTAACATAATGAGGTATATTGGACACCAAATAAGTGGACATGGCTGAAGTCTGTAGCCTCAGACACCTTGCCCCCTAAATGGAACACCTACATTTCCTATAAAGTCAGTGACAGAGACTGACACCTCTGAAGACCTCTGGAAATAGATCTGGAACCAAGTCAAGACATTTCTCAGGAAGCTGTTCCTCCCTGGTGTTTTTGAGGGAACCAATAGACAACAGTAGACACCAGTCACAGACTCAGAGAATCCAACTGCTTCATCATCTGCTCAGAAAAGGCACCTTGAGGAAGAGGACAAGTCTTTAAAAAGTCAACAGAGGCAGAAATACCCTGCTTGTGTTTGTTTCATCATTTGATGATTAGAATGCTTGTGTGAGAAGTAGGGGTGATGGATTTTAGTCTTCCTCAGCTACACAGGTAGGAGGAGAGGTAACACATGAATAGATCTACAGAAGACATGAGGTAAGTAATGTCTGAAGGTAATTCCTGGCCAGCAGTAAACAAGAGTGAGTCTCACTTATATCAAAAAGGGAGCAGAACTGGGATTTCTGTCTTGCTGTCTGGAGTGTGTCGGCTTTTTATGTGATGCTAGCTGTGGGAATATGCAAGGACAGCCTGTTCTGTGGGATAACACTGGGTATCCTTCCTCTCTGGGCAACAGACGGCCTTGTTTAATTTTTTCTTCTCTCACTTTTAGCTTGTGCAAAGAAAGCCCATTTCCAGCTGTTTAATGTAGAGGTGGCTTTTATTCCAGCTCTTCTTCACTTGAGTCTTCAGGGTATTTGCATATATTTTGGCCAAATTGTATTTCAGCTCACTTGTCCACAGAAGGCAAAAATGTCCACTTACACCATTTCCACCTGCTGAGCTTCAGTTGCAAAAGAAATCTGTACGTCAGGTATGCTCTCCCCATATAATGGGCTTTTCTGCATGTGCATTGGCAATCTATGATGGCCAACCACAGGGTTTTCAAGAAGAGAAACTGTCTCTTTCTGTAGACAGGTTTCTCTGGTAACTTCTGTATGTTTTAAATGTGTAAATCCCAATCTAGCAGGCTGAAATCTTTCAGCAAGTGTGTGTTAGTGATCATAGTATTGCTTGTGCTTCTCACCAGAATCTAAGTGTTCAATTTTTGTTACACACCAAAACTGAAGCCTCTGAATTCCTTGGACTTAGCTCTAAGCCAGCATTCATTAGTTAAGCAGCTGATGTGCTTGTGCTACATGCCAAAGGTCGACAAGAGAAGTGTGTTGCAACAGTCACACTTGTCTGCTCTTTGAACAGAATTATCACTGAAGGGGATTTACCAGTGAATTTGATTGTTTTCCATGTAAGATCAATAAGCACAGTCTAGTCCCTAACAGGCTTTTTGAAGTCTCTACTTCTCCCCTATTTGAGGGTACAAGCATGACTTTTTTCCCCAAAAAATTGTATCATATTCTCTTGTTAGCTTTATAATCCAAGGGGGTTTTTTGCAGTTTCTAATTCATTTCACTCAGATTGGAGATGGAGATATCATTAAGCTTGAGTGAAGGTTTCTTGAGAACTAGACAAAAATTGCAGACTGAGAGATAAATTTCTGTGAAAAGTAAAGAAATTGTGTTCTAAGAAAAAGATTGTTTATTTCATTTTTATTCACATTAACAATTTAAATTTTGCAGGTGAATAATGTTCTAGGAAATTAGTGCATGCTCAGTATTGTTCAGCAGTCTGTGGGTAAGTGCATTTTGATTTCTTCCTATGGTGGAAAATGTGTATGTGAGGACATTCAGCAGTTCCTTATCCATTTATACACTTACTACAATTCTCACCAACTGTGTAGATAACTCTTGTTCTCTTTGTCATTTGGCTTTATGGCTCCTTTTTTAACATTTCCTCTTTTATGATGATTCAGATGTGGTTGCTTGGGTGCATAAATACCTCAAAAGTAAATAGTAAAAATATGCCCTAATATGTAATATGTAACAACTGCATTGAACTGTCACAGCAATTACACCTTAATGTGCTTTACACCTGTGGCTTTTTAACAACAAACTTAGTTGAATACATTAACAATGAAAAGTCTGCTAACATGTTTTAAACTGTTCTCTTTTATGATTTCTATTATAGCTCAGTGTTCTCTAACTAGTCTAACCATTCAGGTGGATATTTCAAGTCTGAATGTGAATTTTCCTAATACATCATAATTACAGAACCATTAAATAATGTTTTGATCACCCATAGAGAAAGTAATATACAGGATTCCTGATTTCTTGCTTCTTACATATTTAGTCACAATACATAATATATTAGTTTGAACAAAATATAGGTGCATCCATTTTTGTTTATTGTATTTTAACTGAAAGCTTCTGAGAGGACTGTTTGAACACCGCATGCAATAGTCCATCTAGAGTAAGGTAACTTTTTCTAACGCAGTGGTAGTAAGATGGTATTAAACCATAAATAGTGTTAAGAGCTGGGAAAAGACAGCTGGATCAAAGGTATTTGAACATTTTTTACATTTTTTTTAGCAGTATCCCAGTTTCTAAGATTTTCACTTGCACAATACCCTGTTTCCGAACATTTATGTTCAGTGTGTGCCCCTGAACATAAATGTATTATTTATTAAAACCACTTTTCCCAATAATATATCCCAGAGAGTAAATATTACTAACAGATTGTAATTCTAGCTGACTTTCCTATAGGGTACCATTCCAGAAAAACATTTATCATGTGACTAATTGTGAGCAAAATGTGCCCTATTGACACCTTGTTCCTAAGGTTTGAATAATTCTCCAAGGTGAATGAATTTAGTATTCTGTATCTCATAGAGCCTGATACAATCCCTTTTGTAACTTCTGAAAAATTCTGTACAGCAGATTTGAATTGTGGTTTTTATTATTTTTTTTCTTAAATACCATAACTCCTGACCAGGAGAATCGAGCAAAAGTAGCTAATAAGACAGCACTGGTGTTCAAAAGCAGCAAAGTCAGCAGATAAAATATGTGGAATCAAGATTTTGGTCTATTTTTTTAAGCAGTAAGTACTGAGAACTTTCCGTCTTTTGTGTGCATAAATAGTTATCCTCTTTGTTTTTCTTTAGTTGACTTTCTAAGAGTTGGATGTGCAAGAATTCTAACTGAATGAAAGAAAAAATATATTGATATGGATATCAATATGGATATGGATGATGTGATAGATAGAGATGAAGTGATAGAAGAGAGAGAGAGAGGTTTAAACATAGACTCAGGTAAACCCTAATATAAAGGTAATAAAGAATCATCTGGGGAAAAAATAACACACACCAAAGAAAAATTACATGGGTGATTTTCCTAGGTGAAACCAAACCAATGTTCTTTACCAACAGATGCAATCTAAAACACAGATGTCCTTTTTTTTTTCTCTGATGAAAGAAAGTGAAAGACAAAGTTTAAGAAATAATTAAGTAACTAGGCCTCAATTCAAGTAGTTGAGTCGTTTCCACAGTGCTAGATGGAAAGAACTCACAAGTTTATAAATTAGTTAACACCTCTTATTGACAGATCCTGCTTTAATACTGTAATCTGTTATTCTGAAAAGAAAAATTAAGCTTCCAGCCTCTTGTGCATGCTTTATATTCAATGAATTAGTTTTTCCCCAAACTGTGTAGTACAGCAGAGTCCAGATCATGACAGAATTAAGCTCTTGGCTGTAATCAGATAAAGGTGTAAAGTATTATGTTTGTGGTGATTAATGTGCACCTACCATTGGATAAAATAAAACCAATCACAGAATTTAGCTCCCATATTTTTTAAAAAAATCATCCTTACAATCATTCTGGCACAGATTGACAAGCACTATGAATTCCCATGCCCAGCAATAACTATCTTAGTTTTCCTTTGTCCTTTCACTGTTCCCTGAAACTCACCTTTCTATCCCTTCACTTTCCCATTTCTTAGCACTGCCTTTTAGCTGTAAAGTCCATCATTTTTTAACACTCCATTATTTCATGAAAACATTCTGATCATAAATCTCCATAGGTTCAGAAACTTAGTGGTGGGACAGTAATTTCTATTTCTGTTGGAGACAATTTTGAAGAAATAGATAATACTGGACAACTTGGTGAGTTGGGCTTTCAACTGTAGTGCTCAGGAGGCTGCATACAAAGTGGCAACACTCACACCATTGCCACTGGGCAATAAACTGGGGGATAAGCCAGGCCAAGCCGAACAGCAAAAAAAGTTCCTTGATGCCTCTTGACAAAAACAACAGAAGACTAACCACCTCAAGTGTATGTATGCCGATGCACCCAGCGTAGGGAACAAGCAGGAAGAACTGGAGCTTTGCACCCAGTCAGAAAGCTGTGATATCACAGGAATAACTGAAATATGTGGGGCAACTCACATGACTGGAGGATCATGATGAAAGGCTAGAGGATGTTTCATAAAGACAGGCGGGGAAAAAAGGCAGAGGATTTTTACTTTATGTTAAGGAGAACCTTGAATGTATATGAGTTAACCACAGCAAATATGGAAGCCCTATTGAATGTGTCTGGGTCAAGGTCAGAGGGGTCATCTCCAATGCAGATGTTACAGTAGGCATCTGTTACTGACTTCCACACCAAGACAAAAAGGCCAACAAAGCAATACTTGGGTCACTTAAGCAAGCTTCAGGTCAATAGAACGCAGTTCTTATGGGTGACTTCAAATACCCAGACATTTTTTGGAAGAACAATACAGTAGTTCATATGTCCTCCATCAGGTTCCTGGAATGAATAGAGGAACATACAAATCCTCATACAAATCTTAGATGTACCAGCTGGGAATGAGTTACTCCTGGACTTATTACTCACGAACTTAACCTCTTTGTAATATCTCAGTTAACATTAGCCTTGAGTGTCGTGATCACAATATTGTGGAATTTGGAATCCAGGTGAGCATGCTGAAGATTAGTGCTAAGACAAAGGTTTTAGACTTTAGAAGACCAAACTTCAGCTCACTCAGAGATCTGTTGAGAGGAATTCTGTGGGCAGCTTTAATGGAAGATAAAGCAGCTGGGTGTGCTGGGATTTTTTCAAGAATGCTCTTCTGGAAGCACAAATGTTCCTCCTCTTTAAAGGGAAGAGCAGCAGGCAGAGCAAGAGACCCCCATGGCTTAACTGTGAGCTTCTGAGTTTGTTCAAAATCAAAAGAGGAGTGGACAAAAACCCATTGAGAACTACAATAACATTACCCCAGGGCATGCAGAGATGTACTTAGAAAACAAAAGCTAAGATCAAATTGAAATTGACCAGACACATTAAAAATTAAAGGAAAGGGTTTTTCAGGTACAGGGTTTTTCATAAACAGCAAGCAGAAACAGAAGGATAATATTGGCCCACTGTTAAACAGGAGAGGTGAATTAGTTGCCAACAATGCTGAAAAGGCAGAGGTTCCCTACACTTTCTTCACCTCTGTCTTTACCAGCACTCCTGGGCCCCCAGCCTTGGGAACAAAAATCCAACTAGATGCAAACCCAGACCAACCATCAGTGACAAAAGAGATGATGTGTGAACTACTACAGGAGCTTGACCTCTACAGTGGATGTGACCTGCCAATATCCGTCTGAGGGTTTTGGTAGAGATGGTTGATGTTCTTATTAGGCTGCTCCCCATAATCTTTGAGAAGCCATGGAGATTGGGGGACATCCCAGAAGACTGGAAGAAGACTAATGTCACTCCCATCTAAAAGACGGGCTTGAAGGAGGATCCAGGAAACTATAGACTCATCATTCCTACTTCAGACACTGGGAAATTTATTAAATTAATCAGCCTGAGGGCTATCAAGAGAAAAATGAAGCATGTGATTGGGAAAAGCATCATGGATTCACCAAGAAAAAACTGTGCTTGACAAACATGATTGCCTTCTACAAAAGTTACCTGATCAGTTGATGTGGGCTAGTGGTGGACATTGTCTACCTGGATTTCCCCAAGGCTTTTGATACAGTTTTCCACATCCTCCTCCTAGAGAAACCAGTGACTGATGTGTGACAGTCTAGACTAGAGGTCCATGCAGTGAGTGGGGAATTGGCTGAAGGTCACACTCAAATGGTGCTGGTAAACTGTCTCCTTTTCAAACTGGCAGCCTGTCATAAGCACAGGTCTTCATGGATCAAAATATTGAACCCAACACTGTTTAATATATTCACAAATACTCTGGATGATGGGATCAAGTGTACCCTGATGAAGTTTCCCAATTATACCAAACTGAGTGGCGAAGTGGACACTTCAGAAGGGAGATCCATCCTGCAGGAAGATGGGGAGAGGCTGGAAGATTGGGCTAGCAAGAACCTTTTAAAATTCAACATAGACAAGCATAAAGTCTTGCACCTGGGAAAACATAATCCAGGAGTGCAGCACAGACTGGCATCTATCCAGCTGGGGAGCAGGTATGTGGAAAGGGACCTAATGAAGAAAGTGCTTGCAGCTCTCATAACCTACAGGTCAGATCATGAGCCTTTTCCTGTTTTTTACTTGTGAGGAAAAACTGAAAAGGAAACGTGCTTCATTATTTACTGCATTGCAGTGACTAACTTTCTTTTTCCCTACTTCATGAATGAGTCTCATTAGAGATGAACAAAGATAATTCACATATTTTGAACTATAAATAAAAAGCAGTACCATCTTTCGTGCAATTAATGATTGAATGGTGGGGGGGAGGGGGGCGGGTCAAGAGTAAAAAGAATTGAAAGAAAGTCAGGCACAGAGTGCCCTCTTTTGGGCAAAAGGGGGCAAGGACATGAAAGAAGCCAAAGGTGCTTTTTTTTTTAATATTGCAGTCACAATTTCCCAGAACCTGGAAGGCAAATTCATGCTTTATTCATACAAAAGCTAAAATGCTGACTAGAATGAACACCCCAGTTAGTCAGAGATCAGCCACTAACCAAATATCATCTTGTAGATTCAAACACAGTCATGCTACAGTACAGGAAGGGAATTATAAAACCAAGACCTGAGCAAGCACTGCAAAAATGAGAGAAAGGAAGGTCAGCAAAAGCAATGATAAAGCAACTGCCCTGAGCAAAGAACATAATAATACTCACAGTGTCCTAGAGATCTTAAAGAACTTTATAATTCAAAATATTTCATTACACCATGTATACATTTTTTTCAAAGATTTTAGACTTCAATATTACCATTTAGTTTGAGTTCTCCAGAATCTTGTCAAGCTTGAAGATAGGAGTTATGTTTCATTGGTTGTGAAGAATGTCAAAGAAAGAGTAAGCACTATGATCAAGGTATTTGTAAAAGCAGCTTTCACATGTCCAATCTTTCTGCTGTCAGGATTAATTGAGAAAAGCCAGTCGTTTCTCCCCATGGAGAGCTGAGCACAAGTTGTGGAGACTCACAGCTGTCACAAGCCTATTTCCATGCACTCTGTTCCTGGTCAGTGGCTTGTGAGATAAGAAAAAGCTTAATTGTCTTGGTACCACATGGGTCTGCCCCAGAACCCATGTGCTCCAGCAGGTTCCTTCAGCACACAGCAGGATGGGCTTTAAATAGTTGCTTCTGTGGCACAGGTTCAGAAAGAGATATGTCTTATGAAATACAGGTCTAGCACTAGCATCAGACATTTGCTGCATTTGAAAGCTGTTCTTTGGAGCCAGCTTTTAACATGAAAGATGAGTGAGGAAAGAAAATAAAAGGTTGAACAAACATAATACATAATTAATATGTTGGAGGAAAGTATATCTGATAGATGTAAGGCTGATGACACTCCATGTCCTGTGGTTCAGTTGGTAGTGAGGCTCAAGACGTATTCCCAGCAGGGACAAGCACACAGAACATACACCTCATCCATACTTATATGCACAACTGTATACATATTTACACATACACACATATAGATACATGGTCAGCCACGCAGATCACAGGCAGACACTGAGAGCACCAAAGGCCTCATCCTGCTTCCCTGTCTCTGATCAAGAAGAATAGAATCCTTTAGTAAGAATACATGTGTGTGTTTTTGTGGGTGTCAGTGGCTGATCTTAGACAGTCTGCCAAGTAGCTCTCCCTTGATCTCAGCTTTCCCAGTTACTGGAACCTGGACATATGAAATTCCAAAACTATGATCCCACTCTGGTTCCTAGTACAGATCATCACACTTGCATGCACACAAACACACACACAGATGTCTGGCCCTTCTCAGTTCCAAATAGCCACCTTTCTGCACTCTAAGTCATCTCTTAGAGTTACACAGGCACTCTTTTACTCACAGCAAGTGAATCCTTTGCCCCTGTGTCACTTTACCTTCTCACCAGCTTGATCTTTCTTAGTGGTCACACACCCACTCACTACAGTCACTGGTACCATAGACATACAGGTGCTCTAACCCATGGTCTGACTCCAGTTGCTGCACTCACACCTCCATGCACACACATACACACAGAATAAAGAGTCACTGACACAGGGAAGAGGTAGAAAGGAATTTAATGAGAAAAAAGGATGGACTGCTGATCAGGCACAGGGCATGGCCAGATGTACACGCTGACGAGACCATGATTTACACAAAACAAATCCTTTTGACCTGCTTACCCCCTCAAATTTCCCATTCTTGTTCTTTCCCATATCACCGTATCATTTCCCTTTTTCCATTCAGTTCCATCTCCAAGTCCTGTGAGATGCCAAACCACCTCTCCCCTGCATCACACAATGTGTCCTGCCTGTGGGCAGCAGCCCTCTTAGTCCAAAAGACAATTCAGAAAACTGCTCCAAATGACTACTGGTGATGGATTTCACATGTGGACACAGGAGCTGCAGCTTGGCTGGGGCAGCTCTGGGAGAGGCCCAGACAGAGTGGTGGTTCCCCAGGAATCCTCAATTCAAGTTCATCCCTACCTACCATTGTTCCCCTGTGCTCCTCTGCGCTTGTGCAAGTGGGCCTTGGATGGGTTGATGTCTCCTGGGATGTGTCTGGCAGTAGCTGGGCAAAGTGTTATTTGGGGTCCCCCTACCCTATTCATATTCTAAGCTTTTATCATATCCCTGACAGCACACAGCCATGCTACTCTTCAGAAACTGCAGTTGCCATTTTACATAGCACTAGTTTTGAAATCAGTGATGTCTTAGTATTTGAGTGTGGCCAGTTCCTCACTTGAGACATGGCGGGGACTCAAAAGATCATTTTGGTGCTCCCAAACTCAGAATGGAACTAGTCACGGTAAAAGCCAGGGTGTTAACAAGACAGCAGAGACTTTTCTAAGTCCTTGCTATATCGTCTGAAATCTCTTTCTACGTCATTTCCTTTATGGCTCTATATCCCTCCTCCACTCCTCCATAGAGCTCTCACCCAGTATGGACACAGTGTACAATGTCACCAGGAGTTTGCTAGGAGTCTGGAGCACCCTGGTGCACCAGCACCCAGTCCAGAACACCAACATCTCTCAACCAGGGTCAGAGCACTGTGCTAAAACAGCTACAGTTTTGCCCCAGTGCAATAGGTAAATGCAGCCTGACTTAGCCTGCTCTTAGCAGGATTCAAGTCTTGATTTACGCACATAAGATATATTGGATGAAATGAGAAAATGCATCTGACAAAAAAGGGGTTGTTTCTCTTGTTCCATTCTGATTGACAGCCTGATCACTCCTCATTTGAAAAGGTGGAAGTGAAACTTTAAGATGGCACCTGCACTGTAACAAATGTATTTTTATGATCTCCTCAGGCAAGCAAGTTTGTGCAGGCTTTCATGCACAGCGAGCCAACTCCTTTACCCTCTGAAGTTATTAGGAGTTGCTTGACTTTAAATGCTCACTCATGGTAATGGCTGTTCTGCATAATAATCTACTGCAGAAAAAATAAACACTTAAGGGACTGTTTGTAGCTTTGTAATGTTATTTACTAACTAAACAGTCATATTTTCTATAACAAGTGCCACTTCATTGGGTGCATATGTTCTTGACTCAAAACTATGAAGCAGATTTAATTCAACACCATATGGTATGATGTGAACTTATGCGCTTTTTTACCATTTTAAAACTGCAATTATATTGCAGAAGGTGGGGTTTATTCCCTGACATATGTTAATTTCAAAGGACAATTCACCCAACTTTCTTCTCTTAGATTGATTTCCAGATATCAACTTATGCCTTTGTTCTGTCAGGCAAGCCCTGTCAGAGAAATATTATTTGGAGAAGGAAAGGAGAGTATGGTTACCAAAACAACTGGTATGCATAGAACTATACCAGCTGGGTTTGCAGTCATTCCTTTTCTGGTTTGTGCCCGCAGCAAAATGACAGCTGTACAAATGTACTAAGCAGTCCCTATTTTCAGGATGTGCTGAACTAATAATTCAGTCCTAATGAATATGTCATTGGAATCTAGCAGCCTGTTTAGATTATTGCTTCCACTATTACAGAGGAATTGAAGGCAGAGATGATAAGGCTTTAATTTGCAGTGCATAAATATCATGTTAAGGGCATGGAAATGGCAGTGGGTGGAGTGAATGTATGGGTTTCCTATGTTCTCTGAGAGCTCTGAAAACACAGATATAAATACCTTTTCTTCCTTTATTATAAGGTTTATACTTAGTGTTGGCAAAAACATTAAAACATATTTTTAACATTTTCAGTTAATGCTATGCTAGATCAGTCTTGAGTATTATGCAGTATGCCTGAAAAGCTGCTGCTTTTGAAAGAATGAGGATTAAGGCAAGCCAACTGGAACGTCCAGAATAAAAATTAGTTGGGACTTGGAATTGGTACCTGCAGTCTTCATTCACACTGCAATATTGACTGAATATATCACACTCCAATTTGGGAATGAGGAGTGTGCCATCTTGCTCTCTTCATTTTTTCTAGACAGCCATGCACTCTTTATGCTTCAAATTCTACATGTTATTGAGAACACAGTTTAATAAACCCAGAAAACAATTTCCACATGTTTGCAGTCCAGTAGTCATCCTCAGACCACAATTTGGAAAAATCTTATTTAAACCATTTGTTATTAACTAAATAGTAAAGAGATGAATAAGAAAAATAAATCTCTGGATATCTGTGAGTCAGGCACAGGAGTCCAGTTCCTGAGTGTCAAATTAAATATATATCAATATGAGCCAAAATATGAGGCAAAAATCTTAAAACTGATCCCTTTTGATCAGTACAAGGGTACTGGTTTAGTTTATCCCATGGCTCCCAGAAAATATTTCCAGTTGGAAATATTTGTGTTCTTGGTCACTTCTGTTATGTCCAGTCCAAGCACATAATGGTCACAACTAAAATGTCGGAATATGGTCTATGTTACTTTTACTGTGAGTATGAAAGGCTGAAGTATAGGAAAAAGCAAAGACTAATGGAAAAAAAGAATTTAACTTCTTAACTCTAGATGGGGTCAAATTACATGTTGAAATGTCCCAAAATTATAGCACTAAAGTCACACAAAGGTGTCGTCCATCAGCACAAGGCATTTAAGATGCTTTATTTTTACTCCACTGCCCAAGCATCAAACACAAGGTTTGTTCAGTCATTTCCAATGAGAATTTTACAAGATCTTACACCTTTAAACAAACGTTGCCAATAAATACCAAACTCATGTATACAAAACTCATTTTGTCAGTATATTTAATTTTGTAAAGGTCTCCCAACAAATTTTGTTCTAACTTAAATTCTGTAAAGTCACATACGAAAGATTAGCTTCATGGGCATTTGTGCTGGAGAGTGAAATATAAGCACAACGCGGGCATCTGTCATTCAGACAGGGGTTACTTGCAGCTTGCCTGTGATCTAACCTCACATTGTTTTTAATGTTCAACTGTCACATCATAAAGGACTTGTATATAAGAGAGGGATTAGACAGAAAGGGCAAGTAGGACACAGGTAATTGATCAGATGTGAGAAGCTTATCTGCTGAATTTAAAGAACCAAGTATCTGTTCTTCAGTGGAAGTCCGGAAAAGAAATACAATAGACTGTGGTTTGAACAAAACCATCAGCTTTCCAATGAAAGACAAGGGGCTACTTTTTACTGTTAATCATTAAAGGGATTTTCTAAGACAATAGGCTGGACTGTGCCCTTCTGTGTTTAAGAAGAAAAAAAATACAGATTCTCATAAATCAAGTGAGTTAAACAAGGTATATATCTAGTTAGTATACTGCTGTAGTACTTTTTTTAGTAATAATAGTAGTAGTAGTTATAGGACAAAAACTGGTTGAAATTTAAGGATAATTTGGCCCATTGGGGATTGCTTGAATAAATAGCTCTCCTAAGGAATTTTTTTAATTCTTTTGGAATTTAAAAATTCCTCTGAAATAATTATTTACCTGAAATTTTTGTGTTGAGTTTTTTCTACTGGCTGGTCATTTTTTAATTTTGGTTGCAATATTTGAGTGGATCAAGTCCTCTTTAATACCTACCTCTCACATACAGATTTAGCTGAATATGATGCAAGTTCTGTATGAAGAACTCAGGTATAGGCAACCATGAAAGCTTCCCTGGAGGGCCAGTAACCTTTATTCCTTGCTGGTTTTAGCTCCATCATGTGTCTACACTGACTCCTAACTCAGGTAGAAAATAGGTCTTAAAGTCACTGACTGAATTTTATCTGCTTTTTGCAAGTCCCACAATCTTTGATATTTTGAGAGACAAGGTCCTACTTCACATATAGAACCATAGCTCACAGGTAAAGCTTTAACTATCATGGAGACAGAGATGCTTCAGTAACCAGGGACAGACCTGAAGAGATGTTATGCTATTATTTCTGAAATGTCATTCTGTGGATGGCTGACTGAGTGGGGAGGCCTTGGTTTAGAAGCAAATTTAAAAATGTCAGTCAAGTAGGCACTAGGTCTTTATGAAATGCCATGCCCCAGGTACCAGGATCAAGACAAAATTCTATTTGCTGGACTGTGTGAGTGGAAAAGGAATAAACAAGCAGGAGTGGGGATCTTCACTTCTGGCAACAAATGTACTCACAGTCCTCCAGCTGAGTATGTGCTTGCACGGGAATACCTGTATTGTTGCCAAGACCTGTGCCAATGGTCTGTCTATAAAAACAGGTCCCTACATATGAAGATCTTTAAAGTTACATGTAAATACAAGAGAAGACATTAGTCGAACAGGAAATTGTATTATTGTAACAAGAACTGGGTAGTGTCTTGTCTCCTCTAAGGCTCTCTTACAACAAGAGTAATTAGCAAAGCTGATTCCAATTTCTTTTGCTCCAGTACCATACCTGGACAGTCAAAGAAACAGTAGAAGAAAATTAAGACATGGTTCACACCCTAAGCATAGACTGTTAATGTCATTTGAGGTGTTCTGGGGTATTCTGACTGGCCTTCAACTGCTAAACCAGAAGTACATCTATCCCTTCTTTCACTAGTATTATGTCAATCCTATTCAGATGTCAGAAATGTCCTGTGGCATCCCAAATGACAGTAATTGCCAATGTTTAGGCAACGCAACTGAGTCCTCTGGATTAAAATTTGGCAGCCATGATATGTTTCAGATCACATATTTCCTCAAAGAAGAGAAACAAGAGGCAGTCAACAAATACCTAACCCCCAAGAGGAACTTAAAGCATTCAGTGCTAATCCAGCTCTCTTATAATGAAATTAAATAGTCATACCCACTTCTGGGTTTTAAATGTTAAATGGTCATACCCACTTCTGAAAATCCCATGTTATATATTTGAAACACCTCTCACACAAAGTTTTGCATCTATAAGTGGAAAAGCCATACCAATACAAAAAAAGTTTAACCCAATTAGCCAGGAACAGAAGCATGTCATCATGCCACATTTTTTCACTATGAAAGCTCCAGGGCCTCTCAGAACAGAATATCTTGCAGTCAGATTAATTTCAATGGCTACTTTTCACAATGGGCTGTAAAGAGATTCAAGATCTTAAGTTTACCTAAAGAAACAAAATGGCTGCTCCTTTGCTAAGAATATTCATGTTAGTTTGTTCAGTATGATTGTGTCTACAATCACTCAAAAGCAGAAATGCAAAGAAAATTTCATCATCTGAGTTAACGCTATGCTGCATTTAATAATCATTTTCAGGCACGGGTTTTAAAAGTTAAAAAAAAAAATGGTAACAAGGGATTGGTACCATAAAACCTGTTGAATACATGTAAAAAGGAAATAAACCCCCAAAATAGTTTGCACATAAAATCTCACCACAAGACAAAATACAGCTTTTGGGCAAAAGGAGAGTAATATCTAAAGCAACTTCCATAAATAATTCACTGATAGCTTGTAAACAATAGAGAAGCACAGTATGAATGCCAAAGAGGGTCTTTATATGTCATAAAGCCACTCAAAAGTGCACTTGCTGCACTAAGTCTGACTGTGAGCTTTGATGTGCTGGAAAAGAAACTGCTATGCTGAGGTCATCAGCTAGTAGAAAACAATTTCCCTCATACAGAGAAGCAGACTTACTGCTGGGCTTCTGACACAGACAGATTGGATTTTTTTTTTTTTTTTTTAATAAAAAGACTGCATACTGTGTGCTTGCAGAAGGAAAGAAATCTTCTACAGGCATCTAAATGACCAAAGCTGGAAGCAAATATATCATCTTCCCTTAATGGCTATCAAAAGTTGACACAACAGTGTGGTGGTGTTCACCCACTGGGGCAGTCACACTTAAATATGCAACTGGTTTAATTTGCATCCTCTTTCTTAACTAAACTGCTTCCATGAAGAACTTAAGCTGCTCTATTTGTTAAGCGTCAGGCTAAATAATTCAAGTGACACAGATTCGGAGTTCATTTCTTATCACAGATATATTTTAAAAGGTAATTTCATTTTCCATTTGAAAAATCTCAACACAAGAGGAAAGCCAAGGCTGTTGCAATAACATTCCTCTCATTTCTAGACTGATACAGCAACTGGATGAAAAAAGCCAATACCCTTATAGAAAGCTGTATAAATATTAAACGTGTATACCCACACTTTTAAGACTTCAGCCCTCTGAAGTGATCAGCACAGCTGACACCATAACAATTACAGTAAAAGTACAGAGAGAGCATGGACAGTAGGTGTCCATGAAAAGTAAGCTTTGAAATTCCAGCAAAGAATGGGCACATGGTGGGACTCTTTGGGATGGTCTTGTGCAGAGCTAAGGGTTGGACTTGATGATTCTTATGGGTCCCTTCCAGTTCAGCCTATTTTGTGACTTTGTGAATCAAGAAACGTATTCTCTGGCAAAGGAGTTACCTTCTCAAAGGGAAGAAAGAAAGAAATATCCTCATTTTGAGCAGTACAGGCAAAAGTCTGGGCATCAGAAGAGACACAATCAATCATTTGCATAGTCTCATTTGGATTAATCACCAGGTTGACATCTTAATAGACTGATTGCAGTAAAAGCTCCTAACTTAAGGACCTTTTAAAAGGATGTATTACAGTAGTTGAGTTTAATAACAAGCATCCTTCTGATGGGCCTCAAGAACTTGTTTAAGTTGTATATTTCAACCCAGAAAAAATATGAAAGTAAATTTTCAATGCAGTCACAGAACTGACTGTGACTAAGACTTTGGTCCAGAACAGCACCATTTTCTCAGAAAAACCATCATTTTGAATTCAAATCAAACTACACCTAAATCTTTCTAGAACATCAGAAAATACACCTCAAACTTTTCTGTTGTCAGCTTCCATATCTTATTACTGATATGAGTAATAAGGGGAGATATGAGGGGTAATTAAGACATAAAGAAAATGCACAAGTGACAACAACAACAAAAGTTTTATACTTCTTATTCGAGCCAAGCAAAATGTGAAATTTCACTGTCAAAACACAGAACAGTACCAAGCTGCTGTTATAGATTCAAAACTCAGTTGGAATTCCTTCCAAAGCTTGGAGCCAATGCCTTAGTGCTGATAAAGAGGTTTTAACAAAGGACACACTGAATATGCACGTCCTGATGTTAATAGCTCTAGCCAGAGCTTTTGTTCTGATCTCTCCCTATGCCAGAGGGGAGGGAAAACGGGCTCCGGGCATGGGGAAGGGTTTGGGGGTTCCTGTGCTTTCTGCGCAGGGTCAGCAGTTCACTGGCTCGGTGGAGGACAGAAGACAGACACACACACCAGGTCTAGCATCGGACCGGGACCAGAATTGTGTCTTTGCTCTCTGGCTTCGCCCATCACCTGTGGACACCCCAAACTGCTTTGAGGAAGAAAACACACCTGTTCTCTACACTGCAGAGGTTGGATTTCTGCTGCTTTTGTCACTGACTCCATGGGAGCTGACTCGGTGCCTGCTCCTGCCATTTCCCTGAGAGAGAGGCCAGGCGGCTGGGTGCAACATCGCCACCTGATGTCTGTAAATATAACTGCAACCCCTGAGAGAGCCAGCGGCCAGCGGCAGAGGGGCGACAGCACCACCTGCTGTCCGTAGATATAATTGCATTCCCCATTCTCTTGGGGATAGCCAAAAAGACCTTTTAACTGTTTGCCTTGTTGTTTGGGGAGTGAGAGGGTTTATTACAAACTGTTGTTGTTTGGTTCTTTCTGGATGTAGATATATATATATATTTGTGTATTGTGGTTAAGAACTGTTATCCTTTCATATATATATATATATATATATACCTTTTTTTTTGTTTTCCTAATTAAAGTTCTGTTTTCAAAATTTAAAGGAGAGGCATTATTTTTTGGCCAACATAGATATCTTAGCTCTCCCCTCGAACTGAGACAGCTGCCCACATCACTCCATCTTGTATTTATAGCTTCTCGTTCCTACACTAAGCTGAATACATACCCTTGATCATACCCTTCCTCGTCAACTATGATAATACCTTCCCTTGTTAAACATTTTGTGTCCATTTGCATTGGAAAGACTCTTTGTTGCAGCCAAGACATACGCAGAATAGCTCAGCAAGCTGACTGCTGTCTTGGTTGCCCTCAGGTTCCTGAGCAGAATTTACTTTTCCCAGGACAGACCTTGCCTTATTCTCCACTGCTGCAAGGAGAAAGGAAAGCACATGCCAATTCACAGGACACTGTTTGCTCAGCTGTGATGTTAGCAGGAGCTCATAACACAAAAATATAACAAGGAAAAATCTAAACTTTTAAAGTTTAAGAGAAGCCACTTTCAGCCAGTTGTTGGGAAGTCTCATTCCCTGTGCATCATTCTTCTGTGTCTGTATGCCTGAGATCAAGCAGTGATGCTGGATGTGAACTATTGAGCACTGTAAAGGACCCTAGGGTTGGTTCCTTCTGGATTTTGTTGCTCACCCATTGGTATATGCCCAGTGTCTTTTGCCTTTCACTAAAGAGAATAAGAAAGTCTAAAAGGCCAGACTTTTCATGGTCACAGGTAAGAGCCTATGCCCTTTGGTCAGGAGTCCCTTTTCCAAGCTCTGATAAGTCATACAAGGGACTCATCACACATGTTTTTCAGATCATCTCTCAACTGCTACCTCTCACAATTCCCTTCCAACAATCACGTGTCTAAATGGTGGCCAATGTCTTTTTAAAAACACTCTCTATTGAGTTCATTGTTTGTTGTCACTGAAGCAGTCTGTGCTATAACATTGATGCCAGAAGTCCATCTTTAGAGTGTTCAATTAAGAAAGGTATGCTTTAGCTGACCCTGCAAATGGGACATCCATGCTCTACCTACGCTTTACAGATATCCTTCAGGATATCTGTATCTAGAGATACTCAAGTCTATCTGTAGGGCAGACCCCAAACCCATTCCTGTGATGTTACAGCCTGTAAGGCACTGCAGCCTCCTCTGGGACAAAACTCAGTTATTTGGACTTCTCTGTGCCAGTGTGAATAGATTGTCAGCTGAATAGAGCTTTAAAATCAATCCTGCTAAAGAAAAAAAAAAAAAAAGGTTAGTCCTTCATGCAATCTAGTTAAGCTTGAGTCCTGGCATTTATTCACTGAGATGTTTCATTCCTCTCAGAGTTCAACTACTAGAAAGTAGGGTCTCATTAAAGTTTGAAGAAGATGCAGAGACTCCCTTGCTTGGTGAAATGCAAGAGAAAAATAGGTCACAAGCCACAGTTTTAACAGTATTCCCTCTAATTTATTCAGATCAGTCCCAATGTAAAGGGAGTCCTGCCTCGCTGTATTATCTACTCATACCTACAATATCACATTGCCACATTTCCATCTGCAAAGCCCAAAACCAGCTGGTGCAGAAAAAGCTAATAGCCTTCAGGTACAGACCTACCTCCACCCCTCATTGCAAGACAGGAAGCCAAAACACAGCTAAAAACAAACGGAAAATAAGTTATTTCAAGTGTGAAGGATCAATTAAGGAAAGTAGTTGAGTTTGCATTTCTCAAGAGAAAGTGCCTCTTCTCGAGCATGAATAAAACCCATTAATTCCCTCCCTTGCACATCTTCTGTCTGCCTTCCAATCATTATTTTCTCTGTGCCTTACAGTAAGGCAATATTCAGTCAGCCCAAAGACCAAACAAAGTTTCAGATTTTTAACTTACAGAGCTCAACAAGTCACTTAAAATCACTGTAAGCTTTGCTACCTAGCATTGTCTTCCCCTACCCCATCTAGCACCAAAAAGAAAAAAAAATGTCAGAAAAACTGAATTAAACCTTTATTAAATAAAGCCACTTAAAAATCGATTACTTCCTCAATGTTGCAATTTTACTAACATTTTGCATTTGCTGATTTAATCAGTCATAAAATTACAAAAAGGCAAAAGTGATCCTCTGACAAAGTTCAGGTGAAATAGTTTGGGCAACAGGGCTCTGTACAAGACACTACCTTGGCTTCATTTGCAATGCTTTGAAAATCATTGTTTAAAGAAGATGAACATACAGTACAAAGGGCTAATGTAAGGGCTGTAAAGATATCTAGGGGAATCAAAAGGCTATTTCACTTAGATGAGAATTTGAAAAAAACGTGGGGCTGTAGGCAATTTTATAAAGTTTGTGAATATATTTATTTTGTGCTTTGTAACTATACGATTTGTGATAAACTACAAGAAGAAGTCGAGCTCTTTCTTAAAAATAAAGGTCTCTGTCATTGCATGAATTAATGGGTATAAATGGAGTATTAACATTCATCTAACAGCTCCTCGAAGAGAAGAAGACTCTATTGTTCAGCAAAGTGAGAGTACTTCTTGAAGAATAATGTGTTCCAGCAAAACTAGAGTTTTCATCTAGGGAATGATGAGATGAAGAAAAGACATTGCCTAGCGCAGTTATCTGCAGTAGCAGAGTTTTAAACTCTGAGACACGGGAGGCCATTTCCCACCATAACTCACTTTTTCTCAGGATGATCAACCACCAACAAGATAGTAACAGGCACTGGGGGTAAACTTACAGGGGTGCCTAGCAATATCAGCGAATCTGTGTATTGCTGATGGCTTCATATAAACCATGAGTAATTATCACCTTTAACTCAGAGAAAAACAATACGCTATTATTTTGCTTGACAAATATCTCTTTAACACAGCTATATATACTCATTCTGAGTCAAAGATGCCAGTATAAGCAGGCACATACATATCCTCATTCTAAAATGAATGCTTTATGTGACCTAGTTCTAGGAAAAATAAATCAAAGGCTTTTACTGATACATGTTGAACACTGTATGCCTTACTATATATAAATTCTAATGTAGTAGTACGAAATGCCACCTCGTGAAAATTTCAGTTTGCATTGGGGAATAATGCAGTTTAGAGGTAAAATATAATGGCTTAATATCTGAAACAAACCTATATAATCCAGCTTCATAATAAGGATTTATTTTTGCATTTATTCATCAGACAGATAATAATTGCATTCTTTTTCTCCTGTTAAATGTGCTTTGTGCAGGAAAGGACAGGGCATTACAGCAGTTTATTTTACATTCATTTTGATAATGTAGTTTAAAGAAAGATGTAAAACTCTACAGCACTAGCAGCATGCAGCCATCCTCAAAGGTTACCCCATGTACTGTGATGGTTTCAAGGACATGTTCCTCCAACAATTTGAGAACTTTTACCCTATCATTTCTGAAGTTTTCTCCATGTATGTCTGCTCTGTGTCCCATCACCAGAGTTGCTTTGTTTTGGGGGCAGTGGGGCAATGCTGTCTTCCCTAACAGGGAAAGCGAATGGGGAATAGGGAGAAAGAAGGGCAGGAGAAAGAAGGAAGTAGAAGGAGGAACATATCTGTATCCTGATGTCCGTGAGATTCCCATTTGAGAAGTCTCCATCATTTCATGGTTGGTTCTAACCCTGCTTCCTTCCTCACTGAAACTATTCCTCAGTAGTATTCATCAGAAGTAAATGGGAGCAAAGCAGTTTCACCTTGGGGCATTATACTTATTGTACTTTAT
The DNA here is from genome assembly GCA_035221455.1 of Xenops minutus. Lineage (NCBI taxonomy): Eukaryota > Metazoa > Chordata > Aves > Passeriformes > Furnariidae > Xenops > Xenops minutus. Next base: position 106,722,212 of record JAWWEE010000001.1, on the reverse strand, counting down.
TGCCAATTAACATCAATTTATCATTACTGATTCAAATAATAAGAAAAACAATTAAACAAACACTGAGAAAAACACCTCATTCCCTTCCCTACTCTCAGTTTCAGCCCAATGTCTCTTTTACTGCCTTTCCATGTTCTCACAGTGCAAGGTGCCAACCCCCTTGCTAGCTTTGGGTAGACAGTGGGCAGCCCAGGAAAGTCCTGCCCCTGCTCAGCAGTTTTCCGCTGCTCCTCCTTCCTCATTCCTCTCTCCTCCTAGTGTCATCCTAGAACCACAGAATGGTTTGGATTGGGAGTGACCATAAAAATCATCTAGTTCCAAACCCATGCAATGGGAAGGAACAGTTTCCACCAGACCAGGTTGCTCAAAGCCCTGTCCAGCCTGGCCTTGAACACTGCCAGGGATGGGGCATCCACAACTTCTCTGAGCAATGTGTTCCAGTGTCTTACCACCAGTGAAGAATTTCTTCCTTGTATCTAATCTAAACCTAGCCTCTTTCAGTTTAAAGCCATTTCCCCTTGTCCTATGACTACATACCCTTGTAAAAAGTCCCTCTTCAGGCTTCTTGTAATCATTTTTAGGTACTGTAAGGCCTCCATAAAGTCTCCCCTGAGCTTTCCCTTCTCCAGGCTGAACAACTCCAATTCCTCTGTCCTGGCTTCTCACTGGTCTTCTGCTCCAGCATGGGTCCCCCTCAGGACACAGTCTTTCAGGGCTCTCTCTGCCCCTGTATGAGTGGACTACAGCCACAGTCACTCAGGCTGTCTCAGCCCCAGCGAGGGAACCCTCCTCCTACCAGTGGCATGCCTCGAACCGTGTTCCCAACACTGTCCCCTCCACTCACTTCACCCAGTTGTCCTCCCCAGCTCATGTCTGTCACTCACCCCCAGCCATGCCTGCTTGGTCCCATGTGCTCTTTGGCAGGCACAGACACCCCACCCCATACCCTTCTGCTTAGGGGTACCCTTTCTTTCAGATGGCTGGCTCTGACAAAAAGAGTTCCAACAGCGCTTTGGTCAAATTTTTGGTTTCCCACTCAACAGGTTGGGCATACATTTGAAATAGTTTCGCACAGCCCAGGATCTTCAGGCAAGACAACATCATGTTTTGACAATGCTTTTCTTGTCATCATTGCATTTTCTATTTTTGCATATAGCTTTTGGCAAAACATAATATATTTCCTAAGCTATTTCTCAGGATGTCCATATTTATCTTCTGTATTTCTGTTCTTCTGTATTCTGGTTCATAAAATTTGATAGGTTTGGATCATCTTGTTTTGCTTGCATTTAGTATAGATAGTTTAAATAACATTGTCCAAACAGATGTTTCAGTGCAAATATCAATGCAAAAGCACCAAGAATGCAATAAAAGAAATTGCAACCCCTTAACAATGGGTTACATACCGTCACATCAGTTTTGACTCTTTCAGATGATAAATTCTTATTTCGGCCTTGTGTTTACATATTGTTTATTCCCTGGTATTTTTGCCAAATTTATATAATGGACTCAGAATAAGTAAAACCTCATACTGACATATATATGAGGAAAGGATGTTTGTGTGTTCTGAGGGGATAGGTGAATTGTGTCATCACCTGTTATTTCTTCATACAGCAAGAAGCAAAACCAGCCCAATCAGATTCAGAATCAGTGCTGACTCTGTAAACCACTTGCAACTTCAAGGAAGACATGCTTACTTTTCCTCCATTGTCAGCAGCTACTAAAACCTGGTAATTGTCTTATTCAATAGGATATAAGACAGCATCAGAAAATGTTTAGATTTTATCTTTTCATGGCTTGACTTTTTCAATTTGGAATGTATTTTTTTCCAGAAAAATACCATTGCCCTTTAATTTCTCCTCTGACTAAATGACCAAGAACTGTGCCTAGATGGTTTTAGTGAAAGACAGCTCCAGCAGTGCTATCACTACAGTGTCTCTAGTATTCACATAGAAAAAATAGTTTACCAGGAGGCATTCAAAATTAACTAAGGAAACAATGTGCATACATGTATTTTTTTTTTTTGGCCTCAATTGCTTTTCTGCAGAAGTCTTAAAAGGATTATCATTTCACTCACCTGTCTGCAGAGCAAAAAGCTCACTCTACACTGCATATCAATTGTGTTTGCACAAAGGTAAGGAGGGTGTCTCCTTTATTCTGAACAGCTGCTTATATTATTTTACAGTGATCAGTAAGTTTCATGCTGCCACTACAATACAGCAGGAAGTGGTAAGGACAAGCAGCGGAGGGTTTAATTTATTTCTAATTTAGTTCATTGTGTAAGTACATCAGCTGGCCTCTCTAAACTTGAGAAACAATCACATCAAAATGTTAAGAATCCATACAAATAAAAGAGTAGAATGGAACAAATTGCACGCAAAAATATAATTTATGCCAGGAAAGCAACATCATGTTTATATGTATGTATGTATATAAAAATAACTGTTGTTAAAGTCATACTAGATTAATAACATAATTCATGAGATAATACATTAATATAAACAGAAAATACAATACATTTTACTGGGATGCATAGTTCAAATTTGTGCAGTTTAGAACTTCTGTAAAAAGTGTCAGTTTCACACTGTCTTAATTATAATTAACAATTATTCAAAATGAAAAGAGGTATATGTGCTTAAAATTTAATGATTAAAATAAATCATGGCTGTTTCAGAGACAATGGAAAAGCTCTCATTATTTAGCAGGGGAGCAGCATTTCACCCATCACATGTACTCAGTGTCATAAGACTGAACCACAGTTTATCTGCACTGGCAGAGCAAGACTGTGGTACAGAAGGAACTCTCCCTTTCCTGTACAGTTTTGCCCTTCAGTGGATTCTTAGACAAGCAAAGAGTTTGTTTTACTGAACTGTGGGTGGTGAAGAGTATCCCTATTTACAGTTTGATGGACTTGCAGTGAAGAGAATCTCTGACTCCTTTCTACAATTTCATTTTTTCACAGAATGACAGAATAGCCTGAGTTGGGAGGGACCCACAAGGATCATCAGGTTCCACCCCTGGATCCACACAGGATCATCCACAAGAGTTACATGATGTGTCTGAGAGTATCATCCAAATGCTTCTTGAACTCTGTCAGGTTTGGTGCTGTGACCGCTGCCATGGGGAGCCTGTTCAGTGCCCAACCACCCTCTGGGTGAAGAACCTTTTTTCTAATATCCAACCTAAACCTCCCCTGACACAAGTCCAGGTCATTCCCTCGGGTTCTCTCACTGGTATTTTGAAAGACAAAAGTCTGTTCACCTAAAACTTAAGTAGATGTGCTTAGAACAGTAAAAATTAACTCTCACTGGGAAATTTTCAGGTATCAGTCTAAGAACGAGATCTGAGACTAATAACAGAACAGTTCCCAGAGCTTTCTTTGTTTTATCTCCCTCAAACCTACCACCTTGTTCATCAAGCCTGAGCAAAGGAGGTTTCCCTGGGAGCTCAGCAAAACCCTCTGATTTTGCTGGTGGGCTGCCAGAAGAAGTACTCCAAATCACAGCAGAGGCCTTAAGAAACAGTGTGAGCCAGGAACGTTCCACAGGCAAAGCTCAGAATTGGCATTAGCAAAAAAATGTGGGAATGACAAAGATGTGAGACAACTGTTTCAGAGAGCACCAATCACCTTTGGAGCTTGGGAATTGTCACAACCCCTTACTTTCCTTTGCGTCAATGGGAGTGGGATTACAACGAGGATTCTAGCTCTTTTGTGCTCTTTCTTGAGTCAGTCTTTGGGTGCTCTCCTATATTTCTTAGCACATCCTAATATACACTTCTTCCAGTATTCCATAACCAGCCATGGGTGAGTAAAATGACATCCTTTAAATACTGTTTTACACCTCTATCGTACTAGTAGCTGACTGCTGACTTTCCAGCTTGATTACTATAATGCATCATAGTTAAAAATCAAAACTCAGCTCTAAGTTATAACTGATTTGGTATGGGCTGGTGCTTTTTTGAACACAAAAATAGAGGAGCTTGATGTTCCTGTTGAATCCTGAAGTGAGACCAAGGTTTGAGTCCATTTTTTAAGAGCATTTATCAGTGCAACAAAGACATCTCTCACAATGTAACCTCTTACAACATGAATGGGCCACAAGCAAGAGAAGTCAGCTCCTGAGATCCAAAACTGCTGTGCAGCCCTCAGTCATGAAGCCTTTCCTCAATGAGGCTTCACACTGGAGCAGGGGAAGAGTGTGAGGAGTCCTCCCACTTAGGAGGAAGCAGCAGCAGAACCCACATATAATGAACTGACCACAGCCCCCATTCCCCATCCCCTTGTGCTGTTGGGAAGATGAAGGTACACAAAATCTGAAGTGAAGTCTGGGAAGAAGGGAGGATGGGGCAACGTATATTTTAAGATTTGGGTTTACTTCTCATTATCTTAGTCTGATTTAATTTGTAATAAATCAAATTCATTTCCCAAAGTTGAGTCTGTTTTGCCCATGAGAGTAACTCATGAGTGATCTGTCCCTGAACTTAGCTCAACCCACAAGCCTTTAATTATATTTTCTTTCCTCTGTCCAGCTGAGAAAGGGAGTGATAGAGGTGCTTCTGTAGACACCTGCCATACAGCCAAGGTCAACCCATTACATTCACTGACCAAAGGAAGTGAAATATAGTTTGGGATTGGAGTTACTGTAATTTTGTTTACCATGGAGCTCTTCCTTCAGGATATTTTGGAAAGAGAAACATTGACTTCAAAGCCTGCCTCAGGAGTGTTTCAAGACATTGTTGATCTGCAACACTAATTGCAAAAGAACTGTATGTGTGGTCATATCATATATATCAATTATGTGATAAAATGGTCTGCATTGCTAACTGCTCCCTTTATTCAAGTTCTCCTGACCTGTTTTGGGTCTCCAAGGTTCATGGGGTAAAGGTACAATGCAGCAGTTGCTGCAACACTCAAAGGTAATAAAGTTGAGAGGAGAGAAAAAAAAGACTGGCAGCATGGAATGACCAAACACTCTGCTCCCATGACATCAGGACAAAGGTAAGAATGATAGGAGGCAGCTGGGGTGAGAAAGAAGCTCACAGTCGGTGTGCTACAGAAAAATGAAGAAGGTAGTAAAGGAAGGGGAGAAAAATCTAAGTTAGACTGAATGTGACAGTGGCATATTCAAGGAAAGGGACTAGAAAGGAGAAAAAGGAAGGGAAAAAGCTTTATGTTGATCCTTTAAAAGAAAAATCTTCAGGAAATTTTAAGAATAGAAAGCCTTAAGAAAAGCCTTAAAAACTCTAGAGAATAAAAGTAAAGGTCAAAAACTCAGACAATTTGTTTATTGAGGAAATTGTGGGATATTATAGGATTCCAAACGTCATGCTAGTTTTTGTAGAAAAAAAGAGACATAAAAGAGACTGAGGATATATTTTTAACAGCACAACCTGCCTACTGAATGATTTAAAATTAAAATACTGAAATTCATGAAATAATTTCTTTAAGAGTTGAAGTGCCATCAAGCACACTACACAGTGAAACACCTATGAAATTATGATCCTGCTTTTTAATTTAGGACCAGGTTGTGCAGTTGCCATGCCTGTCGTGTCCATTTTGGACACGTGCCTGTCCCAGCAGCATCAGGACTCTATTCTCACTAGTGGAGACATGTGAGTTTTCCAATACCCCCACCTTCAGACATCCTATGAAAAGCCTTAGTTCATTTGTCTCTGCTTTTTCCGGTAAAGGTGACAGTGCTTTCCATTTCACTTAATTAATAATCAATGTTTAATTTGATTAAAACCTTTAGATTCAATTATGTTTATTAAATAATTCTTTATTTTGGTCAGTTTTGTTGTCTTTAATGAGGTAATATTCCATAATTAAATCACTAGGTACAGAAAGCTGCTGTATAATTAATAAGAACACAGTCCTAAATGACTTTGAATAATGAATCCAAGCAGGGCCCAGATAATTAAAAATGCTCATGACTAAATCTGTGACATATTTCCTAACCACATTTGGAGTGCAAGGGTGATCTTTCCAACCACACACCACAACAGGCTGTCTGTGTAACCTTGGACAAGCTATATAATCTTGCTGAAACAAACTTCCTTATCTTTTTTTTTTTAACAAGGTCTTCAAGTAAGAACTTAATGGCAAGGAGAGGCACTCACTCTCTCTATGCAGAGTGCCTTGTCAGAAGGGATTTTCTTGGTACTGTCAGAAGACAAAGAATAAGAGTTAGGGAACAAAACATAGCTGTAGCAGGTAAGAAATAAGGTACACATTGCTCAAAATCCCCTCAAGGACAGCTGTGTGGCAGATGGCTGAGGAAGTAAGCAAAGACCAGGCAAGGAGTGTGTGGCATCTCTGCCTCTGTCATTCCCCAACAGAAAGCAGTTGATGGAATTAATGAGATGCATCGTGGTGTTTAACAGCTCACATTCTCAGCAGGTTTTGAACCCAGCTCTATATCTGATCCCCACAACTTCTCCCATAAGGGGTGTTGTGATTTAATTACACACAGTGTAAAAAGGAACTTCCATTTGCTTATTTTTTGTCTTTAGCTGCTATTTTTAATTCATGCCCTTTATATAATGCACTATGAAGACAAAGGAATAAACTTTATCCATTCTTTTCTATTACATTTACTGTTTTATATTTATATATATATATTTCATATTGTCCGAACTCATCTGTTTTAGTTTTTCCTGGAAAGAAGACATTCCACCTGTGTGATAACATTCCCTTGGCCTTTTCCTTTTTTTAAGAAACATAAATACAAACTATATACAGTGCTCAAGATGTGGTACACCACACATTTATGAAATGGCTTAATGATATTTTATACTTTGTTCTCATTTAATTTCCTAACCATTTTTATCATACTTTATGCTCCTTTGACCACTGTTGAGCATTTAACTGATGTTTTAATAGCACCAGCTACAGTAATTTCAAGATCTCACTCCTGAGAGGCAATAGCTAATTTAGAACCCATCATTCTGTATGTACAATTAAGGATGTGTTTCTCCATGTGAATCTCTTTGCATATATTGACCTTGAATTTCATTTGCTGTTTTACTGTCCAGTCATTCAGTATCATGAAATCCTCCTATAATTCTTTGCAGTCAATTTGGAAGTTGAATGCCTTTGATAATATCTCATCAGCGGCAAATTTTGTCACCCTGTACTTACTTTCTTTTCTAGGTCATTTATGAATATATGGAATAGCTAAACTTCCTGAAAAGCAGCATGCCTCTCTTATCTGTACCTTTTGTTTCCTTTCATGTAACCACATAACCCCATTTTCCCATCTCTGTGTTTCCTATCACACTTGCCTTTAGTAAGTCACAAGAAAATATTATCTTTAATTTCAAGACATCTTAGGTTTCTTAAATGTTTTTGATGAGGGATCATGTCAAAAGCTATTTGAAAATCCAAGTATACCAACTTGGTAATTATCTTCACATATCACTGACTCCTTCAAAGAGCTCTGGGGTTTTTGTGAGGCATGAATTGCCTATCTGAAAGCTCTGCTAATTCTTTGCCACATGTTCTTGTATCTATACTAGAAAGGCTGCATTCTTGAATTCTATTTACTTAAGTCTGCTTTTTATTATGGTTATTACATATATTCTAGGAAAATCAAAGTCTAGTCTGTAGTCCTCTACATTGCCTTTTTCACCTGCTGCTTTGTAGTTCTCTAAAGTAGGAAATTATTTAGTCAACTACACTACCATTGTCGACTACTGAGATTGATTCCAAATTTCATTTTAAAGTTCTGTTCAAATGCATGAAAGAATAACACCTGGTTCTTTTATTTATTACTAATCATTTTACCTATTTGTCTAAAAACTTTCCAGTTTGAGAAACTTAATTTGACACTTCATTTTGAGAGGCTTTGTCATACCTTTACTTTGTAAAGACTTTCCCATGTACTTTTCTAGAAAACATCAAGAAAGTAGCTAATTTTGCTTTTCTGCTATAGGCTGACCAGCTCTGAGAATTCCCTTTATGCCTGAGAATCTGTCTGTCCTACAAGCCCTCTGGTAAGCTTCATTTTGATCAACTTGAAGGAATAAAAATGTTAAAAAAGAAATAAAAAAATTAAAAATAGGGAAAACAGTAAAGAAAAATAACTGCATCTTTTACCCTTGGCATCTTATTCAAAATCTTTCCTTATTCCACTTTTGCTTTTAATATGGCTTAATTCATGCTCTTTTCTAGCCACCTTTACTCTGCTGTTCAACTGTGTTTGTTTTCATTTGGCCTTTTCAAATGCTTTTTGCTAGAACACGGTATCTCTGACATCTTTTAGCAGTCACTGTACCAACTGCAAGTATTTTAACCTTTTGCCTGTAGCATTTAGTCTTCTTTTAAAAGGTTTCTTCTGTTTTCACTAACAATCATTATTATATAAATTATAATTCCTCTCATTGCTCAGCTAGTGTTCAAAACTGAGAAATTATTGTGACTTATTTTGAGTTGCTGAATCTGGAAGAGGCCCAGCTGTCCCGGATGGGATGGAGAGGAGTGTCTCAGCCACATGGCTACACCTGTCCTAGAAAAGTGTTACTGGCTGGGTTACCATGCAAGACACCTGAGAGCAGATGGCAGGTATGACCCAGTACTTACAGGAGACTGGTGCTTCTCTAAAGGAGCAGCTGGAGGCCTGGCAAGATATATGACAGCATTTTAAATGGTACCTCTCTCTAAGTATTCAAATCACACAGCCTGGAATTCATCTCTTTAGCTTTAAAAAAATGGAAATTTCGTGGCAATCTGAAAGATATAAGTGCCTAAGAGGAATTAGACAAAAACTGTTTTTCCTGTCTACCTGGCAATGATACAACAAGATGCAATAGTTGGAAATTAAAGCCATTACTAAGTTATGACAAAATTTCTGAGCTGCACTCAGAAATATACTATTGCAGTGAACATGTTGGCATTGGCTGATTTTAAATCTAAGTGGGATACTGTTACACAATATTGTCTTCAGGCTCGCAGGTCTGTTTTTGTCACCATTTCAAGCAGAGGGACACCAGTGTTCCAACTGTCCCAGGCTTTCAGCGAGCTGCTATATCATGAAGGTTCCTCCTTGAGCACTGGGGCAAGTCAGAAAAGTTCTTGGCTTTCTGGAATAATCTGTACATTTTACAGCTCAAACCAAATTGCCCACAAATGAGGGCAATGAGCTGGGCACAACACCAGCCTGAGCATAGCTACACTACGCGCAAGAAAGATTCCTCCCTTCAGAAGAGTCAAGGGCAGCATGATGTGCTGCACATGATCACAGATCACCTCTGTAGGCCTGATAGTTGCTGAGTCTATGAATGTTATATATCATAGCTATTGCAGTGGACAATTCTTTTCAAATTATCTCTTTAATAGTCTGCAAAACTGTCTGCCTAATATTTTGTTGCACAGGTCACTGAGGAAATAACTGCTATCAAGATGATCACAATTAAAGCAATAAAATTACTGATGAGACAAAGAAACAGTGGTAGTTATTTTTATATGGTATATAAAAATATCAGCTGCTACAGAAATTTCTGTAGTGCTGACAAACTGATTCTTACCTTCTGTGGGGTGAGAGCATCAGCACATCTTGTTTCTATTCTTGAGGTCATTCTTCCTTCCAAAGGAGCTACTATTTATTGGCAGCAGTTATTCAAAACCTTTTTCTTGCTCCATTTATGTTGAAGTTTTATTTTCATGTGGCCTTCTAGATGACCAGAATCTGTTATATCATGTCCATGGAGTACTACATTATGGCTAGTCATAGCCTAAAAGCTTCTTCAAAAACTTCTCATGACTCTAATTGAATGAGTGGGTATTTTCTAAAATAATTTCTGATGATTGGTCAGAACTCGCTGAAACTTCCTGGTCCATACCAATAGAAAAAAGTGTGAGAGAAGATTTCTTTGAGGCAAAGAGAAATCCAAGAGAAGGAGTTGGAGAGTTTTTGGAAAATGGGGCTTTGGATGACAGCCAGGAAAAAAAAAAAAAAAAACAAAAAAAAAAAAAAAAAAAAAAAAAAAAAAAAAACACATGTACAAGTACTATCTTGAAGTCAAAGACACTTTGTTTAAGAGTGAGAAGGTGGAATTTCAGATTACAAAAATCCATTTTTATATACTTTTAGTGACAGCCTGAGAGCTTGCTGTTTATGTCATGCTAGATTAGAACATTTTTAAAGGAAAATTATATGAAATTGAATTCTCAATTATTCTGTCACTGCAACTTAGGTCAATCCTTGCTTCTTGGAAAAAGAGCCAAGTCAATTCCAATTACTTAACTGGTAGAGCAATGAGATATCCACTAAAAGATTTTCAACCCTTTTATCCACAAAGCTGAAGACAGATATTTTGTCATTCATTAGCAGAAACAAGGTTGAGTGCACATACATCCAGAATGTTTTCCCTCTTTATCTTTCTGCAAAGGAATACTGCGATTTGAGAAATTCCTGATCAAAGCATTTTCCATTGTTCTACCTTTGGTCATGAATGTTGACAATATAAGTTGAAGCCCACACATACAGTGTTTTCTAAGGTGTAATTCCTGTGCTCTAGCCCTCCTACATCTTTCTTGGACTGCGACCACAAGTGGTGACATGGACTAGATCTGCTTGGGATATATGAGCATTTCAGCCTCATCTCACCTCATCTCAGGTGGATCTAAGCAAATAAAGTCTAGAAATAAAAGATAAATGAGGAAACCACTGCATGAGCCTTACATTTCAGTCAGCATTTTGAAGATCAGTTGAACCGTAGGATTGAGGTCATGGCAGATGGTGGGCGTGTCTTGCGTTACAAACTCTTAGTACTTTGAGGAGGGGGATGTTATTCTGTCTCTTAGCAAAAACAAAATTAAAATACGTATTTGAAGACCACTGCCATTATAGAGGAGGTATGTGCTTTGAAGTGCCATACTTTTGCAGTCTTGATAATCAGTAATGAGACTGCAGAAGATTACAAAACAACATAATCAAGTGATAATAAGGAATATTTTAACTGACAGACATTTCAAAGTTTTAATGAAAATTAGTATATTGATATTGTAATGTCTTCAAGAACATATAGGCAAGTAATCACAGACCTCCCAAATGGATTGCATTACACATGCAATTAATTATGGAAGATGCTGTTGCTCACACCACCCTGAGATCTCTGAGATTTAAAGCAAGTGCTCACCATTTCACTACAGACAGCAGCTCACTAACACAGCCAGCAGATTAACCATTATACTTAAACCAGATGCTGCATTGCTGCGATATGACTCAAATCTGTTCTGCTAGCAACAATTTTTACTCATCTTCTTTAGTAGCACAAATGCTTCTTCTTTTGCCAAAAGAAAAACCTGGTATTTTTAAACACAGGCTGTGAGAGCTTGCAGGACAAAAAAAAACCCACCTACAGAGATGTTCTTTTCACAATATGCCCTCCACACTGCTGGGGAAGAAAAGTTTAATTAAAGTACAATGCTCGTTCTTACTTTTCTTTCTCTTTGACACTGCCTCCACCCAGAGCTCCCACCCTGATGTCCTTTCATGATTCTCAGGCTTTTCTGAAGTTAATTTTGTCACTAGTGAGCAAGTCTGAAGGCTCCTTACCATAATATGAGGGTTTGTAATAGTACCTCCAATTCACAACATAATGGTTTAATTTAAACCATGGAGGGGTTGTGTAGAAAACTGTGCTCAGTGTACTTTGACCTACTGCTACCTGTGAGCATGAACACACATTTTAAAAGATTTCTATGTCCCTCAGTGAAATTAAATCATTAATCTGAAAACTGAATCTCATACTGAACTACTCTAAATAAACTTCTCTGTCAATTCAATCCATCTAAGTCCCAACGCATACTGTCAGGAAAAGTAAAAGTCTAAGAGCATTCACTCTTGCTTATAAATTTGAGGCCTCATGCACAGCAGGATCAAATCTATTTAAAATAATGGGAGTTGGGATGGAGAATGTAGTTTTTCTGTGACCTTTTCAAACTCTTTACCAACAAGGCAAATACTCTGGTCTTTGCTTGACAGATGCCTTTCTTCAAATGGACCCCTAAGCACATTCCAGTTTCCTTTATGGGTCAAAAAATTCCAAGTGATTCCTGAGCCGGTTGCTATTGATAGGAGTTCTGTTGCAGAAGAGAAGGGCAGTATTAGGCCTAAGGCCTTTCCCCTTCTTCCAGACTCAAAATGTTGCTACTGATGTAGGCTGTTGAACAGACCTGGTGGTGCTGGGGGGTTGTTATTTCTTCAGCACCTTAATTTGGAGAATGGATATTGGTGTCATTTTGCAAAAAGGAGCAATATCCTATAAGCCTATTCAGGCTAATTTTCTCCTACAGGATTGTGGCCACCACTGATCTCAGCAACTGTACTATTCTGACAAGTCAGCTTGGCTAAGAGTGTCATGAAGGAAATCATAAACTTGTGGTTTGGAACACTTATCAAGGTTGTTAATGTAAGTAAACCACACCTATTAAATTGGAAAATAACATTCATCATGGTTTGGTAAATTTCAAGGTTTTTACATAGCTTAATTCACAGGTTAATTAAGCTTAATTCACAAGTTGCTGAAGACTGCACCCATTCCCCAGGGCTCTCTTAACCCCTTTAGAGGGAACTGAAAACCCTACTCTCATCGGTGTCAGGCCTTTGAAATGACAGTGTGAGGAGACATGAAGACTACCTGCACAAAAAAAAGAAAAAAAAAAAGGGTGGGGAAATATTTGGTTGCAGCCTTCCTCTTTTCAAACACTGGGGGAAAGGCTGCTGACAGCCTGTCCTACTACAGTTACATGGACATTTCACCCAGACCAACTCTTTATCCTGCGGAAAGGTATTAAAAACCCATGGTGTGGGAGAGGTCTCTGTTCTGCAATAAAACAGATGGCAGACTTCAGTTCTCATTAATAAGTTCTTTAGGCAGACCAAAATTCTCAGACCAGGCCTGAGTTTCAGCAAAATGTAAGGAAACCACAGATATATTTCTGAGGGCAGAAACCACAGATAAATAGATTTGCCTTGAAAGAACATGATGGTGATTTTTTTTTTTTTTACCAGTTTATGTTAGTTGCTATTGGTATCCTTACAAAATTTAAATGCTCAAGGAGACTATACTTGCTCCTTATTGTATTGCTGTTTTAATGTTATGCAAAAAACAAGGATGACATTCAAACATCATATTAATCTGCATAAATACTTTTCATTCTTTGTATTCTTTTTTTAAAAGCATAACTTCCCTCATATGGAGCCCTGTAAAACGATTATTGAAACAAAAGTGGAATTCAGTGGAGCCATTTTATCACCTGTTCTCTCCACTGAAGCATATTAATACCTGACAAGGATGTTTCAATGATCTCCGGTGTTGGGAGGAATGGGTTAAAAGCAGAAGACTGGTGAGGATTGTAAATCGCACAAGTGACCTTGCAGCTGGAAATACCTTGATAAGCCTGTGTGAACAGCAAGCCAGTGATGCTCCATTATGGACCAGTTTTAATGGTGCCTTCATTTCCAATTGTATACCTTTCTCTGGGTGTCGCTTTGAGGATCTTCCAGCTAATGACGTAAAGGAAATAAATTTACTCTTTGTATTCCAGATACGACTCTGTGGTTGTTCCAGGTGCATGCCTATGTCAATCCACACACCCAGGCCATTAAGCCAATCTGCACTCTGACAAAACACCTCCAAATAGTTCCAAAGGCACCATGAAAGAACTTTTGTAAATGATTTCAAAGATAGCCACAGTACTTCAATTATCTCCATGCTGTATTTTCATATTTACTTGGAGCTCTTCCAACACATATTGGTTTCATACAACAGATTTTATGATGCATTTATTTATGTGTGTGAAAAGCTAAGGTACTGTCCTGGGGCACAAGCCCAAGGGGGTTTGTTAGCCCTTGTGCTGAGACCTACGTGGTTCCCCCAAGTCCAAAGCAAAAGGAAATGAAGAACCTGTCGGTGCAGATGATAGCTGTGGTCTGGTGGGGAATAATGGTCGTGGTCTGGTTGAGAGTGGTGGTGGTTTCCTCCTGTCAAGGTCCCACTGCTCCTCTGGATCCAACGAGTGTGTTCAAGGTCTTCTGAGCCCCGTTTATATACTCTCAGGGAGCACCCAGTCCCTCCCCCAGGGCGAGGACTCACACAATGGGTGATTAACTCTGTGAGTCATGGGGTATTGTTGACCCGTTGATGGCCCATTAGCAGCCACACCCCCTCCAGCTGGGTGTGGAGGTGCTAAGGACGTCCTGGGCAGCTGCTGCGAATGATCCACTGTTCTTGGGAATGAATAGAGGGGGTAGAATACATAGCTTTTATCACTCCCACCCAGTGATAAATGGTCCATCCTGCTGAACTAGGACAATAACATTATCACTTTGTTGTTTTTTTTGTGGTTTTTTTTGGCGGTTGAGTATTTTTTGGTGGTTTTGTTTTTGTTTTGTTTTGTTGTTGGTTGTTTTTTTTTTTTTTTTTACCCAGAAATATATAGAAGCAGCTAAAGTAAAATTATGAAAAAGTATTTTGTCACTAATTTCTGAGTCTGGTATCTCTGTGTAAAATATATGCCTCTAATCTGTAACCACCTAGACGTATCTAACATACTGGTAAAATCTACATCTATAGACTTTGTTCCTCATACTTGTCATCAGACTCCTGAGCGGATGTCTGCAGCTCAATTGTGCATTTCATTGGATTATTCATAGGGTAGTTCAGTTCATTCACAGGGTAATAGAAAGAAAACAACATCATATCATCCAAAACAGATTGTTTAAAAGTCTGATGTTTAAATTTGATCTTCTTTCTCTGGGAATCACTTATAGTTGATGAAGATAAACCAGCAGCCCTAGAGAAATGTTTTTGTATCTAGTCCTAGAAAGCTATACCATCATGAAATGTTTCATTTCTAGAGGTATGTATATGGACTATAAAAAAAGCTTAGGGTGTCTAGAGCAGGTTTCTGTGGGCCAAATACATGCAGATGAATCCACAGAGTCATAAAAATATCCTGAGTTTGGAGGGACCCAGGAGGTTCATTAATTTTTGACCACACACATGTCAACCTAAAAGTTATACCATCTGTCTCAGAGCATCGTCCAAATTCTTCTTGGACACCAGTAAGCTTGGGACCATGAACCATTTCCCTGGAGAACTTGTTCCAGTGCTTGACCACCCTCTCAGTGGTGATCCCTGACATAGTTTTGAGCCATTCCCTCACATCTCACTGGACACCAGAGAAGGAATCAACACCTCCTTCTTGACTTCCTCTCAGGAGGAAGTTGTGGACAGCAACATCTCCCCTCAGTTTCCTCCTATCTAAGATGAACAAACTTTGTATCCCCAGCCACTCTCATAAATCATGTCCTCTAGTGCTTTCATCATGTTTGCTGCCCTATTTTTGGAGATATTCTAATATTTTTATATCCGTCTAATCTCGTGAAACCATAAACTGCACACAGTACTCAAGGTGAGGGTGCAAAGATGCTGAGTATAGCAGGACAATCACTTCTCTTGACCACTCAGCTCTACCTGGCTTAATGCACCCCAGGATATGGCTGATTGCCAGGCTGTGGGCTGCCAGAGCACATTGATTATTTATATTGAGTTTAGCATCAACAAAATTTCCTAGGTCCATTTTCTTCATTCTCTTGTCTCCCAGTATAGAAACACAGCCAGGATAACTCTGAATCAGGTGCAGAATCCAGCATTTCTCCTTGATGAATTTCATACAGTCAGTGATTGCCCAGCACTCTATCTAAAGCTCTCTGTAAGGTCTCTCTACCCTCAAGGAAATCAATTGCTCCCTCCTAACTAAGTGTCATCATCAAACCTAATTCATGTGCACTCAAGTCCTGTGCCCATGTAATTGACAAAAATATTGAAGCGAACTGGCCCTAAAACTGAGCCGTGGGGAAAATCACTAGTGACCGTTCATCAAATATCTGTTACCCCATTTGCTCTAGCCTTTGGAACCCAACACTTAAGGCGTGTTCACCCCTCATATTGTTTACATGTCTGGCTTCTTCTGGGCATTTTGTCCAGAAGGATATTCTGAGAGACAGTATTTAATGCTTTGCCTAAAATCTCTCACACCCCAGTCCCACATCCACTGCCTTCCCTTCATTCACAAGATGGGTAACCTTGTCAAAAGAAGATATTAAGCTACTAAGGCCTAACTTTCCCATCATGAACCTATATTAGCTTTGACCAATGACTGCACTGTCTTTCAAGCCTTTTTCAATAACCCCCAGAATAATCTTTGTAATTTTACCCAGCTTTGAATTGTAATTATCAGGGTCTTCCTTCTTGTCCTTCTTAAAAACTAGAATAATATTTGATAGCTTTCAGTCAACTGGGACCTTTCGAGAGTTTCAACAGCACTGATAAATAACTGAGACACATCTCTCAATAACCTTGGCTAACACTCTCAGTTCCCTCTGAATGAATCCCATCAGGCTCTGTAGCTTTATGTGCATTAAGTTGCAACAGCAAATCCCGTACAAGTTCAAATCTACTGGGAGCATATCATTCTCCAAGTCACAGTCCTCCAATCCAAGGCTCTGTTTGTCCCAGAGCCCTTCACTGGTCTTAAAAGGCAGAGGAAAAGAAGAAATTAAATGTCTTTGCTTTATCTTCCTTCCTATTTGTGAGGTGACCAGCTTTATCAAATAAAGGATCTATGTTATCTTTAGTCCTCCTTTTGCTATTAACAGGCTTTTAAAAGCTTTTATTTTCCTCTGTGGGGATTTTGGTTGTCTTTGAATATTATTCTACAGTTCTTCCATGAGAAGCTCTATGATGGATAGTTAAGTCCATATAAAAATGGTTATTTTGGAATTCTGGATAACACAATGTTTTGCACTTCTGAATATGGAATATGCAGTGTCTTGCAGAGACATATAGAATGTACTGACACCAGACATCTGCAGTTTTGTTATTCATTTGCTGCACTACTGAGTAGCTTCAGCAGGAGCTACCAAAGCCACAGCTAAAACCATCTCCAACAGTTTCAGGAAGAGAATGGAGACAAGAACAAAGAGCAATATGGCAAGATTGCACAGCTGTTTCAGGAAGGACATCACTTAGAATAGTTTCATTTTTAGCTTTCAGAATAAGCATGACTGCATGAAGAATGTCTATTGATGAACTATATTAGAAGGATTTCTGTTTCCTAACATATTGTAAATTAAGCACTAGAAGGAAAGAAAATAGTAAAGCAAAGAACACACAAGTCTATTCTGAGGCACATGCCCACTGCCATTTGGAAGCTCACTGCTCAGAAAATTAACGTCAAATCAAACTGGTGTAATAAATGACCCATCAGTCTATTGTAGAAATGTGTACTATTATTCAAGAAAACTGTTGACTTATATGTTAGGATTTGCCTGTTTCCAGAAAATTATTAAGGCCTTTATTTGATTGCCATTATTGGAGAGAGATTCACTTTTGAAGAAGTTGGCATGAGTCAGCTCTGTGAATAGAAACATTTTTATGACAGAAACTCATCCATGAAATTCAAATCTCAGAATGCATGGTTAAGACAAATTTAATGATTATGCAAGGTTCTCTAGTGAAAAAAAAAAAAAAAGAAAAAAGATCAAGGTTTTCCTTTTTCTGGGGCTGGAAGACAAGCTGACTCTTTAGATTGATTTACATTTATTCTGAATCAGTTACGTGTACTGAAGATATCTCACCTGTTAGTTCTGTCTTTTTGCAAGGCATGATTTGTCTCACAGTCCTCTCTATATTCTGGTACATGGTGGCAGTTCAGCTAAAGTCAGGGTTCTGGGACTGTGTCCATCTGACTGCTGTCAGAGGCTTCAGTTTCGACATTTGAAATTTGTAAAAAAAAATCTATTAAAAAAAATAAATATAAAATTAAAATCTACTGAGGCATTATATTTCAGGATTTTCTTGAATTCTTTTTCCACCATTAAACTAAACAAAATGGAGCCAGTAAGGAACAGTATGGGAGCAAATAATTATATATTTCATACCTGGCACTGTATAAATTATATGTCATTGTTCCTACTTGAACCCAGTATTTAAATGAGGTTTGGTATTCAGTTATTGTAAGTCTAAAGTAGAAGGCAGTACACAGTCCATGGGAGGCAAGTGGAAATTTTTTGACTTTTTGGAAAAATCCCTAATTTTTAGCATAAGCCTTACTGCTAAGAACTGCTGGGTGAAAACAAAACAAAAAGAATAAAAAGAGTTGTTTTCTTGGTTTCTCCTTATTTCATACTGAATAACTATGCACTGTGCATTTGGATATTTTAACCTTATTTCAAGGTAATTTTTATTCATGTAAAGAAGGTAATGAATTCTTTTACTTAAACTGGAATAAATGCCTGGAAACAATGTGAAAATTGATGTGTTTGTGCAAAGATTTGAAAGCTCCTAAATTTGTTTGTAGTTAATACCACTTCAGTACTGATCTTTCTATTTTCAAATACATTCTTAAATGCTATGCAAGTTACTTTACTCAAATACGTTCAGTGGATTGAATTTAAATATTATCCTCTTCCTTAAAGAAAAAAATTGTGAGTACACCATTTCTTTTTCTGTGAATAGAATGTCATTTTTGCATCATAATTCTTTCTTTCTGCAGTATTACTTGGAAATATCTTTTCAGAGAGCAATATAGCAGAAAATCTGTTGTGCTTGAAGAGGCCTGGAGTATAGAAGTCAGCCTTGCATTCAGAGTGAGTCCTAAGTCCAGCCCTTTTGCTACAGTTATATCTTGAGGAAAAAACTCTTATTCTTTTGCTCCCTTCTGAGACTGTAAACAATAGAAGAATTTTTTTCATACTTTCTCCAATATAACAGGAAGATTTTATCTAAGAGTGTTTGTATAGTTAGTTTATTATTACTATTATTTCCAAGAAAGAAAATGGTTCCCTTATTAACAATGGCTGTGATATGATTTTCTTGGCCTTTATTGAAATAATCAGATAGTGTATTAGAAGTAATATTAGTGTTCCCAAGTGAAATTCTGGGAAAATTGCCTGTTTTCATTTCTTCTTTTAATAAGTACTCTTTAAAAAGGTCTATATATTAGTTCTGTGCTCATGCAGCACCTACCATAACAGCTTCTGGGAGATTTTTGACTGGATAATACTAGTAACAGTAATAATTTTAGTATTTGCTACAGTCCTCTTCTTATGTTCTGACCTCAGTCTGACTCCATAAGAATAAAGCTATTAAACAAAACAGCTTCATGATTAGAGATAGTAACCTTATAAAAAATAACTATCTTTCCATATAAGGTACTTCTTAAATCAATTGGAAAAAAGTGAAATGCATTAATCACCAGTGTTAAATGAATCATTTCGTGCCAATAATTACTGCTATTTGTTGAAAATACAGTGAGTACTAATATTTTTTTTCTCCAGAGGAAGCTAATCTTTCTTTCTAGTCAATTAGCTAAATTCAGGAGAAATTTTCAAAAATGTTGAGTTAATGTATAAGCAATTTGATTTTAATTTTAATACATTTGTTTTTCTACTCATGTAAATTTTTATTGTTTTTAATTAATTCATCACAATTACAGTTTTAATGTTGGCATTAAAGAAGAAAATACATTCCTAAAGTATGGAAACTAGGATCACAATAAATATCAAAATCTTCCCTGAGAAGTTCAGGTATATGGTAATGATGAACACATTTTGTTTTGGTTGTAGTTTTGTTGCAAAATTCAGAGAAGTAAAAGAGAATAAAATCTTTTATGTTTTCATAATGCAAATAGAGGCAACAAGCTGAATGGCTCTACTTCACATGTCCCACTTAAGGAACTGGCACCATTTCATAAATTAAATTACTATTGTAAAATCTGTGCTTTTATGATGTCCTTTAAAAGTGAGTAATATACTCTAATTGAATTCAGAGTAATGGAACTGTCATTAAGAAAGGACTGTTGTTCTTTTGAGAGTAGCCTGTCATCCTCCTCTTATACACTTGTGGTTTGTTTTTTAATTTCTATTCCATTAAATTACTGTGACTTCAAATACTTCCACTTACTAGCAGAGCCACATTCCTTCCTATTTTATCATTGTACAACTGATAGACTAGGGCTGCACCTATTGTCTTTATACATCCTTTTTATATCTGAGCATTTACAGTCTTCTACTGCCCAGTCTCATTTACCATCTCTTCTGAAGATCTACTGTCAGGGAGTTAACAAGAGAAACAAAATGAAATTTGTTTAAATATGTAAGAATCCAGGCAAATTGCTTATCTCTTTGAGCCTTTCCTACTTTTCTTACTCCTTTTCTTACTTTACTGTCTCAAGTATCACAACACACATCCCATTTTGTTCCTGATTCTGTTTCCCAATTACTTGTTCTGCACACATAATTTTTCATATTCTTTCAATCTCTTTCTGTTAATTTCTTAGTTCTTGCAAAGTCTGATTAATATTCTTTTGCTGAAAAAAATTTACATTTCAGATACATAACTCTGCCAGTCATTTTCTTCTGTAGAGCACAAGTTAAAAAATCTTATTGCTTAGACTTCTCTCGTTGATTCTGAAGATTCATGTGCTGGAACCTAACATTAGGAACTGCAAGCATCCTAAGGAGTCTGAACTTCCCCAACCAAAATTTATTTCAATTTTCAAAATTTAACTCCTAAGGATTTTGAGTAACATACAGACAGAATTGTTTTCTCACTACTTTTCATGATAAAGACATCTCATATAGATTCTAACTTAAATCTCTTCAGTGAGTTAAAAACTGCCCAACAGCTGATTATGTTTGTCCATGGCACTTCATGAAGACTTTCACTGTCACTGTTCTTTGATCACAAAGTGTAAAAGCTTATAAATAAGCTTATTTGTCTTCAGTGGTTGATGAGTCCCACTGTTTCTCCTGCATTAAATCATAAGTTTGTTTAATTTTCTGTCCTTGTCCCTATCATATGTAAAATTAAATATATCTCTGCACGAAAATTGAACTTTTCTCTTGATTTTTTTTTTCACCTAGATAATTCTGCTTGAGGCAATACATCTGAATTTTAGTCTTTTTTAATGAATAAAGCTTCACTTCAGCTTTATTGCTATCTGTCTGAAAAGTCTTTAAAGCATGATAAAAGGAGGAAGAAAATGACCTAGGAAATTACGGACTAAGTCTTCAAATTTTGGTAGAGTATTAGTAGAACAAGGTGTTAAACTATCTAACAATAATCAATTATATTTAAATA
The DNA here is from genome assembly GCA_035221455.1 of Xenops minutus. Classification (NCBI taxonomy): domain Eukaryota; kingdom Metazoa; phylum Chordata; class Aves; order Passeriformes; family Furnariidae; genus Xenops; species Xenops minutus. Next base: position 106,701,062 of record JAWWEE010000001.1, on the reverse strand, counting down.
AATCTCAGAAGAAAACATCTAAAATGAAATCAATTATATCTTTTAGGGAGAATTATTAAGAAATTATTATCAGCAATAGAATTTATATAACTTTAGTTTGATAAGGTTTTCAACATGTTCTAGGTGGGAATGTCACAGATAAAGTAAGAGAGAAAGGGCTTTAAGAAATCCATAAATAGTGGAAGAAATTACTGGAAAAAAATAATAATATAACAGCCTAAAAAAAACCCAGTACTGCAGGTCTAATTAGAGTTGTTTACAAGTTGTTCAAACTGAATATGAAGCAAGTCTGTTTTGGACTTCAATCTGGTCCATATTTTTTTGCAAGCAGCTTTCCTTTTGTTAGAGATAAAATATTTAGATATAATGTCAATTTACGAGGAGCTGTAAGCATTGCAAAAACTGGTCAAATAGTAACAGACACAATTCACTTCATTAACTCTAAAAGTGAATTCCTGTGCTAAGAAAAAGCATATCAAAGTAAAATTGATCTGTCCAAGCAGTTTTATATAACTTGTATAAGAGGTATTTAAAAACAGAAGATCTGGGTTTTCTATGCATTGAAAGTAGGAGATGGCTGCACCACGTGATAATACTGCAATAAATTAATAAGAGGTAAGATATTTGGGATATATGCACAATCATTTGTGCAAAAGTCAGAGGAGGAAATGATTTATTTTATTGTGTTCTGTTCTTATGTGTGTTTGGTAAAGCACACTTCAAAATTGTCACAGACAATTTTGAAATCACAATGCAAAGAACATGCTTCACTTGATCCACACATTTCTAGCTAAAAAAATGTAGTGTTGAACATGAACTCATTTGTAGAAAGCTTCATAAAACAGTTATCTAAAAAACATTTTGCTGATGATTGATAGTATGTGAAATGGAAAGTTACCAGAAAACACATACTGGTTATAATCACATTAATTTGTAGAACTCATTTGAGTATCTTCTAAACTTATGTTCATCTTATTGTATGCAAATGTTACTGCCTTTTAAAAGTTCAAACTGATTGTATAGTTATGCTCTTTTAAGACCATTTTCAAATATCGTTTGTACATATTCTAACTTGAAAGTAATCAAGAAATAATGGGCAATTCAAATACAAAATAACTATCTATGAATTTCTATGTTTTCATGCTTTGATGCATTTTTATATGTTGCAAAGAATATGTATTTTGCAAAACATCTTTAATTGTTCTCTCAGTGAAAAGGAGTTTGTGTATAGTTCATTTGACAGTATATAGAGATTTTAGATTAGCAAGTTGTATTGTGTTAAGTGTAGTTGAAGCTTTAACAGTAGCATTTTATGTGCATTGTTAGGTGCTGTGTTTTTGTTGTTTTTTTTTTAATTTGTTGTTGTAAACAATTGATCTATGCAAACAATCATGGATAATACTGTTATGCTTTGAAATTACACTCCAATATAAGTAGTCAAAAATATCCAGGGAGCAAGGTTGTCTATCTCATTTGCCTATTAGTTAGATGTCTTCCTACATGTTATATTTGGTCTAAATAATACAGTCACTGGATTTGAGAGAACTGTTCAGTTCGTCCTAAAATACATGAGCACATTTGGTGAGTTGGACATTTTTCAGGCAACACTGGACTCTCTGTATTTATTGATAAATTGCCATCTAGTATTGTTTTATTTAGCTTATGTTTTCCTACTCAGTCTTCAGTTTCTGCAGACAATTAAACTTAGGTGTCTGAATTTGAAAGTGCTTTCTTAGAAAGATATCGTAGCTCAGCTTTGGGCTTGGACCATAATATGTGGATGACATGAAATACAATTTTACTTCTTGGAAGTTGTCTTAGACAAGGTGTTCCTATCTTCAGCTCTTTAAAAAGAAATTATGGTATTTCAAGCATCTTTTCATCCAGTGATGATTCCTAGCATTACACTTGATATATTTTCTAAAACAATTTATAATTTGGGGACTTAAAAGTAATACATATGTGTGAAATATGTTTTCCAGGTCAGATAAATAGGAGTTTATCTGAAGTAAGTGGTTGGATTGGGGTGAAAATAGAAAATTAAAAAAAAAAAAAAATCAGGAAAAAAAAAAATAAAAAATCAGCTGCAGCTCTTTAGATGTTTGGATGGCAATGCTTCTAGTGGTTTCCCTACTGTTGACTGGCCAAATTCTTTCATCTTTAAGCAGCATAATGAGTGCAAAGTTTAAGAGAGATTTCAGGTGTACAGCCTCTTTCTCTCTTCATTTTTATGGGGTCAGTTTTCCAGTTTCAGCTTTTTTTTGTGTCAAACATTGTCTTTTTATAAAATTCAATGAGAGCATGCTCTATTTCCGATCTTATCCACAAGGTTGTAATAATAATTATTATAACTTTTATTAACTAATAAAATAAGAGAAAGGGAAACAGAAAGAAGGGGAAGTGAGGAAGAAAATCAGACAAGAGATTGTGCAGGACAACTTGTCCTAAAATAAGATATTTATCTTTTGATACAGTGATACCCATAAGCATTTAAGTTTATGCCTAATTTTGCATGCAGCTTACAAGCTACTCCAGCAGTGCAAAAATAGTATTTCCAAACAAGCATTCTCATGCAGTTTTGGAAAATAAATCATATGAAAATGTTACAGTTCTGCTTTTTTTCTCAGACCGTATTATACATATTTTTTTATTATATCTGCATGAGGTATGTTAATATGGGCTATTCTGACTGACTAGAGCTCTACATCAATAAAATCTCATTCAGCAAGGAAACCATATCACTTATTTTGCCAAGTGATTGTACATTTACAATAATGCTTTCACAAAATGATTTTAATGTTTGAAAAATCTTTTATCATCTGCACACAATTAAACTCTTGCATTAATACCTACTGAGCTACCCATTATCTGGCTTTTGTGATTTCCAAATTAGTTTTATGATTGATTTTGGGGGAATGTGATCAGTTTCCTTATTAATGAAATATAGTAATATATTATCAACTGAACTGTCTTCAGTTTGGACTTTAGAGCAAATATGATGCTTGGGGTTTCACTAGTGGTTGCACTGCGGGAGAACTGCAGTTCTCACTTCATTTTCAGGAGCATGAATGTAAATGAAAAAAATTAGCAACATAAATTTCTCATAATATTTTTTTACTTCTTAGCTGTTGGCATTAAATAAATAAACTATTTTGATATGGGAGATAAGGGAATTTCAAAAGCACAAAGTATGTCACTATGTTGAGGCTTGTGTTCCAGGAACACTTCTCCTGCACAAAAATTGTCCTTTTAAAAATCCTACAAGAAAGAAAGTAGTATGACAAGCTTGTCCTCTTCTCTGTAATTACTGCATAGGCTGGATGTTTGAAGAAGGTTGTCATTGACTCATTATTCTGACTTTTATGCAGAAATTCCAAGATAACTGACAGAAATGACATTATTAATTACATCATTGCTAGGCATCTTGTCAGTACATTCTGGTGTGTTTGTTTTTTAATTGATGGTTTTAGCAGTCTTCTAGGACAATAACTATGAATTCCTATATATAGAGTTCCAATGAATAGATCTGTACCTTAAGAATTTCATATAGCCTAAATTACTTTTTTTTCCCCACACAGCTTTCTCATTGTTTTAAATCAGTTTTATGGAAAGTACTTCAGGGAAAAACCAGTGCCTCCATTCTGGAATTTAATCGTAAACCAGTTTGAATTCAATGATAAAATTCTGTCTTATGCACGAATTATATAAAAAGAACTATGAGATTTATGATGTCTTTCTGGGTCCCTTCTCTTCTTTCAGGTTTCCTAAACGAGTTAAGAAACTGGTATTATTGGTATTCCTCCTCTCTGAATTATCAATACAAATTAACAGTACAAATTAAAACTTCAGACTCACACCACAAATTTACATAATTTTAATACTGAACAATCAGATCCCCTGTTTTATTTTCCAAGATGATTGGAAACCCGCATTATGATTTGTTTTTCTCATGGATGGAATTAGACTGAATTGTGCATGAAAAAAAAATCAAATTAATAAGCAGGCAAAATTTATATAAATATTTCCATTTAAAAGTTTATTTATAATTTTCTTCAAAATATCATTAGACTAATTGGCAATTGCACCTAACCCGTAAAGTTCCCGTGCTGATCTACGCAGGAGGAGAGCTAATTTTCTTCACATTAGCTAGCATGGGGCTATATTTGGGATTTGTGCTGGAAAGAGCATTGGCAACATTTTTGTTATTGCTGAGCAATGTTTGCAGAACATCAAGGCCCTTTCTGCTTCTCATACTGTTCCACAAGCCAGGAGGTTGGAGGTGTGCGAGGAGTTGGGAGGGGGACAAAGGCAAGGCAGCTGATTCCAACTGATCCAAGGGATATATCTTACCACGTGGCATCATGCTCAGTATATAAAGGTATGGGAAGAAGAAGGAATGGGAGATATTCAGAATAATGCTGTTTGTCTTCCCAGTCACCACTAGGTGTGATGAAGCCCTGCTTTCCTGGAGATGGCTATCTGACTGTGGGAATCAGTGAATGAATTCCTTGCTGTACTTTGCTTGTTTGTGAGGCTTTTGCATTAGGTATTAAATTGCTTTTATTTCAACCCATGAGCTTTTGCACTTTACTCTTCTGGTTCTCTCCTCTATTCCAAGGCATGAGGATGAGGACCAAGGGTGTGGGGAGTGAACAAGCAGCTCTGTCATGCTTCATTGACAGATGGGGTTAAACCACAACAGTTCTTTGTATTGCATCCTGTTTCAGTTGTTCTTTTGCTTTATCTAATAGCTAGTTATGCAAACTCTTCTACTTTATTTGGTAAGAAATGAACAGCACATAAATATCTAAAGACAAACTGTGATGTCTGGAAATTACTGAGTACCATGTGTTTGGTTTAGAAACAACTTAGTGCTCTATGACCTGACATCTTTATGAGCGCTACCTCACTCTTCAGTCTTCATGTCTTTGACTACATTCTTTGCACTATGAATTCAGAATACACTTGCAGTTGTGCAGTTTCATTCAAAGTCTTTATTTAACTACAGTTCCTGGGAATCTCATTGTCTAAGATATGTCTAAGAAGTCTCAATTTATTTCTCCACAACTATATTTTCTATGCAAAATATTAAACCTTTTTTTTTTTTTTTAATTTGACCATTTTTACATTTCTCCTTTATTATGCTAAAGAAGAACTTTTTTTTTTTTTTCTTGGTGCTTAAGAGCTCCTTTCTTAAACTTCATATTTACATGAAGAAGATTTCATATAAAAGAAAAGAAAATATAATGAAAAATACATAAGCCAAACTCCTCTTTTTATACATTAAAAAAAAAAAACAAACCAAACAATAAAAACTACCCAAACTAAAACAAACCAAAATAACAACAAAACAAAACAAACAAACAAAAAAACAAACAACCACCCAAACAAAAACCACACTAAAAGACCCAACAACCTGTATTTTTTTCATGCTTTGAAACTCTCTATGTCTTTCACCATCTCAGAAATTTGGATAAGTTTCTTGACAAAAAGTAGTTTGGGATGCTTCCCTTACCTATAGATAATTCTTCTTTCTGTTGCCACCCATGGAGTAGGAGACACCATTTATTACGTGTCTTGAGCATGATTCTTGGCCCTACAGTTCCCAAAGCTCTGCCATGGGGATTGCTATCTGTCATGGACTAAATCTGTGCAAGGGAGTAAAATAGCAAATTCATTTCTTGTCAGTCTTGCCTATCAATGTCTGAGTCCACACATTGTTTTTGTGCAGTTTATTAACACAGGTACAACAACAAGTACAAGTTGCTTATGCTAGTTGTGTTCTAATTTGTTCTGATTAGGTTCAGATGTGCACAACTGATGGCTCATAATCTATATGTTGCCTATGTAGCTGTTGAGATTCCATTTTACACAATGTACTCTATTCAAGTAACAAGTGAGGATAAAGCAGTGATAAAGAAATAAAAGAAATACTTCTTTTCTGTAGCAATATCTTTCTTTCAATCACCACCTTTCTCAGATATCTCTTGGGTGTGTCAGAACACATAGAATGTCTGTATGATATGTGTGCAGGAAAGCCAGCACGTGCAGTAAGTGGGGAACTTACTGTGAAGAAAAAACATTCTCTATGCAGAGCATCCATAAAAATGGCATATTTTTCATTAATAGAATTCTAAACCCAACTTTTTTTTTTTTTTTTTTTTTTCCCTGAAAAGGCTGTTATTTCTATGGTATATGTTATACAATGATGTTTGAGATACATAGATAACCTCTGAGCTTGCTATCAATTCCTTCGTTTTTTTTTTCTGTTCTCTTTCACTCCTCTAGACCAAAAAAACACAATCACAATAGTCATACCAAGTCAACATTAATCAATTAATGAACATGAAATGTGTACAGTTGTTCAAAATAGTTTATTTAAACAATATCTTTAAGAAAGGCAATATTCATTGAATATGCTTTTCCTCTTTTTCTAAATATGTAGAATTTCTATGGCACGCATTTAGAACCAAATACTATAAACAATTAAACCAATTATATGCAAACTATGGCTTTAATGCTACCAAACATCATAATTCCTATTTTTTTTCCCTTGGATGGGAATTTAAATCATATAATTTCACTTTTCAGTTCAGTAATTAATGAAGAGTGACAATCATCACACAGAAAATCCAAAAATATTTGATTGCTGAAGAGGGAGACATGATCTTCTATGTAAAGGGAATGCTAAACAAAATAGTCTTTCTGAAACATTTCATTTTCCAAAAGCTCTTGCACTATCTTCCCACATCCAGTAGACTTGGTGGGTTTTAATCAGCTGATCATATCTAGATGTAATGAGCATGAGTGCAGCTGGGCTACATCCCCTCCTTTGAATTTCTTAAGCTAAAAAAAAAAAGAACCAAAAAACAGTAGTTAGGCTTACAAGCTAATTATAAACCTTGACAATCTAGGATCCTCTCATTGATCTAAATGATTTCTTTTTTTATGTGCTATATACCAACCATTATCTTTTTAACTCTACCGAAGACTGCCTTCATTGCCAGCAGAAATAAAAGATGAATGATGACACCAACTTAGAGTTTCCCATTTCATTAATCTTAGCAAATGTTAACTGGATGCTAGGTCAAATTCTGTTCATTCAAACACTGGCTAACATAATATGTAAATAATAATAGGAGTATGAAAACATTTTTGAATCCCATGGTGTCAACCTGTATAGATTTAATAATCATTTATGCTGCAGAATGGATTGAGAGAAGAAAAATTGATATTGTGACATGGATTAAAATAATGTTACTTCTATTGAAAAAAAAAAAAAAAGTGGCCTGTGTTGGCACTACTCTTTACATACATTGTATACATATATCTAGTGAGTTTATTAAAAGAAATAGCAGAGCCTAGTTTTATTTCTGCAGGCTAAGGTAATTATTTTTTCAGATGTGATCTTGAACACTAAGCATGAATTCTGCAACCCCAGGAAACTCTCTGGAAGGCTGGATTTTGTGCAGTCCATACCAAAAGATTTGTAGTGCACTAAATCCATCACCTTATATGGATTCCATTTTCATTTGGCTTTACTATTTTGTTTTATATATTCTGGATTAAAGAAGAAATAGGAAACAAAGTATTTTGATTGATGGATTTTTTTTTTCCTAATAAAATCCTAAAGAAATAACAAAAAAAAACCCAAACCAAACAAACAAAAACCCAAAACAAACAAACAAACAAAAAGTGTTGTAACCTAGGACCATGTCTTTGATCATTTATGTGTTTAGCTTCAGGCTTGGTCAAAATTCTAAAAATACTATTGTAGAAACTGTTTACTTAACAAAAATATTAACAAAGATAAATAAAAAGTCTAAAAAGAGAGCTGTCAGTGGTATGTCTTAAGCCAACTATAAGACTGTACAGCTTGATAACTGACTGAATCATGATCTTAACCTCATGCCTCATGGCATACCTCATGGGATGCCTCTGCTGAGAACTTTTAATGAGTCACTTTGAGCAGTCTGTTTTCATTTGCATCAGAAGTTTCCAAATTCTCTTGAAATATTCCCTTGTTACTGTTCCACCCTCCGTCCTATGCTACATTTGTTTTAAATGAGCACATAGATCTACAACATCATCTGACACAGTTCCTTCCCTGGAAGGAAGTAGCATTTCTAATCTTTGAGATTAGTGTGAAGTTTACAACTTTTAAAGCAAACTCATGCCAATTTGTTAAATAGGAAAACTCTAGTTTTTATATATATGAATAATTGTTTGGCTTGTCAAAAGTACACTCAAATGTACTTAACTGTTGCTGTATTCTAATGTATTTTTTTTTCCCCTTGGTTTATTTAATTTCATTAAACTGAATATGGAAAAAGGACACCAAAATTACCGACAGAGTAATTTTGATATAAGATTATCTTCTTGTATCTATTATACTACAGGATTGTGTATTTTTCATGATAGTTCATTACATATGCTTGTGTACCCTGTTTGACAGATAAATTGGAAACATTGAAGAAAATTGAAAGAAAGAATTCTTCAATTATTTGGGTTTGATAGAGCCCAAACTCAGACTTATTAGAGTTGAGGCAAGAACACTGAATACCTCTCCTATTGAATTATTAGAAAATAATTAAAAAAAAAAAAATTAAAAAAAAAATCAGGTAGACCAAGGAGCAGTATAATTGTGTACAGCAAGCAACACCCAGTGTAGGAGACCTGGCTTGTAGTCACTGCTCCAAGGACTGTGAAGGTATTTTACATTAACTTTCAGTGGAGTGGAGCACAGAAGTCCCCCTAAGGAACCACCCTAGTAACAAATCTACAGCATCACAACTTTTGTTTACCCTTTCTTCTACAAGGAATGTTCAGTTGTTAACTGCAAATTTTTTACAACTTCAACAGCAGCCACTGTAGCACAGCCTGTAATTTTACTAAAGACAACAACTTACTCTTGCTTATAGGATTTGTGTGGCTAGGGAATTCCTCTAGGGCATTTTCTGACATCCTTGGTTGATTTCATACATGAAAGATAGTGATGGCTGCTCTACTTTCTAAATAAGCAACTTAGGATCTTTTTTAACCCTTGAAATTAAATATAGTGCTGAGTCCCCAGAAAAAGCTTAAATATAAAAATAGCAAACTCAGATAGGGTAACAAGGGATAATTCCAACTTTTTAGTAGTTTCTAGCAAGTTATATATATGGCATATTAGTCCTATTATTTACTTGAATTGATAATATGCAAAAAAGTTGAATGAAAATGGCTTGGTATGATAAAATTAACATGGTTTGGTAAAATAATGGAAAGGATGGGGGGCAACCAAACCAAACACAATTAGAAAATTAGAATTTAGAAAAGCCAGAAAGGTGATAATGAAGACTTCACTTCAAATAAATCCATCTCTTTAAACCATCTGAGTGAGAAAAAATATGAATCTGTGCTGTTTGAATGAGGTATAGACAAATGGAAGAAATTGAAACCACAGCCATATAGGGCAAAGTGGTTTGAATTTAAAAAAAAAAAAAAAAAAAAGGCAAATGGTGGAGCTGACCACAGTGGTGAGAAAAGTTGTTTTCATGGAGTTAGACAAGTCCATAAAGTGAAGGAAATTCTCCCAATTTTTTTAATCTGGAAAAAAAGTGGAACTAACTCTACTCAATTTCAAACATCCAAAGAAAATGTGCCTTGCTATTCACTAGTTTTATATGGGTTTTGGTAAGGAAAAGATGGGTGAGGTGGAAAAAAAAAAAAAAGGAACAGATTGGAATTCAAAATAAAACCTTCTAATTCTGCTAAGAGTCCAACCAGGCTAAATTGCAAGTTCTTTATTATTTGCAATCTCAAAGATGAAATACACAGAAACTGTAACACTTGCATCTTGAAAATGAATTGACAAATTAAAAAGGTCAAGAGACATATGAGGTACAATTATCAAGGGACTAAGAACTGCATTTTTTTTTCCAGATATGTATTATTTGTAATGCATATTAGAAAAGAAAAAGTTACCTTTCTACTTCAAAAAGTGTGAAGCATTTCAGACTTTTTTATTTTTTTCATTATACTTCAGGACGTTTCTTTCAGCTTTTATTTTACTTGGGGCTTTCAAGTTTTGTGAAAATTCATTCTTTGCCCATAGTTCTTATGTGCACAGGAAACCATGGGGGTGGGGCAGAGAGGAGAGGGAGCATAAACCTGACAACAATGTGAATAAACCTACTCATGACATTGACACAATAATTCCAGACTATCCTACATTGTTTAAAAGATAAGCAGCATGACCCGAGCTGACCTGGGAAGAAGACAGGTGATTTTATTTCAAGCAGCTTCATTAAAGACCAAATGTCCTTACTCAGCCAAGAAACTCAAAACAGTAACTTGAATATTAAGCTTGTATTTCCTCTCTTCAAAATCTACTTTCAACTTACACTTTGCTTAATACATTTTTTTAAAATCAGTATGTGACTTGATAAGCCATTTTCTACCTGTTGTATAACAACCAGGTCACTACTGCATTGAGAACTGACAACTTACCTGAACATTTCCTGAAATGAAGAGCCAAATGGAAGTAAAGACCATATGTTCAAAGCTAAAGATTAATTAAACTTTTTCTTTACTTTCTCTCTTTTTTTTTTTTCATTCATTTGCCCTCTTATTCTATCTTGCATTTTTATTGTTTAGCATACATCCATATTATCTGAGTCATCCAAATTCTCAGATTGAAACCCTTTGTGCATGTGTCATCTCAGCAATGAGAGACCTCTGTTATTGAGTTAAATGAATTAATTGCCAAGAAACTCCTTAAGACATCTGCTTGTAGAACTCCATCTTCTCATTTTTAATTTCAAGTTCTCTACTGACCAATAAATATTGTCTTTTTGTTATTTTAAATAGCAACTTTTGAAAAATGCATGCATAAAATGGCCCGCACATATCTGTCTGCTAGACAGAAAGGCAGCAAGAGTATGACATGCAAATTCTCTGTGAAATGAAGAGCTCATTTATTTTAAATTCTAAATGCACAGCTTATGAAATTCTATGGACAGAGAAGTACTCTGAAATTTTCCATTTAACATCAAATCAGAGCAAGTGCAAGAGTTATCTGTGTTTACTGAAAATGAGCCAGTATTAATTCCTAAATTGACACACATGATCCTTGACATAATCATTTTAGCACTTAGCAAAGAAGTATGCTTTATTCTACAGCTCCTTTCTGAAATCAGTTTGCTTTAAAGAGAATAAAAGTTGACACACACCTGAACGGGATAATAGGAAGGACCACTCCACACAAAACGCAGAATAAGGTGAAATGGCCCTTTATTAAACAGGGTAAGAGGGTTTTATAGGGGCTAACTAGAAGGAGCTAAAAACTAGGCGTGGTTTGGGGAGGAGATTAACAGGTCTGTCACAATAAAGGGAAAAAAAGGATGGGCTACAACAAATAAGGAGAGGTATAGGAGGGGGCTAACCCTATATTGCACAGGTGCACTGTGCCAAGAGCTAGTAAGGAGAAGGGAAAAACGGCAACCGATCAAAGGGTAGTAACCGCGGGAAAACCAAGCAATAGGAACATTTGAACCATTGAAAAGTAAAAGTAATTAATCCTATTCTAATACATTTAGCATA
>JAWWEE010000001.1:106589126-106689379 GCA_035221455.1 Xenops minutus | reverse complement strand
AACTGCTTCCTGGGCAGCTGCTGCGAATGGTCCATTGTTCTTGGGGAATGAATAGAGGGGGTAGAATACATAGCTTTAATCACTCCCACCCGGTGATAATTGGTCCCTCCTGCTGAACTAGGACAGGTACTGAAACTAAAATTATAATAAATATTAAAACTGAATTGTAAGATATTTTAGACTCTTGTTCAGTGAGATATCTGAGCTCTTGGGTGTTGCCAGTAATGGATGAAAAATCCAAAGAAACAACATGATAAAAGAGATGTGACCCACTAAAAATATTGTTCCATCTCTTTGCCAGCTTGAAAAATATACAAAACTTGAAGTGAAGCAGTGTAAGACACAGCATACCAGCACTTTTTAATCTTTGTGGTCCTTTGGGGTAAGATGCTGCAGCTACACTTTGTAGTAAATCAGGATGTTCAGCTTAGATCAGGCACCACTGCCTTTCAAAAATGCAAGAGCAACATAGAGAGAGGCAAATTCTCCAGTGTTTTGAACCCTGAAGCATAAGACCACTGGTTTTTTCCCCTAAGCCCTATGAATACGTGAGTTAGCATTAACCACAAAATATATGTCAAACTCATCCTATTGAGACTCAGAGTGCTTGTGAATTATGGGTTGCCTAAGGAAATACCTCAGAGGGAAATGGCAGAGCACTACCGCAATTGTCTGAAGCAGATCAGAGAAACCATCCATGCTTCCAGCTGCGTATTGAAGGCCATAATTGCTAAGACAGAGAGCTGCATGGACCATGGGACACACTTTTCAAAAATTCATGTCTAAGCTTCAGATTCTAAGTGCATATTTATTTTCCTAAATAGGTAAATTGATGTTTTCATAAAGGTTTTTTATTTCTCGGGTGCTGCTCACATTGTCAGTGACTCTGCACTTGGGAAAATGTGATTTTCTGTTTCAGTTTATGTTTCTCAGTTCCCTTTTACTTTCAGATTTTCATCCTACAGCCGACTTCATACAGGTGCAGAAAAATCAGCGTTTGCAGTCATTTGTGCTTGCAGAGACTATAGTTCTTATACGCATTGATATTCAATCTTTTTGCTTCCCATTGGGCCACCTCTTTACTATCCCACTTTCTAAAGACAAAGATATGATTCCAACTACAAGGCTATGAAAATGTAATTCCAGCTTCTTGGTCAAAAGCTCATCTGTAATAATGTGGTTTTTTTTCTTTAATTAATACTACTACACTGCATATTAATGAGAGCACAATTATTTTTCATCTCAATTAAGAATTTGAAGTTTAAATTTAAATGGAAAATAGGCCAAAAAAGACACCTAGGCAGTATCTGGCTTACTTGCTCTCTCTTTCACACAGTGGACTAGTAGTTCCATGAAGAAGAAGTAACATCAATGTAAAGATCAAATTCCATGCAGAAATTTGTTACTGAACAAATTTTGAGATAACAAAATACAAGAGAAGACAAGAGAACACTCAGAGACTAGCATCCTTGGAGTATTTATGGGCAATAACTCATTGTTAATATCTAATTTTGCATTGCCTTCCTAAAAGGGCAAGACATGTAGAATAATATTCCTCCAATCACACTAACTTTTGAAACTCCTGGGAGCCACTTTAGTAGATATTTGAGACAGGCTAAACTGAGATAGTTACAAGGCAGAGTTTAAGTGGGATTGTCTGTGCCATACAAGTTTTTCAGCTTCAGCCAGAAAGTTCAGTGGAAAGAATTCAGACGAAAGCATGAAAATGGTGAAAATAAGCTAAGCTGCTACAGAGTGCTTACTATAAGCTTTTTTTCCATAGCAAATGGTCCTTAACTATATTTACTTTACAGCATTTCTGCTCAAGTATTTTGCTTGCCATGTTCACTTAGCACAGGATATCTGAGTGCTGAGTGAACTATTACTCTAATAAGCTCGAGGTAGGCTGGGGGACTCAAATAAAAGATGCCATTATTAAAGGTCAAGCTTTTCACTTTTGAAAAACTAAAGAACTGCACTCTAGAAGATGCAAACTATTTCCCCTACTGATATGGAAGATTATCATTTTTCCCATAGTTTTCATAGAAGGACAAATACCTGACATTTCCTGTTAAAAAAGTAGCAGTGCATCAGGGAATAAGCATGACCTGAATCATTCTGCATCTTCTCTGCTTTTATCGCCTCAGTGCTGTCAGAGAAATCTGCTGGGAGTAGAACACAAAAGGAGAGTGATTCACACTGAGAACAAGAAATGCAACAATGTGTGTTTGTTCATCAATCAAAATTTTTTAAAACATGAATAAATTTTGAAAAGGAGCTTGGGATTAATTTTACAACATACAGATCATCAAAAAATCAAGACCCGTTTTCTGTGCTTTTTTGTATGTGTGTATTTTTTTGTGTATTTCAGTTGACAACCTACACCAATGAAACCAACAGCAAATGACAGTGGAAGCAATCCACACAGACCTCCCTGTTAGGAGATGCAGGTATAGTCTTGAAATGTCTCAGGGTAGAGAGGGCAACATAGCATCCAGTAATGCCATCCCAAAGAACCTGGAAAGGATCTGCAGTTTTCAGGGTCAGACATAGCATGCATTACCACTGAAACATCTTTTTTTCCACTGCTCCTGGTTCATTCAGGAATCAGAAATGTTGAATGTCCCTCATTTTTATGTACTTCATATTCCTTACGAAGTAATGAAGTTTGCACAAGTGTCTTGCCCATATGTTATGGCTATCATTACCCTTGCAGTCTGTCATCATTAGTGTTGGTACCACTGAGCTCATAAAAGAGCTCAGGAAAAGTGTCTGGCAGAATAGGCAATAACACTGTTATACATCACCTATTTCCATATTTTAAAAAATCCATAGACAATCTTAATACAAGGATTTTCTCTTTTGAATAACTAATTTCACAGCTCCATTACATTCTTTATTACTTATACTGAATTCTGGAATGTGGCAGTGGGCCTGTGAAGAAAATTAAGAAACCAGCCATAATGCCTTAAAAACTAAGGCTTTCACTGTATTGTAAAATAGATTCTTTGTCTTTTTTTTTCCCTGAGTCACCTTTCTTCTTTCTAAGACCCCTTGAGAAAACCTACCTTCCTAACTTAGTATGGAGGAATTTGCCTTGGCAGGATTATGTGAAGCCCCCCCTATTGGTCCTTTCTTAACCCTTTCCCTATTGGCTTTTATCCCTCGATTTCTATTGGTTGCAACCAAAATTCCCTAAGGTCCTTTAAATACCTATTGGCTTTTATCCCTCGATTTCTATTGGTTGTAACCAAAATTCCCTAACGCCCTTTAAATACGCCCTTTAAATACGCCCTTTAAATACCACTGACCATGTGAATAAACCCTCTCTCTGCTTTCCCCTCCTGCAGTCTCTGTGTGTCTCTTTCCTGGGACATCTCGGGGACCACGTGGCCGAGGGGGAACAAAGGGGTAGCATTCCACCGTGCTGTCACACTGGAAACATTCCTTTTTTCAGCACTGGAAAGAAATTCACTCCATCTCTCTTTGTTCTTTCCTTTGGCAGTCAATAGTGATGATGATTTGTGTCTGTTGGTCAAAACACATGAAAAAATGGACACTTTAGTAACTTTCTCTAACACATTCAGAAGCAAAAGGAAAAAAAATGGTATTATGAATAAATGGTGTGGCTCTGAAGTCTTCTGTGGATAACAGAGAGAATGAAGTGCTTGACAAGGCCCAGCATGTGACTCCACTACAGCCTTGAATTCTCAATTTAAGTGGATAATATTGGAATATTAGCAACAGGGAACTTTTACACCGAACAATCTCTTCTCAGTAAAGGAAATATCCTTATATTCACTTAATTATCTGTCTAAAAGCTTAGATAGACCAGATTTCAGAAGTTAGCCACATAAAGTTAGCTTCAAATTACAGGAGATTCACAGCTTCTGCTGTTTCAGCATTCCTCATTGTATGTGCTTGCCCTTGCTTTTCCCTACTCATTTACCTTTCAATGATGGAAAATGGCAAAAGCAGGCACCCTGGGGTCATGTTTTCAGAACTGTCCAGCATTTACAAAAGCCTTGTGTCAAGATCACTGGTTCAGAGCTTAGCTGAAACTGCTAGGAGAGCACCTGAGATCATTCATTCTGGAGTAAATATTTCGCTGTTACTGCACCTCCTTTAACCAGGCAGGCCATCTTTTTCCGGGGGGGGTGGAAATCACAGGAATCACAGGAATCACAGAGCATATCAGAAATATGAATTTTCTAAAGAGAAAAGCTGTGGATACAAGGCACTAACTCAACCCATTAAACCAAAAGATGAGCTGACAGTCTAATTCCTTTATTTTCCAGAGAGCTGGATCTGTGAAAGCTACGCGATAACAAAAACAGAAACAAAGAGAAAAAGAAAGCTCAGAAACCAGTGAGCACCCTTCTTTCTCTAGCCTAGTAGAGACAATTTTAAATGACAGCAAATTGGACCATCATGTTCACAAGCATAAGACATTGTCAAACACAAGCAGTGAAGGGTCCAGAAATAGTCGGGTGAATGCACAGCAGAAATAGGACATAGGGAGCTTGACTCTCTTCATGATTCACCAGTTTGGATCCAGTGTTTTAAGTCCTACTAACAGACATTGATTTACTCTTGATTTATGGCAGAGCAAATGGATGTTGCACCAGCCTCACAATAGGGCTCACCACAGAAAAAGTTACTAATCTTGGACTCTGCACCACTCACACTGACAAAAGACACAGTCCTAATACTGAAGAAAAGTGTTGACAGGTAAAAGATCTATGGGGACTGCAGGAACTGGAAGAGTTTAATCAGTATTGCATTAATGGCTGGATGTCCCAAATGAATTGCTAAGGCATTGTGTTATACCATCTGTAATTTCTGCTTTATGAAAGCTAACATTTTTGGTAGGGAAAAGAGGAAAGGCAACAAGCTTTTCTGTGAATGCTGAATCTTCCAGCTTTAAACTGGAGACACCTGGCTTCCTTCTGAACCAACTCATCTTTATAATATCTCAATTTAATGCCTCATATAATGTTTATGTTGTTTAATCAAGAAGAAAACTGACTAGGAACTGAATCTGTCATAGTCAGAAACAAACAGACCCTCTTTTTGCCTGCAACTTTTTGGACCTCTTTCCCTTCCTTCTCTGATTTAGGGTGCACATCTAACAAGCCAAGTCTTTCTGGAATCAAACACCGATTGTACCTCAAGGTCTGTAACTCTGTCAGAGTTGGCAACAGCTGCATTTGCTAGCAGAAACACCAAGGTCTTTAAGGTCCATCTGTTTTTGTTCCATGCACAGTCTCCATGGACACTGACTTGCTGGGATGAAGCCCGTGCAGTGATTAATTTTCAGGGGCATTTAGTATTGGCTTGTTACTTCATGCTCCCTGCTGTTTCCACCAACTCAGAGAGAATGGTTTGACCCTGCCCAGTGTATCCATCAGAGCTGCTCAAAAAGCACTGTGGTCTAAAGAATATATGGCTCTGCAGTGATGCTGATGCATGTGCTGATTGTCCATACTACTGGTACTGACAAATCTGATTCAAAAAATGAATACTTCATAGCATGAAATAACCCAGGGACCTTTTTAATTCTCAGGCTTCTTTACAGCTATTATATGGCTTGACTCACTCTCACTAAGCACACACAGAGAATGGCAATGTGACTACTGTGCTAGAAGCAAGGCTAACAGTATCCATGGGGATTTTTTAGCAGTTGCATTCAAGGGAATAGTGTTTGAATTCACATCTGAGATTTTCCCTGTTTTTTATGTAACTCCTACACAGTCAAACTTCAACTGAAAATAACATGACAAATCTAATCAGTACAAATCTGTCCCAGCTGTAGAGTTTTCTCCTTCCACACCTCTGGCCAGAAGATATTAAGGAGGTTTCAAAGTTTACCACACAAAATAATCCAAGACATGACATAGTTTTTTTCTTTGGAAAAAAACAAAACAAACAAAACCCATACAAACAAGCAAAAAATAAACCAGGAACCTATAGAACTGTTATCTAGCAAGGTATTCTTCTAACAGAAAGACCATATTGTTACATGAGTAGTTGATCTGAAATAATACAAATCAGTGGCAATGCAAGAGCAATGAAAAACTGGCTATAGGAGAGCAGATGTGGTGAATGACAAGAAACTCGCTGGAGAACATGGGTATTTTCCCTATTTGAATCTGATTTTTCCAACATAAAACTTGATTAACTGGGGAAAAATTATGTAAAATCAAGGGAGGGAGAAATCCTTAAAAAATTACCCGTATCTACATTGGCATCTTACATTTTATAGGATTATTTTAGTGCTGTGCTTTTTTTCCCATGTTTATGTCAAATTTAAATGGCCCCTCTGAGTTGGGTGCCTCATTGCATTCACTACCTTATACAATAAATCAGATTCTAGTTAGCTAGGAATTTACAGTCCAGAAATCTCATTAAATTTCACGAGAAAGGCATGAATTTTGAACTAAAATAGGGTTGGTTCAGAATAGATTTAAGGAAGACATTTTTTACAATGAGGCACTGAAAGAGTTTTCCCTGAGAAGTTGTGGTTCCCTGTGGGGCTTTGAGCAACCCAGTTTGGTTGAAGATGTTCCTGCTCATTGCAGGGGGCTGGTCAAACCAGATGTTCTTCAAAGGTCCTTTCTGACTCAAACCATTCCATGATTCTATGAATTTCACCCATTCCCCATGCCAGTGTCCCCCAAAAAGGAAGGGCTGAGACACAGAGACATAGAGAACCTCACTCTCTTGATCTACATCTAGTGCCCTATCCAGTAGACCAACCATCAGTCCTCTCAAATTATGAAGGATGTTCATAGGCACTATTCAAGATAATTAAATAATATGACATAATAAATGGCAGCTTGAAAAATTAAAGCTCTACGTTTAAATGCTTAACATTTAAAAAGCTTTCTAATAACTTGTCAACTCCAGAGATTTTGAAGTAGACTGTTCAGATGCTCAAGTGACATAAGGTGAGGACTTCTCTTTGCTTCCTAAGTTTGTTATTTGATATCTAGATACCCAAATATACAGTATCTACACAACTTTCTGGATACTTCAGGATGACACAGAAACATCCAAAATAGCTCATAAAATATGCTTCACAGTAGAAATAAAAAATTAATTAATTAATTAATTGAATAAAAAAGCAGTGGCAGAACAAAACAAAAGAAGTGGGAAGAAATAATAGCATTTTATAAATCATTACAGTGACTAAGATATTAAAATGCCATTGTGCAGACCAAAAGAAGTTTTAAACAATTTAGCCTATAGACTAAATAAGTACCTGATCAAGTATTTGCTGCTTGTCTCAAGTGATTTGCTTAGGTCTCACAAGAGTTAAAACATATAAGCCCAGAAGGATTTGTTCTTTATGTATAGGAATAAAACAAAATATCTGAGTTTTAAACAAAGGACAGCTGCAAAATGGACTTCTGTCAGTTCAGAAAAACAGTTATGGGTGCTGTGCATCACAAATTATAGCTGCAGAAAGACACCAGTGGGACTTGCATTCTCTGCATTGCAGGGCACTCAGCAAGGAGTGCAAGTCATGTGTTGTTGCTTATACTTGACAGCTTTGTCACTAGACAGTCACAGAATTAAAAAAAACAGGAGGAATGGTTTGAACAGACTGCTTGTCAACACCCTAACCCCTCTGTGACTTAGATCTTATCTGGCCTGACTGGATAATGCATTGGTGTCACATCTGGACTATACAGTGAAAAATTAAAAAGTAATTCATTGGTGTCAGTAGTCTTGCCTAACATTGAATAAGAACTTTATTAATGTTTAATATATTGAAAATTTGAGGGAAAAGATGGCATGCAGTGCTCACGTGTACTGAAATATGAAATATAACCAAGTCATTGTTGTGCTCATTTCAGTATAATTGCTGAAGAATTGTCCCATTATTCTCTGGCAAATTGTGAACAGTAAAAAAAGAGCCATAGGAAGTGAACAGAAAATAACATCATCAAACAGCTACAAAGGACAATAAAGAAGAAAAATGGTGTGAAAACAAGGTCAGGGCTGGACAATAAACATCTAATGTGTGTGGTTGCAATATGATTGCTCACATTTAAATATTTATTCATTTTAGGAATAATTCAGTCCAATAAAATTATAACTCTTTTGTAGTCTTTCTTATTTGAGCCATCCTTTATTCCTGTGTCTATGTAAATCAAAGAGGATGAATAAAGTTGATAAATAGCTTCTGGATGAGTTGAAATTGTCTGTGGACACAGGCTTTCCTTAGGCCTTCATGGATTTCATAGATCATGAAGCCGAGTCCTGTAACCACTTAGGGTGGCAACTGCTTATGTTGGTGTTAGACTACTCCTCCATACTCCCCCTGTTCACAGGTCAGTGTAAAAGGACTGTGAAAAATATTGTAAAGGTTATTATTTTGAAATGTATTTAAAAAGTCCAAACTTAATATCTCTTTATAAGGTAGTTCCTGCACTGGTCTTATAACAGCTGAAACCTCTGATGGTCCCTAATGGAGATCACACATAGGGTTGCACTTTACCAGCACTTTATAAAGTGTCATATCTCTTTCCACTTCAGTTCAAGAAAATGCTGCAGGATACTGTTTTACTCCAGGAACAGCAGCATTTATATCAGGTAAAATGGGAGAAGGGAAGGTGAAATGATGGAGAGGATTTGGGACAGGAAACAAGTGTTACATACTCTTGTGGTTTAGCCACTGTTTGAATAGCCCACCAAGGCCTGAAACAGTAGAATAATATTCATGGCTATTACATCTCTACTAATTCTCTTCCAAGCTGAAAGAGCTCATTGTTCCTAAAGTGACATCCTTGATCAACTAAATTTCAGGCGTGTTTTGCAAGGGTCACAGCAACATTCAACAGCATTTTAATCCCAATGCCTTTCTGGACATTTTGTGGCAGTACCACTTGTAATGCTGCAATCAGGCACTGCTTGTCACTGCTCTGCTGCGCAGAACTTCTGTGGCTCTTTTTGACTCAATGGCCATGTCATAACTGAGCAGTGTGACAGCCTCAAGAGTCTGGGAGCAAAAAGGACTCTTTTTTTTCAAGACTTATTATGAACCTTCAGCCTTTTGGAAGTGGAAAATGCTGATGCCGACAGGAATTTTGTTTCTCTGAAGAGCACTTGGTCCAAGAGATTTTGGCAGCTCTGGCTTAAGGAGCTCAGAATCTCAGCGCCATATGACATCCTGGGTGCTTTCATTCCCCCCATGCGCTCAGTGGACATTTGCATCTGTTAAAAAGATGTCCTGTACAGAAGTTATTGTTAACTCTCAGTGAGGAGCATTAATCATCTGCATTGATTTTATTTATTATTTGCTTTTTCTCATGCTATAAATGTAGAGTATATTGTTGTTTGTCAATTGAAAACAAGAAAAAAAAACAGTGTGAAAGCAACCAAACTCTCGTTCCTTTCTTTCACCCCACTGTGGCATTAATTATCTAAACAATGACAACAACAACGTATCCTATTAAAAAGTCATTATGTTCTTGCTGCAAACATGCATACAAAGAGAAAAGGAAAGGGAAAAGTAGGTCTCCCTTGACATTCAAGAGAACTACATTTCTAATCAATGTAATGTGGCAGCCGAAAGCCAGCACATAGGCAGATCACTTAACTAGTCCTTCTGGGTGGCAGTGTTGAAATGACTTTCCCAGGAATTCAAGCCAGTGACTTTAAGGAATGACACTCCAGTATCATCTGTGAAAAAAGGGTAAACGCTGCTGTCAGTTTGAGGGGAAAATCAACTCTGGAAGGAAGATAAGGAAGGAAGACTCTATGTGAATGGGGAAATCATTAGGAAAAACTGTAACCAAACTATGAAAAAATTAAAAAAAAAAAAAAACCACCAAACTAATTTATTGTATGAACAAACAAATTCAAATTAAAATCACACCAAAAAAAAAGTGTAAGGCAACATTGAACAGATAATAAGGATGGTTTTGTGCCTGTGTGACTGTTCAGCAGTAAGGGCATCAGCTCAGTAATGTTTGGACCTTCTAACCCCTGAATGAAATCTGCAAAGCATTTGTTAGACTTGTACTGTGTCTTAGAAGCCTAGAAGAATGGGGTTTTGCATTGTCCTAAGAATTTGTAGCCTAACATCTTAAGATTAGTCTTGCTGAATTCAGCAGGCACGGCAGGTGCTCTAAATCAGGTCACTCCTATTGAAGTGCCTGCAAATGTGTGTAGTTGCTGTTCCACTGGCACTCTGATTTGCTCAGCTTTTAAAACACCTTATCTTGGTGTCCTTTGAACTGATGCCAAAATGTAAGCAAAGTTAATGACTGTCAGTGCCATACCTGTACCCACACACAGTGGCCAGAGCATACAGCACATATTAGATAACTGAGCACTGCCTAAGAACACAGTCCCCCACTTGTACTGCACATATTAGACAGCAGAGCTCCAGAATTCATGTGTGTCAGCAGCTGGGAATCACATTTTTTTCAAAAGAAAGATCTAGGAATTCAGGCATACAGTAACTTTTTGGCTCACCTTACTGTGATCAGAGCAAATGCTTAACAAATAAGGAGCTGAACTTCATTGTTCTGAAGGATTAATAAATTTATCCCATTTTTAAAACACTTGAGTCATCAAGTTTATGCCAAATTTTTACATCTGTTCTAATGCCCATTGATTTTGATATGTATTAAACTGCCTTAAGCAGCATGTGTAATCAGCGTGTGAATGTTAAGACTCGGAAACAACTCCTGTTCCCAAGAAAGTAAATGAAGATACACTGGTAGCATCATTCAGATGTGCTGTAGAGAGTTACGGTTCAGTGGCAGCTTCAAAACTACGTTTTTTTCATCTTGCCCAGTCCTAAGATATCCCAGAAACACCCCCATATGGCACTAGATCCAGGACTGACTGCTCTCTTTTAATTAGCTAGACAAACTATGTGTTGCCTATAAAATGCACCCTCAGCTTTCAGAATTGATAATTAGATAAACTTTCAAGGAAGTTAGGATGTAATTCTGGCAATCTGGAACATCCAAAAAGTGTGCATCAAGATCAAAAAGAGATGAAATAAAATATTCTTTTTTCTTATAATCAAGCAAGTGGAAAAGAAGCAGGGGAATTTTAATTTTTTTTTTCCCTCTTTCATTCTATCCTTTCATTTAGTTGCTGATGTTTTGTGCTGAATCACAGAGACGACAAATTCCATTTTCTTCTTTCTTTTAAGTTATTGTTACTATTGCTATTGGTTTTGCTTTAGTAAAGTATAAACTTCTCTGCAAAACCAAACTAATCCTCCGACAGGAGCTTTAACAAACTTTCAGGATAATGAGGTCTGTTGGAGAAGCTGGCGAAAATGAAAAATTCATACAGACAGGTGAAAATGAGAATTAAACAATTCTACCTGAAAGTTTTAATTAATGTGTGACATGGAGATATCTCTCTTTTTTTTTTCCTTTCTTTTTCAACCTCAGAAATGGAAGAAATCCAAACCTTGTAGTAAAAATGAGTGGAGACACAGAGACACCTGAAGTCACTGGTTACCTGAGTGACTGGATTAGAGAGGGATGGCTGTACCAGAAAGCAAATCCATTGCTTCTGTTTACTAATTCCTGTAGCAGAAAAGCAGGAAGCAATGAGTAAAAAATGGACAAAAAGATATATTTCTTATGTAACACACTGTTACTCTACAGATTAAAAGAACTACAGAGGGTTCTCCTGGAATGCAGGCATACATATATATATATATATATGGGCAATTTAGATTTATATTTTTTTTTTGCTGGTAAAATCATATCATTGTTGGACAACTCAGCAGCGTAAAAGAGGGGGAGATGACAGAAGAAGGGCCAGGTGACAGAGAGCATCCAGTCAGGATAATAATTCAGAAGTATTCCTGTTATCTGAATAAAAAATTCCTGGAATAAGTATTATTTACTACAAATATATTGGCTTTTAGACTCCTGAGCTGAGATCACTACATCGTACATAAAGACAGCCATCACATTTCCAACTAAATATCAAATAACATTGGGTGACCTATATTTACAAAATGTTTGCTGACATATTCTAATGTGAAGAGAAAAACCAGCTTAATATTTTGCCTAAACCCATGTCCTGCAAGAAGCATTCATCCCAGTCTTTCCAAGATGGTCACGCTTTGTTTAAACATGTTGTCTTCTTCTTTTCTCTTGGTATCTGTTAACCCCATAGCACAATCCTGCACAAACGCAGGAGACAGGGAAGCTGTTTAGGTGAAGGGAAGAGGGTTTACAGCCACCAGTTAATATTCATCTTATGCACAATGAAAAATCAGTGTTGATAAGATAGAGCAAAGGCACTAACTAAATCCTAGATGAAAACGAGAGGCCGAAGGGCACAACTGCATACCGATGACCTCCCGGTGGACCTGGCAAATATTTGTGATGTCACACGAGCATGAAACACTGTTTTCTTTCCTGGACAGACAAGAGGATTTGTTGAGCCCTTTATCCACCACAGGTGAAGCCGACTCACAAAACACAAATATTTATCTTTCTACCTGCACAACGCCTGTGTGACACCGGGGGAAAGAAGCTGCTCGGAAGGCATTAATCTTTGTTTTTCGCTCGCTCGTCCCTCGGCCGCTGCTGACACCCGGCGGCGGCTGCGGGGAAGGTGCGTGGATGCCGAACCCGCCTGCGGCTCCGGCACCGCGCAGAGCCGAAGACACCAATCGTGCCCCACTAAAACAAAAGGGGGGAAAAAAATCAACCAGATTTGCATAGGCAGGCTTTCTCTGGAGTTGTTCGTTATCTCTCACAAGGCTGTTCACTTTTCCAGACAAATGGCTGTTTTCCATCAGGACTGTTCTGTGCTGCTTAGCTTACCCATGGTGGGTCAGGCTGGGGACGTGGGGAATAGAGGGCACTCGTAATCCAGCTTTCACCGGAGTCATAGAACCGTGGAAGGGTTTGGGTTGGAAGGGACCTTAAAGACTATGTAGTTCCAAGCCCCTGCCATGATCACGGATGCCAACCACAGACTAGGTTGCTCAAAGCCCCATCCAGCCTGGCCCTGAGCACGGTCAGGGATGGGGCATCCACAGCTTCTCAGGGTGGCGTGTTCCAGTGCCTCACTACTCTCACAGTAAAGTTCTTCCTAACATCTAATCTAAACCTATCATATTTTAGTTTAAAGCCATTTACTCTTGCCCTATCATTACATGTCCCTGTAAAAAGTCCCTCTCCAGCTCTCCTGTAGTCCCACTTCAGGCACTAGAAGGCTGCTAGAAGGTCTCCCCAGATCGTTCTCCAGTCTAAACATCCCCAATTCTCCCAGCCTGTCATCATAAGAGAGGTGGTCCAGCCCTCCAATTATCTTTGTGGCCCTCCTCTGGACTCCTCTTTAAACAGGATCAAAATAAAATGCGTGTAAGTAGTTTTGCTCATGTGGTGGTAGGGAAACAGGTAGGTGACAGAGTAGCATCATGTGTATGGATATTCTACAGTCTTTGACAAACTTTTTTAATAAAAGTGGTGTTGTGAGACAGGACACTTAAACAGGAGACTCTACAACTTGAATCTCATTTTTTATATCTTCAGTACTCCAGGCACACATTTTCAAGGGCACTTGTGCCCTCATTCCCTCTGAAATACAACCCTAAAATCTGGAGTGAAGGGGACTGTACCTCTGGTGGCCAGGTCGAGCACAGCTATCCCTGCAGACACATTTATAGGGACAGCTTGAGAAACCACTTCAGAAAGACAGTTTGCACAAGACAGAAATATGGTCTAGACCACAGTTCTCATTACTGTGCAAATTAAGTCTATGCATTAAACAAAAAATTCTGTTACATGCTTGTTGTGCATAAGAAGCCATGTCCTTGTGCTCTGTCATACCTTGCAAGAAAAGTGTGCTTTCATCATTTAAAATTCCCTGCTCAAATAAGCAATACTCCTGCACGGGACTACTGGATTCTTTTTCCAGCCTGACACTCTAAGTGCAATGTTTACAGAGCAGGGGAAAAAAATTCAAAAAAAAGACACAAAATGTCGTATGTACATATATTTAAGAATTAATTACTCTACAATATATTTAGGTTATATTCATGCAAATTTACAGAGCTGGGAATGGTAAACAGTTTTATAATACATATGTATAAACTATCATGTAAAATGGGATCCTGGAACCATGTTAATAATAAATGTATTTCTTGCTTCCTACATAAACAGATACTGTAATTCTACAGTGCTCATGTGCTACATAAAATAATAATTTGTAGTCAGAGTACTCATTTGTCTACAGAGTTTTCTGGTTTTGTATTCTGAATGCCACCTCAATTGTAAATATTTAATTATTTAAGGTAAATAAGGAAGAAAATATATTATTAAGATGTTGAGCATGGTTCCAGTCAACCTGAGGTTGAAGCATCTGTCTTTGGTGGATGGGATTGCCTTCTGGAGGCATCCAGGGACCCCCACCTGCCCACAGCCCTGACCTCGCCTGCTGCAGAGGAATAGGAGGCTGGATCCCCCTACTTGTTTCATTCTTTGCTACTTAGACTGTTTGTTTGGATATGTGATACTTTCTTTAACCTAAAAACCACCTCAGAAAGTGGATGCAGAGGCAGAACACTGAGAGTTATGATATCTGATGGTTGCTTAGTGTAATCGCTTATGATACACAATTTCATGATTTTGAGTGTGAGATTTCTTTAAGGTGAATGTACAATTAGTACTGAAGCATGAATATCAATTCAGTTTTTTAAAAGTTTCTTCTTCCACGGAGATTTTTGCAGCATATTCTAGTTTAAGCTTACCAATCTACAGCATATGAATGGCATTATATTAAAATTATGTCACTTTAGTTATCAAGAACTATTTTCACATGCACATATTCTAAGTAATCGCATGTGTCATTTTTTTTTAAATCAACTTTTCAAAGAACTCAAAAGTGGGTAAATTTACTCAAAGCTTATTCACTGGAGAAATGAGACCATGAAGAGGTAAATAAAAAATAAATGATGATATGTAATTAGTAATTAGCCTTGTTCTAGGAAAAAAATGCATATTTATTTTGGAAAAAAAGTTATTAATAACTTAATTGCAATGGTCTAAAACTTTGGGTAAAATAGTTCTTATCTCTAAAACATAAGAGATAATAGATGTGTAATAGATGTTAGGTCCTCTCCAAGGGGTCATAGGGAGCCCAGAAATATGTAAACCTATACGTGTAATGTGGTCTTTTATACGTCTTCTGCTTATTTCCTACATCTTGACTAATATACTTTAGATTTAGATAAGGATATTCAAAACACTTTCTAGAAGGAAAATAAAGAGTTCTGTAATTTGTTTGCTCACAGGAGGAGAAACAATCTGATTTTTTTTTCCTTTGCAGTAAGCTAGACGGCACAGATTATTTACACTTCCAGAATTTCTCTGACATTGTATTTCTTTCATTCTTTCTCACTCATACTCATATTACCCTCCAGCTCTGCAGACATGTATGTGCAAATATATACATATAGATTTATATTATCTTAAACTTTTCAGATGCCTTTTAGTTTCCATGCAAAAACACTCAATTACAAATAAACTTGAAAAAAATATTTGGGATGCATGACATATTTTACAATCGATAATGAATTTTTTTGCCTGTGATCATAAGAGCCATAAGAAACCAAGTAAAAGAAACCTGTGAAAGAGATTGACCTTGCACTTGGACATCTATTTCTTTTGTTTATTGTGCAACATACCTGACAAATGTGCAGTGACATCTCTGCCTATTACATTTTCTGTGATAGTTAGTGCTTTTTCTAGAAGGAGCGACAGCCTGAATTTTTTTTCCACCAAAGTTTTGTAAACAAAAAATACCAATCCATTGATATCCAAGAATTTTAAATTTCAAGTATTCAAATTTTAAAGCAAATATTACTAAACCTGAGTGAACCCTGAGACAACCCTGGTTTGATTGCCTCAAATTAAAGGTTCTAATGCTTCCTTGCTCCACATTTTGGGGTCAGCACAATAGCATGGCCCCCACCTCCCTTTTGCCATCAGTATCTCCAGGTCATTAGAGCTATCAGAATCCCTTAGGCTGCATTCAGAGGAAAGCCCCACTGGCTTCTCCAAGCTGTGGTCTGGGTAACACACCACAAGCAGTACAGGCAGTTGGGGCACTTCATGCCTGCCCACGTCTTGGTTTGTGGTTTCATAACAGGGAGCCTGGAAATGCTCAAGACCTGCCTTCGGG
The DNA here is from genome assembly GCA_035221455.1 of Xenops minutus. Taxonomy (NCBI): domain Eukaryota; kingdom Metazoa; phylum Chordata; class Aves; order Passeriformes; family Furnariidae; genus Xenops; species Xenops minutus. The sequence continues at coordinate 106,673,194 of JAWWEE010000001.1, read as the reverse complement.
GGAGCTGCTTAATCCTTCCCACTAGAACGAGAATCACAAGTCAGAGCAAGACTTCCCAGCTCAGCAGTGGGCACTCACCCAGACTCAGACCACCAGGCTAGCCCTGCTTGCATATTTTATCCAGTGGTTACAGAGCCAAGTGCTACCCCAAGCAAGAATCAGCTGGACACAGCCCAGCTTGGTCCCTCTGCTTCTGGCCCAGTCAGTTCTTCCCTGTCTCCCTCCAGTGTCACAGCTTCAGCCACAGCAATGAGATGACACTGTGGATTCTGCGGGACCTTAGGTGACACGAGAAATAAGACAGATGTGGAGCTGAGGGGTAAAAGGTCCTTTTAAAAATCAAGAACAGTTATTTCTCAAGAAAAAATGACTGGACCTTCCAATGCCATTGCTGGTACTGGTTACACCACCGCATAGCAGACCTGGATCTTCCTCACACCTCCAGATGAGCAAATTCAAACACCAGGTGCCAGAAAGTACCTACTTACCATTACTTAAGAGGATTTCCAGAAGAACAATTCATATTCCTTTCTGTAAAAAGACTCTTCCATTTTATATATAGTATTTAAATATTGATTCCTCCAGAGAAAGAGGCCAGATGTCACTTTAATCCTGTCAACCTGGTTCTTGCTGAGGAAGGAGAAGAGCTACATCCTTCTAACACCAGAAATCACTCCAAAATTTTCTGTGGTAGGATGGTATGTATCCGTTCCAATTGTCATGATGGTGTCACACCCAAGACCTAACTTAGTGACTATACTATATAAAAAAGCCAATAACTTCCACAAGATGGACTGATCTCCCAGCCCACCACTGGGAAGAGCCATTGCCCTGCTGTAGACTCAGCGCCTGAGCATTGGGCAGTGTAAGCACACTGAGGGAAGGGAAGGCATTTATGCCCCCTGTGGCTGCTCCCGGATCTTGTCTACCACATGATGCCTTGGGAAAGGCAGGAGCAGAGAGCAGAATGGAAAATATTCATGCCTTCCCTGTATTTCATTGACAACTGATGAGGCATGTGCTGCAAACACATTAAGCCAACAGACAAGGTGGGTGGAATAATGTCTATTCTGTCCTTCACAAGAGAAAAAGACAGCTGCTGAAAGCAAAGGTGCATATGTGCATAACTAGGAGCAAGAAAAATTAGATTTAAGAAAAGTAGATTCTTTCAGGCTGTGGCAGTAATGGAACATCTTTGATAATCTGAGTTCTGGGTACAATTAAAATGGCATCTGTGTTCCCACGAATAAAATCTTTTGTGTGTCTAGCTATGAAGCACAAATGGTGCAACTTGTCACTAAAAAGAGGATAAAAGTCATAAGTTTAAAAAAGTAACACTGTTTTTAAAAATTCCGTTTCAAGTATAATTTTGGTTTTGTAGACACATAAAATATGTTTTTAACACATTTCTTGACATATGCTTATTCATATGGCATCAAAGGGAATAGAGGACTAAGTGGATATTGAGTTCTCCCATAAATATAACTTGTCAGAGGATGAACTAATGTAAAATCATTTTTTTTTATGAAAAGACATGTAGGGTTAATTCACCATGCATGACACATGCCTCCTTGAATAAAACAATAAAATCCTACTTGCCCACTTAAATAAGATACTCTCTGGTCTCATGAGGGGGCTGAATGTTTCTCTATAAGCATGTTATTGGGGGAAAACAGCCAGTCTTCATAAGAGCCTTCTAAATTGACCAGTGATATTTGATTCTGAAAGACAAGTAAGCATGGGCATTTTTAAAATAAAATGCTATTGATAGTTATACTTATTGTTCCTTTCATACAACACAGACATGCAGAGGAGGGTTCTTCTGGGTATTAAAAGCATTTGAAAGTAGTATAAGGTATTTCTTTGCCCCTTTTTTAGAATTAAAAGTTCTTCCTATCTTTTATCGAGAAATTTTTGTTATTTTTTTCTTTATTGGAGGAAGATAACCACCCAAAACAGACTTACTGATTCAAAAGCAAAACCACTCATAAAAAGCTTTTCAAAGTTTCTCTGGTAATATTCAAATGGCCAGTTACGTACCAAAAAAAAATCAAATTAAAAAAAATGAAATTACCTCTCATATTATTTCCTGTATTTCCTATCCTATTATTTCACATTATTTCCCTATAGCATCACGCTCCTTCTACAGTGAGTTTTAGTTGTGAACCTTAATTAATTTTAATTCCTGACACTTAGAAGGATAGGTTAACACTGTGTATCCTAAATTTCCTTGTCACATTATTATTTCTTCCAATAATCCTTTAATTTATAGGTGCCTTCGGGACCACTTGATAATTAAAAAGATTTAACAGATACAAACATTAAGTGCTCTTTTACAACCAGACAAAACCAATTTAAAAGTTTGAGACTTCCTTTGTATGTAACTTTCTTGCCTCTTCACTGTCTGGGAACCTAGGACTCAGGAAAAGTGAATTCCCAAATTGTGAACAATTTCAGTCAACTGGTAGAAACATCAAGAGACAGGGAACAAAATTAATTTCTCCTCTCTCAGCCCAAATCCTCATGTTCACATATTCATCCTATTCCTCAGAATAACAGGATGGAGGAGGAATGCCAGGGATGCAAAGACAAAGGACTATCAGGGCAGAATCGGAGCAATGGTCCTAACTCTCCAGAGGATGCATCTGCTATCTCAGATAGAGTTTATTTTCTTTTCCTGTCCTTCTCACCCTCCAGTCAAATTAGAATAGTGGTTTATCATTATTATCTGTTATAGACTTTCTTGCCTCACAAAACTAAGACTGTCATTGTGTAGCAAATCCATCCTAGGGGGGAAAAAAATGTGGTCCAAGCTCAAATAACACAACTTGAAAACGCAGCTGCAGAGCCTCACTGCAAATTTGATTCAAACTTCTCCAATTTCCATTTTTCCCCCTGCATGCCTGGCTTTCCAGCCAAACTGCCTCTTCTGTGATGCACGCTGTCTCCCAGAAGAGCTCCTGGTCTGCAGGAGAGAAGTGGCTTAACTGAGAGTGCAAATGCATGGGGAAAAATAGTACAAGATGAAGCAAAATGAAATCCCACAAGATCCCAGGGAAGTGCATGAACAGAAATACTTGATCTTTGTATCTAAAATATATTGCTTTGGGACATTTTTTCCTAAGATCAAATTTCTGAGCTATGCAAATGCTTTTCATGCTATCTATACTTCATTTAATAGTTTGTTTTCATTTAAAAAAACAACACTTTAATGGAAAATAGTACAACACCCTTAGACTGAGCCTCTACAGGGAAGCCACAGCCACTTTTGTGTGACTAATGCAGGTTGGATATAGTGGGAAAATCAGGACCAAAAAGGAATTTTATCCTTTTTTTATTCTGAAAGTGTCTGTGCAAACCATTTGCCTTATTATAGCCATCTGCTCCTAGTGTGTATTCAGTAGTAGTATCTGTTTTATTGCCTGAAACATACTTTTATTACCTTTACTACTTCTTGTTAGCATTGCAGAGTCCATTATGTTACATGGGAGTGATATGGTTTTTAATCCATCTTGCACATCACAAACAGAATTGCTAAGGCCCAAATAAGTATGTTTTTGTTAGTCAACTGTGAATATAAAGTAAAGCATCCTCTTGGGAAGAGGACTTTCATCTTCTCAAGAGAAGTGTGTAAGGCTGAAGGATAAAAGAGAAAACCATTTTTTTATTTAGGAATTGAGCAGATGAGGTTTCTCATTGCTGAAAATTATCACAAAATGCCCACAACACCACTTCTGTCATCATATTTTTAGAGTTGAACTTTATAAAGTAAATGGCCCACTCTTGATAAAGGAAGATCTTTTCAATTTGGAATTGAGACTCAGGGGCTCAGATGTTGAGAAAATGCTTGTGGGAGCTTCCTGCTGCCTGTGTGAGGTTTGTTTAACATGTAAGTCTCCATTATTATCTCAAGCAACAAATGCCTTTTTTTCCCATCATAAACTTGCCTTTTTTCTATTGAAGAAGTAACAGAAGTTTTTAGATAGCCTTCCTGTAAGTCCTATTCTGGAACAGAAATACATATATGTGACAATAGCACTGTTGACCACCAGGTTGGCTGGAAATTTGACAGACTATAAATGGACGGATATTAATTACTTCAACCAGATGAGCATCTGAATATTTATATCAAAATTAGAGCAGAAAATTACATGCTTACTTGGGCAGGAATAAAAAGGTAAAAGTAATATTCTTTCTTACTGGATTTTTAAGCAAACATAATGTGTCAACGCATTTACACTACTATGTTCCATCTGGCAGAGAAAGTTGACCAATGGGCAATATAAGTGTCATCACCAAGAAAAGTCTAATGAATCATTTTTGAAACACACCCCTTTATCATTCATACCAACTAGCTCACATATCCATGTAAAACTGTATGTGATCCACTGTCCCATAAAACATGTAGCCTCAGTACTCCTAGTGAATTTTCCTTTGAACAGTTTGCTTTGCCTTAATCCACATTTTCATTATTTCCATATTAAAAGTATCATTTGGATGACAGTGATTTTACAAATACCTCAGGAAATTATTTTGGTCAGAACAGCCCCACCAGGTCTCCTGTGTTATTTAAGTATGTTTCAGTCCAAAGGATTTCTGGCCACATTACACAATCAAAATACAAGTGCATTCCTGCATAAAAGATAAATAATTTCTATTCATATTTCTGTTTTCATGTTTTTTCTTTCTGCTAACAAACTTGCCAATCAGCTGGGCTGTTCAGGAGCCCAAGTTCTTTCTGAGTACACCCTTCCAATTACAAAAGCTTTGATATTATCAAAGGTGTAGGATAGCATCCAAATTTGATGGGAGAATAATCATGTAAACTGCAATGAGCTGATTTATTTCCCCTTTTTTCCCTCCCTAGATGACATTTTGAAATATTTCAAAGACTTTATTGTAGCCTTTTGCCTGTATATAGAACAGTTGCTAATGAGGATAACACCACCATCTTCAGACCCAGTATGGAGGTATGCATCAGCAAGTGGTGCCCTCAGCTCTTCACCACCTGGCATGGTCTTCATGGAGGAAACACCAGCACTTTGAGGGAATTACCAACCATAACCATGCAGGATTTCCTAACCCTGTAAGGAAAATGTAGGAAAAAGATGCAAGCCCAATGTCCGTATTCCAGCAACTCTCACATACAAATCCAAAGCACAATTTTAATCTGTTTAGGTTGCAAATAACCTTGCACCAACTTGAAGAAGTTTTTAATAGTGTTTTTATTTTACAGCAAAGTTGAGCCAAGAATATTTTATTTCTCAAAGAAAACTAGGATACAGATATTTCCAGTCCCAGAGGCCTGGAGTTTAGCACAGGGAATTCTGCTGCTGCTCTTACTTTTGTTTCCCCTGTGAATTCCCCCAGCCTGTAGCACCAGGACTTAGAGCACAAATTCTGCCATTTTGAGGCAGAATTACTTTGTCATGGATAAAGGCAACTAGAAAGTCTTAGAGTTTTGTTAGAACCATCATGACACTCTCAAGGACCACAAATGAATTCTGACTTTCTCTGTAATTGAACAGATAAAACAAGAGTAAAGACAGTGACAGAAGGCTAACCACATCATAATTGCTGTGAAACAGCATATATTGTTTCATGGTAATTCTGGCAGCTAAGTAGCAACTCTGCGAAAGAGCAGTATTAACACAGTGATCTACACTCAGGTTCTATCCCCTTTTTTCTTTAATAAATGCCCGATTAAGTCCTGGCATCACCGTAATAACATTTCCCCATAAAATCAGTAATAAATTCTGCTTCATTGGAAGACTATTAAAAAGTCAGAGAGACAACTATAGCACCCACATTTCCATTATGCACATTTTCTATTCTTGGATCAACAACTCATGGAGGGGATAACAACAAAAGTGGACTTTTAACAGCTAAATTTGTTTTGTTAATATAGAGATTTCCAAGACTTTCCAAAAAAATTTACGAATCTTTCTTCCTGAAGTCATCACCTGCAGTCCTAGGCCCAGCCATAGGTTCCTCCCATGCCCCCTTATCCAAGCAGACTGAGTGTTGTTATTGTCTGTTCAAGGCCACAAACTTGCCATTAGCCTCCTCCAACTGCCCCTGTTTCAAGATATCTCCCTTGGCAGGAAGATAAGGTAAGTGACAGGAGTGGTCGTGATTAAAACAATTGAATTCTTCTGACTACTGCTAACAAATTTGAACATTTAACCACCTAATTATTGGTGTCTCTACCTTAGACAGTCTCTGGCTGCCAGAGGGAATAAATTATTTTTTTGGGCAAGGTGTCATTTAACATACACAATTCAGTTTTGGTACAACCTAGAAGTAATAGTATAAATAAAAGGAGTTATGAAATGTTACATGTTCATATCAGTGAAATTTGTCCTTTGGGATGCCAGGAGCAGGTTTCATGCCAGCTGCAGAAGCTATAATATCTGGTCTAAGACAGCTGGATGGCCAAACCTGAAACTACAGACCTGGACTGAAGACCCAGAAGTGAGACAGGAGGAGGTTGAAACAGTTTACAAATGAAAAACAAGAACAAGCTTTGACTTTAACCATCAATTTTCAGTGAAAAGACACGTTGAATGCCACCAAGTCTAATTATAATGCAAAACTGGTTTTGCTATTACTTCTTAGTGGTCTATAGCCTAGGAATGGAGTTTAGGTTCTTGCAGCAATTGGCATGAAACTCCAAACTTTTACCATGGCCAGGCGGATTAAGTGAGTAGAGCTGGTGTCCTTGGACACAGGCTGGCCAGAGAATATACTGCTACTTCCTATGCTGTTCCTACATTTTATATCAGTATAATTCCCCTGGTCTCAATGCAATAACAAAGGCTTTCTTCAAAAAAGGAAATTAAACTTCCCATTTGTAAATGTAATGATCTTCGTATTTTGCATAATTTTATTTAAACTTAGCATAAAGCAATGATGCCCATACATTGTGACATTCTCAATACAGTAATTTCAAACATAATTTTTCTGTACCATACATGTTAAGATTTTTCTTATTGGTTTGGGTTTTTTTTTTAATGTCTGAATTACTCTTACATGAAGCCAAAATAATTTATCAAGAGAGATGTCTTCTTTAAACACAAACTTGAAAAGTCTTTTCAGTCAAAAGAAAAAAATTGAAAGCTCATTTTTCATCACCATTTCTGATTACTTTGAAATCTCTGCAACCTTTTCTAAGAAATTATTTTTCCTTTCTAATGGGGTCACTATTAAGAAACACCCATAAAATTTCTGGACACTTAAATCTGTTAGTGCAGTACAAGAATGCAAGACAATAAAGTCCACGTTTTCCTTGCACTCTGTGTCAGTCAGGCACACAATAGTAACTCTAGAGGTTTATTTCACCTGAGTAAGCAGCAAGTGTTATGAATTCCCGTGCCCCCGAACCTGGTTGCAGAACTCATTATCTCCTGAGCTGTCCGTAGAGGGCTGTCCCTGGGCTGTGCTCAGAGAGGTGCAGTAGCTCTATGTACACACAGTGATAGGTTTAAAATGGATGAGATTTTCAGAAACATAAAGTTCTTGGAAAAATAGGGCATGATCTTTGCAGAAGAGAGAAACATAGTCAGAACCTTGTAATAGCTTGCTAATTGCCCTGAGTAAAGTAATTTGTTTTATCTGTCTGCCACTTGATTTCCTACAAAGTGCAAAGAAACTATTATGGGATTTTACTGAAACTAATTACTACTATTTTATCACAAGGGCTGCTGAAGCATAATCCTCTCACTTTCTGTGTTTCTCTTACACACTATGCTTCTCCTTCCTTCATCCTGAATTTAAAATCTTGTAGAAAATCAAGAAGTACTTTAATCATCCAGTGTTGTAATAGATCCTGCTGATATTCAGCCTCACACTGTAATAATATGCAGTGATAGCACAGTATATCAATGTAAACTCTAGTAAGCTGCATACACCACTGCTTATTTGTTCATAGGAAACCTGCACCCCATGAAGTATGAGACGTGCTGTAAGGGTACCACCTGCCACCCCACAGAAATCGAGTAGTACATGTTCCTGAATAACAAGCTGAGCAGAGAGTAATTTGTTTCCTTCTTTTCCAACTTATGCATGCAGGAACTCACAAGAATTTGTTTAAAACACTAGTGATTTGGTGACTAAATATGAAAGCGTATCATGGTATTAATAAAATATCTGGCTGATAATCATAATTTGTTAGAAATCCTGAAATATCTCATTTTGATCATTAGCATGAAATCCTGCTGTTGTTGAGATACCTCATTAGAATGGTTGGCAACTTGTCTTTGAAATTATTATTCTTTTGAAATGAATGACACTTCCTGAATGTGTTCTGTCACATCTCAATAGTTAATTAAATTTATTTTATCAGAATAGTCAACCACACAAAATGCAACCCATTAAAGAATATATTTGACAAAAAAATAAATTTATCATCAGACTCTCATTGTTATGATGTACAGCATTTCTTACTCAATATAACCAGCAGCAGTTCAAGTGTCAATCATACTAAGGAATTACATTGCACTTTTTAAAAAGTGCCCTCCTAGAAGGTTAATTTTTTTGTACAGGAAAGTAAATGAAGATTGATAGTTACAAGGCACAGCAGCAAGAGGATCTTGAAGTAGGGAATGAGGTGAAGGTTTTCTTTTTCCCAAAAAGAAGTAGGAAGGAAGTAATAAATTTTGCCATTCAACTATAAGGTCAGAGCTGCTTGTATAAGGAAGATCTCATTCATACAAATGTTTTATCTACCGAAATGCATGCAGTTTCAGATATCCTATGGAAATGATACAATCACTTTTTAAATCATACATGTGCTGGGTATCACATTTTCTTTTTTCACATTTCTTGTGGCTTTCATACCCAGTATGGTAGGAGTTTTTTAGGTTTTGTGTTACACATAAGCATCGCATCCAATCCTGCAATGTTCTTTCTGATTGACTTTGAAGGCAATATTATTAAAGATCTGATGTTATTCAGGTTTTCATCTGAATCCAGTCTTCAGTGTGTTAAGTATTCAAGCCCTTACTTTTGTGACATTTTGAGTCCACTCATTTTAAGTGGGTGGATACTTGACAGAGCTGGCCAACGAAGCAAAAATATTCTATGAATAATCATTCGCATGTATGAACAAATGCATTTTCACTGTGTTACCGGTTAGCTGGTTCCCTCCCCAAAAGCACACACACCTTTGGAAGACAAAACCAGACTTAATCAGATCCCTGATACATCTGTGAAAAAGGCCAAAACCAGACCCTTTATGAAAGGAGGCTAAAGTCCATATTGCACTTAAAAATCTCAAGATCCAGCCCCTTGGTACTCTCCCAGGGTAACATTTTCAAAAGGGTTTCAAAGAAGATTTTTTAAATTAAACTTTCAGATGCACACATCTAGGAGAATTAAATCCTGCAGGAGACTTTTTCATAGTGTTTGCTGCAAAAGACAAGAAACCATATGCATATTTAAGCATTTAAATGCTATCTTATAATCCATCTCTAAGTAGTTTAATAACAGCTCTTTGTGTCCAAGTCACCAGGATTGAAAGCTTAAGTACCTCTAAGTATCCTGACATTATATCCTATAGACTTAATGAGATACACGCTCCTAAATCAATTGTGTGAGTTTCAATTATTTTAAGGATGATCTATAAAATTAAACAAACCATGCAACATTATGTCTTTTCTTCAGCCACAGGGAAAAAAATGTTATAACAATGAAGAAGAAATCTTGTACTGTATTCCCTAATCTCCACAGCTGTTGTGATCCCTTGATGTAAGTATTGACTGCAGTTCATTCTCCCTCGGGAGCTGAACGTGCAGTGGCACACTGCAGCCAGCCCCCCAGCAGATGTGTACCCGGAGCTAACATGGCTCCAAATGATGGGTAACCCACACCTTGCCACCACACTGTGCCCCAGAAGAGATGTAATAAGTGAGTGTGCAGATACACATGTGGAGTCACTGAGTAGATGGTAGATACTTAATTCATTGAGTGATCATCGTCCTTCCCAATTCTTTTGAGACTCTGGCCTTGGCTAAGCAGTTGCATTCTCTGCTGAGACAGGAGTGACTTCAAAGACACGTTTCCACCGAACATCTTAATTTTTCAAGATTGCTCCAGCATGTGCTCTACCTACATGTTCCACACTGGTCATGAAAAGGAGCAGCAAAAGAACTTAAAAAAAAAAAAAAAGAAAATACCACACTCTTTAGGGGGAAGCACACCTGGGAAAACCAGCCTAGTTCATTTAACAAGCAAAAAGCAATTAGAATAAAAGGACAATAGCTTCTTCTTTTTCCTAAGTGATCCCTTTTAATCAAAACCAACAATGAAGAGAAATAAACCTAAATAATTGAATAAAAAATTACCACAAAGTAAGGCAAAGCTTCTAAGAGCACCAAACCCAAGGAGTTTTTCATACAGTACACATCAATTACATAGTTGTTGATTTAATAAGATATTCATTCAATTGAAAGTGCCTTCTTCATTCTCATGACTTATGAAGAGTAGCAGAGCCCTGAAACTAAATTAGAGCTTCGGTGTTCACTTTGGGACCACAGGCTGATACCATTAATATGGACTAAATTATTCCTGCAGGTTTTTTAAACAAGTGCCTACATCACACAGGGCTCAGCAAGCAGGGCATCACACATATGAATCAGCCAGGGAACCTTATTTCATGCGGTTGGGGATTTTGTGACAGCTACATCTATCACTGTGGTTCCTAAGCAGAAGGTAGGCACATAAACAGCAGGAGAAACATCAAGACAGAAACACAGCTTTGATCATTAATCTTATCATCATTCTTATGGTATACACTGAATGCAGAAAATTAGGGGGTTTAATTCTCCCTTGAAACAGAATGCCAAGGGAACAGCTGGCTTTGACTGATACACTACCTACTGCTCTGCTAGAATTCATGTCTTATGATTTGTAAAGTCTCTGACTGGTATACTTCATGGTTCCTTCCTTCCTGATCACATTTTGCATCTTAAATCTGGATTTCTTGCAAAGACCATTTAAACTACTACTGTCTTTAATGTCTTTAAAGGAAGCCTTGTCCCATTCCAAGACAATATAGTCTTCAATGGCAACCTCTCTTCCCACACCTCTTATGTGAATGGACAGCAGGATGAGGATTGGGGGAGCAAAGTCCCTTCCACTGTAAGCAAAGATCAGGTTCATGACTACCTGAGGAATCCAAAGGTACATAAGTCTATGTGACCAGATAAGATGCATCCCAGTCATGAGGGAATAGATTTATGTAGTTGCTAAGTCACTTTCCATAATATTTAAAAAATTGTGGCAGTCAGCTAAAGTCCTAGTTGACTGGAAAAAAGCAAACATTTTATCCATTTTAATAACAGTAGAAAGAAGGACCTTGGGAACTACTGTGCCTGGGAAGATCATGGAATAGATCCTACTTGAAGCTATGCTAAAGCACATGGAGGACTGGGAGGTGACTTGGGACAAGGGCAAGGGCAAATCCTGGGCTGCATCAAAAGCAGCATGACCAGCAGGGCAAGGCAGGGGATTCTGCCCCTCTATTCTGCTCTGGTTAGACCCCACTTTGAGAACTGCGTCCAGCTCTGGGGTCCCCAGCACAGGAAGGACATCAGCTTGTTGGAGTGAGTCCAGAGGAGGCCATTAAGATGGTTGGAGGGATGGAGCACCTCTCTTACAAGGAAAGGCTGAAAGAATTGGGATTGTTCAGGCTGGAAAGAGAAGGCTTTGAGGTGACATGTTTGTGCCCCTCCAGTACCTGAAGGAAGGCTACAAGAAAGACAGAGAGAAACTATTTACAAGGACATGTAATTACGGGAGAAGGGGGAATGGCTTCAAGCTGAGAGGAGGTTTAAATTAGATATTAGGAAGAAATTCTTTACTCAGAGGGTGCTGAGGCACTGGAACAGGTCACCCAGAGGAATTGTGGGTGCCCCATCCCTGGCAGTGTTCAAAGCCAGGTGGGATGGAGCTCTATGCAGTCTAGTGTAGTGAAAGGTGTCCCTGCCCATGGCAGAGGGTTGAAAGTAGATGATCATTAACACCCCTTCCAACCCAAACCATTCTATAATCCTATGATATTGTGGAGATTCAGAGACTTCATTTAAACCTACTGATGCAGGAACATGGGTTATTGAGGTGAGAACTATCCTGTTAGCAATATAATAGGAGTAAAATGTCCATGTTTCTGATGTAGAAACTTAAGGATTATTATTCGGTGATACTTAAATAAGGATTACAGCTGTCACAAATCAGAAAACCTATTAAGTGACTAGTGAAGAAAGAGATTTTATGTCATTAGTAATGTACAGTAGGTCAGGAAAATTCATTATTTTAGTGGTGTACTAGGGCAATTTCATTGCCATATTACAGAGGCTAGAAAACTAGATCCTCCAACTAGACATTGTATGTCACCTTATGGATAATATATCTTTCATATAGAATTAGAGTCAAAAAGGGAAAAGCTCTACTTCCACATCTTGAAGGAATTTCATTGCTAAAGAGTCAGTCTGCTTTTGCAGCTCCCCTGTGGAGCCTCTGCAGGGGACAGCCCAAATGAGTGGCAGGGTAGGGAGCACCAGTGGGATCATAGCAAGAGCAGCTTCTGCAGTATCCCTGAACTATTTTTCTTCAGGCTCTTAAGCTCATCTCCTATTTTTGAGCTTCAAAATATCATCTGACAAGACTACTATTGGAAACAAACAAATGCACGTTTCTTGTCTGGAATTGGCAAAAAAATTGTCACAGAATTTGCATCTGATTTGCTGCACTTAACTGTACCTACCATAAAGGCCAAACAACGTGCTCCATTTGGTATAAAATTCAGTAGTTTGCTTTAAATTGTCACAAACAGGCTCAGCCATGCTGTCATTTCCCCCAGCTAAACACTGACACACCTGATACTGTAAAATAGCAACTGTTGATCCTGCTGCTGTATGACTTCACTGATGAATTACTTAGAAAAAAGGCATGGAGGGGAAGGGAGACAAGATCCAAAATCATGTTGAAATCATGTGGAGGTTAAAGTTACTCTTCAAAAGAAAAATTAATATTTCCCTTCTCTTTTGTCAAACATGCACTCTGTATAGCTATTGCTGAAAACCAGCTGTTTTTAAATTAGCAATATGTTCATCTATTCTGCCACTTCTACACATTACACTAAGCACAAAACAAGTTGTAGCAAGGTGTTCTGGGAATTGATGGAAACAAAAGTCTCCCACAAATTCACAGCTGCTCTCCCAGTTATTCCTTGACTTAAAATCATGGTTTAAACAAGGGGGAAAAAACCCTCCTGTATATAAAATGAGGGTGCTGAATATCAGTGAGCAAGCAGAAAGAATGAGATAACTTACAGACAGCTGCAAGCAATATGTATTTTTCTCACTGAAGAACTAATGCTGAAATATAGTGAAGGCAATATATGTAGAAGAAAATCAAATCACTAGTCATTGCAGCAGGCACAAAGAAGACTTCTGGGAAATCTGGAAAATCTGTTCTGACACCTTTCAAAAGATGCTGGTAAAGGCTTCTGGGGAGTAGCTAGGTATTCTGTCCTCCTCCCACTGACCCTCTCACCTGAAGTTCCTAACCATAGCAGAACAACAGTAAGAGCTCAGGATTGATGCTCAGAGAGTGTCCAGAAAGTGAATGCAGTGAAAGCACCGTTTTGGTACTACAACATAACATCTGTGTCAGAGAGCACCAGTCTAAATGCAAAAGCTCTGGTTCCCGCCCCAGAAGAAGCCTTGCCTGACATATGGCCATTATACATCATAACAACCCCTCAGTGCAACCCCATAGGTAATGATGACAACATGCATGAAGATAAAGGGATCAAACTTGTTTGTCTAAACTATCACAGCATACTCTATTCAGCTGGATACATACAGTGCTGTGTTCATTGGCAGCATGAATGTAACAACACATGACAGCAGCACCATTTTTTTAGGTCCTTTTCTTTGACTAAGTCCCATCGCCTTATCTGGAATCAAAAGCTTTGTAATATCATTGTTTCCAGCTGTCATTAAGATGTTTCAGCAAGCTCCATGAAATATTATCAAAATATGGAAATCATATTAATGGAACTGCTTAGGTTTGCGGTGAAAAATTAGATAACCTAATTTGTACTTCAATTTCCAAGTCACCTATTTGTTAGCTAAGCAATTTACCACCATGTTTCATCATTTAAGTCCTTTTCCTCTGAAGATTTAATTAGTTTCCTTCTCTCTCTCACAAGCAATTTTCTTGAACTGTTTCAGGTGGTCCCAACAAATCCCCAAGAAATGTTCCTGTAAACACAGAGGAGAAATCCATAACTTCCATGCTTGTTCAGTAAAAGAATGCAGCATTTTCTCATAGCTGCAAACAAGATGGGATTTAAGCCACAAATGTTTCCCAGTCAAGCATGAAAACAACACTGATACCCTGCTGGTAAGCAGCCATGCAGCCTGAGATTGACCAGTGGCAGAACACATGCAGGTTTAGGCCTTTTGAAAATTATTTGCCCTCAAGAAATCCCATAAATAATCTAATGTGGAACAAAACCATACATTTCACCTCTCATAATAAGCACACAGCATGATGTGTGAGAACAGCTATCAAACTGCTTGCAAGATGATCTCAGTTCAATAAGTTCCCTTTTATTTATTTGTCTGTGCTTTTTTCTTCTGTTATACATTATCAAGTTTCACTAAACTGCCTTATGAATATATTATTAATCTCAAGTCTACTCCTACTCACTTTCACAGAGGTTGGCCTAAACCTGTCATTAAATTCAGTAGGGGTAGGGGTTTGGGTCCAGAATGAGTAACCTTTCCTTACTTTCCTTGTTTGCTATCTTTATTTCACCTTGATCTAACCTTAATTACACAGTAACTTAATATTATCCTTCCTATTCACACAACCAAGTAATTGCCCTCTTTCTGTCATCCCTGCTATTTTTAACACATCCTTTGTTGTTTTTTGAATACTAATACAAACATTGATACCAATCACAGAGTATGCAAACAGGATACTGGGCTTGCACTTAACTGCTGCTAGAGGAGTACAATGATTGGGACTTGGGGGACAAAGTGTCGCATCCTACACCTTTACATGGTACCCAGCACACAGGCCCCAGTGTGATATTACCACCTCTGCCTAAAGGAATCCTTTTTCAAGATTCTCCTTATTTCACTCTTCAAGCATCTCATATCATTTCCTATCTGTGTGAGCTAAGGAAGTTATCATTTTCTCATATTATGTTTAAGACATTGCAACTGTGAAATGTGGGAATGCCTCTTTTGACTTCAGAGCAAGAATCATTTATGTCCCATTTATGTCTTTTATTTCCACTGGAAGAAAATGTTCATACACAAATTAAATGAAGGGTCAAAGTGAAACTGACTAAACACACAGCTGCAGGGTAGATCTGGGTTATGAACTCTTTCATTAGCTCTGCTTTACATTTATCCATGGCACTCATCAAACATAACAATGGTCATGCATATTGACTCTTGGATCTCATCCTCAGGTGTAAAAGACAGTAGTTTTGGCACAGAATACTAATGTGATTAACCTTTTCATCTTTGGTAGTTTTAGTTCAGGTGGTAGGAACAATTTACAGAAGGATGAAACCAGTAGTCAGAGGATCTTGAGACAAGCACAGCTGAGTTGCAGGTGCAGCCTGCAGGGGCTTGTCCAGACTCCACGAGAAGTTAGTGAGTGTTGATCTATTGAGATATGTGCTGCCTTCCTAAGTGTTAGCCTCTGAGCCTTGCTTACAAATTAAATAAAAGTGAATGGCAGCTAACTATAAATTGCAACTTGGAATCAAGCTGTGGTCATTACGGCTGGTATCATGCCTGATGTAGAGCAAAGAATTTTGGTAAGGGCTGTAAAACCTCCTCTGGGAAGGTTCAAGCCCTGTACTGCCATCAACACAATTTATGGGCTATATTAGCACTCTGCTCATAAGCCTCACTTTCCACAGAAATTTTTGGAATTGGGAAGGTGGAAAGATGTTCATAAAATAACAATATTTTTGACACACTGTTCAGTAGGATCAGAAAGCAATCTGCAGAGGTCTGACTGCTGACAAGGAATGGTGTTTAAAAAAATCACAGTAGCTGTCAAATGTATTCCTTCTACCATCCAGGATACAAGGCCAACTTACAAAAAGACCTTGAACAGTCATCAATCACTCAACACATCTGACAGTCATATCAACTATACTGCCTGGGCAAGCATTTTGTGTCCTCAGAGGCAGCTTAATGGGTCAAGCTTCAGTAGCACAGAGGTAGTCAGAAAGGCCACCAACCTGTGCAAGAGAGGTAAAGGTTTCCCTACACATCAGATAGCAGCTCTACCTTCTGCTCTTTCATTCCGCTCCCTTCTAGTCTTCTAATCCACCAGGACTCAGTTACGACTTTGTCTCAATGAAGGTACTTGTCATGTGTCCATGTAAAAGAAAATGTCTCTGGAAAAGCAGTTCTCCCCAGTTAGAGTGTCCTAGGGGAGTCTTCAGCTGTTTCTGATGCTTCCTGCAGGGATGTGCCACAAATGTCATATTCCTTCCTCGGTCAGCATAGAGCCTGTGCTGTGAGACCAGTTGGAGTTTTATTCTTAGCCAAGAATAAAACGCTTCCATGGCACGCACCTCAAGTTGGAGATTCAACATCACATCCTACATTTATTAATCTTCACAGTGGTTTGCTGGTTTTTGTTTACTTTCCTAGTTAAAATCATTCTTTTTCTTTCAAATTGTAAAAACAAATTTTGTCTAAGAAAATCCACATTCATTATATAAGACATTATACAGAAAAGGGGTAAGTCCAAGGGAATAAAGCTATTCCTGCATCTGAGATCACTTCATTTAAGCTAAAGAACTCACACAAACTGCCTATCCAATTCTTTTTCTTTATGTTTTTATTGTTTTACTGCTTTTCTTTGAAATATTACTACCATTACTCATGCAGCAATAATTTCTTTGGTGCACCTGCTCTTAATACCTTTTCCTCTCTCCGTGACTCCTTCTCCCATATATCCAGCACAAGAGAAAGATTTCGTGTAGTACACAAGCAGAGAATGTCCCAGATCTGCAGCATTTCTGAATGCAGCTTACAATGTGCATAAAGCTTCTTAATAAATTCTCTTTAAACATCTTTTGAAAATGTCCTTATATGCAAGATAGAAGTAAACACATCATCATACACTGGGCCCAAAAAAATTGATGTCAATGACTTGCAGATTTTGGAAAAAGTCCATTTCTCCTTTCCTTCTTTTATTAATGTTCCCTCTGAGACATTTGTACAAAGCCCATTCTTTCTAACTGTCCTCTTGCAGTCTTGGGAACACTTTTTCTCAGTCCCCTCACAGTTCCTGATGTATGAGTATCTGACAGGGTTCTCAACACACCTGCTCCTGCAAAGAAAAATGATTTCTGCACAGGGTGAGATTTGTTCTTAGCTATTTCAGGCTAGAGCCTCAGTAAGCTTTGTATAACACTTGGAAATAAAGGAATTTTTTAAAAGGTGGTGGAAAAAAGAAAGTTGTACCTTCACACTTTGCGGACACCTTCATCTCATTCAAGGTCAGTACTCTGACCTGGACATACATCTCCACCTTTCATTTCTTCTTTGCCTTAGCAATGTGATCAATATATTGCAGCATTGTTTTATAGCCTCCCTTTACTTACAAAACATTGTCTTTTGTCTGAAAGGTCACCAGTATTTACTAGCAGTTATCTCAAAGCAATAGTAAAGCCACAGCTGTATTTTTTCTTATATTTACAGTGCAAAATTCTCATTCTAAGATGCAATGCCTAAAACTCATTTGACTTCAATACACTGTGCCCTCATGATATTTTCTGACATTACTGTGACGGGAAAGTCTGTGGAGAGAGATATGCCTCAATATGAGTGCACATATACTCGCTTTTAAATGAACTTATCATGTATTATTTTCCTTCTAAAATACAACAGTCTTTAAGTCTACTCCGCTCTTGCCAGTAACAAAGTAAGCACAATTCAATCCATTTTGCACGAGCAGAAATGTCAAAATCTGCTTTCTGGCACACAGCTGCCACTGTAGCTACCACAGACATTGCTGCTGAAAAGGGACAGGGCTTTGCCAGTGACACAGGTTGTTGGAAAGGGCAAGAATAGCAGCTTTTCAACTCACATAATTTCTCCACAGCTGAAAGGCCAGTTGTATTTATTAAGACAACTAAGTCTCCCAGTGAAAGGGATTTGAAAAAGTTTATATCTGCCTGGTTTCTGAAGAGTCTGGCCAGCTTTATTCCAGTACACTAGTTTTACTCTGGCATGAGCCGATGCTTTGTTATTGCATGCATATCCACTGCTGAGGTATTGAAGGATGTGGAGGCCAGATGTCAATCTCATGTGGAGATGCTTAGCTATTATTTGCTTGTCTCTAATATATGATTATATTATCATGTGAAATCTCACAGTATCCACAGAAAACAATTCTGACATTGACAAGGACAGAGACAGAAAGGTACTAGGTGCATCACTGAGTTGTGGCTTCTACAACTATATGCACAGCCTGATTAATTCAGATGAGTCTGTACAGCATTTTGGAATACCTATAGGGCCTTGTTTATACTTTTCCTATACCTTCTCCCAATTTGCAAAAAAAAATGTAAATTTTTCCTGGAGTGCTGTAATTTGTATCCAGAAAAGGTTATTTCTAACAGACACAGATACTTAGCTGCTTACAAAGTAGAAACACTACCAGTTTTATCTATATTCTGCACATTCCTCAGCTCCACCTTACTGGGCTCACAAGGCTTTCCATTTACGGTATTTGGGTATGACATTCTCACCCCATGGAGCTTCTTCAATGGTAAATTTATCATTAGCCTGGTATCAGTTTTCAGCTGATAAAAAAGGAGATGTGAACATTGCTACCATTTCTGAGAAATGTCATAAAGTCAATGGTAAATTTTTCACACCCTCTGCAAACACAGCTTTTATCAAATACTAAAAGCCATCAGCCTACATTTTACCTGGAAGATGCATACGTTTAGAAGACTCCAGGACTTTCAATGTAGCTTTATAGGCTGATATTTTGTGAACTTAACTTCTAAAGTTTCTACACAATTCTGTGCTTTATGAACAGTTCAGGAAATTAAAATTCAAAGTATTGTCAGAAAGAATGAAATACATAGTACCTTCAGATACCACAGTGAAACTTTCAGTCCTTTTCTGTGTACTGGCCCAATTTCTAAAGCTGTATAGTAGTGACTACTAAGAAGAATTTCAGGGAGCTTAACAGCAAATTTCCAGCCTCCCTTAAGTTCAAAGAGACAATTATTCATTACATTAAAGTAGCTTTCAGAAAGCCTCACCCTTCAATCTTCATGAGTTATGCCCAAGACTATTAATAGTCTTGAATTTCTCAACAGGTTCTTTTCCCAACCTCTGCATTTCAGAAGACAATTTTCTATGAGGTAAGGGCAAATTCCTCAGACTACACATTAAAGTAAGAAAAGATAACTCCAAAGTAACATAGTGGAAACACATAAAACTACACATCCCTGTAGAAAAGAAAGCTTTTTGGGATAAATGCAAACATAAAGGTCTGCAAAACAGGTTGGCAGCAGACATATCAACTTTATGAATAAATGTATTTAGCTGTAATGCTTCATCTTCAGTACTCAATAGGCCAAGGCAACTTTCTAGTAATAGTTCTTCAATTTTATCTTTTTTTTTACCTAAAAATATATGAAGTTTCAGAAATATAATGAAAATATTTTGTAGTGTTTTTTCATTATGGAAATCCTGCTTTCTGTCTACCACAAAAACGTCAGATATCTTCCATGAAAACAGCTTTCTTCAGAAGAAATATCTGCTTTGCTCCTCCATTTTTTTTCATTTGCCATCACTTTGCAGGGGGAGGATTTGTGTACCCTGTCCATGTACTCACAGCTAATATTGAGAGAGATGGGTAATTTTTATCCTGGCATGATGAGAGACCTGGAGGAAGATTTTTGGCCTAATCTGCAAGGTGAGGAAGCTCCACTGGACAGGATCATCTAATAATTTGTCAAGGCAGTTCCTGTCATTGAAAGAACCTATGACTTTGCCCTTGACCTTTTTCTGAAGCACAATTTAGTTGTGTTTTTTTTGGTATTTTAGGTCAGGTCATAAGTTTGTAAAAAACTGGGGAAATGTTTTGCAGCCTTTTGTGGGTTGAACAGATATTTTTTAATTAGATATTTGTTCATGAATCTTTGCAATTTCTTGGGACTGGATCCAAGAATTAGGAAGCCTTGTATGTTTTGATTTTGTTTTCTACTCCTTGGTGCCCAGCTGGTAGATCCCCCATAGAACAATCCCACAGCCTGCAGAGCAAGTGTCACACTATCCTCAGACTTAAAGGAAACACCTAAAGATTTTTCCACAAGGAAAATGTCTGCAGGCTACATCTCCCCCCATTAAAAAAAAAAAAAAAAAATTATGCAGGCTATGGAATAACAAGACCTTGGATAGCATGCTTTCTGAAATAATGCCATAGTACTTGTCCTTCTCTCCTCTACCTTGATGTTCATATCTCCTGAGCACTGCTGCAAACCGTCTTCTTGATACTGACTGAAAAAACAGTGTAAGGCTCATTTCTATGCCATTTAGACCCCTGAAACTGTAACAAGAAAGACACTTCAAGGTCTTTGAGTGATGAACACAATACTTTGAAAGGTTCTGAGTAGGGAGACAAAAGTATAGTCAGATACAGCTGAATAATATTCAGGAAATAGCAGGTTTCAATCCTGGACCATCTAAGAGAAAGGGAAAAAATAAGAAAGAAAGCAACAGATGTGGTATTGGATAATAATGATTGAGAATTATTTAATGCATTGTTTTGACAGACTTCACATCATAAAAGTAAAAGCAGACCTTCTTAATAATAAAATATAGATAGAGACAGAAACACAGCAGAGCAACAAAGAACATAATGGAAGATATTTGAAACTATTTTGACACTTTTTTTCTCTTTAAACAATAGAATTTACATAAATTTGTAAACTAGTCAGAATATATTCACAAGATGCAGAAAAACAACAAGAAATGCTGTTAAAATAAAGGCTAAATAACTCTTTTAGCCATCTGACACCAGCATTAATAGAACATGGACATGAAAATTGCTGTATAGCAACTATTGACTAATGGCTATCATGTGATCATCAGTGTCATAGGACAGCATCCCTTTGACTTCTGTAGGATGAAGATATGTTTGGCTAGCTCTGGAATGCTGGTGTACTGCTTTTACTAGAAAATATATTTATTTGTATTTAGAGATGACTGCTGTGAAAAGCCCTGGAACTTGAAACACAGATTTCTGAACAGATGACTAAATGTCAAAATAGCTTCAAATTCAAGGTGACCTGAGTTAGCTAAGATTCACATCTCAAACTGTGAAGCATCGTATGTACCTCCTGTTTAACATCCAAATTCAGAAGGCACCTCAACAGATGCATCTAAAGGCCCTAACTACCTAAACTGTCCATCTTGCAGATCTGCAGGACTTAGCATACTGACCACTGAATCCTCAGTTCTCATGCCAGCCAGCTGCGGACCTACTGCATAGGGAGCCCTTAATGCCACCCACCACATGCAGACTATCCCAGACAATGGCTGGAGAACCAACACTACTGGGAAAAATGGAGCAATCAGGGTCCTCTACCAATAAAAAAGCACATATTTAACTCACCTTTGAGCCTATCTAAGTGTAGAAAAGGACAGACAGTCCATTTGGCAGTCTGTTTGCCACGACTGAGTAGCATGAGGTGGGAATTAGGAAAGATAGGAAGGAGGAAAAATTGACATGGTTAATAGGGATATTGGTGAGCAACAATAGGAATTTGGCCAGAGAAAGATCAAGCAGGTACGAATGAGGAAGGGTTAATAAAGGAATTACCTGACCTACAGAACCAGGAGGAGCAATGGGCGGAACAGGCAGAAATGCATAACAGTGAGCACAAAGGCAAGTCTTTGATAGCAGTTATCATATTCTCAACAAATCCATACAAGGTGACTTCAGTGGAGCTGTGGCTGCATGTCTGAGAAGACTGTAAAAGGCACAATATTCACATGTCTGAGCTCCAGCTTCCACAATTGTGTACACTCAGACCCCAACAAGCAACATTACCTCAAACTGATGCCACAAGTTTTTCATTCTTGGAGACAGACTGGGCCCAGGAATGGCACTGATATTAACATCATGCCTGTAGTTTGCAAGAACACTGTGCTTAGACATTAATGGCTGTTTTCCCCAGTAGATCTGTCCTCTAACTGAAGCCATTCTATTGCTTCCAGAATCAAGGTAGAGTTGTGGATGTTTCTGGACAGCATATGAAACAGTTTAGCAAGTTCTCAGGCAGTTCACAGTTACCCGAAGTGATTGCAGTGGCTGTGGTACATGGCTTGAAGAGATGAATCTGGAGATCTGGAAGGGACAGTGAAAGCAAAATTTGTATATCCGTGGAGATGGCTGAGCTAACATTAAAGGGAGAAGTGAGCAGGAAGTTAGGTCAATCTGAGTTAAAAATGCAAAGTACAACTCTCTGATATGAGATAAAGGACAGGAAAGGCTAACAAATGAAAGGAAAGCAAATACAGGTTTCCAGGGGATGCCTATTAAAACAGTTTCTGTGTCTGCACTTCTGAGTTCAAAGCAGCCCACTCTAAGCAGCAAGAGAGAGAGCATGAGAAGTGATGTACCGGATGTACTTTGAGAGCTTGTGTCTCTTCCCATCATTTTCAGCCTTTCTTATATCTCAGAAGAGGGCACTGTGGGATGGAGAGCTACTAAACATGAGAAAATTCTGCCGAGTTCTCAACGGGAATTGCTATCACCATATAATTTGCAATTAATTACTTCTTTTGTTTTTACCCAGAGAATCGTGTGTGATATATTTGCTCAAGCGCATGAGCATTCAAATGCAGAGCTTGCTCATTCTCTGATGTTCTGATGTTAGAGGAAATTCTCTATCCTTTTGACATATCATCATCCCCAGCCACAGAGAGGTTTACAATTGTTGAAGGGTTTTATTCCCAAGGGGAACTTTTGTTCCCCACTGTATTTCTTATTAAGAACATGCAAAGAAAATGGTCTTAATCCTTGTTGAGACATAATGTCTCTTTAGCAATTAAGGTGAAAACAGATGAACTCTCAAAACAGATGAATAGCAGCTATAGTGCATGGACGATTAAACACAAATTATATGAAATCTACATTCTCATGGACAACACAAATATTGTACTTGCTTCCCTATTGCCTTGTAATCTTTTTGTAACTATTTACACCCGTACTGTGTGGATCTAAACTGCATTATGAATTGTGCAGGCCTGGTTTTGTGTATGTGTGTATATTTTACACTTCCTGTTCATAAATGCAAATGAACGCATAAGAGCAAAAAGCATTAGTAAATCAATCGCTGGGTTTTTCCTCTGAGCTCTTTCCTTGATTAAATCAATAACAGAGCTGGTCAGCTCCTGATGAAGCAAATTTCCACTGCTGGAATGTTGAAATTAAATATTTTGTAGAAACATGATTCTTCTGTGAACATTTGCTTGGGTAGGAAAAATGGAACATTTTTAAAGGGAACATTTTGGGGTTTGTTTGCAAATTGACTTTTTCATTTATTTTTAGCATTGTTGAAAGTTTTGTTACATCCTGTGGGACTGTAAAAATTATTACCATAAGCATTCATGTGAAGCATATCAATCAAGAGGAAACAAATTCTTCAGACTGTAGCAGCATTCCACAGAAACTTAAATTTGGCATGTTTATCCTATTTCAGAATGGAAGATGAATATCAATAAAAAATTGAGAGCAAATCATGCTGATTTAGAACTAGCCCCATCGAAATATTAATCTATCAGAACTACTAGGATGCCTCTAAAACAGGAAGTATTTGAGGTCTTCAGCAGGTCTTTCACTATCCCTGTCCTATTTTTAAAACTTGGTTTTCTCCTCTCTAGAATTTATGTTCTACTCCATTTCTGGCTTACCATCTTCTTATTCTATTACTATTATTATTATTACTATTATTTCTCCTTCCCTTCTAATTTTTAATTACTGATAAATCCAGCTTGGATTTTTTTTTATTTATTTTCTGTGATTTTGTTTCTTTGAACATTTAAGACACATTTCTATCCTACCTACTTATCCTGTAGCTGTACTGTCATATAGAAGCATGTAGCTGTAACAGTGTTGTGGGTCCACAGCCTTCCCCAGGATCCTCCTCTTTAGTCCACACCTGTCAGTCCCTGCTCTGTCCTTACCCCGGTTTGGTCCCCAGTAACACCACGAAGGCACAATGCAGGTGCTGAGTATCTGTGTCCATCCCCAGCCATAACCAGGAAATTGTTGCATCCAGACAGTTGGACAAATCCATAATGCCAACTCCTAACATTTCATTTTCTGGACCAGAGGCCACACCCAGGTAATGGGCATGTGTGGCAGACAGACGAGTTTTAAACACTACAAGAATGCACCCACCAACTCCAGTTGCCCTGAGTTTTTTGGCAATCCACTCATGCTCCTCTCTCCTTCCTCACCTCTGTACCAGGGTCTGATCCATGGGGCACAATGCAAGGTCCAGCCTCTCAGAACTGACAGGACAGGGATTGCTCAGTCTCTGGATTGTAAAAAAGGAAGAGTCTGCCTGTTTGACACTGACCTAAGAGGTGGGTTCAGAGCTTGGAAAAGTGTAGTTGTGTCTGTGCAGTGACCTCTGAGAACAAGCATTTTGTTACTCCAGGGTGAGGACAGCAGATGAGCAAGACCAGAACTAGGAGGGGGAGGGCTCCTTTAGCTGCTTTGTAATGCACAGCAACAGCCATAGCTCATTTCAGATCCTATTGTCCCTCCACAGAAGCTTCCCTGAGGATGAATGTTAAAATTTTGAACAAACAAAAAAAAAAGCATTCCTGAGTTTCACTAAATCAGAGGAGCTTGTATGATAGCATAAGTGTGTAATGAATGCTGTAATTAAGGCTGAGGACTGCTGCTGCTTTGGATAATTTATGGGGATTTCTTTCATGGACCTACTTTTTGGAGCGAAATTAACAAAGTTTAATCACACTTCATATTAGAGTTTCATTTATAAATGGTTAAGAAATAATTGATACATTATTAAGACATTTTGGAGGGGAATTTTTAAACCAGTATGTCAATTTACATGGTGTATAAGTCCAGAACCTCAGGCTAGCTTCTACCTAAATTAGCTTTTATTTAAATTTCTCCGGATGCTTGCATTCCTACCCGTAAAATTCCCTCAGTACATGATTTCTGACAGTAGGTATACTGACTGTCACATACCCCTTGACAAAAACAACCCTCTCAGCATAGCTCGGCACAAGCAACACTAACAATCTGCCAGATTTCAGCAACAGCAGCAGTAGCTCACTAGTCCTCAAGCTCCTTCTATTACAGAGCAGAGCCTGGTCCTACCTCACAACCCAGTCAGCAGAGTGTTTGTTTAAGAAGCAAGTGAACAGGTTGACCTCCCACTACTGTGGGAAGCAAAACTAACATGCAAATCCATCCTCAAGAGACCCTGGTGGAGGAAGAGCTGCCCCCTGCCTCAGGAGGAGAGGTCTGCAGGGTGCAGAGGTGACCAGTCCTCTCCTGAGGACAGGGACATCTGCAGATGGGGTTCAGCTCTAAGACTCAGAGAAGGGCACGGCAGTACAAAAGGAAAAACAAGCCCAGAATTGCATGTGAAGGTAGCAGCCACAGGAGACAGTGGCAGAACTGCTGGCACAGCTATTTGTGCTGATTCAGTCCAGCTAAATGCCATAGTAGCCATAGGAACCATCTCATTTAGCTCCAGCCACAAAAACTCAGCCATCTCTTCAGTCAGTGAAGAGCACTGTTTCTTTGAAAGGATATCACTCCTTCATAACCTGCATCACTACCATTCTCCATCTCAAACAGTCTACATTTACTGTGAAGAAGAATGAAGACACGTTCCTGGCCTGATCTGCATTTGGTATGTAATCTTTAGGCTGTTACACCAAGGAACATGAAACACAGGATTTGCAGGCAATGTCACTTTCCAGACAGCAGGGCTAAGTTACACTTTGCAGAAGTAAATCATTAGTAGCCTTCATCTAATTATCTGCATCTTGCTAAGCAATCTCCACATTAAATGCCTTTGATCAAATCTTCAGATGGTTTAATTAGCAGACTTCAGGAGCCCACGTCAGTTGCAAGATCTAAAATTCTGTGCTTTACTAATCATTACTAAGTACATCTTTCCGCCTTATTCCATCACATCAGCATTACCCTTCACTGCACAGAAGGAAATGCAGCTGAGCCCTTCTAACTTACATGCAATTGTTAATCAGCAATTTTTCTGTTGCATGTGTTTTGTCTGTGTTTGTTGGCATTAAAAACAAATATTTATGTCAGGAAAGGCACCAGTGGCGTAAGTCTACATTCATAAGCCTGCCTTCCCCATCTCTGTACTCTCACACAGTGTTTTATCAGCTGGAAATGTCCCAGGCCAGTATTTTGGATCTTGTTCTCTTGAATCCGAGTTTTATGTCTCTGGGTGACACCGAACAGAGTGCCTCTCTATCAGATGTCAGCATGTAAGTCTAAAGTTGCCTGAAACTGGAATTTGGAGGAAGAAAAACCTGTTGTATTGCTGTGGAAATGGTCACTTTATCTAAGGAGACTGTGTAACCTATGTTTGCCAGTTAAACTCACAGAGGTTTAATCTCTCTCCTCCACAGGCTAGTGAAAGAATTTAGGATTCTGAACTGGATCCCCTCAGGCCACATAACGGGACACTGGAGCACCTGCCAGGGTGTGCTCACAGCCACATGGAGCTGCATTGTGGCCACACGGCAATGCAGGAGACCTCAGAGGAAATCAATACCATGTCATCATCCATCTCCTGGTTTTGCAGCAAGACAGCGCAGGCAGGCAGCAGGGGAGCTGCCATCCTCTCCTTCAGATTCCATGACCTTGACAACAAGGCACTGGACCTCTAAAGAGAACCTGTCCCACAAGTTAATCTTAGACATCCCTAAATTAAATGCCTGGCATTGTGCAACACAAATGTTTGAGAACCCCACCGTTCTTCCTGCCTATAGTTTCTTTTTTTTCCCTAACATTCCCTCTGGAATTGCACACTCTCACCAATATTTTTTTGTTTTGTTAAATAAGATTTAAATCAATAGGCCCGTTATTCCCTTTGTGCTTGTTCATTAGGCAGTGTGGGAAGTTATGGCACAGTAGTGATATCACAGTCAGAAGCTGATTTGTGTCTGCAGGTTTTATCAACATATATAAAACTGACATTCAAAAGTGTGTCTCACTCCTTTATTATAAAAATTTACCTATCTTCTCCCTTCCTCCCACATCCAACAACAACAACGGGGAAGAAGTTTTCTTAGTCAAACAACATTTGACACTCCAAAGTGCAAAATGAGCTTGTGAATGATACTAATTTACCCAACCATGATGGCTCAGGCAGTTTTACTTGCCAAGGAGGTGTGACAAAGAAAATGCAATTGTTCGGGGAATTGTGCAAGCAATAAAATGTTCTTTTACTGTACTTAAAGAAAATTAACAAGAGCAGGCATAGAATAGTTACACTGATGTCTTTAAAATTACCTAAGTGCAATAAGTGAACAAGGATTGAGGTCGAGAAAAGAAGGACTCTTTGAAGTTGATTACTCTGATGAGCAATTTTGTTCTTCAGCCTGTTTGTTTAGAATAAAATGTCTGTGTCTTCATTTCTCTGTTTTACTTTCCTATATTACAGAGGTACAGCAATTCTCTAGACTCATTTGCCAGGATGATATGTTTTGGAGGATGGAAGACATACCAGGGTCTTGCTTTTAAAACTCGTTGCTCAGTTTGACAGTGCAATGCCCAGACTTCAAATGTGTCAACAGAGTCTTCAGCCCCAAGACAGGCTTTCTGTCTGCCAATAAAGTGGATGCAAGGAAAGGAAAATCCAGATGCTAAAGCAAAGCCAAGCATGTGAGGATGACTCTCAAGGGCTCAGTCCAGGCCTGCTCCTGTTTAGTTGAGCAGGCAAAGAATCCAATACCACCCGGGCATACAGCTGAGCAACCTTCTTTGTACTTCCATGCCTGTCAACATGTTCTGATACTGCCTGTTTGTCACTCACCTCTCCTGATATCAGCTAACCATTAAATATCCCAGATGCCCATGTGGTGGCACATGAAACTTGTGATCTACTGGCCCAACAGCTGAACCACATTTTTGAGTGCTTATACTAGAAGAAATTGATCTTTAATTTAGTTGGAGTCTGGTACTAATAATGCCAAGGCCACATGTTTCATCTCCATACAGGCCATTCACTTAAAAGCTGGACTGGATGATCCTTGTGGATAAGAATATTCTGTGACTCTGGAAGGAAGTTTAGACTGCACCAGAACCTGATTTTCATGTATAATTTTAATGTATTTTCTCCCTTCCCACACTCTTCTAATAATGATATAAATAGTAAATAACTTGAAAGTTGGACTGGTTGAAGGATAAGGTTTAAAAGGTAATCTCGTTGCCCATTTTGTCTTCCTTTCCTTCATGGGACATATCCTTAAGTCACTTCAGGTGGTCCAGATGAGTGGATTTATATTAAGTATTACTGAATTTTCTATTTCCAAAGCCAAAGTAATTCTTCAGCATGTAATAACCAGTCTTTTGTGTAGAAAGCAGTCAGAAGCCATTTTGGTGAGTGAAAAAAGTGAAGTGCTTTTGTAACTACAAAGGCTGGAAAAATAGAGACATGACCTCTACATTCTGATTTTCCTAAACCTGAAAGGCTGCCTGCTGATTCCAGGTAGCAGCCAGATCTCACAGCCTGGACAAATGTATTCTCTTTCAACTGATTTTCTGAAAAGGGACAAAATGCTCCAACTCTTTAACAACATTTATATTTATAGAAAAATATATATTTATTTATATTTATGTACAAATAACCCCCTGATAGAGAAGAACTGACAGCTATTAGTTTCTAGGTGCCAACACTTCATATATGGCAAACTCCTGGGCACTTCTTCTCTTTCAGACAAGACAGAGCAGTTGTCTTAGTATTTCCAGCAGTTTCTTTACCTCTGCACTTGCTCTGGTAGACCCTCTGATACTCTAGGTCTTGGTACAGTCATCTAAAACACACAGCTACAACTACACACTATATCCCTGACCTGTTTTCTGACTGTTGAATTCTGTTTTGCCTGGTGAATTGCAATCAGCATTCAGGGATTTGCTACTGAAAATACAGAACTCCTTGGGCCTTATACTGATGGCACAAGTGTTTCCCTTTCTCAGGAACTTTCCCATCTATCATAGTGTTCAATTTCTCCCCAGGAAGGAGATGGATGTAAAGGTGTAGTTCAGTTCTCCAGTTCCATTCCCATTACTTTTCATATTGGGAGTCTTTCCTCACCCAAAAACACACTGGGACACATTTCTACCCACCAGTTCGGGAAACACCTGAAGGTGAAATGGTGCTCTGTTTACCAACAGATCCTGTCATGTTGTAGGAAACCATCGGAAGTGGAAAGCTCTGTGGAGTCTAACATGACAAGTTATCAAAGCTGCCAAAGGAGAAGGTGAGCCAAGCAAATTTGAAAAAGTGAGGGACATCCAGACAGACTTACAGAAATGTGGCCAGTACTCTACTTCTTAGTGACCCCATGGGCCTGTGGGGTGGCAATGGAAACAGACCAACTGGCAGCACAGAGGTTAAGCTGTACGGACTGGTGCAAGACTCAGTCCCTGCTTATAAAACCTCGCTCTTGTATGGGGTTTGTGTGGCCAGGTTTTGGCAGTGGGAGGGCTGTGGGGGTGGCTTCCATAGAGAAGTTGCTACAAGTGTTCCCCATATCTGACAGAGCCAATGCCAGAAGGCTCCAAAGCAAACCCACGGCTTGCCAATGTCAAGCCCCATCATTCGTGGTGGCATCACCTCCAGGACAATGTGTTTAAGAAGGGTCGGGAAGGGGGAGAATGGTGCAATGACAACTGCAGCTGGAGAGAGGGGAGCGAAATTATGTGAGAGCAACAATTCTGCAGATCCCAAGGACAGTGAGGAAGGAGGGAGAGGAGGTTCTCCAGGCATTGGTCCAGAGTTTCCCCTGCAGCTTGTGGTGCAGACCATGGTGAGGCAGCTGTGCCCCTGCACTCCCTGGAGGACCCCATGCTGAAACAGCTGGATGCACAATGAAGGCTGTGTCCCCAGGGCAAGCTGGTGCTGGAGCAGGCTCCTGGTAGGACCTGAGGACCCCTGGAGGGAGGAGCCCACGCTGGAAAAGGTTTGCTGGCAGGGCCTTGCAGGGGACCCCCGTGGGAGCTGCCGGTTCTTAAAGGATTGCATCCTGTGGGAGGGACCCATGCAGCGTTCATGAAAAACTGCACTTCGTGGGGAAGAACTCACATTAGAAAACTTAATGAAGGACTGTGGCCTGTGGGAGGGGCAGGGGAAGAGTGTGAGGAGTTTTTCTCTCGACAAGGAAGCAGCGGTAGAGACAAGGTGTGACGAACTGACTATAGCCCCCATTCTCATCCCTCTGCACCACTGGAGGGGAGAAGGGAAAGAAATCAGGAGTGAAGTTAAGTCCAGGAAGAAGGGTAGAGTAACAGGAAGATGTTAAAGATTTAGT
This sequence comes from Xenops minutus, assembly GCA_035221455.1. Taxonomy (NCBI): domain Eukaryota; kingdom Metazoa; phylum Chordata; class Aves; order Passeriformes; family Furnariidae; genus Xenops; species Xenops minutus. Next base: position 106,642,565 of record JAWWEE010000001.1, on the reverse strand, counting down.
GTTTATGTGTCTGTGTATGTCAAGGGACAGGGGATAATGGTTAATGTATTAACCTGACTGTTGGATGTAAGGATGGTTTAACTACATAGTATTAGTTGCTGGTTATAGGGAACTTTGGGAATGAGGCGCTCAAATGGAAAGGAAAAAGAAAGGTATGGAATAGAAGGATTAAATATTGTAATGAGGTGTGGGTTAAGTAAGTAAGTGAGAGATTTGTATCAGGTAGAGAAATGAAGCAATATATGATGGGATGGTCAGAGAATATTTGGACATATCAGATAAAGTGGGACCTAGGTAGGATCTGGAATGAGGGGTGGAGATTGTTTAGAGTGTGGCTGGGATGAACTTAACTTTCTTCATAGCAGTCAGTATAGTGCTGTGTCTTGAATTTGTGGCTAAAACAGTCCTGATAATACACCAATGTTTTGGCTATTGCTGAAACAGTGCTTGCACAGTTTCAAGGCTCTCTTCTCCCCAAAGTGAGTAAGCTGGAAGTGGGCAAGAGGCTGAGAGGGGACACAGACAGGACAGCTGACATGAATTGTCCGAAGGAATATTCCATACCACATGGAAAGATTCCCAGCAATAAAAGCTCAAGAAACAAAGAACAAAGGGGAGGTATTCGTTGCTGTGTTGTTCATATTCCTAAAATAACAATTACATATGCAGAGGCCCTGCTTTGCCCAAAGTGACTGTGTGCCTACGGAAAGAAGTGAATTAATTCTTCTTTTCGCTTTGCTTTTCCTCTCCTTGTTAAACCGTCAGTATCTCAACCCATGAGTCTTCTCACCTTCCATTTCCCCTCTCCCCTACCCCAATCCCATGAGACAGAAAATTAAGAGATTTGTTGGATGGGTATTTGTCTGCTGGCCAGGGTCAACCCACCCTAGGAACAGTAGTGCAAATAGTTGATTCTGGGCCCTTATGACCTGAGAAAATTCACACGCAGGGGAGATGCTGCAGACAGATTATTAATCAGCATGGATCCCGACTTCTTGAACCAACTGGTCAGACAAGCTAATTCTCTCCTGTCAAGATTTTAACCAAAGCAAGGCACAGTAGCTGTCCCATGACATCAACATCGAGCAATCACCCTAGGTTAGTAACTTTAAGGTAGATAAAAGATACTCAAAATACAGAAACCTCCTAGGAATATTTCATTTCAAAGAGGGGAGGATGAGAAGGCTACACAGAAGGTAGTTCAATGGACTGGCAGAGGTAAAAAAACGTGTAGGAGACCAGAATTATCAAATTCTTTACAGATTGTCCATTAGAGCCTTAGAATGCATTGCCCATAAGAGCATATTACCAGCTGACCACGGTAAAGCCAAGAGTGTTCAATGGCAGAGTAAATGCTGCCATTAGAGGCAAAATGCAGTCTTAAAAAAAAAAAAAAAAAGCTGCAAGAAACAAGAAAAACAAGAAAACAAGAAAAATTTTAAAACATCTTGAATTTTAAGAAATTGCCTATAAAACCTTATGCAATGGATCTAAACGACTAGGAAGAAAGACTTGTAAAAGAACTAAACAAATTTTAAAATACTAACTTTTCCAAACAACATTACCTGGAAGGTTGCCAATGAAGAAGCCAGGCTGAAAAATTATACTTATATCTAAACAGAGCACTCAGGGAAGAAAAATGTGAAGAAGAAAAGCTAAATTAATTCTTCCCCATGGTGTCCGTCCTATAGAAACTGTGGGACTCACTGATGTCAAAGCCTCTCCTCATGAGGATGAGCCCAGGGAACAAGGGAACAATCCCAACCCAGAGTGAGATGAAGAAATGGAAAGAGTCCTAAGAAACTGAGATCAGATGGTCATCACCCAGACTGAAGGAGCAGAGGCACAACACTGCTAAACTATAAAGCTTGGTATCTTTTAACCTCTGGTTTAGATGGGTGTCTTTAGAGGAGAAATAAAAGGCACAGCATGGGACCACATCTTCTAAAAGCTACACTGACAGTGACAGCTACCAAGCACTAAGCCTGGATGGCATATTGAACTGAATAGGGCAGTTTTGTCATAAATAGGACATAGATACACTGGAGAAAAGTAAGATCCAACATGGCTTTTTAAGGGAAAGAAGTATTTCAAAAAGCTATTGATGCTCTGTTAAGAGAGAAGTGACATGGTTACATCATATACCTGACTTTCCAAAAAGCTTTTGAAAAGTTTGGACACTAAAAGCTGTCAGGCAAGAAGAAAGGGGGAACCTGCTAATTAATAATTGTTACTTTAAAAGCTGAGGAGTCAAAAATTGTGGCTGGTCAATTTTTACAGTGGAGGGAGGTTATCCCACAGGGAGTAAGTTTCAGGGCTAGAACCAGCTCTGTTCACACTTTATTCATAAATGTAGAGTCTGTTCATTTCCATTAATACAATGAAACTCTTAGTGAGATGGCAAATATTCAGCTGCTGAAAAGAGCTGAGGAAAATCAAACCTAAAACTGACCTCAAAGACTTGAAGAAAGCTCTCATGGAGGAGTAATAAATGGCAGAAGAGATTCAATGTCAATAAATGCAAAGTAATGCACATGGCAAAATAATGATCCTAACTATACATATGCAATGATGGGCTCTACATTAACAATTCATGAAAGAGGTCTCAGAATAACTCTGGATAATTTCCTGAAATGTCAGCTCAATGTTCAGTACTCAGGCAAAAAGACAGGAAGAAACAGGAAGAAAAAAATGAAAGCATGAAGAAAAACATCACTGCAGCATAGCACAAAACCACCATTCACCCACAGCTTTCCCAACCACTCCATCCTGAAACAAATGAGACAGACCCATGAGGGGCATAGAGCTGTTAGGAGGCACAGATACTGGAGACCATGAGCTACATCTTGAAGGACAACAGGTCTTTGCTTGATGCCTGGGCCACCCCAGCTGAGCTGCTCGTTTCTGCTTCCCATGACAAAGCATCTCATCTGCTACGTTCAAAGTAAGGGCAAAATAGCTAAAAAATCAAACTGCAAAGCAACTGCTTGTGTTTTTGGTGCCCTCCAGAGCTGTGTTGTAAAACATAAATCATCCACCAAAAATGTAAATAATCAACAGACACCTTCACTTGGTGAACCTGCTATTCTCATTTTGTCCTTCACAATCATTCATGTTGACACTGAAGAAAAAAGGGACAAAGATCAGAGAAGGGAGAAGGGGACAAGATAGGAATGCCATTTGTATGCTGCATATTTTTGAAACTGTAAGGCCTTTCCTAGTTTTAACTTACATAATGATTAAATTGTATTCTGGCACCCTTGATGTAGTTCTGAAGCTATTTGCAAGCTATGAGTTAATTTTGTACCTTTGCTCTGACCTCCTCCTACTACAAAGAGTCACAAGATATCTGTGACTGACAGAAAAGACATAACAACATAGTCATAATTTGAAGTTGTTTTTGCTGAATATATGTGACAGTAGAATGCAAACAAGAAAGCTGATCTTGAAAAATATCTTTGATCAAAGAATAGGTGCCTGGACAGTCCATAAAAATTACAAGATATACAACTGCGTGAAATGGACCAAAAAGAAAAATACTTGTTGAACTCTCTAAGTCCTGTTATTGGAGATGGCAGCATTGGTAGGAATGGTCAATCTATACACAGAGGATGATCATGAAAATCCCTCCATCAACATTTCAGAAAAATAAAGCCAGAGACGGAGAGGAAAAGGACTCACATTGCCTCTTTGTTAAATGACAACAATTTATCTATCCTGTTTACAAACACAAGTGTGCCTTCTGGTCACGCATGCATGCCAGCTCTTTTGATACTGAAAATAAGAGGATTCTATCAGAAACAGTGTGTCCAGCAGGTAAATTATTGTCTGCCTATACTTGGCACTGGTGAGATCACACCTCAAATCCTATGTTCGGTTTCAGACCCCTCACTACAAGAAAGGCATTGAGGTGCTGAAGCATGTCGAGAGAAGGGCAATGGAACTGGTGAAGCATCTAGAGAGCAAGTCTAAAGAGAAGCAGCTGAGGGAGCTGGGGGTGTTCAGCCTGGAGTAAAGGAGGCTCATGAGGGACCTTATTGCTCTCTACAACTACTCAAAAGTAGGTTGCAATGAGGTGGGGATCAGTCTCTCCTCCCAAGTAACAAGCAACAGGACAAGAGGAAACAGCCTCAAGTACCACCAAGGGAGGTTTAGATTGGGTATGAGGAGAAATTCCTTCATCAAAGTTCTTGTCAAGCATTGGAACAGGCTGCCCAGAGAAGTAGTGGAGTCACCATCCCTGGAAGTGTTCAAAAAACGTGGATGTAGTGCTTAGGAACATGGTTTAGTGGTGAACTTGGCAGAGCTGGGTTAACAGTTGAACTTGATGACCCTACAGGTATCTTCCAACCTAAATTATTTTATGATTCTATGATTCGTAATTTCTGCATATTTGTCAGCCTTATTTCTACAAATTAATCTTTGTGCATCCAAACAGTTTTTGTGTGCTTATAATTCAGGTAGCCCCATACTGCTGCACAGTTTCTGTGTTTATCCAGTCCACAGGTCTGCCTAACCCTTCGAGAAAAAAGTAAAAGCTTGCCTTCTGGAGACTGAGCAAATAACCTACCTTAAATATGCGAACATTAGCACTGTATTCATTTCCACATGACATTTAAGACTGTAATCCATGCTGTGCAAAGTCTGGGGGATCCTCCTTTCCCTGTGACTCATTTTACTTCCTGCTTGGCCTCTGAATCTAATTGACTCTTCTAGTTAATTTCGTTTGGATTGCCATTATGATTATGACATTTAACAAGATTCCTTTTATGTTTAATACATTTAAATAGTAAAGTAAAACAATAGCTAACCACTACTGACATTTTGCAGAACATAGGCATTTGCACTTGTATTTTCCATGCACTATGAATTCAGATGGTTGGAGAAGAGGTTTTGGCAGGAGAACAGTAGATTTTTCTTTGTTTGTTTGTTTCATTTCTTATTTACTTTCTCTCTGTAGAGAACTTACAGGCAGGGCATGACTGAAGTTGAGATGACCCACATACAATTTGTTGATCTCATTAATCACTGAATTAAGTGATTGAATCTATTTGATTGCAATTACAAACTCTCCCTCTCTCTCATTAATCATGGCAATAAGACCCTGATTTTCAAAGTTATGTGGGTGACTGACTTTCTCTCAAATCAGTAACAAGAGTCTCTTCGTTTGTCATTTATTTGAACAACTTTAAGTCTTTTTTGGGATGGTTTGGTTTTGTGTTTGGTTGGTTGGTTTGGTTCTGGTGGTTTTTTTTGTTTGTTTTCACACAATCCCCATATAACCTAACAGACAAAGGGGGTTAGCTATGGCTTACTGCCTCTGCACAGTTCAAAAAATCCGAGGATTTATGTGTGTGTATAGATGAGAGGCTGAAATAGAGAGAGAGAATAACTACACAAAACATGCATCCTAAAATTGCTTTCTCTCAGGAATAACATTTTGACTGCTAGATAAATTACACTGTGTTTGCACTTTTGTGGAGCAATCGTGACATCCAGTGGGCATTCCTCTTACTGCAGGGCAGCAGTACCTTGACTTCACTACAGCAGGGGAGGTGGGCCGTGAGAGAAAAATACCAAAAAAAATTTCCAAGGAAATAACATTTTCACTTCTTTTTTTTTTTCCTTTTTAATCTTTGTTTTTGCTTTTTTTGATGTTTTCCAGGAATTCCATAGATTCATTTCTAATTATTAGTCTTGCTGATTGCATTAAGTGTTAAATAGTGTTTTAAGATCTCAGGATTGCAGCAAAGAATGCTGGCTGGCATGCTGATCCATACAGACCAGTAGTTTTGTCACAAGCTCAGAGTAAAGGGCAGAAACAAACCCAACCCTCACAGACTGTCACAGGTTGTCCACGATATTCTAGTTTGCTGTGAGCTAAACGCAATAGCTGCAGGCTTTGTATATGCTATTTCTTGTCTTTCACTAAATCACTTCAGTGACCTCACTAGCCTTTGTGCAGGGGCAAGAAAAAGAAGATGATTTTGCCTCCTGCTCAGGACAGAAAGTCACTGTCTTTATGGCAGCAAAGCTTTGGAGCATCATGCATCATAATGAGGAGGCCACCATATATGGTGGCTGACACTGTTATAGCAGAGACAGCAATTAAACTGGGTGTGGGTGAGCTGATGACTTTAAAGGCCTTTAAACATTAATTTTCTTCATTTGTAACTTGCAGCACCAGTATATGAAAATATTTGCCTCTCTGCAGTTGTTGTTACATCCATCACTTCCTATTCTTTTCCTGTCCAAAAGTTGCCATACCTGTGCCATTGCCAGCTGTTCAGTAGCACATGTGTCTGTACTCTGCTGACCACTCTGTGCCAGATTCTTCCTTGAGGAGAAAATAGCCATCTCACTCCCCACTTTTTACATTGCCATTTTGGTCAGGGTCAGGTCTGGAGCATAGCACCAGGCTCAGCTTGAGTCCTCAAGTCTGACTGATGCTCTTTGAAGTGACTAAGGCTGCGCTGTATAAAGTTATCACTTACATAGTCATCACCTGGTTTCAGATTTGATGCCGAAGACAAGGGACTGGGTACGCCTCCCAGATACGGATCAAAAGAAATTCCAAGGCTCATCTCCACTGACTACACAGGAATGGATTTGATTCATTTTTCTTCCATCTGGCAGACATCCATTTTGACTGCACTGTACAGTCTCCCATTCAGAAGTTTATCTTCCCAACCAGTCTTAGGCATTTCAGTAAAAGTCTTATAGCTTAAATCCTGAGGAAACTGCTGGGTGCAGCTGGGAGATGTTGGTAGGAATCACTGAGCATTGGCTCCAGTCAACCCCTGCAGACAAACCTATGTACAGAATGCTGTGCACATAAGGAGAATGATAGTGCTAACTAAAACATAAATTCAGGGTTGTCATTGCATTAGTAACTAAGCAGCAATGGCAGGAGACACCATCCCTCCTCTCCGTTCACACTGGATTAAATGACTGTGCACCTTTCCAGAGCACAGCATTACTCTAAGGCCTTTGGAAGAAAATGAGAGTAACCTTTTCTTCAGCCTGCCAAGGGACTATGTAACCTTGTAATTATCCGGCTTTAGATAGAGGAGATATATTGTAATTGTGTACAAAAAAGGTCACAGGTTTATGCATCCTCTGACAGACTCCAGGAAGAGAACTATGGCAAAATCTCTCCAGCAGACCTTTTTAATTTATTTTCCCCAAGTGCATTAAATTTTAGTGTCATCTTTCTGACCTGTATGTTAGCGTATTTATGAACATGTGATTAACTGGTACCACAGCAGAAAGCCAAAAGTGTCAAAAGTTGTTTGGTTTTAATTGATTTTGGCTCTCTTTTCTGGGAAAAAAAAAAAAAAGTCAATATTACAGAAAGAAAAACAGATTACAGAGTTGAGAAGAAAGACAAACTTAGATGAACTCATATCAGTGACTGACATTCAATAAAAACAGACCATGGTTAAGAATCTACTGTCTCCCCTGTCAGTAAAACAAAGCTGTTATTTTCGTTTTACAGAGACACAGCTATGGAGGAAGATGTACAGTACAAACACAGAGCAAAAAAGATGTCTTGCAAAAAAGGAGAATGACACTACAGACAGATCACACCTGTCATGTGGTGAGTGCATTCATCCCAGGTAAAATATCCACTAGGTTACTCCCCACCAAGTTTTTGGTAGGTGCCCAGCATGTGGAACTGTTAGAGAGGGAGCTGGAGATGCATATTGTGGTGGCCTGAGATGGCTTGTGAGAGGCTGATGTCTCTCACAGGCTCTCCACCTTCAGAGTAAGTTTCTGTTGGCATATCAGGGAGCAAGGCAATGTATGCTCATAATTTAACCTCTGTCTGCTCCACAGGTGCAGTAGGCTTTGGTGATCCCCTTCCAGTCCACAGTGAAGACTTCTCTTGCTGTTAGGATAGGGTATTTCTTATTCCTCAGGAAAGAAGCAAGTCCTTACTTTACTAAGTATGTCACTTGTAATAGCATTGTGAAAACATTTTAGGATTCCTGCTGAAATGGCCCAGCCTGAAATTATATCCCAAGAGCATCCTCATCTTCACCTATAGGGGACTTAGGGAGAGGAGAAAAAGACTCTCAGTCTTTCACAGGGCTCCACAAAAGAACAGCAAGCAGAAGCTGGTGGTTAAAGCACTTAATTGTGGGTTTGTATGAAGCTTAAAATAAACTGTTTAAAGTATACAAGCAGGCATCAGAAGAGGTTCTTTGAGTGCTGAACTATACTTATATGAAAGGACTTTACAGTGAGAGCCTCCTCATCTATAGACTGGAAAATTTTTAACAAAAAAACCCACATCATTTCAGGAGAGAGGTGTGATCACTGGCAAAACAAAGTGATTCAGAGGCATTATAGTGACTCCAAGTTTTAAGGAGCTATCTAGTTGAGAAGAGGAACCACGCTTAAACTAAATCTAAACTCTTCTGCCACACGAGGGTGTATCAAAGGTTCAACCAATCCATATGAGACCAACAAGTGCTTGCAGCCAAGGACCAATTCCAAACCATTTGAAGATTAAAGTAGCTTTCACTAGTACACTCTTGTAAGTAGGAAATGGACCTCCTCTGTGCTCAGGTAAGCCATTCTGAGCATTATTCTTAGCAGGTATTGACAAAAAGGGAAACATAGCTGAAAAACACTTAGAAGGCTGTTAAATATGTAACTGGAGCATCAAGCAATCTCAGATGGAAAAGATGTGCCCCAAGCAGACACAGACCAGAATCCAGTTTTTTAGGGAAAGAGTTCCTGTTCTCAATGCAAGTCCCACATGTTGCATAACTGAGGTGCTGCTATCCCTCTCTGATCTATTTTAAACTCTCTCATGCCACCTATGCAATTGATGTATGTCTTGAAAAGAGGCTGTAGCAAGAATTTTGTTCAGTCACTTGCACTGGATAACTAAGGCCTAGGGATATATTTAACTTAACAATCTGTTAGCAAGAGATACAAAAATTTCTGAATGCCAATTCTTTCGCTTTTTCTAGAATTCAGACTGAGACACTGACACTTCATTATTTCTTACCAGATTAAATTAGGATGAAAATCTGGATTTCTAGATTTGCCTCTAACAGAATTCTATTCCCTGTGTTAATTGTGGGGGAGCATCACTCCCCATCTTCCTCCTCCTCAGCCCTGCCCTATTCATCTCTTCCCAGGTGGGAAACACAAAGGGCCAGACACTGCCCACTGCTCTCCATTTGCTGCCCTGCAACTCCCATGAGCACAGAAAGAATATATTCTTAAAATATTTTCCTTTTATTTACCTTTGTAGGTATGTTTAAATTACCTTTAAACAGGTTGAAGTGGTCATGGATCTTCATAAACATGTTAGAAGTCAAAGTCTTTGCAAGCAGCTTCTGAATGCATGGGAGTGCTTCACCCCTCTCCCACTTCTGAAGCTGGAGAGCAGCATCAGCTCCTGATGGGAAACTGGGCAAGTTGGGTGAGATGATGAACTCTGAGGGCCACAAAGAGAGGGAGAGCTGGGCTGAAGAGAAAAGTGGAGAAGGACAGAAAAATCCCCTGTGGGGGAAAAAAATCTAATTGCAAAACACAGTCCTGGCGTGTCATGTCTCTTTTCTCATCCGCTCCCTGCTCCCCACAGCATGATTTCTCTGAGAGCTGGGTTTTCAAACACCTTTTATGTTCCTCCAGCAGCATTTTCCTGCTGAGGAAGGTGAGAGACTAAGATGTACTAAACAGCATATACACAATTGCCTCTCAGGTAAATACCCTCTATATGTTGAAACTAGATGATGTTTAATGTCCCTTCCAACCTAAGCCATTCTATAAATCAGGGACAAAACAGCAGCTTCTTTTCCCCTCAGTTCTACTCTTTAAAAAAAATATTAAATTTAGTGAGAGTTGCAGTGGAGGTGCTTCTTCCTTCTTGTAAATGCTATAAAGGCCTTTCTGCCATGTTTGCTTTCAGTGAGGTGCAGAGACTGGACACTTATGGGGACGTGAGAGGAGAGGCTGTGGGCTATAAACAATACGGAAAAGGCATCTTTGCTTGCTTCAAAAATCGGCTTAGTCTTCATACTCTTGACCATCTAGTTGCCTCTCATAAGCTTCGGAGATCAGACAGGGTTTAAGTACACTTGAAGAAGACATGTATGTCCCCATGCTCTGACTCTCATGTTCTGATTTTGTGGACAGAGCTGCCTTGCTCCTTTTCAAGGTCTGTGCAGAAGGTGTTTTCAGTGTTCCTCAGCCAGCGTCAGCCATTTCCCACAGGCTCACAGAGATTTAGAAAAGCAAATCAGACCTCACATCTGCAGCTCCAAAGCACCCTTGGTCATGGGGTAAACATCTGATCCCCATGTTTTTTGGGGAGTGTGAATGCAGCACACAAGAAAGAGCCTTCTCAGGAAAGTCTGATGAGAAAGCGTAAGTGTTGGTAAGAGCCTGGCACAAAGGAAATGGAATGAGTGGGTAAAACAGCCCAAATTTCCTTTTGTGTCTAATCACTAATCAGAAGAAAATTCCCCCAGCACAATTTTCTCAGTGTTTATAATAAACAAGACTGAGAAGGGCAAGTGATTGTGATAGAAGCAAAAAATGTACTATACCTCAGACTGGTCTGGTTGCAGCAGGACAATCAGCCTTCTCTCTTCACTTCTGCCTCCTAAATAATTTGTTCATTTCAGGGCAGACAATTTTGCTTTCCATTATCCCATTGAGCCAGGAAAAAAAAAGTAAAAATAATGTCTGAAAGTCGGTCTCATGGGGGCATTTGAGGGAGTGGGAAGATGAAGGGCAGGAAAAACAGAGCAACATTGTGTTTCCTCTGAGTCTGAGTCAAACTTCACTGCTTGTTGCTTGTTTTGTAGCCTCTAGGAGATTGCTTTTCTGGCTTTATTGTCTAAACTGAAAGGTAAAAAATTCTTTACAATTTTATCTCCTCTGTTTAAACTACTCCCTCTAAAGTCTCTTTTTCACATATGAAGTCTTAATTTTTTTCATGAGATCTTCTATTTAAAAATAAGGAAACTGTATGTGAAAGATAGTTTTGCTTTTGACTTTAAGCCTCTAAAAGGCAAACCAAGTCTGCTAAGGTCTTCTCTGTTAAAATATGGAAAGTGTTTCTACTTTTTTCCAACAATTTAATAAAAGTTTCTCTACCCTGCTGTGTGCATTTGTAAGTAAAAAGAAATTATATAGAATATATTATTGATCATTCCTGGTGGAACACCAGCAATGATAAATCATATGGAACTGCACAGTTCATTAGACATTGATGGGGTGAGGTACTGCCCTTCTGCAGTGTGTGCTGTGGACAGCAAGCAGATGCGTTATAAAATACCCTATTTTTATTTAACTCTTCAGAGGCCCCTAAAATTCAAAAGAATTGCTTTCAGTAAAGTTTCACTTTCTTTTAGTTTGATCAGGTTTTTGTGGAACATACACCGAAGATTAAGGGAAGCTTTGCTTACATAGGGAATCCACTGGAAAGCAAAGAGCTCTCTTTTCTGGAAAAACTGAATTGTCCTGCATCTACCAGGATGATTCCCTTCACATTTAAATCCCATCTATACCAAAGCCTTCAAAGAAACAATAGTGAAGTTTAGAAATTCAACATCTAATGTTAGCATTAAAAACAGAAAGTGACTGTTGTCTGTGGTTATTTATACATCTAATGATGCCGTTGTCAGCAGTACTGATGTCGTGCTGCTGTTATTGTTACTTGCTTTTCCTGCCACTACACAAAGGGTAGAAGCAGGCACAGACTCCCATACATCACTGCAGCATGTGACGCCCACAAATGGATTAATCAGCTCTCATTAGTTGCTAGGTAACAGTGCCTTGACCTTAGTGTCTCTTTAGCCAAAGAGGGGCTGGGGTGCCGTGATGTTTCGTGTGGGTGGGTGTGTGGGGAGGGCTCTATGTGTGTGTTTGCTGCATGGCCAGACACAGGTTATCACCACATCTGCTGTTGGGCAAGCTGCATGGCTCATCCCCCTGCAGGTTGCGCTGCACTGCTAAATAAATTAGAAAATGAGATGACTGTTCACATCTTGGCATTTCTTACAATTTCTGTCAACACATCTTGCGCTTCTCTGTGTCAGATTTGGTGCAATGCAAGCATGATTCAGAAGGGCTGTTGCAAGGCTACAGAAGCAGTAGAGTCACTCTTTCTGTGAGTCTCTGTTTATAGGTTGTTCTGGTTCCACCATATCTGGTATTACCCAGCTTTAATTACACAGTTGCTGTTACTGATGTGTACCATACAGCCCTTCAAGATCCCAACCAACACTGTAGAGATCATAAACATAAGTGGAAAATAATCTGTGCTCTGACACATTTTCACCACAAACAGATGAAACATGTAAAAGGTGAAAGGAATGAAGTGCAATAGCCATTTAATTGAGTCAAGAGCAGAAAGCGACACCTAAGGAAATTAAGGGACTTGTGTGGAGACTTAGGATGAGCTGTAGCAAAGCCAAGAACTCAGTTTCTGCATCATTATCTCACCATACTCCAGAGGGGATATTCATGGTCACCATCACTTGACCCAGAAGGTGCTTTTTCATATGGAGGCTTTTACACGCATTGCAAGCAGTCCTTGGAGTAGTATCTCCAGACAGAGTAATGGGCTAGGAACAATGTAATGGATTCTGTTTATTTCAGTTAAAACCACAGAAATTCTTGCATAAATGAACTGTTTGACTCAGGATTAAAGCCCAATCTGCTATATTAAAAAGGTAGAACTCCCTAAACTTCCATGAGTTTTATTAGAATGTAGAAAGGCATTAAAATTCAGCAAATAGATAACCACATCTAAAACTACTGCTCTCTTTTTTTTTTTTATACTAAAACAGACTTTAATTCAATAGTGACATCAAGATGTCATTAAAATTGCATCAGAAAATTAATGGTGGAACATTAATAATAGGTTAAACCACCAATTAGTCAAATCACCAAATTAATGCAGCAGGAGATTGAATCATGAGATTAAAATAACAAAGAATCTTTACTTGCCAATTCCTCAGACTGAAGGGAAGTAGCATGTTTGCTTTAGCTTAAACCCACAGCTAGAAGATTTTGCCCAAGGCAGTAAATGTAATTAATTTGGTCTTAGGGAGTTACAGAAATCAAGTTGTGGTTTATTTTAAGTGATGATTTAGAGCTAACTCAAGAGATTTTCTTAAAGCTCACCACTGTCATGATGACAAATATTTCCTTTTTCTACCCACATTCTGAAGATGTGGATTTACCAGCCTATCTAAAAAGAGAGAGTTTAATGGTAGTAAATAAATAATTTAAATTTTATCTCCCTTTTTTTGACTCATGAAAATACCAAGCCTAATCCAAGATTTGTTTTTGAACACCTTCTTTACATGCACTTTACAGAGAGGTACACAAGTACAGTCAACCCATGCCCTAACACACAGAAGACATATTTCATTTGAAAACTAGTATATAAAAGGAAGAGGGGGGAAAAAAGAAAAAAACATGATGGGTTGAAACTATTCTGTTCTGGTATGCACCGAGGGGAAACAGAGTTCATGGATATGACTTGCAGTTAAAAAGACTTAAAGAAGAAACATTTGGGCCTTTCTTGCACTTCATCAAAGAGTATCTTTACAGCCAGTGAGTCCACTAGAACTTCTGGCTGCTCAGGGTTATCAACAGCTCCCTCCTGCTCTACCCCCACAAATGTCATGGATGCCCCTGCACACAACAGCCCAAAAGACTATGTGGGCTTGTACTTTGTCACCTTTTTTCTCACTGTGCCAGTCTTTGCAAGCAGTCACATGGGACAGTACACTGGCTGCAAACAACACAGCTCAACCTGGCTGAATGTGAACAGGCTTCGGTCCATGGCCCACCACGAAATGCCTGTGCGAGGCACCTGCTGTCTGGAAATATCTACCCTTGCAGTTCCAGGCAATAAATCAGTTATCCAGATCACAAACTCAGTGATAGTCCCCTGGCCCTTCTCTCAGGTAGTGGCAAGGAGATGCTTTATGGCATCAGCCTCAGGTAACCAGTTTATGTGTGTCACATGAGTGGCTGGGGCCCTGGAGGCATTCTTGAAATGGCATAATTTGTCCAAGACGGTTGAATATGTCATTCCTCAGCCCACAAAACAAGGGAACTGGAAAATGCGACTGTATTTGTGCAAATGGTTCTATCTGGCTTCCAGTGACTTCCACTAAGAAGTGAAACTGTCTTTGATGTGCATAACAGGTGAAGTTTTCTGAAAAGCAAGTTTCACCAAACCATGGCAGGAGACCACTGGGTAAACAGAAGTATTTGTTAAACTGTATTCTCAGAACAGCCATTTCTCTAGTTTACCCACCATCTGCAGCAGTCATACTGAGTTTCAAAAGGTATTATGAGAATATTATCTGATTTACTGTTTTCATATCACTCATTTTGATTTTCATTTTTTTCTACAGGCAGGATCATTCAATGAGTCTTCCTGTGTCTCTTTTGCAAACTGCCAGCAGTTTTTAATCACCAACAGTACAAACCACAAGGAGCACAATTGCTCTAAAAAGAAGGAAGCTTCTAGGGTGGGTTTGTTTGTTTTCTTTCTATAGGTCAGATATACTTTGCATCTTGGTAATCCATGGACAAGTGATTAAATGAATTAATAGACAACAAATACTCCATTGCTGTACGGAACCGTTTGCTAATCGGATTTTTAAGATGCTGGAAAACTTTAAATCAATGGACGTAGATAAAACTAAGCAGATTTGATTTAGAGAAGAGAGAGAAAAGCAGGTGAAAGGTTTAAATCTTTTTGGTGGGCTTCAAAATAAGGATAAAAGTCTAGCTCATTATCTCCTTGATATAAAAGTCTGGGAAAACAAAAAGCTAGATTGGGGAAACTAAATCCAGCTAGCTCTCTTTTTTTGTTTTTTAGACGTCCTAACAATAATGCAGCAGGGTGAAAAGATCAGGACCACTTTATACACATTGTGCTAATTACTGCAAGTACTTAAAGTTGTAATTAGCTTATTATACTGCAGAGAACCTAACATGGCATGTCTTTCAAAAAAAATTTCTCTCCAGATCATTAGTGAGAAAGCTAACAACATCTGCTTCAAATAAAATCAACCAATTAGCGCAGGCAACTTCGCATAGTTTGCAATCAGAGAATTATATTGTGCCAAGTGCTAATTTCAATGTGAATTCTATCTCCTTCTTATATCCCACGCTTATCTGCCAGCACAGCTGGTGTTTAACACCACTGACTTCAGTGAAGTCTCCAAAAACTTATGTTAATTTGAAGTAACCTAATCAGAAGTGTGCAATACAGACTGGGCTTGATCTCAGCTTAATTAAAACTGACCTTGTCATTTCACTGCATATAAAACAGCAGAATCTCACCATTTATCACTCAGCTATGATAAATATGCAGCTTATGTGAGAATCAAGGAAGACAAGCATGGTTACCAAAGGACCTATTTTCAGATATCAAAGCTTGGTTTTAACATACTGTAAAATGCCACTAGCCTGTGGCTGCCAGTAAATAATTCAAATAGTTCAGAAAACCCAAAGTAATCTCCAAAACCTCCTTCCAAATTACCCAAACAGGGCACCACTGCCAGATCTTCTCATTTTGATGCTGTCAGAATCACACACCAAAAGCTGGCTGTTATCACTGACAGTAGATGTGAAAGACAGCTTGTTTTTTAAGATTAAGTTTGTTCTTGTTCAGCTTTAATGACACAGTTTCCCAAGTAGATGAGGTGAAAAAGATGGACCTGGAAATGAAACCAAAGGTTTTTTAGCAATCAGCAACTAACTTGAAATTAATTTCTCTATTTCACTTTATGTTTTAAATGACGGTTTAGTTTACTTGAGTGTGTTTATCAGTTACATTTGCTGTCAGGTATACATCATTGCCAGGTTCAAACTTTAGACATCCAAAATTATATTTTCTGTGGAGTTAACACTGGGGAGCAAGTTTGCAATGTGTGTTTTGACTCACTCTCTGAAGGACTCTATCCTTCATCCCTCACCTATCAGATGTCTGATGTTACTTTATTCCCCTGGGATCACCCCAACAGATCCCTGCACTAATGCTTCCATGTGAGCCTGCCACAGGCACAACTGCAGGGCCAGCTCCTAGCAGAGACTTAGCTTATATCAGCAAAAAAGCTAAACCCTTTTGCCATGTTGGCTGATATAGACTCACATAGCAGGAAAAGTAGTAATGGAAGCACTTTTTCTGTCAGAGTAACTGCATCAGTGCTGGGGGAGACACATGACAGCTTGCCTCAGAGGAACAGTAGTGACCAGCCACGCATGCAAGCGTGCAAATGCAAGGTAAATTACACTAATTCAAATCTTTCACCATACTGCAGGCAGTATAGCTGACCTCATGCTTACTGAGGGCAAAAGTAAGCACAGCCAGTTCCCAAAGCTCAGTTGATAGTTACTTGATCCAGTGTAGATGTCTTCATCATGTGCTGCAGGTGTCCATAGGAGCAGGGTGCTCACTGCAGGGAGCAGAGAGGAGGGGCATAAGCAGAGCACCACTAATCCTAAAGCAGATACATTAAACGAGCAGATAAACTGAATTCAAAAAATGCCTTTGATATGTAGATGGAATTCAGTGTGGCTGACTCAAGTATATCTGTCCATGCTGCAGATGGCAAGGTGAGGCAAGATGCACTGAAAACTTATGCTTGAGCAACTTGTCCTGCCTGTCCCCAGCAACATAAAGCAATTGCCAGAAACAAACAAGCAAACATACACAAAACCCTTACTCCTAACTTGTATGGCTTTAGCAGGAAGATCTCCAGTTAGATCTGGTCTACTTTTCTAATTACTGTGACTCGGTCTCACCTGTTTATGAATTGCTCTCCCTGTACCATATTCTTATAGTTGGTTATTTCCTGATTAGTTGTTCATGTGCTTGCAGGAGGTTAAAGACAGTCTCTTGGGGTGGTAGGTATTCAGCTTCTCATTTCAGGTGAGCTTTTTATGACATTTCAGCATGTCCAGAATCAGCCTTTCCTCCTCCTCTCTCACATCATGTTGTTTTTGAAGTTGCTGACTTAGCATGGAAAAAAGGCAAGCAGCCTAAGTGCCTATGCAAGAGGGATAGAGACAACCCTGTGTGAACAACCTTGTCATATGCAGCAACAGGAATAAATAATGAGTAATAATCATGACCAAAGATATTGTGCTTCCTCTTGGCAGCATCACAATGTTTCCTTCTTATCCTTCTGTCTCAAAGACCCTGTGAGTCTGTGTGCATACTGAAGTGAATGTATATTTGTGTGTGAATATATGCAGACATACTAAACAGGTGTAAATCTAATACAGCATGTACTTGTTCTTATACATGTAAATTTATCATCCCCAGTATTAGAACTATAATAAAAGCTCCCTCTAGAACAATGACTCACACAAAGCAATTGAAAACTTATCCAACAGTTCTTTTGAGTGAGGCTGCATATTACACAGACAAGTCAAGAAGGTAACAGTTTATGACAAAACGTAAATTAAATTAAATTGATCATCATGGACTCATTGTTAGGACTGGATCACTTAGAGAATAAAGCCAAGAACAATTCCTCCCCAAGTTAGACTTCACTAAATACTGTAGGCGTCAAGATAAAAGCAGAGAAACCTGGAAACCTACTTCTAATAAAGACTTGGTAAATACTCTCACAAGTTAAGCAATAAAAGAAGCTCTAAAAGTTACTTAATATGGCATACTGAAATATCAAAGCTGCATCCTACTCAAGCCTTTTCATGAGATCTGCCTGGTACAAGCCCTGTATGAAAAGGCTGCGAAGATCAATGTTCTCAGATTTAGCTGTTTTTGAAGAAAGCCTTATTAATTAGAAAATGTTCTGAGGGGCTTGTTCAGTCTTAATTATGATTTAGCAAATACCTTCTTTTTCCTTTACACTACACAATAATGGGTTTGAACTACAGAAGCCCAAAGTAGCTTGCTATGATTTACCTCCCTGCACAGAACCATATGAAATGTAGTCCCACACCCAGCCCAGAGGCTGTTGTTCAAAACTGAAGAAAAATTACTATGATTGGGTAAGACAATAGTTTTAGGGTTAAATAAAATACATTTTAGCTCTAATCAACACCTCAGCCCACAATCAGGGAAAAAAAGGTTATAGTTTCAAAGCTTTTTATAGACTGCTTATTATTATTGTCTATGCATTACTTCTTCAACAATGGCTACATGGCTGGCTTGCAGGAAGAGTATGCAAGGTTGTATTCATTGCACAATTAGACAAGGTTGTACTCTAGGCCAGCTAACTACATTAAGAGGGAGAGAAGCTTAAGAAGTGGCATGAAAGAGAGGAATGGGATAAATAGAAAATAAAATGTTTATGAAGGAAGTCAGAGAAGAACAATGAGGGAAAGAGAAGCAGATATGGAGTAGTAGGAAATAAAAGTGGAATTGGAAAAACAACAGTAATTTGGAAGGCAGTGAGAGGCATAATAATTTACTACTGAGGAAAAAAAAGGTAATCCTTATGGTTCAAAGAGTAGAGAATTAACAAAATTGACCATTAAAAAAGAACACCTAGAGCTTTACCATTAACTTTCCCACCTCGTCTCCATTTTGATCTCTACTCTTTTACACCACAGAAAACAAGTTAACAGAAAGTCAAGCAAATTCTGCATTTTGCTTTTCAAATGTAATTGCCTTACATAAAGACTCAGCCATCATCCATTGCAGGAACAAATCTGGACACTGCACCAGAGAAGTGGAAAATAAGGATCATATGAGAACTGACCCTGGAATGGGATAAAAGTCATGAGCACCGAGGTCTCTTTCTAACAAAAACAGAAAGAGTTATATGATGAGGGAGTAAAATTCAGGCCAACCCTCCAAAGCTGACAACACCACATTTGTCTAAACTTTACACATCCTATTGTTCCACTCCCCATAACTGAAGATTCTATCAAGCCAAGAGAGTTGTCTAGATTAAAATAAAAAGAAACATGAGCATCCTGGGAGCACTGGTGTAGTTGCCTCTTCTCATGTCTCTTCATTTCTTCCTTCACATTGTGGATTGCAGAGAACAGAAACGGCATCTTGCTAAATATATTGTTTTCTACTGCTTTGAATGTGTACTAGAAGAGAGAAATTACTGTTAATCACACCTGTAATAATTATAGACATATTAATCCATACGTTTTAAAATATTAAAAAGTTTGCATTGTAGTTCCAAAGAAAAAAAAAGTCCAGATCCAAATAAATCTACAATTATTTTTTTTATATAAATGTATATGTAGATTAAATATGTTATATTCACAATGTATTTCTGGCAGGCATAAAAATCCTTTTTCTGCTTTTTAGCAAGTGTGGGCTTTGCAGGTCTCCATATAACATCCTTGCAGAGTGCTGAACACAATAAGTGTTTGACTCCCAAGCAGCACTGTGATACTACAAAAAAGCCAAGGCATCACCTATTCCTCAGTAACAAGGAGACCATAAGGCTCATAGTGCTGTTCAGGGGTTACCTAGTGTGCTAAATGCCTTGAGTTCGTCAGACTTACTTTATGTGGACTCATTTTACATGCAGTAAATTTCAGCTCAATCTTGTCATGTGCTTATGAGCCATATGCTTTAATTCGTACAGAATAACTTACATATAATGCTTCATATTTTGTTCATATGCTTTTAATTTCTCTGTTCAGACTTCATCTTTCAGTTGTGTGTAATCCAGCATGCTTAGGTTCTCCAAGAAAGTTTTTCACTCTCTCCTTCTATTAGAGAGTTCTTACCATTTTACTCCATGATTGAATTTGAGCAGCTCTAGTGCCTTGCAATAACACAAAATTAGCTGGCAGTGCTCACAGCTTTATAGCAATGCATCATTGACATTCAGGTATCATGACATAGGGAAAAGCTTGATGGAAATCATCAGACCTATCAACTCTGCGTTCAATAACATGACGTGAAACTCTTCTCCAGTATGATATTGAAGTCTATGTAAAAAACTGATGGGAGACGTCTAAACCCTTAGAGCCTATTCATATAAATACAACTCAGTACAAGTTGAGCTCTAGTACATAACTGTTAAAATTGAGCTTCAGTCAGTTGCTGGCACATGCTCAAAGATTTTAAAAAGGACAAAGGCAATTCTCCAAATTATATACCTACTGACAGCTGACTTCCTTGAATTATTCAAAAGCAAAAGCTTTTGGCAATCAATGCATCAAGCTGAACAGAGTTAAAGCATAGAGTGCAGAAGTTGTGAGATTTAGAATGTATGTAACCAGAAAGTGTATTGCCTCTGTACCATACTAATAATGCTTGATAGAAAAGTGTGTCAGAGCTGAGAGCATCTGTGTAACTTCCAGTGCATAAAGTGCCAAACTGAAGGTAGGCAGCATGGTAAGGGAAGCTGTATATAGTACTTCTTCAACTTTAGCTTGACTTTCCACTGGTTACCTTTAATTTTGTTTTTAGGAAATCAGTTTCAATATTATTATTTCTCCTCCTACATTCACAGATTCTGTTTTATCCTTCGAGTTTTGGCACAGGAGTTCTGTCTTACCAGAAGTCATAACTTTCTAAGACAAAAAATAGATGTTAAGAAACATTTATAAAGCTGAGTCTCCTGCAAAATAACGTAACATCTTGGTTTCCAGTCATACTGTGTGAGGAGTGCGACTAGAAAGATTGTATTTTAGCAGCACAGAGTGTTTATTGATACAATTTCATATCAAAAAAACATTTACCATTGCCCTACAATTATAGTAACACAGTTTTGAGTATGATGTTATGTAGCATTTGGGAGGAGTTTAATTTCCTTTTGGTTATTGCTTTGCCCCCAGTTTCAAAGCTTCTGTAATGCTTCATGTGAAATCAGTTCATGACATTTTAACCAGCTTGTGCCGTTACTAAAACATGATCTCATACACAGAGTGTATTTACAAATGATGTGAGAGGTGTGCCCCTGCAGTGATTCCATTTGTAATTTTACCCCTTTGGGACAGAAAACAACAGACTAAGAAGCAGCACTCACAGCAACATATGAACACCTTATAGTGAGGATTTACTTGAAGATTTCTTCCTATTTCTGAAAATATTGTTGCTACCATACTCATCAAGTAAATACTTTAATTATAGGGTATATTTGTCTTAAAATAATTAAAATGTCTGCATTATAAGTTACTGTAAATAAAATCAGAAGATAACTTTCCTAGATTTGAAAAGCACTAATCATGACACTTTACTTTTTATCATAGAAATGGAATTGAGTTCCATGTTCCTATGTATCTGGTTTTTGTCTTCTCACAATCCTGTGATTCACCTGCTGCCTGTCACTGCAACAAGTAAAAGAAGAGCTGTACTAGGAGGATGAGGCAGTGCTCTCAGACTGGACCAAGCTTTTAAAAGCACGCAGCAGCCCTGAAAATGCCAGCTCTCTCTTAGGTGACATCCTGTCTGGAGTGACTACTGCTGCAATTCTAATTCAGTAGCAACTGTGAAGCTGCCAACAGGTGTCCTGAGCCAAGGTTTCTTTTCATCTATTGTTGCTTAATGGGAACAAAAATTATTACAAAGGATCTGCCAACATGATAAAATGCTGCAATTATTCTAACAGACTGATACCTATAGGCACTTTAGCAAGGGAAGCAAGGGAATCATTCTCCAGAAAATCTAACCTTAGTACATCACTTAAATTTATCTTTTCTGTGGTTGTTTCAAATTATTAAAGAGAAACAGAAATATAAAAAGACTAGATTTCTCTAGAAAATAAGAATAGATGTACCACAGGGAAGAATAGCCTGGATATAATGTTTCCTATTTCTATTTGCCTCCTTTGTTTTAGAGTTTTTACTTCCCTTGGGTTATTTTCCTCATTCTCCACAGATAAAATCATGTTTGGGAAAATATCCAAAGTCTCCCAAAGTTTGCCAATACACAAATATAGAGTTTGCCAGGATTGTTTCTGCATTCATGATGATCATATACACTAAGGATAACTTTAATAAAACCTTTTAGGGACTGCCAAACCCAGTAGACCAAAGATGTAAGGCTGCTGCAGCTCCGTGCCCCCAGATCAAGCCAGCAAGTGGAACCACAATGTATTCCCAGCAGGTACCTGCATACACAGAGGCATCAGCACATATGTACACATGAAAACATCCAGCAAGCCACAGAGAATATAAACAGAAATAAACAGCACTCACACAGGCTCAAACAGCACTCACACAGGCTCAAGCAGCACCAATATTCTCTCTGGCTGATCAGGATAAAAGTCTACTAATGGGAAATATATCCATATGTATACAATATGGAACCCTTCAATAGGAGATCTTACACATTCTATCTAGTATTTGGATGTTAGATCACAGGTCCATCCAGCTGCCAGCATGTGGTGTACAAACCCCACTCTGGCTTCTAGTACAGACCACTCACTTCACAGATAGACACATAATATACATATTCACACAGTAGCTAGCCACAGGCACCCCCAAATGGGTCTCTCGGGCCATGCTCAGACCACACAATGTCCCTAGAATTTTTCTTGGAGCCTCTGATCCCTCCAGAAGTCACTCTCAACCTCTCTGGTCACTCTAGTATCTGGCCTAGACTTATGGCTGCTTCTATATCAGACTCCCAGGACACTTATGTATGTTACCAGCTAGACTGCCCTGATATTTCCTTGTGATCACACCCTCACATGCCCCATGTGACTGTAGTCCTACTCCAGTTGCTGGAGCAGGCCTACATGCACACATATGCACACTAAGTGAAGAGCCACTCACCCACAAAAATTGTAATGGAATTTGGTGAGAAGGTCAGGAGCCAGGCATGCCCAGCAACCTTTTTACCTGGAACCAGCCTTTTACCCCTCTCTTTTGACAAATTCTTTACTTCCCCAAATCACCTGAATTCATCCCTTTCCCCACTTTTGATTCCTCACCAAAAGATCCCATAAAAATCTTGTGCAGTCACAAAATATGCTTCCCGGTTTCTTATAGAAAGTTTCATACCCCCATAGGCTGTCCCTGCTGTCCAAAAGGTGCCCCAGAGACTCTTTCCTCTGAGTCATTGTGGTGGGTGTCACACTCAGACCATGGGACTGGTCACTGGCCCATAACAGCTGGGAGAGGGGTTAGAATGGTATTACTAAGTTTCCATATTGGCATTGTTCATCTGTACTCCTATGTCTTTGTGAAGGTGAGCTTTTTTTATTATTACCCAACAAAACCTATTGCCGTTTCATCAGAATACATGAGGTGTGATAAGCAACAAGAGAGAATAAAATCTGTAGGCTAAGACAGAAAAGGTGTTCAATGCTGCCAGCTGTGTGATGAGTCTGTATTGATCCTACGGAAAGTACATCCATTATACAAGATGCAGCTGGCTCCATGCTGGTAAGTCATTGAGGAGAACACAATGATATACAAGAATCAATGCATGCCCTCTCTCTTCTTCCTGCATGGTAGCGCAACAGTATCACACTTTTCCACACCAGCTCAGCTCTCCTTCAGCCACCCACCTTCACTTCCTAGGAATGATCTCTCTCCTCAAGCACAATCCCCATCTTTTTTATTTTTACTTTTCACATGCCCTTTCAATTTGACCTGCTCTGAGAGCTAAGAACTACATGTTAATGTACCCTCCCTTAGTGTTGGCTACCCTATCTGATAGCTAGATGTTGGAGTTTTATTCCATTTGTACTGCCAAATCATGTACAAACCTGGACAAGCTCATGATATGTTTGGCTCCGTATCTAAATGCTATCAACTTGTACCTCTCAGCTTCTTCTTCAGGAAAAGACATTATTATAAACATTTATGGTACAGGTGATTGCTCCAGAGCTTGCAGAACTCGTAGGTATGAAACAGACTTGACTTAGCAACTCAAACTGAAGATAACAGGTAGGAATTTTAAGGTGTCTAGGGAAGGAATAAAAACTGGGATAGAAGATAACATCAGAATCCAGATTTTTGTTCAGAATGAGTGATGTAACTTCCCGAATAGCTCATTATGCACTGGTCACCACAGTGCTTTTCTACTAATGAGTCCATATACACATCCGCTTTCACTAAAAATCAGATATTACGTTATATAGTGAGAGAATCAGAGAATTGCTGATTCAAATGAGTAAAAAATTTATAGCATCTGTTACATATGGTCTTCCCCAATCATGTTATAGGTGTCTGAGTGTTCACCTAGCAGACACAAAGAAAACTCTAGTCTTATATCTACCAAGAGTTCTGTACAATTCCTACAGATAAGTATATATAAAGTCATATCCAGTCAGTGGATTGAAGTGAGTTGTTTATGAGATGGACACAAGACTATGATGCCAGCATTCAAGAGACAGACTTGATGATATCCTAACTAGATGTTACTTTTTTGTGAAAAGGAACCCAAGTTCTCCTTGGGATGCTTCATTTTTAAAACTCTTTCTCCACATTTATCCCCTCTCTGAAAACTTCTAACCAAGTTAAAATCAAACATTGATCAAGGCATCAGTTTAAAAATTCCTAAACCAGATCTTTTTTCCATTGTCAGGCCTCAATTCCTTTTTACACTAGCCAATGTTTCCCTCTTAAAATAACTTGACTTCTCCTAAACAATGTGCTTGGGGAGATGGGGGGCACGGAGCTGACATTGTGTTCTCAGAACAGGCGGGCATGGAGACAGACATATTGCTTTGGGGGCTGAGAAATCTATTCCCCTTCCATGCTCATTCTTTCATTAGTTTCCTTTCTGTGACTGCCAACAACATTGCCAATTAGTGCTAATCATGGTATGGACACCTGTCCACAAGAAAGAAGGTTGAGAACAATTACACAGTCATTTCACAAAGCACATGGAGCAGCTGTCAAACAGTAATGAATTTCAGTCATTGATGGCTTAGGCTGTATTGCAACAGGTGGCCAAAAGGTAAAAAAATATTTATGCCAGTATCTGCCTTCTTAGTTGTTCTAGTCTGGGTTTTCTTTCTTTCTTACATTCCACAGTATTTAAACTTGAAATGAGCATTGGCAGCTATAATGTCTATGAGTGTGTATTGCATGCTCTTCTACTGATTGCAAGAACTTTAAAAATATGAAGAAATTTATATTTCTCTATAGTTCAAGAAGCTGAGGTTGTAGAGATTAAGCACAGGGAGTTTCAAAATGGAAGTCATAATTCTATGAGTTTCACGTGAGCTGATTTTTCATAATCTCTACAGTTATGCAACACCTGACATGTTCCTAGAATCCTCTTCTTATGGGCATGTTTCAGTGAGCTCAAGTGGCGCTGGTTGTGCCAAAATGTCTGCAAATCAGTAATCACAGTCACTTCAAATGAATGTGGGATGAGAAAATGAAGACTATGCAAGTAGCAGCCAAATGTGAAAATCATGGTTTAACCATTTTCCCATCACAGTAGGGGAATTGTTTGACAGAAACTGAAAGCGTATTTCTCCATAACAGCACATCACAAGTTGCACATAAGAAGTGCTCCACTTCTTCTTGCCTCAATTACTATACTTTATTTGATGTTGACAACTCCTACAGGCATCCTCTTCCTTAACACACTTGTTTAATTGTCAGGACAGCTCCATGATATCTACTGCATGGGCAGAGAGCCTGATGAAAGACAACATGCAGGAACAATAGGAGAAATTAAACTTATGAAGAAAGATTTCTTGTGACCTATGGTAACTCCTTACTACCAGTCCTTGCTAATTTACTGGTTTAGCCACAGTCTACATGTGTGGTTTCCCATACTTCTTTTAAAAGTGAAATGTAAAGTTATCTCTGCAGAAATCTGCAGGCAGTCACTCAGTGACCATCAGCAGGTTCAAAGCTATTAGCTGCACTGCATAGATCTCAAATTTCAAGTGACAGGGTACTTCTACTGTGAATTATTCTCATGGAATGGGATCTGCAGCAGAGAGAGATGAAGAACTTTCATCAGGTTTGATTCTGTGGTCAGGTACCTCAGCCCTTGCTGCTGCATTCTCCAAGCTGGACACTTTTCAGCTCCATCTCCTCTGGTGTGGCCGTATCCCAGGCATATCTCTCCCACAGCGCAGGCTCCCTCAGGCAGTGCCCGCTTTTCAGCATGCTCTGCCCGTTCTATGTTTTCTCCAAGCTCTGCCCAGCCACCTCTGCCCAGGCACAAAAGGACTCTTCCTAGTCAGCACTAGTCATCTCTCTGTGTGCCGCTCAGCGCAGTCCCCGCGTTGGCCCCCGATGACCAGCCGAAAAACCCTCTGCCGGCTCCGGCGCTGGCCGTGGTGCTGAAACCTCCTCCCTGTGGATACCGGCACCCTCTGGTCTAAAGGCTGCAGTTGAGAGAGCATGAAGCCATACCCTTGCAGGAAAACCATTCCTGAAGAGGTTTTCTGGACAAAGGTATGAACCCAGAAGCTGCATTATGTGATTTTGCTCCAGCAGAATGAGAATAACATTTAAGATCACAGAATCACAAAACCCATATTATTTGGTTTGAAGTTTGGTAACTGTGCATCATAGCCCATTTGTTATTAAGGACGCACTGGCACTATCAGTACTTCAAAATCATTCTTAGAAATTTCATTTCACTTCTTAGGTGTACATCCTGCTTGCCTGTTTCAGAAACCACAATGTAGATAAGCATTGTTATTCCCTCTGGAAAAGAATACCAGAGAAACTGACTGATTCTGACAATTAAAAATAAGCAGATTCTTATGGCTCAAATTTCTTACTGGATTTCTGACTTTCAGAAACCACTGGACAAATGTACGTATGAGAAAGCTATTTGCATACAATCCTAAAAAAGTTAATTGATACCCTTAGACTCCAGCTCAGCCAAAGTGCTTGGGCATTTGAGCAGGCTTGTTAAACTCAGCGATACTGCTCAGAAGTAAGATAATATACTCAGGCCTAAGTACCTTGCTCAGTTAAGTTCTCCAACAGGTCTAACTGAGAGAAATAGAAATTCCATGATAGCCAATGTCCCTGTTACACTTTCAGCAAAGAGACCTCAAAATCCAGATGATACCTGAACTATCTTTGAGACAGCTATGAAATCATTGTTAAAGTAAAAAGTTTTGCTTCGTCTACCAAGATAGCAAAAAATTGAGTATTTCAGTTTCCAAGGCTACTAATCTAACTCTGTACACAAACCCCAAAATCACTTTTTATAGTGTACTGGAAGCAAGAGTTACTTTTACCATATAAAAGACCTCAATGTGCAAAGATTTTTTGAAGTAATATACTCCAGTTTGGCAAAACAATAGTATTCTTTTAAAATTCAATCAATTCAGCCACATTAGCCAGTGAATTGGGGGGGAAATGAAAATAATGTGATAGTTGAGACTGTATCAAGCCTAAAACTTTCCAAAATCTGTTGGCTGAAGATCAGAAGTTCTAACAAGCTGTCTGATTTCATTCAAAAGTTTGGTTATTGCCTTTTCTCTAAATCCTGCTTTGGAACAAAATATTATCAAGAGGAAATAGTAATTTTGCAGTTGGCAAGACTTCGCATTCAAAAGCAGTCCTTATAGCACCACAGAAGTACCGAATCTGACTCATCACTCATCCTTAGGCAGCACAGGCTCATATGGTGACACCCAGAAGCTTCTCCTTTCTCTTGATTGGGTAGGAACATTAAGGTTCTCAATTTTCCAATGTACTTCAGAGTGGTTTATCTGCAACCTGAATTTAGCAAAGGAAAATTTCAACACTGAGACTGTGTGCCCTCAATCATTCAACAATGAGTGGAAAACTGACCAGAGAAGAGAGACAGTGATTCTTATAGTTGTTTGTTCAACCACTTCATCCCTTTCTCATATAGTGATGTTTAAAAAGCAGGCCACTTGCTCACCAGATAAAAAAAGTCACTGACATCTGTTCTGGTGACAGATTTATTTGCAATGCCCAGTTATACTCCAGAAGGAATCAGCCAGGTAGTCAGCCAACAGAGCTCTGAACCACAGCCATATGTCTACTGAAAAAAAAAAAAAAAAGTCTTTCCAAGTTCTTTCATCACCACATCATTTCATGCCATTGATTTTCTTTGTCCTTTGAGAGAGATTTTCCCAGATACTGGTTATTTTTACATGCAAATATGGCTACCACTGGAATTTCAAGGGAATATCCCTCTTATAGGAAGGATGAGTTCATTTGGTCTCTTTTAGAACTAAGACATAAAAGCATGCATTTCTCATGAATAACAACCAAAGGTAGTTGATGGAAAAGTCAGATGAAGACCTCAGCGTTACAAGGTGAGGTAAAGCCAAACAGACAAATTCCACCCTGGGAGCCTTCACACTGAAGGCACATTTCCAGCAAGCTCTAAATCTGCAAAATATAAAATATACTAAAAAAAAAAAAGTCTTAGATCACAAGGACAATAGTGAAACTTCATCTGTTTAGTAGCAACTTCACTCTCTGTACAATCAGAGCACAAATATGACTATGCAAGGAAAGTCAGAAGCAATAGGACAGCACCTGTGTTGCTTTTCTGTACAATATTGAGTGCTTGGCACAAATCAACTCCTCCAAGTTGGAACTATTCAGTAAGGCCCAACATTCACAATACTTTGAGGGCAAAATTTCCCTTGTCAATAAAGGTCACAAGATTTGATCATTCTGAATCTGCACAGTCGCTTGGAAAAGAATTAACTTGCTCACTGCAAAAACAAATATTTGAATAATTAGCAGCATTGCCCTGGTAATAAAAACATGATGCTTCCTTTTCACAGATTCCAATACTGAGACAACTTGGTCCACCTCCCCCTGCCCCCAGCTGAGAAAGACATTCTGGTTTCTCCTAGTGATGGACTAAGCTATTTACTGTAAAAAATCTATGAACCTAAAATTGGTGATATGAACCAGAAGGACTGCTGTGAGCTTCCAGTTTGTACTAAAACTCAGAAGCTGAGCAGAGATCATTGGGACCATCAGCATGGTTTTAACAAAGCAAAACAGACCAAACTGGGGGGAAAAAAACTATCCTGATCTGCAAGTTTTCATGCAGAGAACCCTGAAATGATAGCACACTGCAGCAAAGGATGTCTTTCTTCTTGAAATTACTGCAAGCTGGTCTTATTCAGAATATGGGAAGCACTGCAGAAAAAAAAAATAAATATGGTACTCCACAAAATAATAACACAGAGTACAGAAAATTAGGGGCGGGGGGGGAAACTCAATTACAATAACATTCTAACCACATTTTCCTCTTTGATACAACAAATAACTTCCATTTTCAACAATGTGAGCTACTCACATACAACAAATGGAAAATAGGCCCCAGTCTGCTCAGAAATTGGTGTGAATGGAAAACAGAGATTACAGGCAACAATAAAGTATATTTCTACTGATAGCTCACTTTTCTTCTATTCTGGTTCAGAGTCAAGAAATATGTCCCTGTATCTCTTCTGCTTTCTTCTTTCTTTTTGGGAAAAGCATATTTTCCAATTTTTATATATTGAAATTCAAACTCAAAATACACACATTTGGCACATTGCAAATTCTGACCTTTCAAAGTTTTTTGGATAGAAAAGTGGAAAATCTCTGCTTTTTCATGATGGAGCATTAAAAAAGCATACAGGAAATAGTGTAAGTCATTATCAGAATACTTCAGCTTACTGTTTATACTTCAAGAATGCAAACATATAAAATGAGAGCAGAGTACACCTTCATAAAATGTAGTACCTACCTCAACAAAACTGATCTTTTCCATCAAATATTTTAATTCCATTTAAAAATTCTAGCTCTAAGTTCACTGTATTATCACAGCACTATCATGCATAGAGCTCATAATGAATATTGTGATTTAAAGGGACACAACTGAAATAAAAATATGCTGACTATCCTTGGATATTTCCTGTTCCAGAGTGAACCCTACAGTGAGAAACATGTCCAGTTTCTCCTCAGGGAGGTGTCAAAGTATGGACAGAGCTATTCAGAAACAAAGGCAGCTCTTTATGGAAGACTGTATGTAAGCCAAGCTTTCCCCCATGCTTGCTCAAGTTCTCATATGGTTGGTTTTTTTTCAATCCTAAGCATAGCTATCCCCAGAAGTCACTTCACAGTGTAGCCAAGGAGACATCAACTCCCCATCTCAGAAATACCCAGTTCATCTGCTCCGATGAAGCTTTGTCACTGCACAGCAAATACCAGGTTGAGAGCAGCAGATGAGACATGCCAGAGCCCAGTTATCAGAGCTGAGACTTCTTCCTAACCTAAAAGGACATAATTTTTCCAATGTGAATAAAATTTCCTTTTTAATTTTAACTTTTTTCCCTGGTCTCATACCTGTTTCATCTTTGCATACCTGTTTCATCTTTACTTCCTGAGTCTAAAGAAGATGCTTCAAAGTCTGTGAATAAAATTTCTTTCCATTTAATTTTTAATAATGAAAATAAATTAAAAAAACATTAGAAATTCTCTCAAAAACAATCTGAACTGTTGAAGCCCAACTCAATATTAAAGTCTTTGAATGTGTAATTTTTAATGAGTTATAAATAAGAGTCTCTACAATCTCACCAGATTTAACCTTTTTTTTTTCACTAGAACACTCAGCCATTTCCTGTCTTGCATGGTGTTAGACTAGACTGAACAGTCAAATCTTTTCTGATCACACTTTCCACCCTGCATTATTCCAAGAAAAGCTCAGTCTTGCTATGACATGCCTGTGACCACTAATGTGATGAGGGAAAAAGGAGAAAGAATTAATCTGCTAAGACAGAAGAATAAATTAACACTAAGTAAAAAAATCTGCACTAGAACAAATATAACTAAAGAGAAAGCTTTTTGAAAAGTTAGACATAAAGAACAATTTCTTATTCTGAAATTTTCCTGTTTCAGCAGTTCATTACTATTCCCTTGTGGCTGTCCACACAATTGCTTAGAGACCATACTTTGTTATCCATAACTTGGCTCTCAGTTCAATAAATCAAAATAATTTGATTCCAGTCATAGGCATTTAATATAATGAATGAAACTGTTCTAAAAGCATATTCATAGAAATATAAAGAAAAATATTTGTCATTTATACTTTCACCATCAACTTTAAAAGAGCTACAAGGGCTTTTGAAATTTTATGGCTGTCTTTAAACAGATACCACTCGTAAGCCCATATATCATACATTAATTGTGATCCTTATTCATCTTCAAAGCTGAGGTTTTGAATATAGGTCCAGACCAGGATTTACAATCAGTCAACAAAGTCTGCATATTACAGAGATTAGTGGAGTAGAAAATAATGAGGAACACGCTTGCCCTTACAGAAGGATTTCAATTGCACAGCAAAGTCGCTCCAATGCACTGGAAAAAAAACCCCTTGATATATGACAAAGTGCAGGAGGCAGATCCCATCTATTGGATAGGAACACGGGGTTGTTACATGTGAGCTGTCAGAGTGAGTAGTGTGAAGAGTTGCTTCAGTCTTTGACATCAAAAAAGGAGGGGTATCAAACAGTAGAACAGGGATTTTGCTGCCCTACAGGGGCCTGGCCAGTTGGGAATACCAGGCATGGTTCAGTTGTCCTCTGTGATATGGAGCACATTCACAGGAAGACCAGAAACAGAACAAAAGGCTTGAGAATAAAGTTTGTGCTATAAGCCTTAAGGTCTCAAAACATACCTTATGAAAGACAAAACAGAGAGGAGTTAGGCCTGAAGGGCCAAACAAACAACAGAGCTGGTAGAGGACAACAGTGAAAATATTGACTAGAGGCAAGGTCAGACAAATTCCATTATGAAGTAAGATGTGACTTGCTGGCACCAAGAGGTAATTGTCAGAACAGTTTATCCTAAAAGTGAGATGTGTTCATTTTGTGTATTACATACTGAAATGAGAGGTGTGTTGAAGGTGGTGTTTTCTGGTCTTGGCAATGATGTCAATCCTACACTTCAATAGGAAAAGCAGAACCAACTATCATAACCTTGTTGGGAAATGCACTCACTCTGCATTGTTGGACACTTTTAAGAGAGTTGTCCAATTAGAGTATATAAGGAGGCAGATAGTCAGGAAGAAGCAGACAAACTTGGCTCTGTGGTTTGAGCTGGATATCTCCCAGAATATGTTAAGAGCTTCAACATAAATTTTCAAATCACAGCCTGCAAGATGAGGTATTAGAGGACCATATTCCCAAAGACCCCCAGAAGAAAGATCCAAGTATCATTCCTGCTTTGTCCTCAGCATCTGCAGAACATTAAACCAATTGTTTCTGATCAAGTCTTGTACCTAACCTGAACAGAACAGTGTTCTCAGGCTTTATTCTAATCTTTTGCACTTTCACAGGAAAACTGAAAATAAATGACTGTCATGATTTACCTTCAGATGACAACTAAGCACCACACAGCTCCTTTCTCACTCTTTCCTGGGAGGTGGGGGAGAGAACCAGAAGGGTAAAAGTGAGAAAACTTGTGGGTTGAGATAAAGACAGATTAATAAGCAAAAGACGTGTGCAAGCAAAGCAAAACAAGGTTTTCATTCTCTACTTCCCAGCAGCAGGTAGGTGTTCAGACATCTTCAAGACAGTAGGGCTCCATCACATATACCAGTGACTTGTGAAGACAAACACCATCACTCCAAATGTCCTCCCCACTTCCTCCTTCTTTCCACATCTTTATATGCTGAGCATGACATCATACGGTATGAGCCTGAGATGACAGCTGCAGCATGGATATCCATCTCTGACCCTCTTGCCCTTCCTCTTCCAGGACAAGACTACTCTGACCACATGAACTCCTTGCTTGACTTACGCCACAGAAGTGTTTACTTTTCATTTCTACCTGCAAAGAGTGTCATTGGTAAACACCACGTATGTGTAGTCTAAATGGCTGTATTTGATTGGAAGAATCACAGGCCTTGTGAAGTTTAGGTTTATTCTTTTAGATTTGCCTTATCTGTCCCAGGGTGTCACCAACACAAAATAACACAGGGTTCTAAAACACCCCTGTAACAAACAATTACCTCAGCCATACCTGTTTCTGTTTAGGAGTGCTAGCTTTCATTTCCCGACAGAAAACGTGACAAATTCTACCCTGGCTCCTCTGTTCTAGTCAATTTGGCTTGCACTTTGGTATCTCTGCTTGTACATCAAAGAGTAATAATGGGTGTTTTTTTTTCCAAACAGGACTATGCAAACAAATGTTCGCAGTCATATATGTAGCATGCACCCAAAAAGCCAAGTATTTAGCAGGCTCATCCTGTGACCTTCAGTGAAAATGAAAATGCTCACCACCTTCAACAGATGCCAACCAGCTCAACAATACCCACACCACTTTTATTGCATTAATACATTAAACCCAGAGTGTCATTTAGCAAAAAAAAAGAAATTTTGTAAGGAATGCTAAAGAATGTTTAAGTTGAAAGTGAGTTTTATTTTTAAAAACAATAAAAATATCAGTGATCCAAGTATACAAAGATATATGGCACCATGCCCATGTCTCAGCCAAGGAAACAGGAACAGATGATACTAAATATGCTATAGACTGTTAGTTAGAGGAGCGTGCCAACAGTGCAATGTGTTACTACACAGGAAGCCTGAGTTCAGAAGCAACAAGAGCTTGTTGAAACTCTGCAGCTGAAACCATGTTCCACAGAAGATAGCTTTTTGACAAAATAGACTAAAAAAAAAAAAAACACAGAAACTATAATTTAAAATTTAAAACACATTAGGAAGGAAAAACTATTTTCTAAATAGAAAAGAAAGAGGTTTCGGTGAGTTGCCAAAAATGAAAAAGACGGCTGAGTGTTGCATTTATTTGCTTCTTAGCTTGAAGATTTTTCTTGTCAGTGATGCTACAGAAATCAAAAATGTTATCATTTTTCAGCTTTTTATTTTTGTCAAGTTTCTGCCTTGGAAATTTGCTCTCATCACCTTTCAACAGGAAGCAGTTAATTTTCAAATAGCTCTAACAACAGTCGCCTGGCTTTCTCCTTTCTCTTGTTACTGGATACCACATTGAGTACGTAACATTTAAACCAGCAACAGCACCAAAGGAAAAATGCTATGTATTGTTTTTCTTCAATCTACTTGCAATCACAGACAATTCCACATGGAATTACAAACAAAGCAGTCTTTAATTAACTACAATTGAAATATACCCTGCTCCCAGTATCCCCACTCAGAACAAAAAGGCAAGAAAACCTCAAAACCAGCATCTTCATGCTATTTTGTGAGCCTGTAGGAATGGTGCACCTCCTGCCTCTATTGTATATATCATCTTTTCTGGGTCTTACACTGCATTCTGTCTTCCAGTTTCTCCAGATGAGTGGCAGTTCACAGCACCTTTATAAAGGCTGGAAAGGATTAATTTAGCCCCCAGAGAATGCTTCTTGAGCTGGCTGGACACGAGCCACCTCTGCATGAGGAACAGGCAAGGGCAGTAGTACAGGTGATGCACTCACAAGAGACACATAAGCTCAGCCATAGCTATGTGCCCATGTGTCGTATGCATGGGGGCTGGCAAAGAGCACAGGCTTTTCTGCTTGTGTCTGTGAAAAAAAACATGAAACAAAGGGGTGTGGGTGGTTGAACCCAGCCCTACCCTACTGCCATTCCATCTTTAGGTCTCCAGCTCCTGGAGCAGCTCTGTACGGGAGCCCTGATATTTACTTCCCATTCTTTACTCGTGGTGCTCAGCCTGCTTCCCTGAGTGTCAGAGTGTACCCACTGCTTGGATAGAGCACCATTTCTATGGGAAATTGCTTACTAACTGTAAATAACTAGTTATAACAATGCAAATCATGTCTGTGCAGTACTAGAATATATCATAAGCTCAATTGTTATGTATAACATGTAAGATATTTGGTGCAGGGGGCATGCATGCATTTGTGTAGATATGGTTTTTCTTGGGTTTTTTTATTTGAAACCTGTTGTCTAAGAGGTTGTTTAATTGTGTGGTAGCAATTATTCTGCCTGCTGTGGAAACAACAAAGATACATTTAGATGAAGAGGCTGTACTTTTATTTTTTTTTTTAATAAATGCAATCCTGATTTCATAATTCTTACGATATGAAAAAAGTTAAGCACTTAATGGCCTAAGTGCAGGTGACAGAAAATGGATGTATACAAAACAGGCATGGTGCGACTAGCGACAGTGTATCTAGCTGATACACAAACTGAATCAGCAAAACTGAGATACAAAAAAAGCTTTCTAACCTTCTTCATTCCCAGAAGTGTCATGCTACACCTATGAGAACTTCTATCGTTTTTTTGCCCATTGCTCCAGGAATAAAAAATAAAAAAGCAGTCAATAAGAAAATCTTACTAGGGTTTTGGTTTTTTTTTAATTTACATAGGGTTTTTTTAATTTTCATAGATCAACTGTTTTTTTGACAAAACTAAGAGAAAGAATTTTTTGCATTTAAGATGCAAAATTATTTGCAAACATTTTTCAAAGGCAATTTAGGAGGTGGGGGAAAAAAAACCCAACTAAAAAATCAATCTATTTGCAGGCTCTGATTAAGTCACTGTTTCCAGAGGCAGGATTGTCTAGGTTAACATTAAAAATGCCATTAGGAGACTCAGTCATGACAGAGATATGATCCCAGTATTGTAGCTTCCCTGCTCCACTAAGAGCTCTAAATCACCAGTGTTTAGATTTCCTGCAGAATGCTAAGTTATAAGGAACACTGAGGAAAGATGTTGGCAGTTTGAGGTCAGTTGCCTGCTTTTCCAGGACCAGTTGCTTCAGGCTCTGTGGTATCCTTTTACCTGGGCCTGGAGCTATTTTGCAATCCTTTGCAATTCCAAGAAAGTATTCTTCTTTTGATTTGTACAGTCCATGGGCTTCTAAAATTGCCCCTGTATTTAGGATACCTGCTCTGTGGATGGGGATATCAGGCAGCCACAGCTTCTCTGCTGTTCCTGAGACAAGTGGCAAGTCCCTTCTACGGAACGACTGAAATAATAGACTTTTCTAATGTAATAGGATTATGGCATTTTTCTTTTTAGTGTCCTTCTGTGATTCTATTAGACACTAGGTGGAGATACAACAAAAAACTGACTGAGCTTTTAAGCTGGGAATGTGGAACTCTGAATTCTCACAAATATAGTTACTGCATATTTATAAGATAGCTTTTAAGAACTGAGTCAACAAATTCTACCGCTGGTGTTTTTATTATGATGGACTGATTTTAAAAAATGGGTTGAGAGACAACCTGAGAACTGGAAAGCATATTGTACAGAAATGAATAGGTCTGTTTAGACAAGTAGATACAAGGTGCATTTGTGGTGATTTCCCTCTATTTGGGCCTAGGCATGTTTTCTTTCCACAAAGAGGTATATTCTTTTATTCTCTGCATCATTCAAATAGTTGTGAACCCAACTTGTCCTTTGTATTGTGTGACAGCCTGCTGAGGAAATGGCCCCAAAATAATGAGGGATGGGATTCAGTGAAATATTGTTCATATTTTTACTGCCATACAGATCTACACAAAGGCTCTGCAATAGCAGCAGCATTCTGCTGATCTACTGATTTTCTTCTGTGTAGACCCCACAGAGGCACAATAACAAGAGCAAAATAATAAAGAAGCCATATAAAGCTTTGTGACCGGGCTTGTTATGACTGTTTCTTTAAGTAAGGCAGACCATGAGAACATAATGTGTCCATACAGTGATGCATTTCATCTCCTCACAGAAAAATAATTCATGAAGAGAGCATTTCAAATCTATTAAAATATTCCCACTTCCTCTTCCACCAGCCTCTACTAAGAATAGCAGGAAAGGTTAAAGATTCAATGGATGTTGAGATTCAACTTGCTGTCCTTTTCAGTCCCTCCTGGACAGAGCTGAAGGCCACCATTCATGCTGTGCATTACCACTGTCTGAATAAGCTTCCTATGTTTTGCTTGACTTTTTGATAAACAAAGACTTTCAGTACCCAAGGCTCTATATCTCAAGACAAGATCTTGTTTGCAGTAACAAAAATATACCTTGATTTATCCTTCTCTTTAACCTGGGTAATTCAGTTTTTAAAAGCTGCATTTCCAGTTTTTGCAGAACTGGGAAAAGCTCTCAGGAGTACATCTGGTCTGAATGTATGTATTCTTCCATCTTCTACCAAGGCATGAGATTCAACTGGAATGTGACATTTTCAAATTTTGAAAAAAAAAAAATTGTCAGCATAATCAGAACTCTGAAACATTCTGCTATGAAGCTTAAAAACTGGATATCATTCCAGTGAGTTCTGGCTCCACAGGACTCAACAAACTGCTGTCACATTACCTGAGCACCCAGAGAGGCCACTGCCACAGAATGAGGAGCATAGCAGCCCCCTGGGTCTTTTTCAGGGCAGGCTTTTCTGGACTTTCAAACTCAGAGCAATTCAATCTGGAGCAAATCCCAAAAGCAGAAATCTTCCCGTAATTCACTGAAAACGCATCAAAGGAGAAATGCATCTATAAGGCATTTAGATTTTATAAATTGGCATTTTTCAACAAAGACATGCTTTGTCAGGAAATTCCTGTCCAGCTCTAATCATGAATGCATCTGGGAAGCAAATGTTTTGTCAGATCTATGGGCAAGATGGGTTTAACCAAGGAATGAAAGGGACATGACACTCTGATCAGTGATCCAGAAGATCAAAGGACATGGAAAATCAGAGGAGGATGGAAATAGACAGTAAAATTCTTTACTTGCAATTAAACTAATTTAACATCAGATCTGATGAGATTTTCTATAAAGCACAGTGTTTATCAGTGATAAATACAGTTTTGGACAAAAGGGATGACTGGGAGCAGAGGAGACCTATGCAACCATAATCGCAGGTGGTTTGATTACACCCCATGTGGGTCAGAGGCAATGGGGAAAATACAGGGCTTGTAAATTTTCCTTTTCTGCTGCCAGTTCAATGATTGATTACCAATACATGAGAGTATTTATCCTCAAAAAACTTAAGGTTGCTTGCAAAGAAAGCTCTAAAAACAAAGCAAGCAAGCAAACAGGACCCTGTGGGTCCTAGGGAGCAGCCACTGTTCATTTGGACACTAAATTTAATTTCTCAGAAGTAAGGCTATTTAGGGTCTCTGCATTAGCCTCTAGAAAAAAACAGAAAATAGAAACCGATATCCCTAGGGCATTATTTACAGGAAGCCACAGTGTCAACAGGCAATAGTCTTAATGCTCTTCTGAGCAGGGGGATTTAGAACTACATATCCTATTTTTCCAGCCACTAAATGGTTGACACTTCTAGCCTAAAGCTGAAGATGTGATTTCAAATCCCCTCAAGCAGAGAAGGAACTGAACTTGCCTAGGTTAGAGCCTGGCTAGGTGACTGGGTGACTGCCCTACTAGCCAAGTTGCTATACAACAGAGAGGATCTGGGACCTTATTGCTCCAGTGGCATCCCAGCCCTGGGGCTTCAGCCACATTCTCAATAAATTAGGCTCCAAAATAACCATCCCAGTATTCACTCTGCCTGCCCCACACCACCATGCTGTCTGCTGTCACTCGGTACCTCCCAGCTCCCTCTGCCCAAGCCCAAATCATCACCCAGAAGCTGCTACAACAGTTTCTCTGCGTGGAGATAAGCTCCTCTGTGGAGGTAGTTGTCTGAGCTACAGGATAAACATTTCCACTCAGATGTTTTCTAGTTGCCAGAAACTTCTCACCTCAAATCAGTGACCTTGCCATAAATTTACAAACTAAAGAACAGGAGTCTAAAAAAGAATTATGTAAACATGGCACTTTCTATCTAATTTGGGCATTCAACCCATTATCAAATGCTCTGAAGACTTGAGGGGACGTACAGGGACAAGGATGTAGTGCGCATGTTTCTTGCTTTTTCTTCCAGCCTTCAGATTGACACAATGTCCTTCACTGCATGCTCTGTAACTGGAAAGTCCAGTATCAGAAGTGCAAAAAGTACTCTACTTTTCAACCAGCAATTTAACAATTCTGGCAAAGCAGGATCTTCCACATCCCAATATTCACAGGTACCAAGGCTCTAGTTTGTCACTTCTGGAGCAAAGGGAGCTTTCTACTGAACAGAGTATGAATTATTGTATTACATGATGTGCAGTAACTGATAGCTGCAGAGTCTGTGCCATCTGGAAAGGCAGGAGTTTACACAAGCTTTTTGTGAAAGCAGAATGAAGGAAAAAAATTCACTGTAGGAATAAAGCTAAATCAGCACAGGCAGGATTCAGGTAAGTCTTGCAAGAGAAATGCCTCATATGAATATCTGTAATTAAGTGACTTAGTGCAGTACAAGCCCTTGCAGATACTGCTGTCATATACTGAGCTGGCCCCAGTTTGAAGCAGCAAGTACATACACACCTGCTGATTGATGGAAATTACTGTCTCTGGGGTACAGAGAGCAAAATCAATTATTCACCTCTCCTGTGTTGCTGCTACCCACACTCCTACCAGCAAACTTCAAAAAGCAAGAGGGTTTGGGCTTGATTTTAACAGGTTGATGTGGACTACCTTTATCTGTCACTGGGTAGAAAAAAATTTAAAAAGGAAAATCATTGTTCCACTTTCAAAAACACAGAAGTAATGTTTAAATGTTGTTAATGTAACCTTCTCCTGATGTCCTGTTTCTATTTATCACACCTCCTTTCACTAACACTGCACTTCCTTTAACCCACTCAACTGTCACTTGAGCCAGTCTGGGGAATCAGTTTTAACAGTTTGTTAATTCTGGTTGATTACTTATACATATTAAATATCAAGCTACAGACCCTTTTTTGATGGCAAAGTGGTTGGATACTCACCTGTTGCCTTTACCTCTACCCTGGCCAAACACTGGCCATTGTCACTGAGATGAATTTTTTCTGTTTCTGATAGCTATGTTATTCCTATAGCCATGTTATTCCTATTCACGTTTATACCCTTCATCTAGTAACCTCCTAGAGGAGTGCAGTTCTCCAGGGAACTGATAAAAGCAAGGGAAGCTATAAAAGGGATAAGACTTTCTGGAGCAGATCTCTAACAAAAAGAACTGGTATCAAGACACCAAAGATGACTTGACTGTACTTAAAATAATGTTGCCTAGCAGAAAGGAAAAAAGAAGAGGGATGAGGGATTGTGGGGACTGCAGCACAGAGAGCTCTCAGCTGCTGCTCTTGCCACACCTGTCCCCTGTCCTGTCCCTGTGTGAGAAGCCACAAGTTGTGAACATGCACACAGAGGGAAGGAAGACTATGAAAAACAGTGCCAAGCAGAGATGCAATCCATCCCTGGAAAGCCTATGCCTGAAAAGCAGCATACAGGTGTTTCTCAGCACAGAGCGGGGGGGCCTCATGTGTCTGCAAAGAGCGGCTGGGTTGAGGAACAGCTGTTTCATCTGTCGTGGGTCAGCTAAGGGGGCCAAGTTCTGAACAAGCCAGCTCACAGAGTACGCGATCTGGGAAGAGGCCCACTTCAGCTTCCAGCATGTCATAGGGATCCACTCACATAAGAAAGGAAGGAGGGACCACACACTTGGTGCTGCCAAGCTGGGGCAGCCCTTTCTGCAGTTGCACCTCTGACGGCAGCCACACCAGCCAGCAC
Organism: Xenops minutus; assembly: GCA_035221455.1. Classification (NCBI taxonomy): domain Eukaryota; kingdom Metazoa; phylum Chordata; class Aves; order Passeriformes; family Furnariidae; genus Xenops; species Xenops minutus. The sequence continues at coordinate 106,602,159 of JAWWEE010000001.1, read as the reverse complement.
TGCATCCATGGACGTGCCAGAAGCAACCAGGTGAGAGCAGGAGGTGCAAACTCAGGGGCTACAGGGAGCTCAGACACAGGCAGAAGCGAGGGGGGTGTCCAGCCCAGGGCGACTCCGCAGGAAAGCCTCAACTAGGGTTGCAGACAGCACTTGCAAAAGAGCCTGCTGCCTCTCACACACACATAAAGGGAAGCCAATGCTGACGACATTTGCTTATTCACAGCTGGAGGAGCTTAATCAAAATACAACAATAAATGCTATTCAGTTTTGCTTTCTTTTCCCTTCAGTGCCATTCCACTTATTTTAAAAATAGATGTCATAGAAAAAATTTATATTTAATGCTTTGCTTGTCACAGAGGGAAGAAGGAATGAGCTGCTGAGGAGTAAGAAACCCTGAGAGTGGGAATGGGGATTTATTCAGTAATAAAGAGTTTTGGGACTAGGTCCATCTTGAACTACTTTAGCTAGAACTGAAGGCATTGCTCTGTGCTCACTCAATGCAGGGATCATTCCACACACCAGACTTTTTTCTGCAAGGCTGTGGGGAAGAGTGAATTCAAACTCCAGGGGAAACCTTTTGAAGGGGAAGGAGGAAGAGTGTCCAGTTCAATCTGTCTCTAAACAATTTTACCAGTGGAACTGTTTCAGTAGAAGGATATCAGGCATTTCTATTATAATAACCAAGGTATAATAACCAAGAACAATTACCACTGGCTTTCTGCTAATGAAATACACATAACAGGACATTAAAGTAACAGCGATTTTAAGCAATCTGTTAATATATGCAAACATTTTTAACTTCTGTTATGCACCTGATGACCTGCTCCAGTTCCTTTGTTCTCCTTTGAGACTAATTATGGCAGTGCCCATAAAACAGTATGTCCCTGTCAGCAAAAAGGCTCAGGCACTCTGATTTATGTAGGCTAAGACTGCTAAGGACATCCTATAGCTCACTTTTCTGTGATTATATCTTTCTATTTCTTTCCTCTTGCACACATTTTTGCAAATCTTTTCCCATTTTGGATTTCATCTCAGCTGTACACTCATGAGATAATATATCGATCCCCCGTGTTCGTTGTGGAGGGTAATTTCATTGCTTTACACTGCCAGTTTCATCTGCATTTTTGAGAACATGTGTCGACCAGATTTCCCAGGAAATCTCTGCCTCTCACCTCGGGCAAGACTGGTCTTGTTTGTCACAGCCTACCTGTGAAGTCCAGATAAGCCTCCCCTCACCGTTCAGAACAGCACAGTTCTTCAGGTACTCTAATGCTCTATGACAGTTCACCTGTGGTCTATTTCAGGTAATTCTGCCCTAAAACATATTTCCCACCAGCGTTGTTTTGACTCATACTTGCAAGTTTACTACTGAGCCAGTGCTCTCTGCCAGCATAATACTCTGAAACAGATAGTGCAAGTAATAACAGTTATGGAAGATTTCAGAAGAGAAGCTTTGGGAAAAAGATCCACAGATAATGCACGTTTTACAGAACCCATGAAGGTTATGTCTTTTAATGAGATCCCCTAAACTTAAAATGCTGACTGGGTAACCAGTGAGGTCCCTGTTTGGCTATCAGAAATATAATGTCTACCAAGCAGGTTGTGCTGTACCTTATTCTCTTGTTCAGTCTTCAGGATTGTTGGTAATTTTATTTTAGTGTGCTCCTGGGCTAGTGTAATAGACAACTTGCAGCTACAAAAATGTGCATGAAAGAGCTCAAAGTGGCTAGTCTTCACAAAGAACAGGAAAAAAGCTACAGTGTCACGGTATCCTTCTGATCCTCAGCAGCAGTACTTCCCAAGTGTGATGAAGCAAACAATTTAATGGAAAAATTAACCTTTACCTCTCTTTAAAAAGCAAACAAATGTCAGTCTCACTTTGGGTCCTCCTGTCTTTTCTTATGGACCATTGTAATCAAAATGTTGATTCCTTCCATCTGCTTGTGCAAAAAAAAGTTGCCATATGATATTAACAACTGCCACAAACTAGCTCATTTACTGAACAACCAAAGGTAAACCACACCTTGTTCCCTAAGGATACTGCATAGTTATGTGATCTGCTTGGCTTGGCTAGCTCTTACAAACCACCAACTGACACCCCTTCTCTTCTCTGTGCCATCCAGAGGACTTTTATCTCTCTTTGTCTCTCTCTGCTGCAGTGGGAATAAAAGCAACTGAGTGGCACAAAATAAGAATCCGAAGCTGAGACAGGCAAAGCATAGACTAAAGCAACATCACCTCTGCTTCCCTTATGACTCTGTGAAGCACAGTCATCAAAGCTGCACTAATAACGACCACCCATCTGGAGCCACAGTGTGTGTGGCTCTGCTCATGTAGCACTCTGTGCTCTGAGACCACACAAGGAGATGTCATGCGAGGGGCTGAATTAAATGAAAACAGGGAAAAGACCACACCTAGCTCTGCCCATCTTTCTGCAGACTGGCACCCCTTGAACACTCAGCCTTCTGCATCTGGAGTCTCCAGGAGAGGCCATGCTTTTCTGCTTTGGGGCTTTTTCCTGTGGAAGGGCAACTCAAAACTAAAACGATGCTACTGTAGGAAGGACCACATGCTGAATCAGCTCTGGCCATCTCCTTTATTGGATCTCTCCTGCACGCTTTTTTTTGGTCTGTCCTACCAGATTTCTAATGTCTGCTATCTGCATTCAGACCCCTCAGAGGAAGCAAGGCTCAAACCCCTCACTTTCCTCCAATTCCTAGGGCAGTGCTTCCCCCAGGGAGAGAAAAGCAGAGGAAGTTGAGCCCCAAGCAACCAGGGGAAAGGAGCTGCTGCCAAGAGTCTCCATGAGGATGCAGAGGACAGAAGAGACACCCTTCCCAGCACACCCAGGAGCTGTGGCTCCCTGCCACCACTATCCACCCTCTCCTGTCTGAGCACCCTGCTCCCACCAGTGGAAAAGAACATGAAAGAATTTGATGTGTAGCACACTTACTGCCTCAGGGCAGATGAATCAAAACAAAACACCCAGGGAGAATTTGCCCACTCTCAATGAAAATTCAGCCTCTCACTGGAGAAATAAGGCCAAGAGAAAGAGTGGGACTGGAAATAAGAAGAGGAGATTTGGGCACAGACAGGAAAACACAGAGAAGAGAGTAAAACCACACCACCACTAGAGTTTTCTTCAGCTAAAATAACCAGCAAATGTCCCCCAAGACACAAAGAACAGACACAAACAAGTGGATCCTGGCCATTGCACTGCCCTGCAGAGTGGGGACATCCCGATAAGAACATGTCACTAGTCAGAGTGACAAGGACCTGCAGTGATGAGACACTGCTGATACTTCTAATGGACACCCACCTTGAACTGCACCTGCTCTCTGATTCTCGTGGGGTTCAGAGCTGCTTTCTGGATGCTGTACTAATCTGGGCATCATCACAGCACAGTTTGCAAAACTCCTGCAGGCAAGCTAGCTTGCTCTGCTGGCCAATTCTCATTACTTTGCAAGATTAAACTTTGAGTTTCTCTGTGGTCTTTCCCTGGTGATTTGGCTCAGTTCCCAGTCAGATTCTGATCTATCAGTGCTTCAGCCTCCAAGAATTGCACGGTTGTGACCAGTCTGAAGTTGCAGATTCAAAGTCTACATTTTCACCTTTTTCATCTGTTCACATTTTTCTGTATTTATTTTTTCATGTGAGGTAATTTTTTCTTCACATTTCCATAATGCAAATGAAGAGTCCTTCTCCATCAATTAGCTGCACAGTATTATACGCCCTGTCCTCCAAAATCAATGACAGCCAAAGCAAAAATTACCTGCTCACTATTTAGCTTGTGTTAGACACAGAAAAGAGCAATAATTGAATCTTCTCCAGTCTTAAATATTCTCTTTATTTTCAGTAGCTTTTCACTGCCACTTCTTCACCATTTTTTTTTCTGCTTCACTGTTTTCTTCTTAAGTTTCCTTCCAAATGTCAGGAATTCAGCAGTCTCCCGAATCTATTAGAAACCTGTATCAGTCAAAGTTTGGGCCCTGCATAATGTGAAGAGCAACCACCACCAGTGCCACATGCTACTGTACCTTAATGGCAAGGTCCCCAGAGCCTGCAAGACTTGCACACCCAGCTTCTAGAGCCAAAGCACTTCAGATGTGAATCATTCAGGCCCCTGGCTAGCCCATCTGAGTCTCACATAGAAACACATATCCCCCTGAAACAAGCATTTCAGATCTCAGAAATTATTCGGACTCCCAGAAGCCTTCTCAGTGAAGCATAGAAGACCAGAGAACCTCCAGGGCACATGAGAGTTCCCAGCCCTTGGTTTCCACTAGGGCACTAAGCACCAGTGACCAAGGCACTCAGTCATTTCCAAACACCACTTGTCAAAATCCAAGTGGCTTCTACTAGAAGCTGCCCAGAATTAAGTGACAATTTCTGATGGAACAAGCATTTCCAAAAGAAGTGCTACCTTTGGTCAGTTGTAAAAATGCTACACTGGAAAATTTGTTGCTAGACCTTCTTCCTCCTCTGACTTTTTCATGCATCCCCTCTAACAGTAGAAAAAGTAGGCTTTCAATGGCCGAGCAGATTGCTGGACATCACATAGGGCATCACCCAAAGAGCCAACTTCTGATTTACATTTCTCCTTCCTGCTTTAGAGGGATTGGCAAGGCTAGCACAGGAACTCTTCCCATCTGCAGCCTTCTCAGGCCCAGCTGATTCCTACAGGCCTCCTGAAACCTGTCATGATATTTCCAACCTCTCTTACCCCTGAATTGAAATATCCACTGATGTTCCCAACCATTTACAATGTCTTCAAATCCCCAGTGACTTTGCTCCACAAAATCCATCCTTCTGTCACAGCAAGGTTTGGTTTTGCATGTAGTTCTGAAAGCAAATGTAAGTTTTTCCTTTCAATTTTTCATTGACATAGCAACAACATGGATGTGTTGTAGTGGACAAAGCATCTGCATGTCCATTATAAGCTCTCCTATAGCACCCCAGGTACCTTCCCACAAAACATTACAGCAGGATGTTCTCCAGGGCACTATCTTAGCTGCAGTACTTATCTGAGATCTTTGCCATTTTCTTTTTTCAAGCCCAGTGTCAACTTGGAATTGAATATGATAAAGATCATTTCAATGTCACCAGAAGAACCAAATACTGGGCATATATGCACAGTGCTGAACATGCTACAATGCAGGGTCCACACCCACAGCACATGCAACACAGTCACCTGGGTACACACCAGGTTAGATCTGCAGCTTCCACACAATGCCCAACACATGTGGCCTCAGATGTAGTGCTTTCAGAATGGCAAGATCACAGCACGACCTCTTCAATCCTGTATCTGTAGATACTGATGAATATAAAACATTACTGAAGAATTAAACATTCACAATGTGTGATACTAAACACTCAGATTGAGAAATGCACTTCCTTACCCTCATGCATCTCCTTTATTATTTTTTAACTAAGAACTACTATAGTAACTAACTAGAAATCCTATGAGACATGCTGGGATGGAAACTCACCTGTTTTTTGTGCTTTTTGTGCCACCCACTGGAACAGGCTGAAAACACGGGTGAAAAGAAAACATTCAGGATACTTCAAATCCAGCGTATTTTGCTATGTTTCATGAATTATTATAACAACAGCTTTCAATATGCTCAACAGTTTTCATCAGCTCTCATGAATTCAAAATATCTGAAAAGAAGAGCCCAAGTTTGTTAATCTCCTGACCAAATGCCTTCAAGACAATAAACCAGTTTGTCTTTCAGGACAAAGCCAAAAAGATACAATGATATAGCAGCACTGATGAATTCTCTGGACACTAATGACATTGTACAGAGTACAGAGAATATCTTATGTAACGTAGTCCTTCCACCTCCAGTCACTGGCAGGTGAGAAAGCAGATGTGGAGAAGTTGTTAATTTTATGTGAGGAAAGAGGAGGTTATTCAGCTAAGGAACTGCAAAAATCTGGTTTTTTTGTTCAGGGAAAATGAAGGCTGAGTGAGAATATGCCTCTCTCCAAACACCTCATGGGTATATATTCCAAGGGAGTACAGCCTCTACGATGGTGTTCACAGTAATGAATAAATGATTATAAAATTAATCAGGAATTAATTTAACCTGAATATTCAGGAAAATGCAAGATCATCAAAGCAGTGATGAAAGTCCTCCAGTAAGGTAGATAATGACAGACAACTTCACTTTTTTGATAAAAAAGTGCTTGAACTATTTCTGAAAGTTGTTGTATGACAGGATTGTTTGCAATATCAAGGCATCACACATAGGAACACAGCCTGACATCTCTGTATTTCTACTGAGGAGCTGTATCCATCTTCTAGAAAGACCGTAAACAACAGGAAAATCTCAGTGTAACAGCACCATTAAGAAAACAGCATTTAGGTTTTGGTTATGGTTTTTTACTCATTTTAAAAATGAGTATGGGACAAAATACAACAAAACCGGCACTTGAGACTCTTTCTAATGCCATGCCCAAAAGGCCATTTTGAGTAACTAGCCTTTCAAAGTACTCAATAGGTTTCCAGCACAATTTTATTTGACCTTTTAATGAAAGAACATGTATAAAGCAAATTATTTCAGCTGATCACCTGTATGACTCCTTAAAGCAACCATTTACATAATCTAACCAGCCCATTGTCCAAAGTGTGATGTTAAGATTTGTCTTTCATAAATGTATGTCTCAAGTGCATTTTCTGATTTTGAAGTTGCTTTCTACCCAGTCTGACTGCTTATACTTTATAGTAAACACACAAGTTAGGATGTTTCAAATACCTAATTAGGAAACCAGGTATTCCCATAGATTTAAAAAAAAAATACCAAGATTACTGATTGCTGAATATATATTCTTCTATTTATAGAAAATATAAGGAAATATATCAAGTTTCTTAGTTTCAAAAAATTACATACCAGACATTGCTAGAAGCTATAGTTGTTCCCTTGCTATTATACGAAATGATTAGGACTTTAATAGATCATTCTCCAGTTCTTACTGTAATACAAAGAGGGCTTTGTGTGTGTGTGTGTTTATTATTACATACAAAACAATAAGAACTCATAATAAAAAAATATATCTGAAGAAGCTGCAACTTCCCTTTTTCCAAAAAGACATGCCATCTTGCCAGCAAGAAGCCCATACCAAGGGGCAGACAACCAAAATACAGAGCCTCCAAGCACCATCCCAGCCACAGATGCCACAGGAGCTAACCTGCCTTTGGAAAAGCGGCTTTCCATGAATCACTTTCCAAAATAAAAATAAGATTATTCTTTTACCTGCATTTTTCCTCAGGGAGTTATTTGGGTGTATTAACTTATTCACCATCACATAGAGATGCCACAAAAAAGCCCATTTCTGTGGGCAGGAAGTATCTCCGTTTTCTAAGTGTTTGACAACAACCATAAACTATAGTCCTTGTTGCACTGTAGATCTGTCTCTGATAGTTAATCTTAGCAGAATTAATTTCATTGAACACCTAGCCATGCCACTGCTGCCAAATTACTTAAGTTATATATATGAATTCAACTGATGTGGGAGCACACGCTACATGTCTCACCCATCTTTGCACAGTTAGAGGTATTAGGCTAATAAATGTTATTTTGAAATACATAAAAAAAACTGTAAAAACATTTTTAAAACCTTCAGCTGAGAACAGTTATAAAAAAAAAATTAATAAGAAGGGGGTGGGGAGAGATTATTGTTTATTTCAAGCTGCTGGGAAAAGAAAAACATCAATTCATTCACCTCAATCTGTTTTCAGCCTATTTGTTTCAGTACCTCAGGTCAAAAACCTCTCTCCCTCAAACGTAAGCTCAGAAGATTCCTCAGGAGCTCTTCTGATGAAAGGCTGTCCTGTGCAACGGCAAAGCTCTGTCAGCATAAGATCTTGTGCTGCTGAGATCAGGCACAGGTGACAGTACCCAAAGAAGAGGAAAAAAATGCATAACAATTTGCCTCCAGCAGCCTAGAACATCTTGGGATTGTTTCTCATCATCATCAAAATTATTAATAATACTGTTGTTGTTACTATTATTATTGAATTCAACCATAGCTGTCAAATAAGAGTTTGGCAATTATTTAAGGAATATAATTACATTGCTCACTCTGCTGCTTAAGCCTTCTATAAAATAATCCAATGGGACTTCAGGAAATGCTGCAGTGACCATTAAGAACAGTATATTTAAAATGTATATTTCAGCAGATCTAGGAGCCAGGAAACTGCAGGTTTATGTTGAGTGACTTGAAAAGACAGAGAGCCTTGCCAAGAGGGAGACTCTGAGTTCACCTCCCAACACATGCACCTGCCAAAAATAATAGAAACGATAATAAAAATAAAAATGCAAAAACTTGAAAGTTACACTATGTTGACAGGGCTTCAGTAAAATTTCAAACAGAGGGGCTCTACCACTAAGTCTTCCCACTGAGCAACATTTATAGTTATTACCTTCTTGCTGCTGGCAGCAAACCTTTATAGACATTTTGAGAATACATCCAATATAGGAAGTGGCCTGTTGTTTTTTCTTTCTTCCAGCTACATTATTGATATTTCAGGAGAGTAATTGAACTTCTCAGCACCAACTTGTTTTCTCCATGAACTACTATTCCCTGTAGATATGCATTTTTTCAGGGTATATGTTCAAGTAACTGCAAATCCTACTCCTAAATGGAACTTGTATTTTATCAGCTTTTGTAGGAGAAAAAATGGCATCCTAGCTGTAAAACATCAGACAGCATTTAAACTGTGCTGTGTTTCATCTCTTTCTCACATGTACACACACTCACACACACTTTTCATTAAAGTCTTTAGTTAAAAAGATGTCCAAAACCACATATTAGTCACCAAATCCTTGTTCCACTCCACCCAGGCAAACGGTTTTCCTCATTTTGCTGTGAACATGTTGTACCATAAGCAATACTAATACTCAAACAGCTATTCATAAAAGTTAAAGTAAATAGAAAAAAAAAAAAAATCTTGGTGGAAAGCAGGCTGGAGGACCACAAAGAGATGTAGCTCCACTCAGCACACAGGACCCAGCTAGTCTCTCCTGCTCTCTCAAGCTTCAGTGGGTACAGGACACAATCAGTGGGCTCTGTGATCCTGCCATTAAGTAAGTACTGATTCACAGCCAGCTTTTCTGCTGTATATTTAAAGTGGGAAAGTCAAAGGAGTAGCTTCCCTACCGCTAGCTCAGGAGCATAAACCCTTTCCCTCACAAGGAAAATTAAGAGAGGCGTTTCTGTTGGAAAGAAAGTCTGCAACTTTCCAATTAGGTCCATTTGTTACATGCCATGGCTGAGGTACAGCAGCATGAAGTATCACCACATAGTGCCTTAATTTCAATCCTCTCTGTAGACCCAGAGGCCCCAACCACAGATGTGATGACAGGGAACCCTGCCTTGTAGCAAATTAGCAGACTACAGGTGGCAAAGGAAAGAGACACTGTACCAGGAATGCAAGCGTTGGCTGGATTAGCCCCACAAGGCACATTATAGTGGCACTGACACATACGGTGCCTTCAGCTCCCATTTCTCCAGAGTCCTGGTAGCAGATCAGCTGTCAACAAAATGGAGCAACCACAGAGCAGAGGGCTTGGCATCTCCCAGGATACAGCAGGCTCTGTAATGTCATGTTTACACACTCCACATTATGTTTGGTCCTAGTTTCCTAGAGCTTTCCACAAAACACAAGTTATACTAATGCACATTTAAGATTGCTGCCTGCCAGTTGCATTTTGTGCTCATGTCATTCCATTTAAGCTGATGGGAACGGGCTGTGGTTTTCTGAACCCAGTGACAATGGGTAACGGGGAAGAAGAGAAGAGAAATTTTCAGAGCTTATCGTATTCCTAAGCTTTAAAGCGAGAAACTACGGTGGGACAGTGGGAGGGTTTAGTGTTTGCTGTGCACATGCAGAATATGAAAAGCCTGGTGTTATCAAATGGGAGTAGTGGTGATGAGAAACTGACACAGAGCAGGATGAAAACAGGGGCGCGTCCAGTGCATGCAGGGCAAGGATGATTCTGAGTAGCAAGTGTTTGGGCTGACCTGAGCTGGAGCTCGGGGGGTTTGTGACCTAGATAAGGATGGATGCAGTGAGCAGACAGTAGTACTGCAAATGGAAAATGGAGGTTACTGCTGAAGGAGAGTCATTGCTTCCTTAGGATGTAGAGGGATGGTGCCCAATGCACTTAGAGAGAAAGAGAATTTTGTCAGGGTAGAGTGGGGCATAGGGATCCCTGGTTGAAAGGAATCCTTGGTGCAAGAAAAATGAAATCACAGGAATATAGAAAGAAGAAGAAGCTTACAAAAAAAAAAAAAAAAAAAAAAGAAGAAGAAGTAAAAGAAAAAACCGCTAGTTTTCTTCCCTACTTTCAGGTACAAGAAGAATACATAAAAATGAGAAAAACTGACTTTATTTTCCAGCACCTCACTAGCACTTCCTCTCTCCTCCCCAAGAAAACACCTTGCCACCAACTGCAGTGCTGTCCTCCTCCTTTTTGAAAATACAATTTATATTCAGTGAAGACACCACAGAAGAGGTCCTCGTGCAGTCCAACCAGATACTGTAGGTCAAGCCAGTGCCAAAAGAAAATTCTAGTATAGAACCATCTTATCTAGCATGATCATTTTGAAGGTTGATTAAGCAATATTTTCATGTCAGTTTGAAAACAGGAATCTGACATTAGATTGATATGTCCAAATCATTACATTTATTTAAATAAATGTCATGGTTTTTACAAACAAGAAAGTGTCCTAGTTTTGGCTGGGATAGAGTTACTTTTCTTCTAGTAACTGGTTCAGAGCTGTGTTTTGGATTCAAGATGAGGATAATGCTGATAACACTGATGTTTTGATTATTGCTGAGCAGTGTTTACACGATGTCAAGAACTTTTCAGCATCTCACCCCACTTCTTCAGTGAGGAAGCCAGGGCAGCACAAGAAGCTGGGAATGGACACAGCCAGGACAGCTGACTCCAGCTGGCCAAAGGGATATTCCATACCATATGGCATCATGCCCAGTATATAAATTAGGGCAAAAGCTGGCTGGGGGCAGCTGCTCGGGAACTGGATGGGGATCAGTTAGCAGGTGATGAGCAATTTCACTGTTCTTCACTTGTTTTTGTAATGTAATTATTTTATCAGTAGCAGGAGGAGGAGCAGGAGTAGTCTTTTCCTTTCCTTTTCTGTCCTGTTAAACTGCCTTTATCTCAAACTATGATTTTTCTTTCCCAATTCTCTCCCCATTCCACTGGGGAGATGAGCAAGCAAGCAGATCTGTGGGATTTAACTGCATGTTAAACCACAGCAGAAAGTTTGACAGTTCTCACTGGATATTCCTATATCAATTTTTAGATGTCTAATTTAAAAAAAAAAAAAAAATCAACACAGACACACATGTACAATATAATTGTTTAGAGATCTTAGCCAGAAAGTATAATAAAAATGATCTGTTTATTATCTGTGCCTCTTTTTAAAGGATTCATTTTGTGTTTGTTTTCCCTTTTCATGGGCTACTGCTAAGCAATTATGGAAAAAAATATTAAAAGTCATGTTTCAAAAAGGTTTATAAATCTCATTTTTGGTCTACACATGCAAAGGAAGAGTTTGCATACCTGTCTACTCTTGGAGAGATCTCACCAAGTTATAGTTCAGCAAGCAAGTCAGAAAAATAAATCTAAGAGAAGGAGATGGTAGAAGCATTTAAGGATGAACATAACATTCTGAAGTACTCATGAACTTACTGTGAGCAGATAATAAGGCTAAATACTTTTAATAAATTATTCATTCTGAATTATATATTCGCCTGCCATAGAAATCTACTGTGATCAGTAATCTCTTTCCGTGAAGTAAATTAGTGCCTTGCTAAGTGGGTTTCTTCTACAGTGAAGACCCGACCTTGAATGTGCTGAGGATTGTGACACAGAAAGGCGCAGTTGTTGCAATTTACTCAACTAGTCTCTTAAGCACCTACCAGGAGAATAAGTATACAAAACACAAGACTATTTTGGGGGGGAGGGGAATAAACAAACAAACAAACAGTTCAATGAGAAAACAAAAATGTAAGAAGTTGCAAGTATGAAGTCCCATTTTCGTCCAAGACACTGTGAGCAAAGGACATGAAGCCTGCCTAAATCCCCATAAATCTGCAATCAGACTAGAGCATGCCCAGAACACCAGGGCACCCTTGCACCCTACACCCCTTTCTTGAACATCCTTCCTGTCTTCAGAAGGGTTGCTAGAAATGCGCCTGAAACAACATAGTACATGCCAGCCAGTAGAGCAGGCTTCATCAAGGGGTGTCTCCATCATGCTTTAAAGTACATTGTCACTCTCAGTCTTCCATGAAAGCCATGAGAAAACCTGAGACAATTTTTTTTCCTTTGTTTTTGGAAGATTTAATCTAAATACACATCACCAATCCTGTTGGAATGGGTCCAGAGGAGGGTCACAAAGATCATCAGAGTGACAGAATACCTATCCTACAAAGGCAGGCGGAGACAGCTGGAGTTGTTCAGCCTCAAGAAGGGAAGCCTCTGGGGAGATTGCATTACAACTTTCCAGTACCTAAAGGGGGATTGTTAAAAGGAGAGAGAGGGATTTTTTTTATATGGTCAGATAGTGACAGGACAATGGGCCAATGGTTTTAAACTGAAAGATGGCAGGTTTAGTTTAGATATTAGGAAGAAATTCCTTACTCAGAGGGTGATGAGGCACTAGAAGAGGTTTCCCAGAGAGGTTGTGGATGCCCCATCCCTGGAAGTGTTCAAGGTCAGGTTGGATGAGGCTCTGAGCAACCTGATCTAGTGAGTGGCATCCCTGCCCATGGCGAGGAAGTTGGAACTAGATGATCTTTAAGGTCCCTTCCAACCCAAACCATTCTACAATTCTATGAATCTGTTATAAAACCAGTACATCCCCTGTTCCTCCTTTGCATGAGCCTGGTATCTAGGCTGGGCTTGGATTATTAATTCTTCCTTGTAGGAGGGGAGTCCAGCGAACACCAGGATTTTCATGAGTGGATTGAGCTGTCAGCGAAATGAGAAGAACACCT
>JAWWEE010000001.1:106523400-106579669 GCA_035221455.1 Xenops minutus | reverse complement strand
AAGTGGAACAGATCACGCCAGAGATGGGTCTCTGGTGAAGATGAAGAAGTCAACCAAAGTGCCTTTTAAACCTGAGGGGTTTTTACTGTATTGTAAACTACTTTTGTATCTTCCCCAGATCCCTGGAAGTAAAACCCCTTACCTTCCTAACTAGTATGCAAGCCTTGGCCAGGCCAGGTAAACCCTTCCCCTTAAATCCGATTGGCTGTGAAGCCTATAAAAGACCTGGCCAGGTGAATAAACCTCTCTTTGCTTTCCTGCCCTTGGTGTGTGTGCGTGTGTCTCTGGGACGTCTGGGGACCATGCAGGCTGAACACGTGGACTGGGGAGGGGACCAGGAACATGGGGAGTGAACCCACATCAGCCATTGCATCACTGTAGCCTTTAGAATTGCAATGAAGGAGGTATTTTCTTAAAAGAGGAAGGGAAGCACTGGTTGTGTACAGAGGATGGCCCAAAAAGAGGTAATAGTCAGGCTAAATGACTTGCTGCCATCTATTGACCATGCACCTTACAGTGCCCAAAATGTTCAGTAAGATGATGAAAAGACAGTAAAATCTTGTAGGACAATCAATACAGGAAAACCTACCATTGTGTGACAAAGTCAATATAATTTGTATATGACCTAGTCCTGTCCTAGCACATTCCAGAATTTTCACTAAAAGCTAGTGCCACATGTTTGCACACTGCCTTTCTCAACGTTTGAAATTTTAAACAGCAGTTTCTCCTTCATATCAGAGTATGCAAGAGCTGAAGCAGTCTGCTTTCAAGGACATCACACTGATGCCACACTGAGCTTGATAAATGACTTTGTATAGATTTGTTGCTCATGTCAAATTCTGTCCCCTTCTCTAAAACAAAATGAAGCAAACTAGCATCATAACTTCCTACCCAGAATTATTGCCATGTCTCCAAATGAACCCCCTTTTTATGTGTTTATTTACCAAGGTGCTAAAATAGCAAATCACTTCTTTATGACAAAATTGTATCCTTGGAATAACAGGCTAAGGCAGGATTTCTGATAGAGCAATAGCTCCTCTACATGATAGCAACCACTTGCAGCAAGAAACAGAAGCCCATTCATTCTGGAGGTTTCTATCAGACAGACAGGAACTGCTGTAAGAAATTGATTCATTTTTTGCATCATTGAGGTATTCCATCTAAACAGTGTTTTGTTGCCTTTACTGTGCAAAAAGTAACAGAATAAAAAATAACTATTTCCTTTAAGAATCGAGCAAGCAGATTTCTCAGGATACAATTATGCATCAGTCAAGCTGTGTTTTATAAAGATCAAATTAAGGTCACTGGTATGTTGAGGCAATCATTTGTTTCCAAGAGACATTTCTTCAGACAACTGTCAGCTCCAGCAAGGGTACTCACCAGCCCTCCTGATTCATCTCACCCCAGGTCTGCATCTAGAGGTTAACAGTGGAACAAAGAACCAAGCAACACTGATTTGATATCAACAGAAAACGAGGGAGTTATGATTGTTTTCTTCAACTGTTATATCAGAGGTAAGGCTTCCTGAGCCACATCTTGACCTTAGTGACACAGCTTCATCCAAAGGAGTACCAAGGCCTTTATCACAACACAAACACAAACACAAACAGAATTTGTCCCCTCCCACCTTTAAGTTTCTGCAGAACTCTTTAGGGCACATGGAGTGATCAAAACAATTTGTTTTGGCACAGTTTTCTTGTTTTCCATCCTTCATCCTGTTCCATAAACTGGCCACACGATACATCAGGAATCTCTCATGTATGAGTGTGATCTCTGTGATACATCTTTGAGTAGATCTGGCCTCTTCCCTAGATAGTTGCAAGCATTGCCTTCCCCAGTGAATGAAAATAGAAATGCTCTTCTTTGTAGATGAAAGATAAAGTTGAAGTTCCCAATTTTATAGCATTCCACCAATTCCCCTGATTTTAGTGGGCAGTGAAAGAAAGAACTGAAACCAGCTGTAATGGTCCAAAAACAGATGGTCAAAAATGAACCTCCAGAGATGGAGAGATGCTGTGATACCTAAATGGGGATCTGTTTAAAAGCCTCCTAGGGTCACAGCAAACACCAACTTTAAGAAAGTCATGTGCCACTAAAACAAATTTGGCAGCGCATACTCCCTGCTTCCTAAAGCCAACATTATGGGTCAGTTCTTGGGAGGCACAGTTGGAAAAGGATTACTCTTTCTCAGCTGTCTGCCAGTCCTAGAAGGCACGTACTATTTCTCTCAGTCACCTGAGCAGCCCCAAAGGAGCAAACTAGGCAAAGAAATCTCTCAAAGTGTGGGAATCAGTCCTGCAAATTTTGATTCCTACTCAATAAGCTGAACTATAAGGAAAGAGAAGGACATATTTATGGGCCATATGTCAAAGATAGCAAAACAGCTAATAAAGTTGCCTGCTTTGGTGTATCAGCAGTTTCACCTACATAGTCAGAAATCCCTCAGTGTTTTATGCCTCATTTGAGGTGATTTTTTATTTTTTTTTTTAACCAGGAAGGCACAATGCACCCCAGTGTATTAAGAAGCATCATCAGCTCTGTCTCAGCAAAATAACATGATCATTGTATGACTCATGAAAAGTGCTATTTCCTTTACTTGGCTCTCTTCAGAGGTCATAGGCATTATGGAGGTTTCACTGTCATAAACAAAAAGTGAATCTTGAATTGCCACAGCGTCTGAGAGCAGTAGGAAGTACCCCTTTCTATGTCACCTTTATAGGAAAACAGTCCATGTTATACAGCTGAGCAAAGAGATGCTATACAAAATGTACAACAGATCAGTTCATACCTGAGAACAAACTTAGTCTCTAAGTGACTGGGTTTAAAAACATCAACACGTACACTTGAATACCATTTACATTTACTTTGCTTAGATAATGCTAAGCAGCACAGCTGTCAAAAATGGTTATAATTTAAGATGAGCATTCAGAATGTAATGTTCTATATTGGTACCATTGCTGAGGCTAAATTTTAGGTGATAATTATAATGTTGATCATCTGACATGAAACTGCATCATAAAAACTACCCAAAATCCTAACAATTAATGCATAAAAACAAAATCATTTATTAAACTGTCATAAAGAAAATACAAATATAAACATGAAATCTTTATTTAGAACCAAGAAATCTAGCTTGTGCAATGTTGAAAAAACCCTCAGAAATTAATTGTTATTTAGAATAATATTTTTAAATATTTTCTTAATTTAATGAAATTCTGCATCACAGCAAAAGAAAAGGGGGTGGGAAGGAATACTAGCATAGAATCATTAAATTGTAGAATCATAGAAACATTTAGGTTGGAAAACCTCTAAGATCATCGAGTCCAAATGCTAACTCAGCGCTACCAAGTCCACCACTAAACCATGTCCCCAAATGCCACTTTTAAATACCTGCAGGAATGGTGACTCCACTACTTCCCTGAGCAGCCTGTTTCAATGCTTGACAACTCTTTTGGTGAAGAAATTTTTCTTAATATCTGAACTAAACCTTCCCTGGTGCAACTTGAGGCCATTTCCTCTTGTCCTGTCACTTGTTACTCAGGAGAAGAAGCCAACATATTCCCCTTCTGAATTTTTTTCTTTGGCAGTCCACCTCCAAAATGTAAAATACTGGCCAAGTCAGAAAGTTGTTCTGGAAACATTAGTCCCTATGGCTAATACACTGTTCAATTTCTCTTGTTGTGGACTATTAGGAGATGGAAATGATCACCTCTCATTTTAAAATGTAGTCAGGACATAGCCAGCACAGACAAATGTCACAAGTGCGCACTAAGTTTATGGGCCCTAGACTAGATGTCACTAGACTGGATGAAACTTCAATGGACAGCTAAACCTGTAGAATTTGGTGGTCCTACTTAACATGAACAAAGGCCAAAGAATCTGAGACTTATTGAATGCCAGAAATGGGTGAAGGGGGCATAATCCAGGCAAGAGCAGTTATTAACTATTGGAATCCTCTGCTTACCTCCTGCTTGGAAAAAAGCATAGATACAGCTGTAATGAGAGCCTTTTATTGGGCAACAAACAGTGACCTCTTACTATGGAACCTCAAGGTGTTCCTAACTTTATTTCAATATGTAGTATTTGTTTGGATTTATCCATAAATTCCTAATCTAAAGAAAAGAAAGGTATAAATCCTCATCTTGACCAGCAGGTGATTCTTCCTAAAGAAACAGCTCTCCCTGGTGGTTAATCAAGTGATTTATCATTGAGTTTGACTCACTTGATTATTTCTCATGGAAGATTTTATTTATTTCAGAGCTAATGGGTGAGAATTAAATCACATTTCTCCATCCCCAGTGACCAAAAAAAAAAAAGTTACAGTCTGTTTATATTTAAGAAATACATTTAAAACAAACAAACAAAAGGAAGAATGAAGCACCAAAGAAAAATCACGAACAGCATTTATGTCACAGAAAAGTGATGTTCTTGTAAAGAAAAATAAACAAGAAAACTCGTCTCCAGTAGCTAATATAATGTAAGTGCTATTCAGAGAGCAGTTATTGCTCTTCGACTAGTACTAGAACACCTCCATGCACAGCCTGAACCTGTATTCTTCTGTAAGTGCCTCTGTGAATAAAACCCCTTTGTCCATTGAGTTGAACAGCAGGAGATACTGGTTCTGAACATGTAGACAGGTTATCTGTTTGACAACAGCTTTCAGTGCATAGCAGACACAAATTATTACTTTGATACTTACTGTCATAAGAGTTACTGCAAAGGCAAATTATTGGTAACCCTGTGCATATTATTGCATCACATTAGAAGTAATTTCATTACAAAAGAAGTGCTTTCTTGATCATAAACATTTATTTGCAGATACTCCCGACACTTTGTTGGGAGGGGTGTAGATTGAAAGTTATTATTCTTCTCAAATGATGGCAAACTCTTTTTTACAGCTAACAAAGTGAGTTTTGAGATACATGAACATATGAAAATATATTTTTCAATATTTTAGAAATAGTGTGCCTTGCGACTTCAGCACTTTAGACAAAAACAGGCTTAAAAGTTCCAGATTCAATTCTTGGATCAGTCTAAATGTTATTTTAATTCTTTTCCAAAGGTAGCAACTAAGGACTGCTTTGGCTTACAGCAAATCTGAGATGCAGAAACCTGGGGTGGGGGTGAGGGGGGGAAGGTTGCTCTAGTTTACACCAGTGACAGTCTCCAGGCAGAGCTAGGTTAGGTGCAAGACTAACAGGAAAACATATTATATCTGTATCTAATGCATCAGGAACATCAGCATCAGCTCTGCCACACCTGAAAACAGAACTCAGAATTAGCCAGAAATTCAATACCATTTAAGATTGTTTCTCAGTTACATGTCAGGCATTGTTTTCACTTGTCATGGCATCTATTTAGCTTTGAAACACTGTGTACATTTAAACATATAGATAAAAACAATATAATTACTTAAATCCCATTCATCTTTACAGTACTTCCTGTCATCCGGTCATAAAGAAGAGCAGGTAAATGGGACAGTACCAAAGATGACACATAGTTCATTGCTGGCCCTTAAAACACTGATGGTTTTGACAGGGGCAGACCAGTCAAAAATCAGCACATAAACTATTAGACTAGGATCATTGCTGAAAGTTACCTTTCAGTAATTAGGACCATTGTTTAAAAAAGCTTGAAAAGCATCCACAGTTTTGACCAAAAGGACAATATTTATTTACCATTACTAATAAGGGATTGCTCTCACAAGTTGGGTCAGTATGAAAGCAACCTGAGACACAATGATCAAAAAGTGTGGATAAAAAGCATTCTTTGTAGTCCCAGAAAACATGCCTGTACGTGTGTGTTTGTGCATGCGCAGATGTATTGAGACAGAGAGAAATGTATTCTCTAATTTCTGTTTCCAGGTTAATTCAGTGCTAGTTTTTGGTATGCTACTTTCCCTTAACAGTAACTTTGCCAAAGGACTTTAATCTTTCACAGGTGGCTTTTCACCCAAGAGACTCCTTCTTGTGTCTTAGCATTCATGTTATATTTTTTTTCTGCAAAATCTCCAGGAATTCTAGAATGCTGGCTGGTCAAGGGAGGTGACTGCCCCTGCTCTCTTCTATGCTGCTGCAGTCTTACCTTGAGTCCTGTGTGCAGTTTTGGGCACCACAATATAAGAAGGATATAAAGCTATTAGAGAGTGTCCAAAGGAGGGCAATGAAGATGGTGAAGGGCCTTGAGGGGAAGCTGTGTGAGGAGCAGCCGAGGGCACTTGGGCTCTTCAGCCTGGAGGAGACTGAGGGGAGACCCCATTGCAGTTACAACTTCCTCGTGAGGGGAAGAGGAGGGACAGGCACTGATCTTTTCTTTGTGGAGACCAGTGACAGGACCTGAGGGAATGGCCTGAAGTTGATTCACAGAGGTCTAGGTTTAATATCAGGAAAAGGTTCTTCACTCAAAGGGTTGTTGGGCACCAAGCCTGTCTGAATTTAGGAAGTGTTTGGACAACACTCTCAGGCACATGGTGTGATTCTTGGGATTGTGCTGTGCAGGGTCAGGAGCTGGACTTTGATGATCGTTGTGGGTCCCTTCCAACTCAGGATGTTCTATGATTCTATTCTACAATTCTATTCTACAAACATGAACTCAAACACAGATAGGAGGAAGAGCTGTTCATATTGCACCAAAGAGGGCAAAACAGTTCCTTTCTTCAGCAGGTTTCCAGACCAATTTCTTCCTTGTTTTGCAGCATGAATAGACTGCAGTCTATCCATCTACCTGTCAACAATATCAAGACTTTCAACTCATGCAGTATCATGTATATGTTTCTTAAAAGTACCCCATTTACTCTTAGAAGGGTTTCTTATAAATAGTAAAAATATGGTTTTTTTATTAAAATGTCACCAGTTGACACCAGCATGGATTTATCCTTCTTTTTTAATCAGCTTTTTCAGCAGACAGATGCCCTAAAGCATGACAGCATGCATTGCCTCTTGCAAAGTTGAACACCAAAAGTTGAAACAGTACCTTGTTCTCTCCCTCTTGTTTGTGCAAGGGATATTCTTGTTTACTCAGCCCTTTTGTAGCTTAGAAGAGATATTGAGAAGTCAATAACCATAAAGATGTCTGAATTTAAACGTGGAGTCATTGAGACTCCTGTTTTGGAATCTGCTTCATCATAAATATAAGGGAGAAATCTGTCAAATCCTGAGCAGTTTTACAACTGCAAATTGTAATACAACAATACACATTTGCAGTTTTACAACTGCAAATTTAGCAAGTTACTGAATGTCATTCTCAATGGAGACCGTTCCCAATTGAAGAGCCCATGATCAGTGGCTTCCCCACTGTCAAAAGTGTTTGATCACATCAGCCTAGACTGCACTCTCCAGATCTCCACAC
Organism: Xenops minutus; assembly: GCA_035221455.1. Taxonomy (NCBI): domain Eukaryota; kingdom Metazoa; phylum Chordata; class Aves; order Passeriformes; family Furnariidae; genus Xenops; species Xenops minutus. The sequence continues at coordinate 106,572,322 of JAWWEE010000001.1, read as the reverse complement.
AGGCTACTTTTCACAAGAAAATCTGTCAAAGAAAAAGAAATAAACATAGATCTGGTCTACATATCATAGATGCCACCAGCAGCAGACAAAATTTTTTATTCTTGTAGTTCTGTGTAAAAATAGAGACAATGTTTCCAGTCACATGTTTGGGTTCCTGGTCCTAGGCTGATTTTGAATCCAACAAGTGCTGCCAATTACAACAGATTTCATGACATGAAGTTTTAGGTTGGTTGCACAAAACAAACAAAAGCCAGAAGTCTGGGACTGGAGGAGTGTGATTTTTCAAGGCTTTTGAGCAAAAAAAAAATGTTGCTATAATTTTGACAACATAATTTAGCAGCTTTTATATAGAGCAATCTACACCTCCGCCCCTCTCCACCTCACCTCCCCCTCTGGTATTGTCTTGCCTGTCAATTATTGGAAAAAGAGCCTGTTCTTTAAAAGGCTTTTAAATTATTAGAAATTATTTGGAATATATTCTAAAAGCTCTTGAAAGAAAGAACACTACCCCCACATATATACAGAGCAGAAAGTATTTATTTGTATTGTCAACTTAAATGTGCAGGAATAATGTGAGAGTTCATCTGGCTAACAACATCGAGGATCGTCAGCTCTGCTGACCTTGCATTTGAGCTGTGGGGATATTACAGGGCAAACCTAATGCTCCAAATGCCTAAGATGTGACATCACAGTGCCTGTTTCGTTTGGTACCTACAATACCGTGAGGACTGTAAAGAAAGACTGAGGGGATTTGGGGCCATAACAATGCAGTGAGCACTGTTGCTGTTAATATATGCACACCAGCAAGCAAAGCAAGGCAGCTGCACCATTTCGCCAAGTAAGCAACTTTGTTGTTAATGTAGGGTTTGTTTGCTCTGATACGTAACAGACACATTCGAGTTCCTTCAAACCATCATTCTGACTGGCATTGAAAGATATTGTATTATAAATTTTACATTATAATAGTGTTTACTGGCAGAATAAATTGCATACCTGTATTGAAGTGATGGAAAAAAGACATCACTCATTATCACATTCAGAAGCATGCTGAATACAGCAGTGAACAGTGATAATCGTGCCAGCTAAAGCAATTTTACCTATGAAAAGTTGTTCAGATGTAAGAGTGAGAGCCTGCTAAAGTCTTATATTAGGCACAGCTATTTCCTATTTGTTTCTGAGAAGAACCTTACAATTCACTGATACAATTCACAAGTTTCCTAAATGCAATATACATTAAAGGTATAAAAATTATTTCTCAATTTTCTTCACAGTCCTCTTTTATCTCCATAAAACCTATCTCTCACATTGCCAGCTGCAGTTATTCCACCTTTTAAGTGGCCTCACACAAATTAGAAATAAGTATTTAGTTTGAATGTTGCTTTATAATTCACTCCCAGTCCTTCTACCTGTCCTGAAATGGTTTCTGACACATTACTCTTCTCCAGACAGATCCATATATCACCTAAACAATTTTCATTTCCAAATTTAGCCTTCAGCTGAGCCAAGGAGGTGAGAAGCTGATTCACTTCTCTTCCTTTAAATCTTGTTTTCTCATTGTTAGTGTCCCCGGATGAGTTTCATCTTCCCACCTCTGCCTACCAGTAGATATTTAAGGTGGTCTTCACTGCCAGATAGGATTCCTTATTCTAGGCATCAACATGTAGGACTCTATAGGTTGGTGAAGTGTCTGAGCTCTCAATACAGTTCATGCAGATCTAGTCAGTGGAGCCTAGATGCAATTAATCCAAAGCAAATACTTTAGCATGTGCTGCTCAGACTCCAGCTGCCAAAGGAAATGTTTCTCTAGGGCCTCTGTCCTATACATCAGCCTCATGCAGAGGTCTTCAACAATATAAAATGCCTGGAAGAATCTTTAAGGCATATGTTTATGCAACTGAATTAGACTTCCAACATCCCTTGCAGAAGCCAAGGCACCTCACTCACTGCTAGACACCCACAGGCATATGAAGTTGGGTGAGATGAACCTCATTCATAGCCCTCAGTTTCACTATGTAGGTACATCCTCAAAGTTCAGTACAATTACACAGCACTCCTCCTCCAAAGCTTTTAGGACCCACTTCCCACTGTTAGTTGGACTTCATGTCTTTGAGGATCTGGTCCACAAAAGCTCTGCTTATCCCTGCAACTAGATTTAGATAGAAAAGGAGAGCAAACACAGCTGACCAAGTTATCTCTGTTTAGCAAACTACTGTGTCTGTGGAACCACAGGATGATTTCATATTGATTTTGCAACTGAATCAGGTGAAGTGGGGGCTCAGCCCAGAAAGGAATGTCTGGCTACCAAACCTAGGTGCAGTATTTCTGAGGAAGCACTGCTGCCACAAGGAACAGAGGGACAGCAAAGCAGGGAGAAGACATGGTAACTTGGGCTCTGCCATGTCACTAAACTGGCTGAGTGTAGTGGCTCCAGGGACTGGCAATTTCCTTTGCCAAGGAAGGGGCTTTTTGTGTAGAAATTAGGTGATACCAGAAAGGGGTGAAAGAGGTTTTCAAGGATCTTGTTTGACAACTGAACATGCATCCCTAAGTGCCAGCATCTCAGGGGCATGCTCTAATTAAACAGTTGGAAACACAAATCATGTCAGTTAGGAAAAGCATAATGAGGGGGTACTAATCTCCCCAAAAATTGCTGTTCTACTTAATAATACGGAGAAATTATTAAATATGTCTCCTATTCTCTATATTCCATCAGAGGACCTTGCTATGTATTGGCCAAAATAGCAATTTGCCAACTTTTAAGAAAAAGAAAATTTTTTTCACATACCAGTTTGTCCTGTTTCTTCCAAAACAATCGTGAAATAGGAAACAAAAAGAGAATGCTATTAAGTAAAAGCAGGACTGTTCTGTGAATTTCTTTTTACTTGGCAATGTTGCAGAAATTAGGGGAGTATTTTTAAAGACTGATGATCATCTCCTTCACCCTGGTCAAAGGACAAAGCCTTCATTAAAAAGTTTGACCTGCCTGCCACAAGACATATATTTCTTATTTCAAATATTGCTGTTCAAGCCAGTGGCTGGGCCTAATACCAAGTTTCTGTGGACAAACCATATATAAAGCATGGCACTTCTGTGTAACTGAGTTGATGTTCAACACAGAAGCACTCCTCCAAAGAATCACAAGACAGACTTAAAATAAAAATAATATTCAAACGTAATTGTAGGTGAAAAACAAAACAAGGTAGATTGAAAATTGGAAATGATGGGAAAATAAAGATGAGTTGTTAGTGCTACCTAATTGTTTTCCTTTTTTTCATAACAAAAATTTGTATCTCTAAGTGTATGTCACCCATGCATTTATCTACATCTCTGTTTGCCTATCATTTACCTGTCTTCCACCTGTCTGAATGTAACTACCTATTTGGAAAAGCAAGTTAAATTGTCTTCCTCAGTGAAGGGAGGGGAGAGAGAGAAAAAGGAGAGAGAAAAATGATGAAAAATCTTAGTGTAATCTGAATAGCAATGAAGCAAAAGCTACTCCTTGATGTGCCTATGAATCCTGTAAATGAAGTGGCCCTTGAATTAAATTAATTTAAAATCTGGCAAATATTACTCTGCATGTTTGTCAATGTGCTGTATAATTATTAATTTGTTCATTGAGGCAACTATATAAATAAATAGAAAGCAGAATACCATGATTAAACTAACACTAGAAATCCAGGGTCAAGGAGCCCTGTTATACAGGGATCTAAATAGCTTTCCCAGGTCCTATTTTTACATCTCCATACAGATCTGCAGGTCTGTAACTGCGAATTAATTGGCACACATTTAGATGCCAACAGAGCTTTTGTATTCTCAGTGCACATTTTGTCTTCTCAGAGTGAGATGTTAGTAATGGAGGTTTTAATATTACCCCTAGGGGAGCACCAGAAAATCTTAACAATTTCCTTCACTAGAGTATTTTCATTAGAGCTAAATGCTGTGCAATTTACATTTGAAATCAGGTGTAGGGTAAGTATAATGTGACAAGACATGTTGCAATGTTAGGGGTTTTTTGTTCAAATGTTCCTTATTTACTGCAATATACCCTCAAAAGATAAGCATGCAATTAAAATAAATATCTTGATTTTTAACCACTCCTAATTGAACTGTTATTGGGATAATAGCACAAAGCACAAAGTAAAATCAGGTTTAAAAGGACACAAAGCACAAGATTAAAATATTACTCTATTTAAACAAAAACGTTTCAGGCAAAATAGGTTCTCTGCCACAGAAATGAGTTCATCATAACTAAATCAGACAAAGACCTTTCCTTTGTAGAACTAATTCAACCTCGTGGTGCTTAAAATGCCAAGAACACTGCATGACTCGCAGGAAAAAAAATAAAACCTACCTTTTGCAACACAAAAAGACCCCAAAACTGAATTGGTATTAAAATAAAATAAAAATGTATCTATTAATAAGGGGCTGATTCAGTAAAGAGCTAGAAGACTAGTGACAAAAGAGGACTGACCTGTAGCTGAGGGTGAATTTCGGTAGTTAGTGTAATACGAAATTCTACTCTGCCATTGCCTGCATCTCAGGGCACCTATTTTCCATCACTGACTTGCTTTTTCATAGCAACAAAAGAAGGAACTGCACACCTACAACAGCCTCAATCCAATCAGGGCCTCCTTCATGCCTAAATCTGTTCACAGGATCCACTGTATAAATGTTTCTCCATGAAAAATCCCTAACAGGCTCAGTCAGACCAGGGTTATTGAAGGAGGTCCCTGCAGAAGAGAGAGGATTGCAGCACTTACTGGGAGCCTTCCAAAACTGAGAGAATCAAACCACTGCAGGAGAGACCTGCCAGCAGCAGGAAGAAAGGAGGAAGCAACAATCGTTGCAAGCTGCTGCTCTGTAAAATGACAGCTAGCCTCAGGTGCAGCAGCAAGCCACATCACCATGAAAGAAGTCTAAGCACAAAGGGTCACACCCAGAGGGCTGGAATGGTTACAGGACATTTCAGCAACACAGCTGAGAAAAGCACAGGAGTGAAGTAACCATCTCATTGCCTTCTTCCTTACATAGCCAGGCAAAAAAAGTACCAAATTATTTTAGAGGTCAAAAAATTCATCCCACTTTACCAAGCCGTATAGATTAGACACATGGATACTGTTGTCTCCATACCATCAATGAAGAAAAGAAGCTCCTACAAAGGATGTTTGAGGTGGTAATGAGGGTAATCACGCTTCATGTTGCCTCAGTGCTGCCACTGGATACAACAGGGACTCCAAAGCAAATTGGCACCTGAGGGGAGAGGAATAAAGCACAGAGGCTCGAACCTTGTCTGGATGGAGCTAGGTTTTCAAAAGTTGGTCAGCACACATAGAAAAGGCCGGCAACCACCGTGGTGTCTCATGGACTTACACTTAAACTCATGAAATCCCAGGGCCTAGATTTTCTGCAATTTACATTGCCGCATGCTGATTAATGAATTTTTACTAGAAAATGTACTGAAGAGAAGATGGACTGAAACAACATGAACATTCAAGGCACTTACAGCTTTCTGAGGAAAGGTGAAGCTTAAAAGAAAAGTAGAATTTAGTTCATGTGTCTTTTAAAGACATTTGAGAGCAACAAAGAATGGTTATGAAGTGTTTGTGACCTAATAGGTATAATAGGTTCTATTCCCAGTCATGTCATCACAGAAGGTTATCAGGTTGGTCAAGCATGACTTCCTCACCATAAATCCATGCTAACTACTTCTTGTCACCTTCTCATTCTTTATATATTTCAAAACTACTTCCAGTACTATTTGCTCCATAACCTACCCAGCAACCAAGTCTTGATCAAAATGATGACCAGATGCAATAAGCAAGGAAACCACATCATCTCACTGGGTTTGTAGAAAATATATATCTCTCTTTAGATGGGGCTCTTGATCTAACTCAGCAGAAGCCACTGGTAAAAGTCTTCAAATTTATATCCAGTTAGCATGTGTGTTAAGCAGCTAACATTAATTCAGTATTTATTTCTCTATTTTTACTACAGAAAACGAGATGGGGAATAAACTAGAACAATTGCAAGTTTTCTTTCTGAGACAAAATAGGTGACTTCTGGATGCTGGTCTGCAAACAGAAATGAGAGGATATCCAAAAAAATTAGCCTGCAGCCCCTGAGATGTATCCAATAAGGCCTGTGAAGGAACTAAGGACATAACATGCAATACAAGCAGGCTGGTCTGCAGCCTGGAGGCAAGAAAGGAGAAAGATTTTTCAAATGGTCTGAAAGTCCACAGAACAGGACAGACATAGAGGGAAACATCCACACTGTCACTACAGGCTTAATTCTTTGAAGGGGCAGTTGATAAGAGGATGGAATTATTTGCCTGAAGGGCAGAGGAGATGTGAACTAAAAATTGAATGGAAAGGAGATACGGTCATGCATGAGATCACAAATGAGGCCGAACTGTGTGCTGCCATGGTCATAAGGATGAACTATATTTTTCCCAAGAAAGGTGTTTCCATGGTTGATGCAGGTGAGAATCAAGGAAACTTTTGTATTAGAGCATTAAAGTCTCATACTACAAGTGACTTCATTCCACCAGAAGTCACCTGTTGGCCAGCAGTATATCTCCCCTCTCCTTAGCTCCTGAATTTTTATGGCCTCTCCAAGCAAATCAGAAGAATAGGTACAGCCTCCCAATGTTAAAGGGATTTAGAAAAATGTTTGGGAGCAGTGGAGACAAGGCAGCTCATTACAGCTGGTGTAATACCTGCTGGGGGAATTTGCCATCTGCAGCAATGAGGGAGATGCTTGGATGGGGAAGAGTAGGGTAGCAGGGGAGGAATAACATGGACACAGGTTGGCAACCAATGCTTGCAAAGGCCTAGTTATCCATCAACAATCCATAATGCCTTCAACACTACAGTTCCAGAAGAGCTACAGCTTTCCTCTGAAAGTATCTCTCTTGAAGAGACCACAGGCCTTTCAGTGGTCTACCAAAAGCCACCGAGACTGACTTTTTATACAAGTCTTGGCTAGTGCTTTGGTTGTAAGTTACAAAAGATCATCTTTGTGCATTTTAGTTGTGACCCTAAATCACAGTTTGGACTCCTCAGGACCCCAGTAATACAAACAAGAAAGAAGTGCACACAGAGAAAGCCTGGGCAGGCACAACAGCAGCTACAGTATCAGACACTCTCAGCTGTGCAGAGCTATTCACAGTATATTCTCTGCACAGGCAGCAGACATTACAACCCCAGTAGAACAGAGACAACCATGCAACTCATCAAGGAAGTGAGAGAAAGGGCTCCTTCCCAGCCAACAGATGAAACCAGGATGGACTGCAATAGGTTTCTGCAGCCTGCTGTCCTAATGTAATATCAGTCAGGCCATCGAAGCCACAAACAGACCACACTAGATGTATTTGACCAGGAGCAGAACACAGGAGAAGCACCCAACATGGCTGCACCCATTTCAACTTAGGCACAGAATTACAGAATCACAGAAGCACAGAATAGGCTGAGTTGGAAGGCACTTAAAAGGATCATTGAGTCCAACCCTTAGCCCCACACAAGACCATCTGTAAGAGTCACACCATGTGCCCGAGAGTATCATCCAAATGCTTCTTGAACTCTGTCAGGCTTGGTGCTGTGACCACTGCCCTGGGGAGCTTGTTCAGTGCCCACCCTGCTTCTTGGTGAAGAACCTTTTTCTAATATCCAACCTAAACCTCCACTGATACAACTTCAGGCCATTCCCTCAGGTTCTGTCACTGCTCACCAAGAGATCAATGCCTGCTCCTCCTCTTCACCTCATGAGAACATCGTAGACTGCGATGAGGTCTCCCCTCAGTCTTCTCCAGGCTGAACAGACCAAGTGACCTCAGCCACTCCTCATGCAGCTTCACCTCAAGACCCTTCACCATCTTCATTGCCCTCCTTCAAACACTCTCTAACACCCTAATATCTTTTTTATACTGCTCACAACATTCAAGGCAAAGCTGCAACAGTGCAAAGTACAAACACAATTACTAAGGCTTGCTGCTTCCAAGTTGTTGGGTCCTGTCTTGTGATTCTTCACTCCTGCTTTGCTCCAGCTGTGGAAAGATGTCTTTGTATTCATTGCCCCACTAATAGACAGTCATGCAGTATAGCTTAAATTAACAGACCTCCGAGTAAGGAGAAATGTTGGATCAAGGAAGAACAAGCACCAGCCATGAGTCTTGAAGGCTGTTACATCAATTTCTGCTTCTCAGGTGCTTCTCCCTCTGCCCAAGTTCAAATCCTATCAGTTGGCCTAACTGAGAAACTTGGCTTAATTCCAGAGAGATGTTATTCTGTGAAAGTGCACTGGAAAAGTTCTGTGCAGTTTTTCTTTCTGTGAGCTCATTCACTTTAATTTAACAAATCCAACACATATACACTGAGTTTGTTCCTTCTCCCTTTAAAATTACTTGGAGTTTTCTCATTGTCTTCAGTGAGAAGAAAATAGGATCATGGGTCCCTATCCCGACAGGACTTCTGTTTGGGAGCTGATTAAATATTTAAGCAATTCGAGACAGGATGCTTATTTTGAGGGACTTAATATGGCCCATCTAATTAAAGTTAAGTGATTCCTCTGTGCATAAGTCCTCTTATGTGAGCAACAAGGAGCACATAGTTGAGTATAAATAATTCTTCAAGGTTATCTGAAATATGGACCCATTAGTAAATAATATGACATTTAGTGGAGTGAGAAATACTTTTGAGGATATAACCTCCTTTATGGAAAGAAATTTCTTGTACTATAGGCAGGCTTGATGAGATTTGAAGTTTATTTCAATACTGGAAATTGATTTATTTTTACTTTGTCCATACTAAGGTTTGGCAATAATATCTAACCAGTCTCAGTCTCATAAGAAGACCAAAACCCATTAGCTGGGAATGCTGACTAGAAGAGTAAAGGAGGGACAAGATGGGACTGGAGCAAACACAGTGCATAAGAAATTAAAATAGAATTGGTAAAGACAGGAGGTAAAAGTTGGCTGAAATTGCCCAGACACTACTATAAATTCAGCCTACCAGCTTTTCTCTCCTCTTCCACTGCTGACAGTCCATAGGAGAAAATAGCATTATAGGTCCAGAATGTTTTGAAATTTATCTGTGTTTATGGATTAAAATTGAAGTGTACTACTCTGTCTAATTCTAAAACCTTTCCTGTCCTTACTTTAAGTATTAATGTACTGCTAATTTTTATCTTTTGTTTTTCAAAAATTTTAATGAAATGGAATGGAATGGAAAATTTTACAATACAGAATATTTCATTAATTTTGAATATTGGAAATCTTTGGTTTTCAAATACAAAAAGTTTTTTTTTCCTTTCAGAAGAAATAGCAGAAAGAATAAACACTTCTCATCATACTTTCAAAAGAGGAGCTACATTTTTCAACTGGCAATGAAACTTTGTTCCGATCAATATAGAAAATTTAGGAAATAAATTCTAGTTCAAATATTTTTGTTTCTTTCAAAAAAATTCAGCTCTCGTTACAAATTTTCCACCAGGACCATCAAACAACATGACCTCAACTTTGCAGTCTGCTGAATCCTCAGCCTAGAAACACATTTAATTCATAATAAGAAGGAATGATAAAATCCTGTTCAAAATATTTTTCAATAATATTAGGCTGAATTTTCCAGAATAGTGGATCATGGATAGGGACAAAGTCTCTTAGGTTTTCTCCCTGTAGAAATATTTCAATGCCACAAAGTAAACCACGTCAAGTCTCATTTTTAAAGACAGAAACATACACATGATAAGCAGTGGTTAGCATGGAAGCTCAATAAACACACATCTCTCCCAGTAAGGTCCACAGACATTATAATTACAATGCTGTTCCGTGTCTTTCAGACCAATTATTCTATTCATTATTACACTTATATAGCCATGTATACCAAGAGTTTAAACAATTGACTTTCTTTCTGTGTTAGTACCTTGTTCAAACCGAGGTGGTCCTTTTATAAAGAGTGATGGGGATATTTTGCTTGTGATTAAGGCTCTGATCTTTAATCTGGCTTTAACCATTTCTCATGGGCACAAAACTTGCAGGCACATTTTGCAATGTAATTATTTGTGTCTGCAATCTAGTTACTTAGATGTCTGAGTCCCTGATTGCATCCATAAGTCAGGGACTTGGACATTTAAGTGATCTAAATTGCACCTGCAACAATTTGCACCGAAAATGTCAAAAAAGGATATAGCACATGGAAGAAGAGTTCAGAGATGGGTGATGAGAATAATTAGGGACATGGAAAACCCCAGAAATTAAACAAAATGGAATAGAATTGAACTGTTTACCTAGGAGATAAGAGGAAATGATCAAATGCAGAGGAAATAAGGAGTGTCATAGAAGAGATAGATAGCCACTTTTACACACCCCCCCGCCCTTTTATCGTAATGCAAGTACAAAGAGACATTTCATAGAATTCAATCATGAAAGATTGAACATTTTGACAAAAAGAGACACACTTTCACACAATTAACTTGTGGAAAATCCAACCACATGACATTGTGAATCCAGCAGGACTCATCAGAGGGTTGGGCACCTCTTTGCATTGAGAAACGCTCAAAACATTTAAAAGGCAGAAATTTCAGAGAAAAACTAACTACCTTCCTGCTTCAACGTTTCAATTTAATTTGTTTGTTTGTTTGTTTTTCTTTTTTTTTTATTTTTTTGTAATAATGAGAGTTCAAGGGGAATCATTCTTCAAGAGCACATTAATTTAGACATTCCTGACACAGGTTTCTTTGCACCAGGCCCTGAGGTATTTAGCACTCTGGTTTGTGGTTGAGCAAGTTGGAGCCTCCAGAGAGAGCCATGTCAGTTCAGCTGCTCCTCCTGGGAACGCACACAAAACCAGAAGCCCTTTCAGAAATTGTCACAGTAGGACTCAAGAGGGCTGTAGACCAGAGCCTTGCATCGTTTCTACCTGGGTAGTAGGAAATGTGACTGAGAAGCTCATATATTTCATGACAGACTAGGGAGTGTCATTATATATTTAAAGAACTAGAATGGGAATTAGTGCAGGGTCGTGTCTTTACAAAAAATCTGCACATGAGACAGATTATTGGAGGAGCCACCAAATAGGGTTGGCTAAAAACATGCACTGTATTCCACAATCAACTAGGAAAGTTGCTACTTTATTCCTACATTGGATTTTTTTTTCTTTTTTCAGAAAAGAAAAAAAATATGCGAGACATGCGAACACCCCCTCCCAGTACTGACTAATAATTTTGTAAGCCAAAAGACATTGAGAGGTACAGACAAGAATATATTAGGTACTCTCCTAGTGCAGACCACCAGTGTCTGAACCAGTAACAACACTCAGTTAAATACTACTTTTCTAAAAAAACATGTTAATAAACCAGTGTAATTTCATGCCCAAAACTGTTTTGCTAAAAAATTTTTCATCTATTCCATGAGTTTCTGTTTCAAAGAGACAGCTTACCTAAGTTGGTATATCTTTCCATACAGTTTAATTAGGTGGTAAAGCTGTGTTATGTCCTCAGCAGGATAGAAAGAGAGCCATGCATCAAAAACCTTATATAATTTGGGAGTTAGGACATTTCCTGAGCTGTAGGAGATGTGAGTTGAAGTCTCATCTGGAAATCAGGCAGGATGCAGACTCGAAAAATGGTCTTTCACAACCTTGGAGGATCTCCCTAGAGAGCGATAATGACTTACTGAATGTCTTTTCACCCACCATCTCTGCAGATATTTAAAAGACATGTAGATGTGGCACTTATAGAAATATCAGAGTTGGGGTGCTTAGGAACATGGTTTAGTGGTGGACCTGTCAGTGTTAGCTTTACAGTTGGACTCACGGATCTTAAAGGGTTTTTTTCCAATCTAAATGGTTCTATCACCCTGTGACATGGTTCCATGCTTGATCACCACAAAACATAGGACTTAAAGCCAGGCTACTTTCTTGGTCACCTTGGCCCTACCTGGTTTTCCAGTTAGCCTGGCAGTTTTCAGCAATACTACTTGTGTGTACCTACTTTTCCCCTTATATCACAGACAGGCTCTGGAGATTTTAATCAAGTCTATAAAATCTAGGCAGCTCCAGTGCATTAAAAATGCCTTGCCTGGATAGAAAATGGTATTCCACATGCTGGTGCAAATGTGGAAAAAACCCACAGTGTTGAATATTTAGAAAATATCATGCAGGTGGGTAGAGTACTAACTCCAATTCCCAGCTAATACAATCAAAGTCCTATAGCCATCCATGACTTTGGAACAGGATCCAGCTGAGCAATATAAGGTTTAAGAAGTTGTGATAGGAGAAGACAAAGATGTGCCTTTGGCTGAAGAAGTGAGTGAAGGAATTAGAGAGTAGGAAATAAATAAACCAAGCAGAATCAGAGAACAGATTCAAAGAGCTGAACTACACAATCAGAGCAGTAGATAAAGTAAGTGATTTTGACAGATTCAGGGTCAAGGAACAAGAGAGGGAAGAAAGACAGCAGATTAAAAGTCGTTGCAGTGTTCAACTGCAGCTGAGACAATGGTGGCATGAATACACACTTTAGATTCTGGAATGAAGAGTTTAGACAGTATCAGAGATGTACAGACAACCAGCAGATTTTGGCAACCCTTTGGATTTCATAGACAAGGAGACTTAATATGCAATATTTACTTCTTCTGACTTCTTTCCCTTTGTGTGAGTGAATAGGTGTCAGATTGTTTGGTCAGCTTAAACTCCTTTGAAACTGAAGGACCTAATTGACAACTTTCATTTAAAGGCAAGTGTAAGAACCCAGGATGGTCCTTTTGTCTGCTGAGTTGTTAAATCAATAGCTACACACTGACAATATGTGCGACCGTCCAAACAAAGGGGTGCTTCCAAGGCTGAGGAATTTGTTCAGATTCTGGGGAGGCTTGAAAGTCTGTGAAACAGTAAAGAAAGCACAGTTGTTACAGCAACCTGCAAGGAGACACTAGACACAGCCTAGATATGCAGATCTCAGAAAAATTGGGAGAGAAAATGTTCTTGGCTGATTGATGGTTAAAGAACACTTGGATCTGAAAGCAATGAAAGTGTCTAAAAACTGTTTGAAAGAATGTTAGTCATCCCAGGTCAAAACTATGCTAGGGACCATTTTCTAAATTTAACATCACAATCAAGGTATCCCAAACCACAAGAGCAGATGTACCCACTCTGACCCTGAGGCCAGACAGCAGCTCCAGACTGATTCTGAGGGAGGCAGGGAGAAGGGTAGTTTCCCCCCGGTATTTTGATATGTTGGAATGCTCATGTCCGAAGCACCCATGTCTTCTCATACTCTCCCACTGGCTGTACAGAAACATAGACAGTTTCCCAGACAAAGGCAGGGCAAAGTGAAGAGAACTATGCAATGTGCTGGATGCTATAACTGTTTGTTACATTACAGCATGCTTAGGCAGTATCAAAGAAGGCACTCAGTTGAGCAAAAACAATGTATTAAGAAGATTTCAACACTCATCAGTTTTCCAAGCCCTACCACTGGGATATATTCTTTCTCTTTTGGCCAGATTTCAGCTAGTGCAGCTACAAGAAAACACATAACCACCTTTGTTTTCTCTCTCTGGGCCCCAGCAATGGGAAAGAGCTAAAACATTTATTTTTTTACCCTCTGTACATTCTTTCTGTCTCCTCTATTCTATTTTCCCTTTTACATGAAATCACAGACCACTTTTACTTTGCAAGCATTTGTTTTTTTCCTTATTAAGTATTTTTGGAAAATATTACCTCCTGTTCTCTCCTCATCTATTATCTGATATTTATTCCTGGTTAATTTCAATGGCCAGCACCAAATAAATACCACACAGACATTGATAGCGGAGCTTGTAATCTATAGTCCCTTCTACAGAAATTTCTTAAGTTACAAATTACTTCATCCTAATGTAAGAGCTTAAAATGGCCAAGATGAATCACATCCAAGAAGTATCTAGTTCTCTTCATGTCTCTCTTACTGTGGAAGAGTTTTGGGAAATAGGCCTTCTTTTTCCTTGTTAAAGAGAGAGCAGCCCAGATGGTTTCTCATTGAAAATGTCTCTGAGAGAAACCTGTCTTAAGCCAGGTTTCTGTTAGGCTAGGTAAGCAAGTCTTGAAAGTCTCCATGGGAAGAAATGTGTCAAAACCAGAATTTATTGCTTCACCTCATTCAAAATAGAAACAGACAACTCAAAAATTTCCGACTTTCAAAATAAAACAAAACCACATGACACGATTTAGGTCTAAGCAGATCAAGTCCTTCCTCAGGAATTATGTTTGAGGAAGGTCATGAAAAACATTAGAGATACGGAGCCTTCGCACCCTCTTTGTATTGGGGGGGAAAAAAAAGACTTTTCTGACTGCTAATTAATTTTTCCATATTCAAGTTTCTCAACTGTTGTTTTTAATGTGAAAGTACAACTATAAATCTGTGTTGCTTTCAATGAGGGTGTGAAATAATGCAAGAGAAGTTAAACAGGAGTTTATGTTGCAAAAATATTTCTGTTACGGAGTTAATTTCATATCATTTTATTCTTCTCAAACTTATAATTTTCTACTGCTCATACATTTTTTATGGCCAAAAGTGATTGTTAGCATCATCTAGTCTGACATGCAGCATAGCAAGGGCCAGAGAAGTTCATCCAGTAATTCTTGCATTGATCCCAACAATTTACATTTGGATTAGAGTGTATCTTCTACAAAGACAACCGGTCTTCATTTAAAAACTTAAAAGCAATGAAAAAAAATTCTGCTACACCTCCTGGCAATCTGTCTGAATAGTTAATTAAATGTTAAAAATCCACAACATATTTCCAATGTGAATTGCATTTTGCATTAACCTTAGCCACTGGTTATCTTTGCCACAGTAGAAAAGCCTCCAGTTGTCCTCACATTTCCCTCTGCCAAGGAGCTAAGTGCCTGGCAGTTGGGGTATTTCCCTTTAAATATTTTTGCACTCAAAGGTGTAGATTCACTAGAAAACTACACATGACTCATGGCCAAATCCCATTCCTGCAACACCATAAACTGAGAGGCAACCCCTGCCACTCTCCACAATGGAAAGTACTCCCAACAGGAGCATTCAGCAGAAAGGATTCCAGCTCAGCTCCATAAACTGGGCTTGTCTCTTGTAGAGTAATTGCACCTCCAAGCTGAAATGAGGCCCTAGTACACAGCCTTCCTGGCTGCCCCAGAGAGTCAGATTATGGCTGTTATTATCTCCCGACAATGGAGATACAACCAGAGCATTAACAGATGCTAACCCCAAGGATAAACACTCAGGGGGACAGAAAAGGTGACCAAAGCAAGCACATACCCAGATAATGAATCTGTGGATTAGAAGGCCATCACACAGACCCAGTGTCCTTCCCGAAAATAAAAAAGGCTCAAAGGTAAGCAGGAACTTGAAGCCACATTTGCTATTAAAGCTGAAAAATAATTGGGTACTTACAAGCCGAACACTCAGAAAACCAACTTTCACCCATTCCGTCTTTGCATCCTTGCTTAATATATGGGTATTTAATCTGTAAAATTATTTTAGACGCTTGCAAAGTGGCCCTAATGTAACCGTCATTGCTCATCCTCCCTCCCCACCACTCTTCTGCAAAGCCTGCTGTGCTACTGTCATGCTATTAACATTCCTCCAAAGTCATGGAAATGCTAGGATGTACCTGATGCATTCAGAAACCCAGCAGGTGCCTTCTGCAGGTACTGTGTGTCCAGGCAATGCCAGGAAGCAGCCATAAAGTTAACACAGTAGTAAGCTATGTAATTCGTAGATAACAGCTACTTACATAAGTACAGAAATTGCTACATTTTATATATACACTTTGCTCACATTCCAATTATGGACCAAGACCCAGTGCATGCAAATAATTAGTATTTAGGAGCAATACATTATTTTTTTCCCCTGCATGCCGCTCTGTGATCTGAAAATAACTGAAAAGTTACTTTGCAAGTGTCAGTGCAATTTCCCCTCAGTCCCAGAAGCTTCTGGAGCATCTAAGTAACGTACAAGGGCCTAATAATTGTGTCCAGGGAGCTTCCTATACAATTTTCATCTTTTATTATATGTTTAGCTTATTTAGACATCAGCACCATTTGTCAAATTGCATCTAGAATACATGGGGAGGCTGAAGCATAAAAACACACTCTTGTTCCTCATGGCAGCGCCAGGTGCGAGGTATTATCCTTTAATGCCATGGAAAGGCTCCAGCTACCTGACATGAGGACAGGGCACAGCGACGCTGATGAGTAATTTCCCTTCTAAGCTCTTTTATTTTCTTCCTTTTTTTTTTTTTTTTTTTTTTTTTTTTTTTTTTTTTTTTTTTTTGTGACACCGGTGTTTTTGCGTTGCAAACGGCGACATTTTAATACCCGAAATGTGTACGGGCAGCCGGCTCTGGGACAGCCGGGGAAGGGCTGTGGCTCCCGAGGGCAGACCGTCCGCCCCGGGGCGATGCTGTGCGGAGCTGTGCGGGGAGCGCAGCCCGGCGCTTCCCGAGGGGAACAGAGCACGGCCGGGAACGGCCGCCGGGGGGCAGCGCGGGATCGCCCAAGTGCCACCGCCACCGCCACCGCCTCGGCTGGGTCCGCACTGCCCGCACCGCCCTGCCCGGCTCCCCTCCCGCACCGCCCTGGCTCCTTCCCGCACCGCCCCGGCTCCCTCCCGCACTGCCCTTCCCGGCTCTTTCCCGCACCGCCCGGTTCCGTCCCGCACCCGTCCCTCTGGGTGCCCGCCTAGGGCAGGCGGCTGCCCCCTCTCCCAGGCAGCCAGCGGCAGGACGAGAGGATGTAGTCTTAAGCTGCGCCAGGGTAGGGTTAGTTTGGACATCAGGATGAAATTCTTCACAGAAAGGGTGATTACACATTGGAACGGGCTGCCCAGGCCGGTGGTGGAATCGCCGACACTGGAGGTGTTTAAAGACAGGCCGGACTGGCACTCAGTGCCGTGGTCTGGTTGGCACTGTGGTGTTCGGTCGCAGGTTGGGCTCGATGATCTCAGAGGTCTTTTCCAGCCCGAATGATTCCGTGACTCTGTTCTCGGGGGGCGAGGCCCGGCGGAAAGTGGAAAGCAGCCCCGCTCCCCTCTCCCTCGGCCACCCTCCCGGAGCGAAACCCGCGTCCCCCGGAGCGGGAGGCGGCGCGGGGTATCTATTTACGGAGATTTCACCCGAGAGCCGCTGATCAATGCTAATGCAAAATAAATGTCTCCTTTTGATAGCCTGTTTCCTTGAAGCCCTTGACACTGGGAATTGGGATTTCCCCGTGCCATTAGCACCTAGCAGTAGGCGTTCCAGCCCAGCCAAGAACAAGGGATTAAGAGGTATTTGTCTAAACTAATTTCTCTCTCTATACCGGGTCTATAGAGACTGGTGTTACTCTGCTGGAATTGTGCAACACGGCTAATTGGCTACAAATTTAACAGTGGCAGGGCTCCCACCGCGGGCTGCCGCGTATTCATTACCCTGTTCTCCCCTTACATGCGCCGGCACGGGGTACCTGAGCTGCCCCTGCCCCAGGGAAATTACCTCCTGGGCATGGATCGAGGTCCTGGGTCTGGGGGAGGTGAGAGGCCTGCCCGGGGAGCCAGGCTGCCTTGTGGAAAAACGAGTCAATCAAGTAACTTTGTAATTGTCCTGTAGCACATGGGCTGCAGAATTTTATTTATATGAACGACCATTCAGGATGGATGTTGACGTTTTTGGACAGATATTATACTGCCAGTCGTCTCCCTTCCACAACAGGGGGCAAAAAATCCTTGCAATACTTGGCTGTGATTCCTTGAAATTCCTCCTTCCATGCTTGTTTGAGCTTTGATTCTACCGTTTGCTTCTTTACTGCTTGACCACAACCTAAAGCTGAAAGTTTATATCACTCATGCATCTGACCAAGGGGAAGACTTGGAGCCAATAAGGGTACACAGATGCTTTTTTGTTTCATTTTTTAGGTCAGTCAGAAAGCACCAGGATTGCTAGAGTAGTCCTGAACTAAGAAAGAAATTCTGAGATGACAGCCTAAAGCCACTGCTGCTGGAGAATGATTTGGTGACAACCAGGGGTTTATTCCTCTGCCCCAAACAGCACTCCCTCATTCGCAATAGCACCATTAGATTATTGCTTCTTTGGGGAGGAGAAGCAGGATTCTCCCAGCAAAACTGTTCTGTAGGCTCAGATGAATTTCTACACTCCCAAAGCCTCTGATGGAAATCTGAATAGCCATAGGAGTCTGGCAGGACCTCAGTAACCCAGTCATACAGAAATAACATCTCAAGATGAAGCACTGTGTTGTTGTTGCCTTGAACAGAAAGGTTATTCTGGAGTTGTGATCTAATCCACCTCAGCTGCCTGGAAACTCAAGGTATGAGCAAATGAATAAAACAGTAAAATGAAAATTCCCCAATGCCAGTTTGGATTGCTGGACTGTGTAACACTTTCAAACACTAGATTCACAAAACAGGTTACTATTCTACCTGAGTCATTTTAGTTTTCGTCATCCAAGTCTGAGGGCAGAACTCATGGCCTGTGATTTATCTGTTAAGTTCAGCATCTTATAATAAATACTTCACTGTACCATTCACCTGTGAAGCTCTAGCAGCATCTTACATAGCCAGGCCAAACACTATTGCAAGAGTGGCTTTTTAAAAAGCCTTGCAATGCTGTTTGTTGAATCTCGGCACATGCTGCTGGGTACTGTTATCTTCCTACACTGAGAAAAGCCCATGAAAATTCACGGAATGAAACTCCAGTGTCAGTGAGGTAGGTGGGAAACACTCAGAATTTCAACAGGGTTTTACTGAAGGAGGACATAGAGTTTCAGCTGGTCAGTGGATTGCTCTAAACAGCCACAGGAACCAAAACCAGGCTGGCAATGTCTCCCTTCCCTCTTCCTTACATACATGCTGATGAAAAGTAGTTGATGTGGAATACATCATTTTCCTTCAACAATAAAAAGATAGCATTGATTTTAATCTCAATTGACAAGATAACAGTAAGAATGCTGGACAAGAATCAAATTAACAGTATCACTCCATGAACACACAGGATTAATTCTGTTAAAAATCTAACATCTAAGGTGTGCTTGACCAACCGTTTCATGATAGATATCTCTCATGGCCTTAACCAGAGTGCCTTCTGACATGTGCACGCAGAATACCACAAATTCAGTGAGAACACTTTCAACATGAGGTAACACTGAGATACAGAAGAAGGTGGCAGAAAATAAGATGAAGATTATTCTAGGTGCTCCACGTCTTTACAAGATTTAACTAAAATATCATCATGGCTTATGTGGCGCAGAGGTTGTCTGCCAAGGCAATAAGTACTGATAACTTCATCCAGCAGCCAGAGGCCAAGCTGCCTCGCCCCCTCTCATTAAGGGAGAAGTGTCCCATTCAATGAGGCACTTCAACAGTGGTCTACCTTTGAACGTGCAAATACTCCCATTAAATCTGGTGGATCAGGGCCAAAACTAATTAATTTAGTGATGCTTTGCATCAAAATCTCACTTGCAATACATAGCACTCACAATCAGAAAGGCAGGGGATTAATTAAACTAACTATTTAGAAAGCTGAGCAGGTTAGGACTGGGTTAGGACTAAAGAGCATAATGATATCCTTAGTGGAAGCCAGAAAAGTAAATGACCCCTGTGAAACTGATAGGAATTTGCTGAGGATTTTTTTCTGTTTAGTTTTTTTGTGAGATAAATGAATTGGGACTGCCAAGCCAACCAATTTTTGGTCCAAGAGGCCATGCACTTTTATTTGGATTAGTTCTTTCAACCTGTCCCTACCAACCAGGCTCAACTCAATCTGTATCATGATCAGCAACTTCATAGAACTTTCTAGGTATCAAAACAGGCCATAGAAAGCTTCTATGTTCTATGTCTTGGGATTAGCTAAAAAAAAAGGAAATAAGAAGAAAAGAGTGAACCACTCATTTTCAGACGTCTTAAATGTGAACCTAGATGCAGTCAGACCATGGTTTCACTGTACCCAGCTTAGTGAGCAGGCTGGACAGAAAGATACAGGCTTGATAATATGCTGTACTACAGTGGAATAATCAGATTCTGATGGGTTACACATACTAACAGAACAAGAAAAAAAATTAACCAAATGTTACTGGAACATATTTGAGAAAGTAAAACAGTAATTGCAGCACAGTAACTGCAGGCCCTGTGGCTGAGCCTAATTCTCTAAGGCTCCTTGGAATCTATCAGCAGCTCCATCACTCAGCTGATGTCAGTCAAAGGGTGCTAGTTTGCACCCGCTGAGGATCTGGCCTTTAAACTCACCTGGCTTGTGTCAGCAACAGCGTGGCCTCCTAGAACCTTTCTTCAACACTGCAAAATCTTTAATGGTTTGGCACTGCTCAAAATCAATCCATTTTGTAAGAGGAAAGTAAGTGGTATTTCACCTGCCTGGGAGGGCCCTTCTCTTCCAGCTGATTAAGGAGGAAACACTGTCATGACCTCATTTCTTCTAATACAACAGGCAGTAATGAATGGCTGAGGTGACTGTGATCTTTGCATCCTATGGTCAGTCTATTTCCTGTAGGTGTTTCCTGTGACTGTAGGGAATTATGGGCATGTCATGGTTTAGGAATGGTATTCACCAATTCAGTGCTCCCACTGAAACACCTCAGACCACACGCTTCTCACTCACTTCCCCCTCACCCTCCTCACCCCTGCAGCGGGAAGGAGAGAAGAATTGGAGGCACAAAAAGATGAAGATCATGGGTTGAGATAAGCACAATTCACTGGAAGTGCCACTGAAATAAGAAAGCAAACAGTAACAATACTAACAGCAGTGTACTAGAGAGGTGAAGGATTAACATGCAGTTGCTCACCACGCAGAACCCAGAGCCACCCAACCGCATGCCCAGCACACCACCAGGAAAATGCCACCAACCTGCATCCTCCCTGCACATGGAACCAGGACAGGGCAAGGCAATGAAAGACACATGGCAGACAATGACAAACACTCCAGAGTCAGAGCAACATGAAACCAGCATGCCCATGTTTATTACCAGATATATGTTTATTTAAGGTTCTGTTCTCTATCAAGTGACAGTCAAAGACTGAACAACTATAGCTTGGATTATTTTTTCCCATCAGGAAATGCATCTTGTATGTACATGAAGAATATTATACACAAATACATTGTCTGGATCCATTTGCAAAAAGGAAACAAAAACCAAGAGACTTATTGGCATCTTTGCAAAAACTAATCCAATTTCCTTTTATTTTTAAAACATAATTCCTTTGTTCAGACAGGTGAGTCTCTCTAAAAGAACTATGTACAGTCCTATTTGGGAAGTTACAGGGTTTGATAAATCTCCAGAGCAGTAGAAAACAATCCAGACTGAACACAGGTTTCTGACATTACACTCAGGAAATGCCTGTTCTTGCAAACAGTAACATCTCCATGCCTAAGCCCTCAGTTCTAACAGTCATGTACATTCATGCATGGAAAACCTGTAAGAACACTGACGTGCCAGAATGTTTGCAGGATCACTGCCTGTGACAGGTTATTCACATACACAGTCTCAGGCAAAATCACGCCTTCAGAGTTACTGCAACCCTTCCAAAGCCATGGAAAGCCAACACTTTTCTACTGTGTGAGGAACAATAGAGCTGTTCTGGACAAGATTTATTCTGAAAAGTAGAGGTTGAGGATAGTCATAATTTTCTTTTCAGAGCCCCAAAAGCTGCTGTGTCTGACCATGAAGGTTGCCACAGGACATATCAAGCCACCAGAAAAGCTAAAAGTGGAGAAATCAGAGGCTGAAGGTGAAAGTACAAGCTTTTCTTTCTGTATTCCCCATTCCCATGGCTTGTACGTGTTTCCTTTGCCACAGGTTACAAAAATGAATCCTGGAATCATTGGATTTACAAGCCAGCAAAAACACTTGGTACTGCATTGTAGTGACAGAGGAGTCTACAGCAGCCACGTGTTCTATGTTCTGGGCAGTCGCTGTGCCTCTGAGCTGCAGAACCCACTGTGAAGGTCTGTAGGAGAGCATATGCCTGGGGAGGGGAGTCACAAACCATTTGGTTATCACTGATTTTCCCCAGAAATGGTGATAGCTCCATGGCACCCCAACATCCAGTGATAAAGACTTTACTTTCCCCTTCTGGGTATTACCAGCCAAAGGGATGTGCACCCAAATTGTCAGCTGCAGTTCAAGATGTCACAGACTCTAGAGAAAGGACCTCCCTGGGCAGGTTCTCGCCTTGAGGAATTAGAACTATTTTAGGCAAATCAAAACTCTTGGGTTCTTACCCAAGTTCACTTTCCAAGTGACATGATATACCTTTCTCCCTGGCATCCACATCTACACTGATCTTACCCAGCTCCCTGTGCACAGCACTCTGTAAACCCTCTTTTATGTCCTGCCAGGCACTGCAAACTTACCATCTCTGGCAGTCCAATGCAAGGAGTCCAATGCGCCATGCCCACTTTAAGCAGCAATACTCAAAAAATAACAAGGTGTCCATAAACCTATATTAGAAATGCCTCTCTCACACATAATATGCCAGTCAGAGGTTGCCCATCAGTAACACGAGCACTGCACAGAAGATCACTGACAGCACAGGAGCAAAGACTGGTCTGCAGAATAAGAAACTGACCTTGGAGAAGTGTCAAGACATTGGAAAAATGAAGCAAATTGTATCACTTGCTACTAAATAAATCAGTATTGCTTGAAGCTTTGGGTGTAATCTAATCAATATACCAACTTCCTTACTGCTAAGATGTCATTCTGAGATTACACATCAAAACATTTGGTTAAACATACTAGAATAAGAGACAAACTCCGGAAGTGTGGATTGGATGAGTGAACAGTGAGGTGGATTGAGGTGGCTGAATGGCAGATCTCAGAGGATGGCACAAGGTCTAGTTGGAGGCCTGTCACTAGTGGTGTCCCCCAAGCTTCAGTACTGGCCCCAATATTGTTTAACTTATCCATCAATGACTTGGATGAAGGGGCAGATGCCTCCTCAGCAAGCTGCTGATGTTACAAAGCTGGGAGGACTGGCCAATACCCCAAAGGGTTGTGCAGCCCTTCAGAAGGACCTCGACAGGTTGGAAAAATGGGCAGAGAAAAACTGTCTGAAATTCAACAAAGGCAAATGCGGGGTCCTGCACTCAGGCAAGAATAACCCCAGGCACTAGCACAGGCTGAGGGACAACCTGCTGGCAAGCAGCTCTGCAGAGAAGGTCTTGGAGGACAACAAACTGTCCATGAGCCAGCAGTGCCCTTGTGGCCAGGAAGGCCAATGGTGTTCTGGGTGCATTAGGAAGAGCATTGCCAGCAGGTCAAGGGAGGTGATCCTGCCTCTCTACTCAGCCCTAGCGAGGCCACATCTGGAGTGCTCTGTCGTCAGTACAGTAAGAGACATGGAACTCCTGGAGCAGGTTCAGCAGAGAGTGACAAAGATGATGAGGGGACTGGAGCGCCTCTCTTACAAGGAAAGGCTGAGGCAGCTTGGCCTGTTCAGACTCGAGAAGAGACAACTGAGAGGGGACCTCATCAATGTCCATAAGTATCTGAAGGGAGATTGTAAAAAGGGTGGAGCCAGGCTCTTCTTGGTGGTGCCAAGCAAAAGCACAAGAGGCAATGGGCAGAAACTGATACACAGGAAGTTCCACCTGAATATGAGGAAGAGCCTCTTTACTGTGTGGGTGATTGTGCACTGGAACAGACTGACCAGAGAGATTGTGGAGTCTTCCTCACTGGAGATATTCAAGAAACATCTGGACAGAATCCTGTGTCATGTGCCCTGGGATGGCCCTGCTTGAGCAGGGAGGTTGGACCAGATGACTCACTCTGGTGACTTCCAAACCTGAACCATTCTGTGATTCTGTGGATAGGAGGCAGGTTGCATAAGAAGCACTCTGAGCTCTAAAACACCTGCAGAAAGATACAAAGCTGCCTCCTTCTGGTGGGAGAGAAGACAACAAGGCAAAACCCAGGCTAGATATCTGTGATTGAATAAAGTTCCACCCATCTCTGCAGCAGCATTGAACTTTGCATTGGAAAGTTCCATACCTGAGCAGTGGATTCCAATTGCAATGAGATTGTCTTTGAGGTCAAGACACTTAAAAAAACACTTTTTAATGCTTTTAGGGTTTCTCATATTTTGGGTGAAATCCCAAATGCAGATGACACAATAATTGCAGGCACCTGCCTGCAAAACGTAGCTGCCTAGCAAAAATCCATGTTGAGTCTTTGAGAGGAGCAGGACTGTATCCATTCCACATGCTAACATGATCAGGGACATTCAATATCATTGAAAACTGTTTACACTGTTAGTAATAACCCTGGAAGAAAGAGGTTTTGAGCTGCTTTTTATTGACACTCACCTCATTCCAGAGATCAGCAAAAATGAGGGTAGTTGATACAGCCAGCCTCAGAGATTTTTGTTTTCTCTAAATAAGTCTGAATAAACAATAAAAGGTTAAATGCTATTTTTTCAAAGCCTCAAACACAGGCAAACAAATTGAGGGTAGAGAACTCAATTATATCAAGCAGAAGCTCCTGGCAGTTACACTCAGCAGAGCTGAATAATTTTCAATTACTCTGGGAGAAGAGGTCAACAAAATATGTTCCCCAATCTGTACATTCCTAAAGCCAGATCTCCTAATGTTACGAGTACCCTTCATCAGAGTTTGGGTTTTTTCCCCCCTAGCAAGCACGCTTTCCCCTACTTTGATATATCAAATTAAGTTCTTTCCTTAATATAAATATATGCATGCCACAGAGAAAGCATGTGAACTCCACTTTTCAAAGAGCCAAACTTCCACCCTGTCACAGCCAAGCACTCTGCCACAGAGATGCTACAACATGATAGGTGCTGCTGTAAATATCTCTCTGACCCAGGTGCTGAGGACATTAACCTAGCAAAATGAGGAGATGGGCCCCATCCCAGGGCGATCTGTGTCAGTGTCTGAGCTTCCCAGCTGTGCCACCACATCCCAGCTAAGGCAGAGGGTTTTCCCCAGTACAGACTGCAGTTGCAGCAGGGTTGGCTAGAAGGAAAATCTCTAGAACATGGTATGACTATGACTCCTACCAAACAATGTCAGGAGTTTTGAGTACTGCATACCATTTCTGTGATATCTTCCCAGTTTTGAGACTTCATCTCTACTACCATCACTTCTTGCTTCAGAGTTTCTTACCACAATTTTTTCTTGTTTTTTCTCTCAACAGTTTGGGGGGAGGGGGTTGGGGAGAGAGGGGAAGGATGCTTATGTGAGTTTTTCTTTCCGAAAGGCAATGGAAATGGAGTTACATTTTATGTCACAAAGCTTCTCCATCACAACATAATGAGAACAGAAGCTTCTACTTTGATGTTTATCACACACTCATATATATAACAAACAGCATGCACAGGCAGGAAACTTGTAGCATATGGAATTAATAAGAAAATTTTCTATGTACTTCTGTTTTCACATACAGCAGCACCTAAGTGTGGCAATTACAGTATCAGGAGTAACATGAAAGATGCTCAAATATTTGTTTCTCCATTAGGACTTTACACTGCTGTCTGGTCTAAATGGTACAGTGAATCCCAACAGAAGGAACTTTTATGATGATAGGGTCATTTTAACATCAAATACAAATGAATGATATTCAGTGGAAGGAGAAAGCCGATAAAAATTGACTAACCTATTTTTTAGTCAGAAAAGAGTAATTTTATTTAAAACCTTTGTGTGAGAGAAGCAATCCATTTATCCTCAAATATCTGCCCATAAAGTTGCCAGTATATGTAGAGAGAAGTCAAAAGAAGAAAAATAAACCTATTTTCTTATCTTCTATACAACATGCAAAAACTGTCCACTGTGTATACAAGAGAGTTTGAACTGCCTAGGTATTAAATGAAACTTAGACTAAAAAACTCCCTCACTCTTATTTTCAATTCTTCCTTGGAGGTCTGCAATTGTTGTTAGCTTCTTGGTGGGTGAATTTTCTCTTTCTAAGGCTGGCTTGTATTTCATAGAACCCAGCCCAGGCTGTATCTCAAAAGATCATCTGGTGAGATCTCTCTTATAAGAATCAGTAGAAGAGTCTTCCTGCAGGATGATGGACTCCATTTGGAGGCCTTGACTGTGTAAGGCAAAAGGAAAAAACAGGATTAAGGTATAGGCTTAAACCAGTGATAAAGAAATGGCTATTATGCCATCCCAGTCTCAGTTGCTTTGTAATTCCACTTTGGTATCCTGCTCTACTGCGCACTCTCCCAGCGCATTCCACTGTAAGGTTGCCCTGATGTTTCTGTCCCTGCTACCAAAAAAAAAGAACCATGGTTTTAAGATGGCTGGCCTAGAGATTCCACGAAGAGGAGCTCAAATACCTCATCCCCTGGCAAGGTATTCTTCAGTGTGCACGCATTATGTAGGTACTGCATTACTGCAATATTTGGGAACTAAAAGCAAGCAAAGAAAAGAAGTCAGTAGCCTAGTCCTAAAAAGCTTCTTTTGGGCCACTCCAGCCTCCATTCCAGCTCTGCTTTTCATGCCCCTGTGCAACAGAGAAAGCTCCTGCGTGAATCTCAACCCCCTTCCACACAGAGGAAAGGGGAAACAAAAGGCATGGTAACTGAACTCTTCCTTGCCTCACTGTTCTGCTGTACCTCTGCAGTCTCGCATGCTCAGGAGCATGCTCGGAGCCTAACACAGAAGGCACTTCCTCAGTACTGTCTCTGGAAGGGAGGGAAATTTAGTGGAGGAGGTTGTGACTTTTGGGGCAGTAGCTTCAACCTCTGTCATCTACCTGCTGGCATTTCATGATTTTTAATACTGTCCTTCACATTTTGAAGGGCCCCTGATAATCATCCATGAAGTGACCCCACCATTCTCCTTCAAATCCCTTTTGTTTCACTCTCCTGCAAAACACTGCCAAATTTGGGATGATTGTTGTGCTACAATCTACTGCACTGACCAACACCATCAGAGTGGTGCATGGGTTCCCTGCTCTGGGTGTTGTCTTGCAAAACATTGTAAGCGTTTCAGCATAGGAGATTCCCCCTGCTCTGTTTCTCAGTGTGTTCTGTACAAAGGTGTCCAGATCCATGTCCAGGCTTCAAGTACCATGCTAATAAAAAGCAAAAGAAGATGATTTTCTGAGCTATGGATGTATGATTGCACAAAAAAATTTTCAGGTCAAATATGAGCAATAAACTCCAGGTCAAATTCAAGCAATTTCCTCGTATTTACTTCCATTTTATTGACAATGAACAACTCTTGGTGGGTAAACCTCAAAATATACCTCCAATAACAGTTGTTTTGCCTTGGGTATTTATGCAGCATTCTAACTACAGCATCTATATAGCATTTCTTTTTCCCCACGCATACAAATACACACTCATACTTAATACATTAGCATTTCCACTATACATTTTTACAGTGCATCCAGTTAAGCAAATTGCTCAATTAGCCGAATAGGGTTTTTTCTTTGCATTGTGAAAAGACAGAGTCTTGCTGAACAGAGCAGCGTTCTCTGTAAGAGGTCAGTTGGGTGTGATTTTTGGAATAAATGAGAGAGGATGAGTGGGTTGTAAAAGATTTTTTTTAATTGTTCACATTTTATTGCCTTTAAAAGTCAAACAGAGAGGGCAAACCAACACATGTACTGGTTCATGCTGGTACATAACAGTAGCATGTTATAGAGAAAGCCCACCACACTTAGTGAAATTTTCCTGTTATAGCGTGTAGCTCATGGACGTGGAAAAGATTGTGGGACTGTCAAATACCGAGTGTCAGGGAATGGTATACCCACTCGTTGGTAAAATAAGTCAGTTAATTTGGCAGGTAAGTATTAAGTAATCATATTGTCAGAACAAGGCAAGTGGCTAAGAAAGGAAGACAAAGACGAAAAGAAAAAATATAAAGATGAGGAAATAAGGAGGAACCAAAGAGGAGAGGGGGAAGGGAGAGAATGCATGAGTTTGGTGGCCAAGTGATGAGATAGCAAACAATGAAAATTCATCTGTTCTGGATGCTACTGAGTCACCTTGTTGTTATGCCTCACACTGGACTACATTTCTGCTTTTCTGCTGTCTGGCAGAATCTGAGCATCATTTCACCTGAGGTTTATTACCTATGGAATGTAAAGGCTGAGAAAAACTTGAGCAGGATGGATATCTTCTCATGCATGTTCTTAATTATTTTTTTTTTCAAAAACTGTACTATTTTCATGCTCTCTCTAATTTTTATCTTTTTCCCCACTGAAATCTTAGAAAATATTAGTTAATTTTTTAAAGTAAATATTGTTCCATTTTAATTTTCCCTTATTTGGTTTCAACAGTACAAAATTTCAAATTATCTGAATGAGTTTTTTACTTCCATTACATTTTCCTGAGGTAAAAATGTCTATGATATTTGCCTAGGCAAACTGTTACATCACGTACTCTATTTATGTTTCAGCATTGCAGTGACTTTTAAAAGCTCACAGCAGGAAATTAAGAAAAGCCTGAACTCATAATTATTAAATAATAATAAAAAATGTACTCTGCTAAGGTTGCATTTATTCAAAATTGTACAATTAATATATCCCCATGTTTCCATTAATATACATTCCGGTGGAGAAATTGATAGGAAATGTGGTCATGGCATGAACTTTACAGAAGATTTGAATAGTCTCTGCTGAGCAGAGTTTAATTGAGCAAAGCAGCTTGGATAAGAAGTACTGTACAGAAATGAGATTATCCATCATGCACCATCTAAATAATCAATCTCCAGGTCCTCCCTGTATTGACAGAGTTGGAAGGATGCTGCTTAGCACAATCAGACATCACAGGCAATGGGGAATTTAAATGTCCCCATCCCATGTGGGGCAAATCGTTATTCTCTCAAGCTTCCTCCAGCCTTTACCCTTATGTCTGCTCCTTGCTGCTGAGATGAAAATACCTGTTGCTTCTAAAGCCAGCCCAGGGCAACGTCATGTAGGGCCCAGATGTCACTTGTCATTCTGACCTGCCCTGGAGCTAAGCCATTACAAACAAAGCAAAACCCTCATTCATAGAACATCGGTGCAGAGCCTTGGCACCCATCAAGACATTAGTGGAACGTGACCTTCCTTGGCTTCTCATTGGAAGATCTGTTGATTCATAGATGACAAGTTTTAAGCCCTCACCTTTATGATTCTTCAGCATGTTCCTTATTCTTCTTAGCAGCCAGTCTCTTACCTCATGATTAATTCCTACCTTCAGTCTGCCAGCAGTGCTACCTGGCCACCTTTTCACCTCCAAAGCAAGTCCAGGTTTTACTCTTTGCTCATGACGAGCTTTTTCATTGGCTTCTGCAGAGTAACTGCTTGCTTTCTCTCTATATTCCCTACAAAAGGTACCTTTCCCAGAAAGGCCTGCAAAGCACAGACCTAGGACAAGGGCTCAGCACGCCACAAGCTATGAGTGATGAGTACCATGCAACTCTTATTTTTGTGGTCACATATCTGTTTCAGATAGTCCTATTCTCATACTTTGACAAATTCACAGGCAGTCAGTTGTTATGCTCTGAAATATAAATCCTCAGAGGACTCCTGGACATACTGTAAAAGACATAGTAAACATCTAGAACACAACTCCATCTTCTGATCTATTTTTCCTCATTTATCTTTCTCTTCTGAAGACCACAGGGCAGGTAATGTCCTTGGATGAACCAGTGCATGGGTCTCAAAAAACACCAGAACTGAAGGAATAACTGCTCAGATTCTCACATAATAGAGGAAAGCTTTAATTTTACTTTTTTTTTTTTTTTTTAATTTAAAGATCAAACTCAAGACTGTGAATAACTGGTAAGAAGCAAGGTTTAAAAGGAGAAAAAAGGTTTTGATAAATTTTTAACTTAAATTTTGTTTATGCATGAAGACCAAATTCACATTGTTTATTTCTCAAAAGCACAGAGAATAAAACAAATATGTTGCTGCTGTTGCAGACAGAGGATGAGATGTGCAGAGCTTCCACAGCACCTGACAGAAAAAGTGTCACTGTGATTCTTTACACACTAGTGTAAATTGTAACACAGCAAACCAGCGGCTCTTCTGCCTCCTCAAACAAGAGGCACAACACAAAATGCCCCAATACCCTCCCAGAACTAAAAGCCTGTTACTAAATCTTCATCAAAACCATGCACAAGACCAAATATTCAGGAGATGCCCCAGATATTCAGGAGAGCACAGCCCTACTGCCACACGAAAACACCCATTCTAACTATTCAAGTACCATGTGCAAGTGCAAGAGAAAAAGCAATTCTAATCATAATTTTATATGTGTTATTTTGAATATTACCAAAGGTTTCTTGTTAAAGCTACAAAAAATAGCCAGCAAAATTTGTATTTCACCAGCTTCACTGGCAGACTCTCTTGTCTGCAGCAATTCAGAACTCCGGCTACCGAAGCTCATCACTTTTTCTTTGCCTCCCTCAGTGCTGAGGAGATATTTATAACTGTTGCAGTCAGTCTTGAAATAAGTATACAGTGCAAGGGTGCTGCATGTTACCAATCAAGCAGAAGAAGACAAAGACAAATAAAAAGCAATGAAAAGACATGATATAGATATAGGGAAGATTGTGACTCCAAAAGAGCTAATGGTTTTGTGATGGTAAGAACTGAGCTTAGAAGAATACCCAGTATTAGTAATGGTTTTGTTGAAAAATCTCTTCAGACCATTAAAGTATTATGTTGTTCTTTATTGCACTTTCCCTGCCTCTTCTTTTCTTTGCTAGTTGGTTGGTTTTTTTTTTCATACTCTTTCTTTA
This sequence comes from Xenops minutus, assembly GCA_035221455.1. Taxonomy (NCBI): domain Eukaryota; kingdom Metazoa; phylum Chordata; class Aves; order Passeriformes; family Furnariidae; genus Xenops; species Xenops minutus. The sequence continues at coordinate 106,541,604 of JAWWEE010000001.1, read as the reverse complement.
TATCTCAACTACTGGATTGAATAGCATTGAGCAGTCTTTGCCACACAAAATCACAGATCACTAGATTTTTGTTTCATTCTAGACATAATTTGAGACAATCAAATTTGAATGGCAATTTTGTGTTCACATCTTTTATTTATTAAGGGTCTTCAAAATACAGGGGAAAAAAGAAAATACAAAACCCAGTATATACTGGGAAATAAAAGTGGGGGAAAAGCATGGGGGGGAAAAAAAAGTATTTTTCTCTTTGTCTTTTCTTCAAAAAGATGAAAAGCAAGTGAGCCTCTCCCTTGCAGGGTATGCTCAGTGTGAGAGGCTGAAAGGATTGCAGCAGGATGCCACTCAAATAGCTCTCACCGTCTGTCCTGAGCAGGTCCCATGTAAATTGCAGCTACCTCAGGGTCCCTGTATCCCTAACCAGCGTGCAGGGTGCCCAGCTGGGAGGCACTGGAGGACACCAGTGTTTCCCGCACGGTTTGCATTCCAAGGAGGGAATGCTGGCACAGAGCAGTCACCTCAGCCCTGTATCTGCAGCCCCTTCTCCCCCTTTTGCATCCTCTCAGCCTAAAGCTCAGACGGCAGGATACAGGTATAGATAACGATGTGGCATCTCTGCTATCTCAGAAGCACAGAGGGAGAAGGTTATGGGGTGACATCTGAGCTGCTCCAGACCCACAAGTTTTAATGCTGGGCTAGGTGAGAATTTTCCACAGGTAATAGAACAGGGAGCTGCCTGAGGCCCCAGGGAAGGAAACAGACATTTTTTTGGACTTTGCCCAAAGTTTTTATTTCATTATTTAAATTTGATTTTGCCAGATAAGTAACCAGGGCCAAGGATCTATTGGAAGAGCAGACACATCTTCAGAAGTTAGACTAAGCTGTGCCACCTGAATCTGCAGGGGGAAAACCATCAGAACTGCTTTCTATTGCTAGCCCATCGCTATAGTCCTGGATTTAAAAAATCACTTCAAATTAAGAAAAAGGCTGGATTGTCACCCTTCTTTTACTTAGCAAAAAATATTTTTTTTATTTAAATGTGAAAACAAGTTATGGGTGTGGACCACCCCTGTGTCTGAAGAAATAGAAGTAAGGTTTGCTTTAGGGTGACACTCACTTCAAAATATATTTCAGTAGTGTTAGTTTATATAATGGCAGCTATGCATCTCGGATGTATGACTTGCTTGACTTGCCTTCCCCATCTTCTTGGTAGATGGGTTCATGGGCTGCAAAAGAGGTTCCCAAATAACATTTCCGTTTGCCATATTTCCATATACAAGTAAATGTCCAATTTCTACACATTCTGAGCACTATTTAGAGTTGCAGCTCCCTTGGACTGCACCCTCCTATCTGAAAGTCAAGACCTAGGACTCAAAAAGAAAGCAAGTGTGGAAGATTCCCTCAGTGAGGGATTTATGCCTGAATCAGTAACCTACTCAGTAAGCTTGCCAGCTTTTCTCAGTAATAATGTTTCACATTAGTTATTTGAGCTTGCATGCAGCATTTGCAGAAGAAAAACATTCTGCAGTTTACCATTCTGGAAAAAGATGATTGTTGTGTTGTCAATAATGAGAAGGATTACAGAGTAGGCGAATTTGTTACATACACGTATGGCCCATGAAATGCATTCCTCTCTGAATCTTTAAATATTATCAGCCTACAGTAATTGTTACTTACACTCCACCCACTTCATCCTTCTTTCCTTCCTTTCCTCTGAAGAATAATTTGACAGTTGTTTTCTTTGAAAAAGTTGAACTACAAAATTATTTCTATGTCTAACAGGGACACAAGTATGCTAGCATAAGAACAGTTAAGAAAATGTGGACAAATTTGAAACCCTCATCCATACAAAATCAAAAATTAAAGTGTTTTCTACAACTGAGATGGCCTGGAGACACCTAAGGCCGTGAAGGAAGGGAAAAAGGCAGAGGGAATTAAACCTTCACCCCCCACCACAGGCCCAGACCTATCCCCACCAGTATTGCAAAATGGAATTTATTGCTAAAATCAGGAAAATAGATGCAGGCATTGGGATCACAGGTGCTACTTCACTGACAACCTATTATAAAGCTCCAACTGTGTCCAAAGTTATAAAGCAATTTCATAGTTATATTTATCAGGATGAACAATGTGCAAATCCACTTCACTGCCTTTTTTTTCCCTTGATATGTCATTATTAAAAGATTCCTGCTGCACCTAGCAAGGCTTCCCCAGATGTAGATCCAGTGCAGCAGGGAATGGCAAATGTAGATCACACACACAGGAAAGAAGAACACAAGCCCTCCAGCAATGGGAAGAAGGGAGGTCCTGCCACCCCGTAAGAGGGAAATGAGGCAGAGCAGTTAGGTACTGTCCTTGTCCACATGACTGCCACAGGTCAGCAGAGGCCAAAGAATTTCCAGCAAGTGGAGGTCATTAAAAAAAAAAAAATGCACAGAACAAGATATAGAGGTCAAGAAAAAAAAAAAGGACATTTTCAGTAGGCATATTCTGAAAGTGAGGTGGGAAGAAGGATGTTTGGAAAGGGTGAAAAAGCATCCTTCCAGACCGACAGCCATACTGAGACTCCAGCCAGTGGGATGCAGTCATTAACAGAGTCTAAGAAACTGGAGAAGTCACAAATTCTCCACCTTGCAGTATCAGTGTGTTAAGGGCAAAATTCAGCTTTAACCCAGCTCCTGGATACCTTTATGGAAATTAAATCAGGGCTATTAAAATGATGTCATCAAAAGCAGGGACCACATCATTTAACAGGGACAAAAGAGAAACCTGAATGGACTGTTCTACATCCAAACAGAGAGGGGTGTCTTACCTACAGCTCATACATGCTGTATTTATAGAAAACAGTCTTTTCTGAAAACAACTAGAAGCTACTTATGTTTGGATCAAACAGGCTTCACTTATTCAAGAACCATCCTAAGAATCCTAACATGATATTCTTCTAAATCACAACTGAATGATTTTAAAAGTAAATGCAAACTTAAAATTGCTGAGAAGGTGAGAGAACCTGTTTATGAGCATCTGCCCAAAGCACAGTGGAGGAAATTCTAGAAGGAGGAACCGGAATGTCCAGAAGGAGATGGGAACCACACTTCTCAATCCTTAAAAAAAAAAAAAAAAAGAAGAAAAAAAAAAAAAAAAGAAAAGAAAAACACCAAACCAATCAACCAAAAAACACCTTTAGGGAACTTGCATGGCACATGAACAGAACAAACAGTGCAGGATGAAACTTGGGGTTGTGTTGTGAAGGCAGTGTACGAGCTGGGCAAATCAGGACAAGGCATTCCCAAATTTTTTTATCAGCTCCCCAGGGCCTGATGATGTTGTGTTTAAAGGCACTATAATGGTGCTTTCAAAGATCTTACAAAAAAATATGTATATGCATCGCAGCCAGGACCCAGCAGGGGAGAGAAAAATACCACAGGAATCAGAGCCCTAGGGGAGCTCTGAAAAGGTTGCTGCAACCCATGAAGCCAGTGAGGTGGCTGAAACTAGGTCTGAAAGCAAGGTCTCACCTACAAGGATATTGTGGAAAATGGGAGATTGGTTTACAAAGCTATTTTATTTCTAGTCTCTTTTCCCCATTAATTTTATGTTTCTTTATTTCTTTGAGTTACTTAGTGTACTTTAATATTATAATGGAGTCTGGAGTTTAAAATTCTTTTGCCTCTCTTTAGAGAATTCACCGTAGGGTGAAGGGACAGCCAGATCCACCTCAGTGCCCCAGACTACTCAAGGTCCCACACCAAGCCATACTGCCAACCAGCACTAGAACCAAGCCTTGCTCAATATTTAGCACTATTAAATTATGACACCAAAGAAATACATGTAGCTATCACCTTACATTGTATCTAACAAAGAGGCAGAAAACGAATGCCTGTTGTGGTAGGATCCCATGTTGAAAGAGCAAGAGATAATGTGTAGAAGACATAACTAAAATGAAACAAAGTCACTGTGATTCTGTAAATCTCACCACATTGGGATAAGTAGCTTGAGGACACTTATGGAAAGCAATAAGAGCCAGAGAGAAGATGATGGTAATGGTTGTTCCACTGTACTCAGCACTGGTGAGGCCACACCTCAAATTTTGTGTTCATTTTGGGCCCCTCACTATAAGAAGAACATTGAAGTGCTGGAGCATGTCCACAGAAGGGCAATGGAGCTGGTGAAGGGTCTGGAGCACAAGCCTGATGAAGAGTGACTGAAGGAGCTGGAGGTGTTTAGCCTGAAGAAAAGGAGCATCAGAGGGAGTTTATTGCTCTCTACAACTACCTAAAAGGAGTTTGTAGTGAGGTGGGGGTTGGTCTCTTCTCCCAAGTAATAAGCAACAGGACAAGAGGAAATGGCCTCAAGTTGCACCAGGGGAGGTTTAGACTGGATATTAGGGAAAACTTCTTCATAGGAAGTGTTGTCAAGCACGCAGGCTTCCCAGGGAAGTGGTTGAGTCACCATCCCTGGAGGTATTTAAAAGATGTGGTGATGGTGATGGTGATGAGGCAATGTTTGCTTAACAGTGGGACTCAGTGATCTTAAGCGACTTTTCCAACTCAAATGATTCTATGATTCTAAGTTGATGGAAAATGGGATTGAAAAAAATGGGGCAGCAGAACTGATTGGGAGGTGCTGTGAAAGAGTGAGTGAATTGCACACCAAGGACAAGAGCAGAGGCTCTGCCATGCAGGGGTGCTCAAAGTACTCTGTGGAGGAAGAGTCACATCCAACCACAACTGATCCACTCAGTGCTAAAGTATGAAAACTTTTGGGCCTAGATTCTTTCCTGAGCTAACTCCGCAATGATATCAGAAACTATGCAAGTGAAGATGCATGTCTCTTAAGAAAATGATGCAATAATCAGTGTCTACCGTTAGATTATGAGATAATTGATTTAAATTGCATATTACGTTCTCATTGAATTAAAAGATTTGAAGACTTTGACTATTTTTATACATTTCGTAGTCTGTGCTATTTAGAGACAGGAAATTACAACTATTTTAAAAACACAACAATGACTTTCACTCACCTCCCTGAGGGAAATTCTTTGATGGCATCAGGGTTTCATCCTTATTCTGTTACAGAAAATCATTGGAGACCCCTTCTTAGCTTTGCTTTCCACCTTTTGAGAGCCTTGAGTGCCCAACACTGAGGTGAAAACACTCACTATTTATTAGGTGGAAGAGAAGAAATTATCATAGATTTTTTCCTTCACCAGAAGATATTTAAAATAAAAACTTCCTTTCTGTCACATCTACTTGGTGCCACCCATTAAACAGGAGTCTTGTTGGGCCCTTGGTCACCTCCCTCCCAGGGGAATGGGCTGGCACCCTGCCCCAGTGCAGTGAGGGGCAGCCCAGCTGCTCGTCCCCTCAGAGCCCACATGCACAAGCCACACTTTGCCACTCCTCCAGCTTCTCCATCCCTGCCTTCAGCACGACTTTGCCAGCTGCAAGAAGGGTGACTGAGGTCGGACATTGCCCCATGCAGCAGAGACGTGTTTTGCCTGTTCTGATTTTCCATTTTTTAGCTCCTGCCAGCAGCAGGGCATTGAGCAAAATGTCCCCACTATGGCCCTAGACAATTCGTCATAATAAGTCACTGGCTGAATTGCACCTCGTGGTCCCACTGTGAGCGAACAAATCACCAACTTCTCCAATTGTTCAAATATCTTCTCAAAGAGTTGCTGAATAAGTCATGCCAGTAATCGGCAGTTTGTAACTTCCCATCCAGCGGTTTGCAGCAGATATTCAAGACCTTCCTTTGAAGCTGACTGGGTTCCTAGGGATTTTGGATACCTGGCCAGGCTTTTTCAAGGGACAAAGTAAGAGTTTTCTGTATTGGCCTTCAGCAGTGAAAAGGTAGCATTTTCTGTGACACAAGCAGCTCTAAAGGGAAAGGAAGAGGGAGCACAGAGATACCTACTCTAGATCCTCACCATCCCTTTTCAGGAAGCAACACATTCATCTCCTAGTCTGACCCCAGCATGCCAGCCTTTCCCAGTTGGATCCCCCACCATGTGTCTCCAAGCTCTCAGGAGGCCAGCCTGTGCTTAGCCAGGCACCAGTGCTGCCTGTGGAGGTATGGTGCTGGGACACCTTCCCATGGGCAAGAGGGGGCAGATCCTGTGAACACCAAATGTACCGACTAGGAGGCTCCATGACTGTCTGACATAAGTGCAAGATATTGAGGTTGCAGAAAGGAAAAATTAAAACCTGGGGTTAAAAGAATAGCCCCAGTTTCATGCTTAAATACATAATTTTGCCTGTGTAGAGAGTTTTTTCCTAGGCTTAATATCCCTCTTGCACCCACTCCTTTGTACCAAAGAGGAAGTTTATGCTTTATTTTCCTCAGATCCCAATAGATTAGACTGAAAGAATATGTGTTGACAAGTTTTAGACACATTTCTAAGTTATTCCTACCTTATGCCCCAATCTTTTCTTTCCTAGTCTTCCTCGCTCTTGCACATTTGACTGGAAGACTGAAGGTATGAAGGTATTGATTACACATCTCTTTCTGACACACCAGGAACTATGCCATCTTCCATCCTCACACTGGTCACTGACTTACATGGCCCATTTCTTCTCTATGTATAAAACACATCAAGATTGTATTACATGCTGCTGTTGTTTTTAATAGAAATATTATTCAACTCACCCAAGTTTTCTTCAAGAGATTTTTTTCATTTCACTTAGTGCTGAACCTTCTCAGATTTTGACAGGTACACAAATCTTCATGGAGGCTGCTGTTCCTCAGCTCGCTGTGTTGTCTGTGTTAAAAGTCTTTTATCCTGAGATCAGTGGTCATGGGGATGCGAGCGAGCCATTAAGTTTTGCAATGTACCTTGCAAGTAGGGACCAATCATTTATTACTTAGCTATGTCTGGAGTGACTAAACTAAGGCTTATCCAGTTCAATAACTAGTGGAACAAAGGCTACTCTGGCATGAAGGCTGTTTATATTTCACAGGGAATTTTTTTCTTTTGTGTGCATATGTGGATCATCATTCCTTAAGCCATTGGAGGGCCTTGGAAGTGTGTTACTATAATTTCATTCCTGGTCCATCTCACAGAGCCATCCTAAAACTGCAAGGCACACGTGTCTATGTATCATCACTCTGAACAGCCCAATGTGAAACCAGGCTCTTAAACAATAGCAAGGGGGTTTCTATGCAATACAAAAATATATTAAAAATACATAATGTAACTTGTCTTAATATACTTTTCTGAGTCTAAAAATATGCCAGACCAAAAGAAACATATTTACATAAAAAGCAGACAAGGTCAAATAACAAAGAAAGCCCTTAATTAGTTGTAATCAACTTTAATTTGCATACCGTATATAATTCCTAAATGATTGTTAATAATAACTTTATATAATGGACTTCCAATTTTCATGAAAATGGCACATTTTGATAAGCAGACACAAAACCCTAGTACTAATAAGGTTTAATTTGCATACATTAGACTGATTATCCAAACAAAAGGATTACAGTATTACTTCTCCATACCTTTATGTCCTTATTATGCACATTTATTAACTTCACAAAAGCTAGCTGTTAGTGACAAACAATAGCCGTGGCTGGGAGAGAAATCTACAGTATGAATAAAGTGCATTTTAATGCTAAGGAGCAAAGTTTATACTGCATAAATGTTTTGTTTAACTCTTTCTTTTGCAAAAGGCATTATTGCTTTGTAAGGCAGGCACTATTAGATGGATAAATCACTTTATCATTATCTGATTTTTTTTTTTAAGTGAAGAACAGATTTTCTCTAAAAACCAGGACCTGCTCATGCTCACAGTTTCCTGAGGCTAAGTTAAAAAGCATGGATGGTGCTTGAACATGTCGGGAAAAGTGTTTACAATCACAGGATTAAGCTGTTAACTCATGTGATTCCAGGGCACTGTGTTAATAAATATATTGCCACAAGCTTCGTTTTCACAGCATAAATAATAATACAGGTGGCAATAGCTATTCCTAAGGGTATTACATATACCCTGCAATTAAAGTGTGAGCAAGGGGGAGTGGAAAAAAAAAATCATTAGTAGATCTGGTATCTGAAGCAAATGATGCTCACAAGGGGCTGAGAAGAAAGCCAATAGATGTGCAGCTTAAATTGAATGCCACCCCGGAGCTCCCTCTGAGCTGTGACACAGGGCTGTGCTGATGTGCAGTGGTGACAGTGATGTGAGAGGAGTATGTCATCTCTGCTGCATTTTGTGCCCTTGCGGTGCAGTGTGCCATCCTCAATCAGAAATGCTGCTGTTGGAGGTATGTCGTCAGCATGTTTTGATACTCCATGGACCAGCTCATTCTTCAGAAAGAGTTGCTACGGTTGTTGTGAACCTTGACTTCTCTGGTGTAAATTGCTTCTCGTACAGTTTTTGAACAAGGTCTCCATGTCTACATGTAACTAATTTGCCTAATACATGAGCAACACAAAGCAGTTTTTAACCTGAGACAGAAGCTCCAGATCATCCAGATGATCCCTTGAATATGCAGTGAGCATCTGGCAAGGTTACCAAGTACTGACAACACACTTCTTTTTCAGCATAATTTCCATCCAACCATTTTGCAAAGGGCTGTAGGAACCACTGTGGCCTTTTATTTCACCTGTGCAGCTCATGGCCACTGACTTCTGACTCAATCCTGGTTGATGGCACAGGGTCACAGCCCAGGGTCCTTCCCCAAGCACAAGCCCAAGGATTTCACTGTGAAGCTGTGAGTGAATAATAGCCTTGTGTTTCAGCTGAGAGTCTCTAACTGTGAAACCAATAGTAGACTTGCAAAAAGACCACATACATTTGTTGGTCTGAAACACCAGGTGAGGAGAAACACATTTCAGAGGATATAAAATACACAAGAACCTTTAAATCTACATAGAAACTTAGAGAGATCAGCTTTTTGCCATAAATATAACTGGAATTTACTGTGATGTTTATTTATTTGAGCTCTCCTATAAAGATACTGGTATTTTAAAAGGTGCACAATATGCTTTTCTTCCAAAGAGACCCCAGAAAGAATGGGTGGCCAAGTACAAGTCTGTGGAGCCATATGTCTGGACCAGCAGTTTCTGAATTAACCCAAATTTATTCTAAAATACGCAGAACATATAGCAAGGTCCATTCTGCGTCAAAGTGACACATCCACCACATTCTACTGACATCCAAACAACATTGAAAACAAGAGTCGGTATCCCATATCATTTAAGCATTCTTAAATGTATCCCAGGGCATGAAGTGTACCGAGTTTTGCATGTTTAGGTTAGTCAAAAAGCTCACAGTGACTGAATATGGAATTTTTTTCAACCAGAATGAAAATACAAACCTGATTTGCTTTTTCCTACCAAAACATAGCCATGTTTCCATTGAATCCTACTGGGTTTGATCTCGCCTCACTTCTCCAGTTGATAATGCTCACACTTGACTCAATAAGGTTACCTCTGAATTCAGACTGCAGTAGTCAGCCTGTCAATGAGAAGGTTCCTAAGTTCCTTCTATTGCATTCATATTCTTCTTCATAGCATTTCATGGTTCTCCTGGACAGCCATTCGTTTTGTTTTCCGTTGCAAAAACTGGGAAATGTCTACAAAATGCCTTCTGTCTGGTTCTGCTCCCTGATCCCCAGTCCATCTTCCTGTTGTGTACTTTAGGTAAAATAAAAAAGGTTTCTGTTTGCCATCCTTCAAGTCAGAATCCACCTTTTTTGAAGGTTTTGAAGACCCCCCCTTTATCCACTGAATTGGTACAGCCTTGCCCCCCCCCGCTCCACACACACACACAGAAAAAAAAATCAGCCCTTATTACAGAACAAGGAATTGGAGTAAGTGTAAATGATGGTGCAGTTACTCTCACTTTTGCATTCAGTGAAGGAATGTGTTGGTGCTGATGTTCTTCCAAGTGACAGGTCCAGAGAAAAGCCTCTGACACATAGCAAGTTTTAAAAATCAGAAACCATGTTCAGTTTTAGAAACCCAAGGGACATTCAGAACCCTTCAGACATTTTGGTAACATTAGAACACAGACAAAACCTGAAAGAGAAGAAAACCAAAGCACACCTTCTAGCTCTGGTTCAAAGGAAAGAAAACGAACACTTTCCCAGGCATCACTATACAAAACAGATGATAGCACATCCTCTGCTGAAGGAAGCAACCAAGCTTCTCAAGTAGCCCCTGGCTCACCTAAAAGCCCAGCCATTTACTTATTTGTGCTGCAATTTCCTGGGTTGCAACACAAAAACCATCGTATAAATGTGCTTTAACTCATAAGAGAACCCCACTGACTCAAGGAATGAAAGTTTATGAGTAAGGGTTACAACACAGGAACAATAATTTAGTTAAATCCAACGTCTTTTGTTTAAAATTATTTTTTTCTGTGGTTCCATAATATTATTTTTAGTTTTCAAGAATGGAAACAATAGCTGAGCTCTGTAAGTGCCAAGCCTTTTTCAAGATTTGATAAAAAGCTAAAAAAAAAAAAACAAGAAAGTGCATTGATTCCAAATAATAACTTACACCCTGTGATTTCAAGATTTTATAATCTGTACACATGACTGGAAATGTCTATTAAAGTTTCTAAGAATTATGTATGAAGGAAAAATCTTAAAACATATACTCTTTTTTTATTTTATTTTTGAATTAAAAACTTCAAATCAACAGTCCAACAAATTGCAGCTGTTGAAATTGCTGAGCCAATTTACAATCAAATTGAATTTTTTTTTCATTAAGAAAAAAACCCCTTTGCCTTTGGAAAGAAATGCTCTGCTCCCTACCAGACTGTTAATACTTTGCTGTAACGTCATGCACACCCAAGATCCCAGTTATGTTCTTCAGGAGCATAACTAGGCAGATGCTCTTAAGACACTTTTAAGAGTACATCTCTATTCTTAATTATTTTCAGAACATCAGATTTTCCTCATTTTTGTTTTCTCATTGAAATGTACAAGTTTAAACTGTGTCTCATTTAGGTACCTTGTAAGAAAATCTTCCATCTATTCCCTTCTAGAAGTTTTGCTGCTCTGAGCTGTGCTATTGATGGATTGTCCTCAGTGCAGTTTAGGAGATCTCTGCTCTGTGCTGCTCCCAGTGGTGTTACACTTGGGAGACACCAAGTTCGTTCACACCTCAACACTGACACAACACAGTTTATATCCATAAAACCTCCCTCTTCCCACAGAGCACGACACAGTACTTTGAATCTTACATTAAAGGAGATGCAAAATATTAAACAGATAAACACGAATGCTATATCAGAATAGATCTTTTAACCATCTGAGCAGCATTCAACCAGATTTATAGCAAGGATGCTCCATTTAAAGGTGCCAACACAAAAGAAAAAAAAAAAAGAAAAAAAAGGAGCACTGACAGACAGCCATTGAAGAATTTTCTCCGTGTGTCCATGAGCATCAGCCAGTGCCAGGAAAAATGCCCATTCTGTGCCCATTTCTGTGAAATGCAGATTTTTCCTAATTAATTTTTTGTTAATCTTTATGAGATAGCAATGCCCCTAAATGACAGACACATGCAATGGTGCCCACAGATGCTGAAAATAGTATTAATAATTATGGTTCTAAGGTTAGATTGATTGAGTGAAATGGTCTAACAGAGCTGCACGGGCAGTTTGCTGTCTCTTCCCTCTGTTACCCTATTTCAGACATGCTTCTGGATTAAACAGCCCAGATCTCATGGATAACATCTCCAGAGCAGTGAAATGCCAGACCAGCTCCAACTCATGCCCTTCTCCAGATCAGTCTGATTTCTGCTCTGCCCCTGTGCGGCTGCATTTACTGAAATAGAACACAGCACTACATGAAGGTCACACTGGAGCTATTCAGAGAGGGTGCAACATTGTCCTTTGCTAATCGAACACTCATTTGAATTTTTAATGGCTTTACTTCAGCTATGTTCACACCCCCTCTGCAGTTCGTTGAGCAATTGCATTTGAGCAGTACGAATGCTTGCAGAAAACCCGAACTGAGGGTTGCCCACGGACGAGGTGAGGAAACCCAGCTGTTACATTCACACACACAAACACACACACATACCTATTTGCACAACTGGCGTGTTGCTGGCGCAACAGGCGGGTAATGCAGTTCATACCGAGGGGTTTATTTGACCAAGTACAGCTAAACAACAGAAACCATTTGCAGTCAAGCCTCTCTGTTATTCATTTAAAAGAACCACTGGAGCATTTTAGATAACAAATCCATTTGAGAAAACAATGCTCTTGCTCATGGATATTCCACGAGCAGAAGAAGAGAATACGTTTGACAAATAAATTATTTGTTGTGAAGCCTTTACTCAGTTCTAGTCAGCACATACAAAAGAAAATAACACGGAAGGCATACCGTTAAATAAGCCTATGATCACTGGTTTAATTTTTCTAGACCACTGCACTTTAATGCATTAATACTTTCACTGAGTTTCTAAGACTTACTCTGAGAAAGCTACTTGGGATTTTATCCATGGGTTTTCTAGGGTCAGAGGAAACATATATCACTCTGTCACTCAATCCACTGCAAATTGCAGTCACAGTGCTGTAGAATGCAGAGCTCCACCCAGTTCTTATATTTAGCCAAAGAATTTATATTAGGTGAACATATGTCTTTCACAAAAGCTCTGGTCTTGATTTGAAGGTACATAATGCCAGGAAATCCACCTTCTTGCAGAAACACCACTGCAGTCAGCAGGGAAAGCCAAAGCTTGTGGAGGTGTGGGGAGGCTGAGATCCTTGGAAAAGGACATATGTAGGAAAGGAGAGGAAAAAATAAGCAAGTTGGGAGGCTCCCAGAAAAGTCTAACAGACTAGAAAAGGTCTTTGAGGGACTCTAAGGATCCAAGATGACAGTGTGATGGGACAGGAAGCTGGCAAAATGGAGAGGCAGTATTGATGGCATCCCAGTCTCGGACAGGAAACTGCTAGCTCTGACAGGATTTCATGAAGTTGAGCACTTAGGAGCAAAAAAAACCGAACCAAATCAAACCAAACCAAAGCAAGAGCTGTGAAGTACCAATAAGGCTGCTGACCTGGAGAACATGACCTGTCAGCAAAGGACACACACGTCTGCCCAGCTCCAAAAGCCAAACTTGAGGCACAAAGAAGAGGAAGACGCACGGTCTCCAGGAGGAGAGTAGGATGTGGAGGGGTTGTACCACCAAGGTGTGTGTGCCCAGCTCTGTTTTTTCCAAATAATTTCCAAGAGTGCTGGTTTGATGGCAAGGCTCAAGGAATAACTAAGTTAAATGCAGTAACAAAATCCAACAGTTATTGTTGGTGTCTGGATTTCTCAAAGACATCACTGCAGACCTGTTCTGTCTCGTGGCCATGCAAAAAAGGATCCAACTCAAAAGAGAGCTAAGAACGCTTCTGGAGCATGGACCACAGTTGAAGTTTAGAGCTACCAGAAGTGGGAAGACAGAAGAGAAATAAAGATAAGACACGTTCACCTAAAGTTAACTGAGGTCTTCTGACTGTAGTGAAAACCATGTGAACAGAAAAATAAACCAAATAATTAAAAAAAAAACCAAACAATGACAACCAAATAAAAAGGGATTGAGGAAAATACTTTTTAAAAATTATGTCTATGCAAGGAGGCCCAGATTTTGCCTACACATAGGCATGGGCTAAATCTGAATTTTATGAATTATTCTGGAGTCACCACCACTGCTGATGTCAAACCTCTGTCCAGATGCAAATTATTACAGAAATTGCTTCCTAGCTAGCACTGAAACCAATGCGAGCAACAAAAGCTGGGGCTGCTTTCACAGGCAGAAAAGAGAGGCACTGCAAGTCGCTGTGTGTGAGCCAGGCTCAGCAATTAGCAGTTAACTGTGACCTGAGCTGAAACCTGGCAGCCCCCGCCTCAGAGGGTGCTCCCCATTCACCCCATGGGCAAGTGCTGCAGCCTCATGTCCAGGGGCACAGGCTGAAAATTGGCAAAACCAGTAATGTCAGTCTAAAAAAAGCAACACTTGCAAAATGGGATTTCTCTCTTGGATGTGAATTCAAATGCGCTGAAGACCAACACCACTCTGCAAAGTGATTTTGGTGCAGTGCCCCAGTAATCACTGCTAGGCATAGATTATTCAACATTTAATTGTCAACCTGCAGTAACGGGATATTAGTTATCTTACCTGAAATGAGAAAGTGGTTAAGCCATTGAACCCTGAGGGGTATTCAGGTGACCAGTGACTTGGAGAGCCCCAGGGGGCATACAGAGATGCTGTTACTCCCCCAGCTCTCCAATCATGACTACAGGGTATATGAAGTTGTTCTTTGATTCCTCATGACTGTCGGGTTTTAGCCAATTTTTTAAAGTCATTAAAAAGACCCTTGCAGAAAAATCGAGCAAGGTTGCTTCTATGGTAGTTCTGGTGGTTGCAATCAAGAGCAGTCCTCTACCGAACTCCACAGTTCAGGGCTGAACTGTGCAAAGTCAGGGCTGTGCCCAGGAGAAGTTTTGGAATGGTATTCTCCATAAAGGTGAAAAATATACCTTGAATATGAATTCAGATAACAACACCATGAGGCTCGCGAGGGGAATCGTGCCAGTTCATCGCATCTAAACAGCATCAGACATTTACTGCCCGGTACCAAGGGAGAACGGGCATCTCACCTTCCTTATGCCCAGCTCTACTGCACATGACCACAGCCCTGAACATTGAGGGGGGAGGAGGGAGGGTGTGCCGGGGGGTGGAATGCGACTAAATCACGCCTGTAGAAGACCAATGGTCTGTGTTTCACTCTCCTGCGCGCCCGGGTGTGGGGGGCTTCAGACTCTAATGTTCTCTGCGGCTGACCCTGGGTCACCCAGGAGCTACGGCTCCTCCAGCAAAGAGCCAGGAGGATGGGGCCGAGGCGCCAAGCACATAGAGAAACAGAGAAAAAACTACAGCAAAAGCCGAGAGGACAGGCAGAGCAAACACAATGTTTCTGTATCTCCCTACAGCTTCTGCTCAAGCTTTTTTTCCCCCCGCATAAAGCAGATAAATCAAATAGTGAGATCTATAGTAGATAGTGATAAACCAGGTTTTTAAGTAGCTTTGATCGTTTTCTTCTCCAGAAGAGAGTAAAAACACAACCATCAACCAGCTTGTGTCAAAGCCTGGGGATGGGCTGCGTCCGCCGCTGCGGCTCCACCCATGCGCAGGGCTGGCATGGAGCGGGAACCTACCGGAGGGGTGCCCGAGTTCTGCAGCTCTAACGCGGGGTGTGGGGTGCACCGGGTACGTAATGGGTACAAACAGCTCACGGCCTTCAAGCTGCCGTGTGCTCAGTCCGTAGGTGACTAACTTGTGGCCGCCGCAGTCAGGGCAGCTCCTCTCCAGCCGAGACACGCTGTTCCCTGCGAGGTGAAAACAACCTCGCGCCTAGTCTCAAACCGATCCTGCACATTTCCAGCCGCAAGATCTGAAGCCGAGCTTAGCCCTGCCTCCGCCCTAGGATCAAACACCTTTCCCCAAGCCAGACAGCGACCTGCCATTTTGTAGCCACGTCTCCTGGCAAGGATAGTTCCTGCGGGTGGGAAGCGGTGCGGGCGGCGGGGCTCTGTGTAACGAGAAAGGAAGATGAACAGGGCAAAACAATAACAACCTCAAACCCCACCGGGAACACGGTCGGCGGGGCCGCCGGGCCGGTGCGGGAGGCGGGAGCGCCGTCGGGCGGCGGCCCCGGGGCGGCCCCGGCTCCCCCTGTCCCCTGCCCGCGGAGCGGCGCGGCTGGGCCCGGGGCCGGCCCCCCTCTCCGGAGCGAAGCGGTGCGAGGGAGCCCCCGGCGCGCCTGCCCCCTCGGAGAGGACACGGCGAGGGGCACGCCGGGCCGGGCCGGGGCGGAGGGCCCCGCGGCAGTGCCCGCCGGGGCGCACCGCTCCCGCTCCCGCGGTGGGAATAGGCGGATCTCAGAGAGGGCAGGCGGGCGGCCCCGGCGGCCCCGGAGGGGCGGCAGCACCGTGGCGGTCCGCCCGGACTCTCCCGTCGCCCCGCTCCCCGATGGGGCCGGAGCGGAGCCCGGTCCCTGGGGAGAAACACATCGCGGAGGCCCCGAGTGCGCGGAGTCGCAGCGGATATTGTTCTTGTAGCGGCAGCCGAGGGTGTTAATGTAGGCTGGCTGGAGTGAAAAGAGGCAAATATTTCCGTTTGTGCCCTCCTGCCTCTCTCAGCACCGGCTGTCAGTCCCCGGGCTTGTTACCCGTACAAGGCATCAGTTTGTTTGGCTGAGCTCAGCAAGGTTTTCTTCTCCGAGCAGAACTATAATTGCTATAATTCTACTGTATCATTTGGATCATTGCAGTATTGTTGTTTTCTCTCTCTCGTTCTCTCCCCGTAACACTGCAATAACGCGCTCCAGTGTTAAATTAGCAGGTTGCAGGGGGAAGGGAAGAAAAGAAGGCGAGGGAGAGACCCTAGATGACTAAAAGTTTGTTTAAAAAAATAAACAACAAAGTGACTTGGCAGAGGAGAGATAGCATCGCAAAGCACCTTTGCCTGCGAGCGGGAGCACTGCGGGCCCGCCCCGCTCTCCCGCGGGCAGGGCCTGCTGGGGTGCAGGAAAGCGAGGCAGGCGAAGCCCCCCGGCCCGGCCCGGGCACAGAGGGGTCAGGGCCGAGGCGGGGAGAGAGTGAAACCAAGCTGCAGACGGCTGGAAGGCCGCAGCAGGGCCCCCCTGCGCGCTTCCCGTCCCCGACAGCCTCCAGCTCCCGCCCGCCGCAGCCCCGGCTCGCACCGCCGGCTCTCTCGGCTCTGATGGAGCCCTCGCAGCTGCCCCGCCGACGGTCCCCGGGTGCCCTCCGGCTACCGCCTGTCCCCGGCGGGCTCGGGGTCCGCCTCTCGCCACAGCCCTGCCCGTCCCTGCCCTCCCCTCACGGGCTTGGACGGCACCCGGCGAGGCGAAGGGAAGGCAGATGCGGGCCGGCCTTCCCGGTTACCGGAGCGCAGCTCCCGGCCCCGTCGCGCCCGCGGCTCCGCGCACCTTCTCCCGGGCAAGTCTCCGCAGGGAAGCCCCGGCGGGGAAACCCCGACGGAGATGCCCGGCATGGCCAGGGCGAGAGCAAGAGGCGGCAGCGCCTCTGCGCGCTGAGCTTCCCCAAGGGTACCCCGGGGTCGCCTTGGCGGTTTTTGTGTTTGTAGGGTTGTTTGGGTTTTGAGGTGGATCTTTTTTAGTTACTAAGTTAATCAATTAATTTCCACTCGAGGCGGGCAAAAGTTCCTTAGAGCTGAGCACCGACGGCAAACGGAGACTTTGGGTACCCTGCCCAGGCGCGCCCTGCAAAGCCGGGCCGGACCACGTTCCCCCCGCCGGGGACAGCAGGGCCCGTCGGAGCGCTTCCCGCTTCCCCGCGGGTCAGGAGGGAAACGAGGAGCGAGAAATGAGGGGCAGGAGCCCTGCAAGGGCCCGGTTAACAGGGAGGGGACGACTCTGGGTGTTGTCCCCGCGCGGCACGGACGGACACACGCCTGTCGATCTCGGGAGAGTGTGCGTGTGCGCACACGGGTATGGACACAGCCAGAGCGGCGTTGTGCCCACGCCGCCACGGGCACCCTCAGGCACTTGCTTATCTTTTCACTTAATTCTCGCTAGTTAATTAGGAGACGTCAGATCCGCATGGGAATTGCGGCACGAGCAGGAAAAATGGAGCTGTCTCGGCGCTCGGGGCTGGGAATCACCCGAGAGCGGACGGGTTATTTGTGGTGACCGAGAGCGGTTTCTCGGACGTGTCTGTGCTTGCGGGAGTCCGCGCGGGGCAGCAGTACCGTGCCCATCAACACTGCGCCCAAACTGCCCGAACAGGTTGCTGAACTTGCGACCGCTCAACAGGGAAGGGAAGAGAAGGAGCATAGAGAAAGCCGCCGGAGGTCCTGCGGCCCCGAAGCGGCGTTAACAGCGCGGGCGTGGGGAGATGTCGGCGCGGTGCCGGGGCGGGGAGGGGACGCTGTCCTGCCCCGAACGCCGGCGGCGAGCGCGGCGAGGGCGCGCCCCTGCGCGGCCCCGCGGGCGGGGGGCTGCCCGCGGGAAAACACGGCGCGGATCCCCCGGCGGCGCCCACGCCATCCCGCCCGAGCATCGCCCGGCCTGAGGGAAGGGGCGGGCGGGGCAGCGCGACGCCGTCGGGGCGGGTGGGGAGGACGGGGCGCAGCGTTCCACGAGGGCCCCGCCGCCCGTGCCGGCCGCCCCCGACGGCTCCCCCCGCGCGGGTCCCCGCCGGCTGCCGCCCCCGCGGAGC
>JAWWEE010000001.1:106505468-106517528 GCA_035221455.1 Xenops minutus | reverse complement strand
CACTCTGTCCCCCCTGTATCCCCGCCGTGTCCCCGCTGTGTCCCCACTCTGTCCCCCCTGTATCCCCGCCGTGTCCCGCCCCACGCAGGACGCCCCTTCGTTCGAACTTGGAGCGCTCGGCGGCCGGCGCTGATTGGGCGCCGCGCGGGTCACGTGCTGCCGGCCCGGCCCCTCATTGGGCGAGGACGGCTGGCCCCCCCCCCCGCTGCTCCCCGTGGGGGCGGACGGGCCATGGCGGGCCCGGGCCGGGTCCCCGCGGGCCCCACGCAGAGACCGAGCCCTGCCGTGTGTGGCCCGGCCTGCACGCGTGGGCTCCGCTCTGCGCCGGGCAGGGCGTGTTTGCCGGCGTTCGGCCGCTCGGGATGAGCAGGGGCCGTGAGCGCCTCCGCCCGCGGGGTGTCCGTCACGGGCAGGTTGCCAGCCGCGGGCACGAGTGGGGCTGCGCGGCTGCGGGGGCCGCCCCGTCGGGTGCGGGGGCGGGCGGAGGGCGCGGTGAGCGGAGCGCTGCCTTCCTCAGGCAGGGGGAGACCCTTATTTGATGTTCTTGCTCTCCCCGCCGGCCGTGCCCCCCGGCCACTGCCGCCCCGACCGTAGCGAGGCGGAGAGGAACAGCCTCACCGATTTTTCCTCTTTTTTATTTTTCTTCCCCCGAAAACCACTTTTGCGTCCCGGGCGTCGGGTATTCCCAGCGAGCCTCCATGCCCGCCTGGCGGGGCGCAGGCGAGCGGGGCCGTGCGGAGCCCGCGGTGCCCGGCGCGGCGCTGACGGCCCGTCTGTGCTTCCCTTGCAGGCTCTTTTCCACCATGTCCCCCCTGGGCAGCGCCTCCAGCGCCGCGGCCCTGCTGCGGCAGCCGGCGCCGGCCGCCGAGGGCGCGGTGGGCTCGGCGGGGCTGGGGGACCCGGCCAGCGCCGCCGCCGACCGGCGGGCATCCAGCATCGCCGCCCTGCGGCTGAAGGCCAAGGAACACGCCGCCCAGCTCACCCAGCTCAACATCCTCCCCGGCAACAGCACGGGGAAAGAGGTGTGCTAAGGCACGGCCGCCGTCCGCGGGGTTCGGGTTAGGTTGGTTTTATTTTTTAGGGGGGAGAGGAAAAAAGAGAGGGAGAGGAGAGTAAATATGCGAATCAATAAAGGTCACCTCAGACAGGACGAATCAAGACCAAACGGGGGGAAAAAATAATAATGATTTTTAGAAAAGAGGACCAGCAGCTGAGACTGCGGTAGGTTCTCGGTTTAGGAACTTGGAGACAGCGAGCGCCTCTCGCATCAGCCCTCACACGAGTGATCCGACACTTGCAAGCTCCTGAATAAGTAACTCCTTGGCTGGTACATTTCTTAAATGTACAACGTGTCTATTTTCTCTCTGAACATTAACAGGGGAAAAAAAAGTAAAAAAAAAAAGCCCTAATAAAAGTTACTATATACTAGCGTTTCATACATTAAATATTTTTCCTTCTGTTTATCTGGCAAGAAAAAAAAATAGAATTGTTATTAAGAATGAGGAAAAAAAAAAAAGCAGAGGAGGGGGAAAGCTACTCCCGTCTTCTTAAAATAACATCCTAGGATGTTAAGTTGGTCTGTTAGAAGCGCTGGAAAACTATTTTACATGTTGCAACGAGCTGCATATGCTAACCAAGGATGCTGTCACTGCAGACTGAAAGTAAATTTGATGCTGTAAGATAACCAGTGCACTTAAGGGAAAGGATATATCTTTTTCTTGTTATATTCTTTATCACTACACCAACCAAGGTTTTTATATCAAACCAAAGGGAAATACACTGCTAGAATATGGACTGTTTAAGTCACTAAACTGTGATTATTGATTCTGTACATACCATTGTTATAAAAAAAGAACAGAGCTTTGTATATTTGAAATGTTATAAAACAATTGCACTCAGTGTAGTGTTGTAAAAGTTTGTCATTCTGTAGATTCTTACTGTGTTGTAGATATAATAGGGTTCCTAGACAAATATTTATGTACAAACCCTTTATTTAACTTATTAACTGTAGAGGTTTCTGAAACCCTCAAGAGGCGATGGTACAGTACTTTTTTCGTGTAATGTCGTTATTGTTAACACTTTTCCTTGCTATCCGGTGGAGAAGTGCCACGTTCAGAAAAATAAACAAAAATATATGTTTAACAAAAAACCCCAACAAAACAAACAAACAAAAAAAAAGAAAAAAAAAAGGACAAAAGAAAAAAGGAAAACCCGGTCCTTGCGGGGGCTGCGGAGCCATCTGCGCCGCGCTGCGGGTGCCCCGGGCCGGGGTCGCTCGGGGGCTGCCACCGCCAGCCCCGCCGCCGGGGACGCCCCCACGGGGTTTGGGTGGGCGCGGGTCGCTCGGCCGGGGGCGATGGGCAGAGCTTAGGCGGGGGGAAAACGAGGTGGTGGCGGCCCGGTTTGCAAGAGGGTTTGCGGGTGGCGGGGTCCGGAGGGCACCCACGGCTGTGCCTGCCCGCGGTCCGTCGGGGCCACCGTGGCGTGTCCCCCCCGCTCCGCCCCGCAGAGCGCCGGGGTCGCCTCTCGGTGCCAGCGGCCCCACAGCGCGGGAAGCCGCCCCACGCACACTCGGCAACAACCCGGGTGGGGACGGGGCAGCGCCTGACTCCGCCGCTGCCTGAAGCCGGGGGCGGGGGAGAAAAATGGGAAATTTGGGGAGCGCTTTGCTTGTCTGCCCCGCACCTTTCGGGTCACAAAAGTTTCTACGCGCCTGCCCCTCCCTTCTTGCCGCGATGAACTTCCTTTTCTTCTCTTTTCCTTTATTCCCCCTTGGGTGTTATTTTCCCCCCCTCTCTTATTTTCTTCTTTTAATCATTCTTTTTAATTCTTTTTTTTGAACGCATCTCTCTCGATTGCCTCTTCTACTGGGCAGGGGCCGAAATGCGTGAGGCGCCCCGCTCCCCTTCCCGGTCCCGATGAGTCCCGGTCCGCCGGGCCGAGCCGCGATCCCCGCGGGGCCGGGCCGGACCGTCCGGGCGCTGGGGCGCGGGGGATTTTTTGGGGTGATTTGGTCTATCCGCGGCAGCGCTCCACAACAGCGGGCCAGGGCCCGGGAAGAGCCCCCTTGTCCCCCGGGCGGAACGAGGGGTCCCGGCCCCGCCCGGCGGGGCGATCCCGGCTCCGGGAGCCGCCGGCCGGGAAGCGCCGCCGGAGCGAGCACCGCCCGTGGCAGCCCCCGCGACCCTTCCCCGCAGCTCCCCCCTTTCCACCCACGGCATCTCACATCCCACACCCCCAACCCCTCCCGCCCCCAGCCGTATTTTGGAGTTCTAAGACCCACCATAGGCGCGAAAAAAATTTTATGGGAAAAATAAGGCTTGTTCCCTGGACGTTATTAACAGTGCATACTGAAATATACATTTTTGCCTTAAAGAAAAGGGAATCATTATCAAGCCATTAGGCATTAAGAAATGTCATTCAGTCATTTTTATTCATTCTGCTGAAATCTTCGTAAAAGCCCGAATCATACTTCTGCAAGCAGCAATTTTGTTAATCCAGGGGGTTATTACTCTGGTCCCTTATTAGGATCTATACTGCTGCCAAGCAATCCTATAACCTTCTCAAAAGAAGTTTACCTCCGTGTTATAAAACCAGTAGTGGTATTTATACTGTGCAATAATTAGTGTATTACCTGAATCCACTAACAGGTTCATTTTATCTCCGCACAAAACCCCTAGTCTGCTTATAGAAAGCTTGTGCCTCCTTTGGTGCTGTTAAAGTGGTGAAAGAGTGAATGAAGGCTGGTAGCACTTTCTCCTTTCGCCGTGCCTTAATTCCCATCTCTTTTTGCTCTCATCCAATTAGTGCAGTGTATTAAGCGGTTTATCATCTCATAGTCAGCTATTGAGAGAAACAAGGCGAACACTTTGCAATAGAGCCTGCTCTCCTTTGACACCCTCAGGTACTTACATATTCCACTGTGCTATGAATAATAGAGGAAGAATAGAGCGCTAATTCCCTCATCAAAGAATGCCTTGTCTGCTGCTTTGCTCAACAACACCATTCTGATCAAAAGAAAAGCAATAAAGCTTAGCATAACAAAACGAAACCTACTTATTAGCTTAGTGGTTAAATTAATGCAGAGCCGCTGCTATTCAAAACCAAGGTTTGAAAACAGCCTCCAACAACCTGATAATGCTGCCTTCGGGATGAAGGAATTTTAATCTGAAATTTGAAGCTGGCACAGATGAGTTAATCTATTAAACTGCTATAAGGAGGGTGCAGGAGAACTATTCAATTAAGGCACATTTAAGGTGCTCTGCAGAAGACGGGGAAGGATGCGAAGGGGAAGATGTGCTCTGCTTCGGCCTTAGGAAACTGCCTTTGGCGGCGAAAAGAGGAATTTTGGCACAGCAGCAACCGTGTTTGCGGATGGGAATTGTTTTTCATATCGCATATGTCATCAGCAAAACCTGGCCACCGGCTCCATATATCAACACTCCTCTTCCCCAACTGCAAATAAATACAAATAAACACAAACCTTAATTTTAAAAGCGCGGGGGGCGGGGAGCAGGGGGGGAAGGGGACACAAGGAGGGAAAAGAAGGGAAGGCGATTTGGACCAGACGAGCCTCAAAACACAAACCTCCGAACTTCAGTCTTTCCCAAATTATTTGCAGCACAGCATTTACCAGCTCCATTTAATATTAAATGGTATAAAGATGATTTTGCGTTTCCCAGCCTTTCTGCAGGGCCAAGACAAGGCACGGTGCCCAGAGCTGATTAGGAGAGAGAAGGGGAGGGGGAAAAAATCCGGTTTACTCCTTGCCAAGACTTCAGCTCCGATCTCACCAGCTTTGCTGAGAGGAATCAAAAAGAGCCTCCATTTGGGGTAAAAGCCCTCGTTTCCCATCCCCTAACCCCTGGACTGTGGCTGGCTGGGGTGGTGGCAGGCTCCAGGGCTGTGCCACTCACTGCTCCTCTGCCTCAGTGTTAGGGGGGAACAGCCCCTTGCAGGGCCACTCTCTGCTGCTGCACCCTACACAGTCAATCCACAACACTCTCATTTAATCTAAACATCCCTAAACTTGCAAATTAACAGGCTCTTCAGCTGTAATTATACAGATACATACAAGTGCCACAGGGTCAGGTTATGCCGTATCTATCCATTTTATTTGTATACCTAATGTCTGGAGAAGGTCACACTTTTCACTTTCTTAAGGCATTCTACCCAGTTAATGTCAGTAATATCTTCATAATCCTAACTGTGTTGGACACAAAAAATCTAAAAATCCCTGCATGAAGTTACAGGAAACCTGGATCTTTTGAAGATCTGCAACTTCAATATGTCATCTTGGAAGCAACACCTTCTCTCCAAGAGGAGCCTCCAAATAAAGTCTGTTTAACAGTATTAACCCAACTAAATACAGTGGGAAGGAATGATTGCTCACCAGCAGTGGGACAACATCTGCACAAACCCAGGGATTGAGGAGGTTCCATTTCCCACAGCAGTGATTCAATGTGAGCAAAAATGAAAGGATTTAACCCCAAAACTTGCTCAGAAGATGATCATATATTTAGGCATACCCAAACTGACATTACTTCTACTGACACATCGACTCTTCCAATGCCACTTTAGGGACAAATAAACATCATAAAATACTCTTACTTTTCTTCAAGCTCCCTTTGTTAATGGCTGTCCATCCCAAAAGCAGACACACAAGCAATTCTGTAAGACCAGGAAAAGTATGGAGCAGTATGACCCAGCATGGACCACTTTCAACCATGAGATCATAGAATCAAATTCTTTTTTAGTAGAAAACTTTATTTTTTTCCTTCAAGTGTGAAGAAAACTATACATTTTATACTGTTTAAAATTTAAAAGCAAAATTTTATAACCTTACATTAATATATCACATTGCAAACTTAACAGTGAACATGAGTACAACAATATTTTGTGTACAAAAGCAGGTACCCAAATTTATGCTCTTCTTGTCATATCTGCTTGTCATTTTATTAAAAGTAAATGAAAAATACACTTTGTTTGTAAAAACTGTAAAACCTCCAACACAGTAATTATTATAGAACAGTAACAATGATTTACTGCTTTCCATCCCCCTGTTATTGGTAACAATGATATTTTTCCCTATTGATTGCCTACTTTCAAATGCTTTGCATGGAAAGAAATGTAATACACATTTATATCCTCTGTATGTGTGAAATGGGTTTTGTACATGTGCATGTCTTTACATCCACACAGAATTTTCAACATGACAAAATACTATGCTTAAAGATGCTTGGAAAGACTCCTAATAAAGAGATGGTCCCTATTTTTAGCACCTCCAGGTTGCAGTCTTCTTTAATGAATTTGAAAGTAAAGCATCTCTACCTCTGTTCAGAAGGTAATAGGACATTTAAAGGCATTTAGGTTTAGTATTGTTTTTAATTGGTATGTTTATGATCAGGAAGAAGATAAACTGTGAAAAGGCAAAACATTAGTGCTCCTACTGAGACCTCTACTAACCTCTCTTCCTGAGAGCACCTCTACTAAATACCCTGGAGCAAAGTCTAGGATCACTTACATTCCAGCAACTCTCACTGGGAATTATCCAATTAAAGCAGCAATTCCCCCACCCCCTTTTTCCCTCATAGGTCTAAATACACAACAAAATATATTGCAAAAATCAACTACTTTGTATTTTAATAACCCTGGTTTCTCAATGAATGAAAAAAAAGAGAAGATAAAAACACCTTAAATATTTCATGTCCATATGAATCATACATCCTGTTTTCATCTTCCATTTTTTCTCCTCGAGACAAGATTATTAAAACATCATTGTGCACACTGAAATAGAGTATTGCTGAAGAGATCATTAGTGACAAACAAGGAACTATCCTTCATCCATTTTTAATCAATCACTGTCTTTCACTACTGGACTCTCCCACTGATCTTCCCATAGTGACGGCGAAGAGTTTGCCGAGGTTCACTTCTGAGTAGCCACTCATGGACAGGCATTTGTCTACGGTGCTCTTCAGTCTTTTGTAGGCCTCAGACACTTCCTTCCTGAGTGGCTTCTTCAAATACTCTAAGAGAACAAAGGGGGGGGAAAAAAACACAAAAAAGGAGAAGGATTAAATGACCACAAAATGAGTTTTTTTGCATTTATTAGGACTGTGAATCATGGTATTTTAAAATGAGGTAAATGTCATAGCTAGCAAAGAGGACGTTTACAGCAAGATCTCCCAAGTTCTGCTGCCTTCCCCTGCAGTGCCACATCAGCTGGTGAAGGGCCATGGTGAACCTGCACAAGGAGCCAAGGCTGAAGCTCCCTCAGCCCCAGTAGTGTGGGTACAGTGGCTCCTGCCAAGAGCTGGCAAGAAGAACCACTTGTCCAGTCTTGGTCTAACTGGGGTGAAATGGGAGTTGACTAAGTCACAGTGGAAAAAATAAGTTATAGCAGGGCTGGCTCTGAAAGGATCTCATTTAAAATGAAGAGGTGCCTTAACTTAATGAGAACTATGCAGAGTTCCCAGGGATTTAAGTAGGGAGGGATTTAAGTAGGAAGGAATTCTGCCCAAGGCTGACTTCAGAAGTGAAGGGAAGCATGCTTCACTTCTCTGACCCCTCTTGCTGTTGCTGCTGCTAATACTGGCACTGGCACAACCTGGGACAGACTTATCACCAGTCTTGTGTGTTCTCACATGCACCTTGTGTGCAGGATGGGAATCGTGATGCTCAGCTCTGTGGAGGAGGCATTGGAAGGAAAAGGGAAGCAGGACAAACAAGGGGAATTCCATGCCACCCTACACTAAAATGGTGAGAAGATGCGTGGTATTGCTACCAGGAGATGTCAGGTTCACCTGAAACATGAATGAAGAGAGTAACTACCTACCAAATGCTTGATCAAGCAATGTCCTAAGAACAAGGTATTTTACTCACTTGTGCCTTTATGTGTGTACAAAGTCATGTACATGCACGTGAATGTGTGCATATTTCAGCAGTGAAGCCCAAACTGTTCAATTTTTTTGACCTTTTTTTTGTTAAATTTTATGCTATCAAAAAAATCCAGGGATTTTGTTTGGGTGGTTGTCCAGTTTTTGCTTTACAAAGACTGTGGGCAAAGACTAAACGCGCAAAGCACTCCACTATTCTTTTACACAGCAATGCCAACTGGATGCAGATCTGGTGAATTTTGCTCCTACTTTCTAACCACTCCATACTCTAGAAACACCAGCTCCTACCTGAAAGCCTGTGGCTGCAGGTACTCCTTGAACAGGCCACACTGGTCAAGCAGAACTAGGAGAGCATGGCACAGGTTCTTAAAGGTCGAGCTTTCAAGCCATTTAGGTGCAATGTAAGCATGTGTCTTGTGAACAACCAACACAATCCTTCTGTTGCTCATTAGCTTTGCCCAAAAGCTGTTGCCTCATTTCTTTCTGACACCTTCACAGCATCTCTACTGCCCTTCTTGCACTTTGAACATGTAACAAAGGAGCCTCCACCTCCTTGTCAAACAGCTTTCACTATACAACAGTTAAAATGAAAAACCAGTTGTCTCTAAAATAGCCGAGTTTATTTATGAGAAGGGTTTGGGGGAGAGGGACATGGTGGGTTTTTTTGAGTCTACCTGTGCAAGGGACAAAATGATTCACTTTTGTGATGACTCACTTCTAATGATATGACTGAGATGAAGGCGTCCCATCAGACACACCATCTCAGCAGCCAAGTCAAGGAATGCTACACAAGGAGATGGCAGAGAAGGAAGGCTTGGTAACAGAAACAGCTATTACAGTTTTGAGGTTTGTGAATTTCTCCTCCCTGAGGGTTTATAATAGTTTTGCAGAGCCTCAGATGTTTTAAGATGAGCTCAGCAGACTCTGGATATGATACAAACAGTAAAGTCTTGCCCAGAAATTGGTACCTGCTTAGGTTTTCCATGGTATTCACAAAGTTCGACTGAATTCAATGGCTTTGCATGAAGCTATCAAATCTTTAAAAATTAAATTAAAATTTAAATTAATGTCAGACTGAGTAACTGAATACATTGATTAAAAGCACTTTGGTAAGAACCTTTCATGCAGCCTTGTAAAGAAAGTCCATGTTGTGCTGTCATATTCAGTTTTGTGTCTTTATATTGCCATCTCTGGGCAGTAAGCAAACAGAAGAAAATGCCTAGTTGAAGATACCACATTCTCACCATTACACAGACAGTAATGACTTAAAGTCTATGAGCAGAATTGAAACTACACTACCAATACAACAAAAACTTTTAAAAGTGAATCTCTTCATTAACAGGATGAAGTCACTGTGGCATAAACATATTTAACCATCCTGAAAATATTTAAATGTAGGCTTAAACTAAGTAAACCTTGAAAATTGTCGTAACCTTGTCCACAAAAACACCAATCCCACTTTGCCACAAATTCAGCTCTAACTAGTTTATGTGTTTTCAGGATAAATGATATAGTAAGTGGCTTCACTTCCTCATATGTTAGCCAAACCATGCTTTTTCCAGCAAGGAACTGTGGAAAATACTATCCCTATAACTCAAAACTAGGCTAAAATAATTTAAAGCTTCCTGGAGCTTAGGAGAGACCAAGGCAAAATGTATCACTGCAAACAGCTGGCACATGTGAACAGAGCAGGAAGACACATTAATCATTAGAACATCGAGGCAAACATTAAACCAGGGCTGAAAAGTAGGGAACAGAAACAGGCCCACATACAGCTAAAACTCAGGCTTCAGGGCTCCAGCCATCCCACTAACAGAGCTCCTTGGTCCCCACAACATTAAATCTAAACTTCAATTATACACAATAACCTTTCTGACAGTATGCCTCCAACATTTCTTAGATGCAATTATCCTCATACAGGCAAGCAGGAAAGGGTGGACTGAAAAAAATGGAGAAATATGAGGGGCCTCATTGAAGTAATGAGGCCAATTTTAAGTTTCAATTATAAGAGAATGGGAGCTGGGAGCTCCGGGAGGAGAGGCAGGCACGGCTTCGGCACAGCCACACCATGCATTTGAATGACACAAGTGCATCTGATGACTGGGGAGAAGAGATTTAAAGAACTGTAGTAATACAGAGCAGGGGAAGATGAGAGAGGACACAGCTCCTGATGTGTTTACCTCCTTTGCTGATGGGATATTGACTTTTCCCACCAGGTTGGTTAGAAAGGGGACTATTTACGCTGCCACACAGCAGAGTAAGAATGACAAGCAGCATCACTCCGTGCTCCTCTGAGTAAAAGACAACTGTGACCGTCGTATATCACACAGCCAGTCAATACCTTTGAGTTACCACACCATCCAACTAAGAGATGCATATAAAAGCTCTTACTTTCTTCCTAAATGAGAATTTAATCAATAATGCACCTAAGGGCTTCTGAAAACTAAGCTATACAAACTGACTGAAATTGCCTTTCACTAGTCGGTCCTGTTCTGAAATAGTTCTATACCCATTATCACCCCATCACTGTTTTAATAACATCCAACTTTAGTGGCAAGCAATCTTTTAAGATGACTACTGCTGCAGAATGTATACTCAGCTATACATAACAAGATATATTTATACACATGCAGAACAGACAAAAGACACTACAAAAACACAAATTAAAAATACAATTATTTTAATAGAAATAAATTTAAAAAACATGCTTCTGACTGTATGTAATTAAAATTCAGGTATTGTATTTTCTAAGGTTAATAAATCACTGATTCTGTTAAATATTTCAGAATCATACCACCAATCATGCAGTTAACCCCCTTCTACACTGCAACATAACTGCCCCCTCATTCCTTTCACAAAACACAGTCTGAACTTCTGTCTGTCCCTGATAAATTCAGCACCCCATCCAAGTCCTTGTTTAGCTACCTAGGTACATTTTTATATTATTAGGGGAAAAAATAAAAATTATAAGGTATGTGAAATCCATTTTTCCCATACTATTGTACAGATGTTGAAAGCAAGGATGGAAATAGGTTTTCCATTTATTGCAATTTCTCTTAATTTCTATTAAAATGACACTGAGTAACCTGATAGTCAGGATCAAGAACTTTTTTCTTGGATTCCCTAAGATGTGGCTCAGCGAAAGTCTTCTGGGTTTTTTTCCTACTGATTGGAGAACCGAACTATGTCATATTATTGAACTCTCTCCCCCTGATTATTCTGTTGATAGCCTGCTTTTCAGAGTGAGAAGTAAAAATATATTCACATTGCTTTGTATTTGTGTGCATGTATCTGCACTAGGTACGTGAGCAACAATGTAGGTGCCTATGAGCATAGTGCCAAAACGCTGGCTTATCTGGGAATGCACAAAACCCCCTGCAGAGTATCATTTATGTAAAGCATCGTCTCTATCACACTTTTATTTAAAGAGTTAAAGAACATACTGAATTAGCTACTGAATTTTTTACATCGCCTACTGGTTATTGTATTTTAATTACAGCAAGCTCAGACACACAGGCAGCAGTCTCTGTTCCAAATATCTGTGTTTCATTTATTTCTGTGCAAAGGTAGCAAACAACAGTCAGTCATAATTGGTTCTGTCAGATGTTTTACAGTCAGTCATAATTGTATCTGTCTAGAGGTGTGTCAATTTACTGCAAATTAAATAAATATTCTGTCTATTATGATATCAGGTTATGTAAGCCATTTTTTTTAATTGCATGGGTTCCCCTTTCATAATCCTCAGCACCCCTATTTATACAGTTAACCTTAACTTTGCCATTTATGGAATGTCAATGAAAAAAGTCAACAGCAATTTAATGATCAGACATGTAAGCCTCTAAGATACTTTACTTCCTTTTTTATTTCTAATTAAATACAATCAGATTAGGCTATAAAGCAATTAAATTAGTCTGTCTTGACACTGCTCTCCTCAAATACCTATCTGTGATACCAGTTCATTGGCCTAGAAGAGAGAGGGATTTACTAATCTAAATCTTAAGTGAGACTTAGGTAAGTCTTCAGTCTTTTGTTCAAGAAAATAGACCTCGCAACTGGTACCAACTTCTAAACCACAGAGTTCCACAAAATAAGAGAGGCTGTTGCTGTCAAGGGCCACATTTCCCACCAGACTGCCAGGACTGCACCTCCACACATTCCATGTGTT
>JAWWEE010000001.1:106455468-106502968 GCA_035221455.1 Xenops minutus | reverse complement strand
GACCTGGAGTTGTGCTGTGCAGCAGCCACGGGGCTGAAGAAGCTGAGCTATAGTGGCTGCAGTGCTGGGGAGAGGGGGCTCCAGGGGCAGCTCCCCCGGCAGAGCATCACCCCTGCTGCTCTGCTGGATTGGCATCCAGCTCTCTTATCCCTTCTCCTAAAAGCAATGTCCTCATCCTTCTTTCTCTTTAATGTACAGTTAATTTCTAAATAATCACCATGGATGAGGTTGCAGCTCTCAGATCTGGTCAAACGTCCTCAATGAGCATGAAATACTGATTTAAGGTAACCAGTCATTCAGAAAATTTTGTATTGGCTACAGCTCCAAAATGACTGAAACTTCACAAAATATTATTAACACCTCTTGAATCAGGAAATGCCTCCATACTTGGGAGACCAGTTAGACCTTTAACTACAAAAACAGAGAATTAGCCTACAGCATCCTGGAACTTCATAATTTGTTTTAATTGTGATTAGGGTTTTTTTTCAGGAATACATGGTTTAAACTGTAACATATATAGGAGATCTATGCCATAGAGAAATACGGTAGCACCAAGTGAGACATTCTCTTGTACATAATGCATCCAGGCAATCTAAAGGGTTTTAAACAGTGTATATATGCATGTATAATGCATCTGACAGCCAGACAGGCTATGAGAATCAGATCCATCCTACACACAGCACAAACTGTAACTGAATAATGCAGACAAATTAATATTTTTGCTAGATTTAGGGGTTTCAAGCACTACCCCTTTAGGGTCAAATTTTGATCGATCTTCCACAGCTTTAGCTTATCCAGTGGCCCTGCAAAGAATTTTCTGTTTTTCTTGCTGTAGTTAAATTTATTCTTAATGTAGTGCTAATGGCACTAAACCAAAACATTTAAATCTTTACACAGACAGACTGAAACAAACTTTTTTATCAGAGCAGCAAATACTGCTCTCATACTTTTTTTTTTAAATAACTCTTCAACAGAATGCACAAGTTATGTTCTGTCTTTAAAAAGAAAAAAAGTATTTTAACTATAGTTCTGTATTTTTCTAGTGTGATCTAGCAGTTAGAAGTGGAAAGTAAAGAATGAATCCAACAACCCATCAAACCAGACAATCCTGAACAAACTCTACCAGAAGTAACTGGATTACCACCAGCAGTTGAGAAACAACTTACACTTGAACAACTGCCATGTACAAACATAAAGCAGTTATACCATAGAATAGAAATTTAACTTCAGTATTAATTTTCCTAATTTCTAAGTTGTCTACCTCTCAGATTTACAGTTTAAATTGGTTTTAATAGAGCTTCTCAACTTTGAAATTGAAGAGCATATATTGAAAAACAGACATAGAGAAATGAAGTGGGCAAAAGTTGAAATGCTTGTAATAGTTTCAGAATATATGTAGCCTTCTTTACAGAAGAGGAGGTTTTAGAGAGGCTGTGAAAACCATTGGGTACATTTTGTTGCCTGCTCTGAAGGGTTTGATCTTGGGCACTAAGACAAAAACGACTGAGCAGAGAAGCAATTTGCCAGAGAAAGGCAATCTGGAACTTCTTGCAGACCAATCTACACAGATCACTTATAATGAAAAGCATCCATCAAAATTTCAAATCACTCCATTAATATTAAGAGTATATATACTTAAGGCTGAAAATTCAAAGGTGATATTAGTATATACTTATAAATGGTTGTCTTCCATATACAGCCAGTATCTTGTTATAAGCTATTCTTTGGTGTATCACTCAAACTGAAAAGAAGTGGATGAGGGCCAAGCTCCAGCTTAACTAGTCCTTATTTAAACTGTGTTCAGTTCAACTTAATGTTCTCTTCTCAAGGAGCCCTAATAGTCACTCCAATTAATTTTCCTTCTTAAAAAAAATGCAAATGGCTGATTTCACAGACTAAAACACCATTTTGTTTTATTATTTTTTTAAGCACTTTGCAGGCATCTGGATCCTTACATTTATATTTTCTTCCTAGAAAGCTTTCCTTACTTTAAATATTTTCTGGGAAACTGAATGATAAGATTGAAATCTGCAATTTTTTTTTATTTTTTTTTTTATTACATTCAGGAGTCAGATCCCTCCTTCTTCTTTGACTGAAAAGAATATTAGCTCTGAAATTGCTGCACTGAGTATGCTTCCTAGATTTTTTCCTGTAGGTGGCTCTTCAGTGAGGAGTTCCGCAGCATCTAACCAGGCATGTGATGATTTTCCATGTTGTATCATCAAAGTATAACCCAGGACAAAAGAAAGAAATTGTACTATGAGTAAAAATAATAAAAAACCCAACCTAATGGATTCAAGTTTCTTTCCCATCACCAAAAATATTAAATGCAGAAATACATTGTGACCAAGTCCAGGTGTTTTTGTTTTCTTTTGTTCTTAATTTATCTAGCTGGTTTTCCACACTAGCCACATGTAAGACTTGACTTTAGTGGACACACTTTCTGAGAAAGCATTTACACACAGAGACTATATAAGTGCGTGTACCTGAATTCTGCAAGTTCCCTTATAGACAAGTCTGTTGATGTGTGATCAAGAAACAAGAAAATTTGTGCAATAACCCCTGCAAAACTGAAATTGTAGTCTAAAAAGGAAAAACAAAACCAAAAGGAAAAAAGGAATCTCTTAAATTTAGATATAATTGTAATTACCTTATATTTCACATGGAGTCACATTCCCATTTTTGTCTTGAGAACTCATCTAGTGCTCACCTTGCTTTTAAAATCACTGTTATTTATGTTACCTACATAATAAATGGTGTGTGTGTCTGTATCACTTAGGTTCTTCACACTTTAACTTTTCAATCATGTTGCCTGGCAGATACAGTTTTATTTCCCTGAGGGAGATGGTACTGCTTTTTCCCCCCTCAGCTCCACGAACAAGCACCCTTCTTCACTTTCCCAGTCATTCTGTCCCCATAACAATCATTTAAAGGCATTCTCTTTTACAAGGTATTTACCCAGCATGCACACAGCTCTGATAAAAAATGTTGGAGAAAGCAGTTCTGCCGACTCACAGACATGAGTGTTCACAGTAACAACTCTACCTGACCCATCTGCACCACCATGAGGCTCCCTGAACACAAAAATCTAACAGTCCATAACATTTCTACTATTAAAGCAGCAAGTCCTCAATGGTTGGCATTCAACCAAACCAGTAAGGAAATGCCCATCTTTGATAACAATGCTAAAAGAGCCTAATTGGGACAACTGTGCACTTCTGCACTGCCACCTATTGGGAGATTTTTAAGAACTTTACAAATATTAGCAAATTATAGGGGAAAGTGTTCCCATGAGACAGACGACATTTCTGCCCTGCAGAGAAAGAGCAACTTGTGGATTAAGGGAATGATTTTCAAAGGTATACTACTGGTGCTGCCTACCTAATGCCTAAATATATTTCCTAACCTTCACCATGGACTACTGCAGTGCTAACACACTAACCAGGCTACAGATATTAAGTTCTTTGAAAACTGTGTGTCCTTTAGATGCCTAAGTGCAAGGCTGAAATTCACAGCTCAAGCAGCTCCTTCACTGTCCCACAGGAGTTGCCCACAGCTGGTATCTGTGGTTCTACACTCCACAGTGGTGCTACCTAGTGACAGATGCAGAAGGGCTGCTTCCCTGTTAAAAGTGTCCAGAACATAATACAACATAATACACATTTATCAGGGATGCAAGCAAGTGAAACAAGTATTCAGGCTGCACAGGTACTATATTATTCATGAAATAAAGTCTCGGCCAGAAGCGAGTAAAATATCCTTGCTCTTTTAATTCCCACCACCCATAAATAATCTTCCTGTTTGTGTTTTATTGGAAAACAACTGATTTAAAAGTCACCTAGTGCTATAATCCCCACTCAAGAACTGCCATCTGTCCTGCAGCGGTAGTAACAGACCCTTTCATTCACAAGTAAAGCCAGCAGAATAAAGAGGAAGAGGAGGAGTTGAAGGGGAAGAGAGTGAGAAAGCGGATAAATTCCGTTTGTGCTATTAAAAAAAATAGCAAAGTGAACTCAGTGGTTGAAAAGTGAAGATAAAAAGATGAAAACAGTAATCTTGCTACAGAAACCAGAGAATTATGTTCTTGCTCTACCCCCTCTTTTTAGGTTTTTTTCTTTCACACTGTTCAAACTATAGCACCCTGAACAACTCACTCCCCTGCTATTTCCAGCACTTTACAGAAACTTTTCAACATTTCTATTCGACACATATTTTCAGTAGTGAGGTGAAGACAATAAGTAAACAGGTAGTAAAGGGCTATTTAGAGAGCTGGTCAGTCACAGTAATAATAACGCAAAAAGAAAAAAAACCCACACAGCACAGAACATCTATCCCATGCGCTGTAGCCACAGACAACACATGACCTCTGACAAACAGTTTTCAGAGTAATTTTAATGCTACTCTGGATTTAACTTGACTAACTGGTAGCAATTGAGCACATCTTTTTTTGTGGCAGCAGTTATCTAAAATGCTACAATAACAGCATCAAAAGTAGAATGGTGGAAGATTGGTTTTCCATTGTGCTGCTGAACTGGCATAATGCCCACTTTAAAAGCAATTCGCTGCTCATCACTGAAATCTGGCAGACACGACACTAAATGCCTTGAGGAAGAAAAAAAAAAAAAGGGTCTTGAGAAGGGGGAACCACTTCAACGACCAAGCAAAGAAAAAGGAGACAAAAAAAAAAGGGAAGAAAGCAAAGAATGAATCTATGTAAGAAGAGAAAATTGCAAAATAAAAAGTTTAGCACTGCATGCAGACTCAACAGGCTCTACTTAATTTGCTTGAAAATTTCATCGCAGGCTTGCATTAGTAATATCAGAACAAAACAAAAGCAAATATATATTTATGTCTGTCTATTGTTCTGATGAAGTGAAAATGTACTGAGTTACGTCAATCATTTGTCAAACACATCTTCCTAGTTTTATTTACCACTAAATATAATGAGTAAATATGTGATAATAAAACTCTTCTTTTTATACAGACATATACAATTTTCCCCCACAACTAAATACAGGTAATGATTTAGGAAGCTTTCACAATGTCTTTTTACTGTCAATAAAACTAATTCTATTCCCATTTTCATGTTAAAAAAAGGCTTTACAAATGAAAATTCAAATTAAAATTCTGATTATAGTGTAGTGTGACAACACCTGTATTTATAATTTTACTGTCAGCTAGCTCGTAGTGTTTAACAATAGCTTGAAGCAGAAAAGTAATTGGAATTTGTCTGTAACATGCCAGATGACGACACTGGGCACTTTACTCTGCAAAAGCAAATTTGGTTTGATGACAAAATAACCTTAGAAAGATTGGACACCACCCCCCACCCTCCAAAAGGTTAAATAAAGCTATCCTTTGCCTAGGGACATATAATCTAATTGTGGTAAACCAGGACAGCTGAGCAGTAGCTGCAGAATCCAGGGTACCCCTGGAGCTGGCAGTGCTCTTCCATGCAGGCATCCCTCAAGTCCCTCCCTGCAACATTCATCTCCCAGCAGCTTTTCTAAAATGGTGCATTATTCCATTATTATCATCAACATAATTCAGAAACATGGGAGAGAGAGAAAGCAAGGGCACATTAGGTTGGGAAGAGATGCTAACACAAGTGCTGCAGCTCTGTGGACCTCTGTGCGAATAAAAGAAGAAAACTACAACAAAAACGTGCAATGTCAGTGTGAACACAGAAGTAGCCTGTGTTTTCATATTGCCCATACACTTACACTCACATGTACTGACTGGCACATTCTGACAGGCCAGGTCAAAATTAGGACACAAACACATACACTTTTTCAGAAAAAAAGATTTTTTTAAAAAAGGAAAAAAAAAAAAAGGCAAACCCCCCTATTCATTCAGAGTATTTCGAAACTCAAACACATGCCACTCTCCACACACAACTTGTCTTACTGAAGCCGACAAATTAAAAGCCCGTGGTTTTCATTATGTTAAAGACAGAAAAAAAATAAAGAGAAGGAAGACACATAAGAAAGAAAAACAGAATGACAGTGATGTTTTAGTTTACACTAGATATGGCAACACATACAAACTGTCAAAACTATGGAGTGAAAAAAGCTGTTATCAAGCAACTGTCAAGAGAGTCCTCTGAGATTTGGAAATCTTGTGTTTATTGTAACTACTGCACATTACACAAAGAAAGAAACATCCCTTTTCTTACCATTGCTGCTAAATATCATGCAAGAGAACCCAGACTTCTCCCTCACTATTTAGATTAATTTTTTTTTTCCTGTGCAATTCTGTGCTTGACAGCACAGGGCCCCTCCTTTTTCAGGTTTTCTATTGTTTGGTCAAAGTTCAGAGAGAAACTTGAGGTTATATCAAACATTATTTCATTTTCAAGAACTGTCAACACCTATTTTATGTTGTTAACTTGTTGTC
Source organism: Xenops minutus (assembly GCA_035221455.1). Classification (NCBI taxonomy): domain Eukaryota; kingdom Metazoa; phylum Chordata; class Aves; order Passeriformes; family Furnariidae; genus Xenops; species Xenops minutus. The sequence continues at coordinate 106,496,572 of JAWWEE010000001.1, read as the reverse complement.
CATCATTTAACAGTCGAAACTGTTGACATCAAAATACAGAGCAAGAATTTCTCTCTTAAAACACATATATAGAAAGAGCAAAGATAATGGAAACAGCTATTTTACTAGACATACTAACAATTCTTCTTCATGTATTTTAACATACTGACTAGAAACGAGTCTTACAGTTAACTGGCAGCAGGCTACAATATTCAAAGGTTTAGTCTGGATATATTAATGCAGATTTTAAATTCCCCTTTCTGATTATAAGAAAATAACTACCCCTGGAGACAAATCCCCAGTATCTACAGAGCTTCAATAGACCCTTCAAAGTCCTATTTTGAGTGATAGCCTCCTATGATAATTTTTCAACCATTCCAACCACGCTGATGCCTGGTTAAATCTTGTGACCAAAAAGCAGATTGCTTTTTGCTCATTGCCCATTCTAAGTCACATTTATTATAATTTCTACATTTCAGGTTTATGCAAAAATCATCTTTATTCTGAGTCAGAAGTTCTACAGAACAAATATCTGATGAGGTCCCAAGATTCAGCTTGAAGTTCTTGAGAATGAATAAAGCCTTGAACGTGTTTGACAATGCATGATTTACAGAATCTTCTGCATTGACTCTGGGGAGGGAAGTCTCAAACCCAAAAGCTCAGTAAAAGAAGACTCAAATATTATTGTACGAGAGCAAATGATCGGTTGCCCCTGTGAAGTCAATCCACCCACAGAGTATAGTCATTTTAAATGCCTCAAACTTGATGTTATTTCATTCTAAATTTGTTAGGGATATCACATCAACCACATAGATATTTGATAAGCAATAGCCTTTCTGTGGGCTTACTTTCTAGCACCAGCCATTAGACCCTGTTGGATTCACCTGCAGTGATTTCCACTCTGCAGACACCTGTCACCTCCTGGAAATCACCATCTGCAGAGGCACAGGTCCTCAGCCCCAAGCTCACAGTCTGATACAGCCCAACCGCTCAAACTAATAGGGACATCTTTGCAATTTTGCATATACTGATTTATTTTTTTTTTTTAGTCTTAAGAGCACTTCTTCAAAATGTCATAATATTTATGATCATCAGATAAGAATACTTGAACAAAAATTCAGCCTGACAGAATTATATTTCCCACAACTACCATGACCACTTAGGTATAATTTTATCTCCAAATATTGGTTAACCTCATATAACACAATGACTAACATATTATCTCAGTGCAAAACATAAAATAAGATGACTGAGAAACATAACAATAAATTATCTTTTCCCACAAAAAACCTGCACTGTTAGCTGTAATATTTCCTAGCTTTGACTCTCAAGTACTTCCTCCTCCTGGATTATAAGAGTTTTAAAGTACCATAACAATTACTCCATAAACAGCTGCAGCTATATGTCCATTTAGCACAGCCTTTTGAAAAATATACATTAATACCCTAACATAAGCTTACATACATGCTCACACAAAACATAAGAAATCAAGAGTGATCTGATCCTCAGAAACTTAGTAACATGAAATAAGGCTATAAAACCTCACTATTTTCAAGACTGGCAGAGTTTCAACACTGCATAGATATGATCCATATGCTAAATGTCTATTCAAGTACTTACTGCTCCATAAATAGAAAGTTCTTGTGAGTGAACTGCAGCAAAAAAAGAAAGACTGTATGGAAGGTGTGGTGCAGAGCAAGGGTGAACTGTTGAGCTGGTCCCGGGCTTCAATTATGATTAGGTTTAGAATCATTAAAGTTTCTAAGACATACTTAAGTTAGCCTGACACATCAAGGTCTTTTCATCTTATCCAGTCTACCAAATAGCCTTTGAAAGTTCATAAAAGCACTCTGAGAGCTGTATTTTAAAAAAGCCATGTCTGACTGAAAAGCTCACCTGCCAAATCCTCTCCTGCTTCATATATACTTCCTAAGGGTTAGGAGACAGAGGGGGAAAAAAAGGATGAGAGAAAAGGAGAGGATCATTATAGCTGAAATTCAACACATTGAAGCTGGCACCATCAAAATAAAGAGCTCTTTCCATTAATCATGAAATTTAAGAGTACTGGAAGATCTACCAGACCTATTTTACTGAACAAGAAAATTCAGCACCAGAATATTGTTAAATTGAGTTAGCATTATCAGTGGAAAAAATATGCTCTATTTCCTATTATTTATGAAGCCCTATCCTTTTCTTTCTTACCAATTACATTCCCTATCATTTCCAAAATATACAAACTGTTTTCAATCAACAGATTTCTTTATTACAGCGTACTGCATGCTTGTTACTGCCTCTTTTCTATATTGAACCCTTGATTGGACAAGCATTTTGAATTTAATATGGACTGTGATTGCACACATCAAACAAATTAAACCTGCCAATCTCTTTTTGGAGGATATCCTTTCTATATACTATCACTGAAGAGCACCCCGAGTATATTTGCTTAGAAGGAATGGGGAAGGAGGAAATGGTTATTACGGCAGAGTCAGAAGACATTCATTTTCCCATGATATGTAACTGGCCCTGCATCCTCTTTTTCTTGTTTTCCAATGAATTATTTTATAACAGAAAAATATACTTACTGACTTTCTCAGTGTCTGTTTTACAATCATCAGTCTATTTTTCCTTTTGGCCAATTCCTAATCATGTTACAAAAATGAGGTGGCAGTAAGTGACGAACAGCCTGGTAAGCCTGAAACTCATTTTCCTTAGGTTAACCATTTGCAAACCCAGATTACACAGTTCTTCATAGAGTAAGAGAACTAAAATGCACTGCATTATGCAATCCTGTTCAAAATGAAACTCAACTTTGTAAGGCTTTTGATTCTGCAAGCAAGACTGAATTACAGATGGAGTCATTTAAAAGGATTCATCACTGGTGAGGCTGCACCTCGAGTACTGTGTCCAGCTCTGGGTCCCTCACTTCAAGGACACTGAGGTGCTGGAGTACGTCCAGGGAAGGGCAAGGAAGCTGGTGGCTGGTCTACAGAGAAGTCCTATGAGGAGCAGCTGAGGGAGCTGGGATTGCTTAGCCTGGAAAAAAGGAAGCTCAGGGGAGACCTTATCATTCTCTGCAACCACCTGAAAGGAGGTTGTGGCCAGGTGAGGGTTGGTCTCTTCTCTCAGGCAACCAGTGATGGGATGACAGGAAAAAGCCTCAAACTGCGCCAGGGGGGAGATTCAAGTTGGACACCAGGAACAATTTCTTCACTAAAAAGGGTGATTAAGCACCAAAACTGGATGCCCGTGGAAGTGGTGGTGTTGCCATCCCTGGAAGTGCTCAAGAAACAACCAGACATGGCACTCAGTGCTACGGTTTAGTTGGCATTGTGGTGTTTGGTCAGAGGTTGGACTCAGATCTTGGAGGTATTTTCCAATCTTAATGATTCTAGGCTCCCACCAAGATGAAAATACTGGAAAGCATTTGCCTTGAAAAAGGCAGTTCAGAGATGCATTGGTTTAAAATTAAGGTCAAGTGAGAAGAAGTCTAAAAACAGAAAAGCAAATAAACAGAAAACCCCCACAATATCAAAAAATCAGAACTGAGCAAGGTCAAGACAACCAAGACAAGTGAAGTACTGTAAAAGCCCCATAGAATAAGTTAGAAAAAAATTAAGATATCTGCTAGCAAGGCTTGCCCAAGAGCATTCAGAGTTCCTTGTACTTATTAAAGCCTAATATAAATTCCTCTACCGCAAATGCTCACAAAACTGATATACATTGTTATCTGGAAGACACTATCGGTTTCCTGCTTTATCTGCATCATCAGAGAAACATAAAAAGAGCAGACTATTTATGCTACATTTACAGCTGTTGAGCACTGAATTTTCATTCAAAATATCTAGGTGCTATGCTCAGCATTGCCACCATTTTCCAACACTCTACTGGGCCATTTGCCAAATTCAGACTTCATTTTTTGTCTGTAGGACAGGATGGATGGCATTTCTTCCTCTGAACTACTATTTCTTTGGCACTGAAAAGTCTATAGGCAGGAATGGTCTTAAAGATTGCCTATCTGTGGTGCACCAGACCTCTAGATAGCAGCAGAATACAAATAATAACTAATGATGTGAAAACAGTCTTCTGAGAGACCAGGTAAACCAGTATACCCCATTTTCAATTGTTGTTTCAGAGATGCCTCCACCAGTATCTGTATTTTTGATGGCATAAAACATTCATCTTCTGCTACTGAAGATGCTCAAGTCAGTGTTACTGTAAGTCATCCTCTGTGAGGCACTTTAACACTATTTTAATTTGGGCAGTGCTCAGCATCATCAAAAGCTCACAAGTCTTCAAGGGTGAAAGCTCCACTCCTGTCTCTCAGAGAGGAAGGAAGAATACAACAAAATACTTGGATCTTGAAACTAAGAATTCATATCTGTAATTGGAGAAGGTATTCATGGTAATTTTGCTGAAACTGACAAATTCCATTTTTATAGCAATAGTAAACCAAGTATTGAGAACATGATAAAGTCACCTGCACATTTCAAATGAAGTGTGCAAAACCAAGGTAAAACTAAAACCAAGAGCAAAGAATCTGCTAAGTTTCTTAAAAGTTGAACTAGAAAGGTTAAAATGAAGTTTGATGAAGAATCTGCTGCTCCACCTTGCTTTCACTTGACACAGCAACTACACCAAAGTGTAGATGGATGACTCAGTGTTGCTGTGACATTCATTAAAAAGAAAAAAATGAGACCAATGAAGATTTGCTGCAGGCAACCCAGAATGGCCACTCAAAGAGCAGACTGAAGATAAGGTTCAAAGGTCAACACTCTTTGAGGGAAGAAGGAACAGTCATGGTCTCTTACTATGCTTTCTACTTAACTACCTGGCTTGACCCTCCACAACCTTTGTATACATTTAAACAGCAACACTGAGTTACTCAAATTCCTAGTGCCACCGATTAAATAAAAATTAAGATCAGAAGGCAACATGACTGCCCATCAATGAATCAGGCAGCACTGCAGCAATAATTCAGCTTCTGCAAAGGGAAGGACACATTACATGGTTGTCCTGCCAATCCCACAACACTGCTGAGGAAAGCAATATCTCCTATGCATTAGGACTCACATATATCCTCCTTTTATAAGATGTTATACTCTTCAGAGCAGGAGAATGTTTCACTACAAACAAAAAAGGGCCATACTTGGTCTGACTAAAAAGGTCTGTCTAGTGTTAAATTCTACCCTGGAGAGAGGAAAAGTAGATACCCTGGATGAACAATGCAATCCTGACACAGCCCTGGCTCACAAAACCATCTTCCACCTGGAAAGCCGAGAAACTTCCTGAATGGATGGCACTCTCCCTGTGCAGGGTAACTCTGGGTTGATTTTTCCTTCCACAAATGTTTCCAACTACTTTTTGAATCCATGTGAACCTTTCAGAATCTGTAAAAATCTAAAAAGGTCTTTAAGCATTTAGCACTATCTAGTTTAATGAGCTACACATGGGTGTCTGCCTACCACTCTCCACCTGATCACATTCAGGAGGCTGAACACATTCGGAGGCTGAACACCATCAGTTAGTTACACACCAATAGGACACTCATTTCCACTACAAGGCTGTCATTCTTTACGGTATAAGTCTTCTTCACCATATGCAATAAAACCAACCATTAAGAGGATACAGTCACATATCTGTATGAAAAAGACTGGCAGGAAAACAACCTGAGGAAAATTGAGATGTTAATGCCAAAAGTTTCCAACACCCTACTTTTTACTGCATTTACATCTTCCATAAGACACTACTTCACAGACAGTGAAATGGACAAGATGCATTAGGGCACACATAATGAAGGTCATTGTTCACCACATAAGAAGAAGAACCTAGGGGTTAAGACATATGTAAAGGTTTAGTGAAGAGATCATGGAAAGTGATGATTCCCTTTTAACTCAGTTTTGTTCTGAAGCTCAGAAGATGTAAGCATGTTGTGCCTAGTGAAACTGTCTACACGAATACACACGTCTTTTTTCCTGAGACTGAAACTGTGAAGATCTTTTGACAATACCAGGTACTATTCACAGCTATAATGGGTTTTAGAACACATAATCCACTACACAATCACAGGTTCAGATGACTAAACACTCCACAATTGAAATGGTAGGAACTGAGCAGGAAATGAACTTTTGAGCCCCCTCCATCAGAGAGATCTATTGCTCTGCAGATGACAGACCCCAATGTTTTCTTAGCAATGCTCTGGATTTGTGACACTGAAGAAAATAATATTTTTGTGTTTAATTACAAACTTTATGTGAAGATAAAATTAGAACTTCATACTCACAGAAAACTGCTATTGGTGAAACTCATCTAAACAGAAAGAACATTTAAATTATTTAGAAATATGCAAATATATAGACCCCCTGAATCTAGAAACAAAAAGGAACACTTTGGGCCAAAGGAAAAGCCTCAGAATCAGTGCTGAGAACTGCTAAATATAGTTGATCAGATTTGAGTAGGTATTATGGCATTAGATGGATATTGGCAACATTTGCTTCAGATCCAGTTGGCTCCTAAATCAAAGGCTAAAGCTAACAGAGTGGAACGCCAGCCTCACCCAGTGCCAGTGCCATCCACATGAAGACCAAGTGCCTCATGTCTTGACTTTCCCCCGATTAGCAGCTGCTGCCTGGACACCAAGGCATATCTACTGCTTTCCCAAACGATTTATAGAAAAGGAAGTAGTCATAGAAAGAATGACAGAGCACTGTAAAATATTTAAAAAATGCTGGAATAAGTAATAATTTTTGTGTGCAATAAAAGCCTATGCAACATTTTTCAAAAATAACACAAGAATCCCTGTTGAAAGTTACGGTGCAGCTACTATTCTTCTGCATGAAGCTATGTGCAAACCTGAAAAATTTGCTTTAAAATGTGAATTTAACCACTTTGCAAACACTAAATATTCACAATGTTAACTTCCAGGACATTTACAGCTGAACAAGCACAGGGGAATCACAGAGAGATTTGTTTTCAAAGGTAACAGTAAAGAGAGGGATACAGGCATTTGTGTAAAAACTTTGTCAGCATTTCTATTGACTTTCAAATAGAAGATTCTACTAAGCTTCCCATACATTATAAGAAGGTGTCCGTTAATAAAACACAAGGAAAAGCTTTAAGAAACATATTTTATTATCGTGAACACTGCAGGAAAATACTGTCATCTGATAACCTGGGAGGAACAGCTTTATAACAGCACACGGCCATATCTACGTGCCCCAGCCCTGGAAGTGTTCATGGCCAGGTTGGATGGGGCCCTGAGCAATCTGATCTAGTGGCTGGCATCACTGCCCATGATGGGGGGGTTGGAACTAGATCATCTTTAAGGTCCCATTCAACCTAAGCCTTTTTATGATTCTGTGATAATGTCTAATGTATGGTCCAGTGCCTCAGTATTTCAGAATGGACAGTTCTGCTCCCTGTGGGTAACAATTGTCCAATTACATATAAAGGTTTCAATGCAGCAGCATACTGACCAGTAAGGATTTCAATGGTTTCAAGAACAGCATTTTGGTGAAATGTGTTATATAACAACTTGATTTCCCCCCCACCACCACCCCCTCTCCACCTTCAATGTATATGCGGTATTGTGGAACGTGGTTTCAGAAATCAGGTATCTAACACTAATAAATTATGCACCGATTACCGATGACCTTTGGAGTTGCTAAAGGTACAGTCACAATCATGCGTTCAACAAAATCCTGCTTTTCACTATAATGTGTGAATGTATGACATTAAATGAGGCTTGCAATATAATCAGTGTGGTTGGCTGCTTTAATACATTCCATTTCAATTTAAAATCACCACAAGACAAGAGTGACAAATCTAATTTGATCTGTTGCTCACAAAAACACTGAAAAGAGATGTAAGGAGACCTATAAACATCTGGTAACATGGCCTGCTTTCAAAAGCAGTTAATCCATTTTTACAGAACCAGAAACTCTCCTAGTAGGAGCATCTTACATATCAAGTTATTGCTTAAACCCACAAAAGCCAAAAACTTAAAACAGAAAGGCCAGCTATGTAATAAAAAGGTGCAGATGGGTGCTGCAGTAACAGCAATAACCCATTGCAACTCGACTTCAGAAGTTTGACTGCTCTTTATGAGGTGTTTCAATTGTATTTCATATTAAAATGAATTTTATGAGTTCTTGCACATATTAAATATGCATATTTGGCTGCAATCAAATAAGTACACAGATTACTAATAACTTAGTATAAAGCCTGTCACACACAAAGAATACACACTTTCAAAAGCAGAACAAGCTCCCATGTAATTCATGTAATTAAAAATATGGAGATTCATTATTTCCTACTCAAAAAATACTGAGAGCAATGTTGTCTTCTCTATCACATCTGTCAAGCTTGCAATTCTGTAACTTTGCGGATTTTGGTCCTGGAGGCTGCAGGCTAATACAACTTTTCCAGAAGCTACTGAGACGAATTCTGATTAATGAGACTGAAACTACCTACAAATGGAACAGCACTGTACCAGACTGTATCCCTTCAGTCAGTCATTAATTAGCATCTGCATGAGAGGAAATTTTTCAAAGAGTTTCAAATCCAGCAAAATTATCCAAAACACAGCTTCGATTGTAACAGGAGATGACTGGTAGACAAGCCTTTTCTGGAGAAGGCTGATCTCGTGTATCAGCACATCAGTGCTGTTGGAAGACTTGGAATTCAATTGCCATTTACTTACTCAAATCATCATCACTGCCGATCTGGGGAAATGACTTCCCCACAAAATCAGGTGTAAGGACAGCAAACAAAAGAGTAAAACAAGACACCTGAAAGCAAATTGCTCTGTCAGAAACAGTCACTAAAACAGCAAAGATGACAACAGACTGAAGCATCTGCTGCTTGCACAGGAATATCAACTATAAACAAAATAAAAATGCCTTGTGATCAGAATTAAATACCATTGTTTTATTTTGCTCATGACAAAGCCACAAAGCCCACAACCTTGGTCAAAGAACAACTACTACATGAGATATTTAATCCTAAAAGGCTTGAAATACAAACAGATAAATATATACTTAATAAACACTTGGCCCAATCTACTCATGGCTTTTTGTTCAATTATTTGATAACAGCTAGATTTAGCCCAATTTAAGCTGTAGACTGCTAGCTACATATCAACTTTATAATAGCACATTTTTTGAACATGAATTTTTGTTACAGTCTCAAAGGTCTGAGATTTAATTCACTGTCATTTTCAACCTTTCTCACCTTCACTACTTCCAACACAATATTTTATAGATTAGGAGGCAAAATAGATCCCCAAAACACAAGAAAAAAGAGATGAGATGAAAGAGAAACGTATTTCCTTTCTATCTGAAAGAAACCTGCTATATTCAAAAACCTCACCACATTTAATAAAACACTACCCACCTTACCATAAATGCTTACCTGACTGTGAGGAGCGAACAAATGCATAATTCTTAGTGATATACATAGAACCTGACTGCTTAGGTACATTTCTGGAATGTGTGCCCAACACAGGATTCTTTCAGACCATGTGCAGGGCAGTCTTATATCACCCTCTACAAGAACATCATCCAACTATTGCAGTAGTTGCTTGCAGGGGACCCATATCTATAGGTAAATACAAGTACATATGTCTAGAGGTACAAAGCACCTGTCTATGCACCCTCAAGGTATGTATTAAAATGGAAGGAACTGCCAACATACTGTTGTTCCTGGATACACTCATGTGCTTTACCAATACAGGAATTAAGAGTCAATTTCCCCTCCTTCTTGAACTTAAAATTTTCTCTTTTTTTCCCCTCAAACTAGCCCAACTGTGCATTAGAGAGTCCAACCTCCTCAGGAAACAGCTGACTTCATGAGTTGCTGGTGCTACAGTCGCCTGCATCCATTATCCATTACCACGAGTATCTGGGACCAGGAACATCCAACTCCCTGATGCCCACTCATTACAGATGTTGGTTTACAAACTCTGTAAGCCACCAGCACACAGGATATGCAAGAACTGTCTCAGCACATATTGAAAGAGGAATATCTTTTCTCTGTGACATGACAGAGTTGAAATACTTTATCCAAAATGAAGGAGTCCAAGAAATAATTAGCCATTCACAAAATGCATATGGAAAGCCACTAAGTAGCTGTGGTTCCACTCCTGGTGAGGTTTATACCCTCTTCAGAAAAGCAACTTGGCCCAACTTCTGAAAAGTAAGCTTTTCAGAGAAAATGAGACAAACTACTCTGTGCCAACTTTACTTTGCAATGCTGGGGAAACACAGCTGAGAAGACGAAGAATCACCAGAGTTCAGCACTTGGGAACATCCCCCGTGCCCTAACCTAGTGTACAGGCACATGAAGAAATGCAATATTCTGTTTTAACGCATTGACCAATTTAAAAAGAAAATGAAAACCAAACATTTTTACTTTTTTTTAACAACTTCTCCTGTTTCTCCCCGTGTGCTTCTCTCAATTCATCAAAAGACATTAAAGTGGATAAAATATATGCCTGCAGCTGTTCTGATAGAGAAGTCAAAATTCTTCCTTTTAAAAGACGCCCATCCACATGATCTAGAAGAATCTGTATCCTGCCTTTTAACAGAACATGAGACCAGCCATCCTGAAACAGCCAGAGATCACAGGCTCAGCTGCCAACAACACACCAAGGGCACAGCAATACACTCTGTCCCATTGATGCAGCCAACCCCACTTACTAGGATGCCAATACACTCGTTTTCTTTCCCTCCCCCAGAGAAGCAAGTCTGCTGATCATCTCCGATTTGTGAAAAGTCAGCAATCTTGAACAGGGAATATGGGAGATAAGTATTCAGCAGAACAATGGACGTGAAACGGGGAAGCAGGTTACTTGGGTACCACAACATTAAGTACTTTCTGACAAAGACTGCATTAGCAGATGACAGGAGATTGAACACACAGCAAACAAAATGCTTTGCAGGTAGATTTTCCTGTCTCTGATGTTGCAGCTGATCTGGAAGAGAATGTGCAGAGTCCCTCAGGCAGAGATAGCCTTTGCTCTCAGTGTACTAACTTGATACACTTACAAATCTGTGCATGCCTTTTGTATCCTGCCCTCCTTAAAGAGGGTCTACAAGTAAAATAATGGAGTATCTGAGGCTGCCCTGTTGTAAGGAAATATATTTTAAAGGGCCTCCTAAAGTCAACTTTGTAAATGTATTTTTTCCTTTTTCATGCCTGACATTCAAGCAGAAAGAAGAAAGATTATGTGCTATGATCTGTAGAATATTAAACTCCTCCTCATGATAACTCTGCCTAGAGTTATCAAAATCCCTGTATTTACTGAATAGGAAAAAGCAGAGGTTGATGGTGTTGGCTTTTAACTGCTAGAATCTTTTGTGGGTAAAAAATAACTATTAATAGATAACAGCTGTTCACCTTGAAGATTGCAAATTAATTTTCAAATGACCCCATACAAGAAGTTTAGCATCTTGATTTGTCCCTTCAAAAAGTAGTACTGGCATAGAAGAATTACACCCTCTCCTTCTCTACAAATAACCACAAAACAGCCTGCTCCTGTGACAGAAGCCAGAACTCTGTTCTGAAAGTGGTTTCTAACAGGCTGATTTGCAGACCTCAAGACAGGCTCTTCTGAAGGAGTGGTGGGAGTGCCAGAGTTCTGCCTCCTCATGGTTAACATTTATGACTAGATGCCTTTCCCCGAGTCTTTACAATTAGCTGTGTGGACTTTAGAAACAGGTTACTCTGGGATGCAGAAGTGGTTCTTCAGAACAATACACTTTACTCACCTTGCTTTAGTCAACAGAGGTTGTAACTGAAGAAGGATAAAGAAAACTACTTGGATGTTATTTTTTATTCTTTCATGAAAAACCTTGAGGTGATTAGGGTGCTGTATATGGAAGTTTTTCCCATTTGGCAACTAACACAGTAACATGTCTCTGGTATAGTATTTACAGCATACTGGACCTACTCTGTAGATCTGATCTGGTCACCCTGGACCTCGATAATCACCAATGAAACAAGAAGAGGCATTTCTCAGGTGTGATTCACACTAGCCTAGTACAGATGAGATAGCTGAGTCATGTCCTAGAACTACCTAATTCTCCCCATAATACAAAGGAGCACAGCCTGATAAACTCACATACAAATGTTTGAGACCTCAAAGCCAGTGGCCAGGAAGGGCATTCTTTGCAGGGAATTCTCTCCACTAGTGATATTTGGTGTAGAACATCTACTTTTCTTCACCTAGACAGAAAGAGAACAGCAGAGCCCCATCTCACACAGTACCTACATACACAATAACCTATGTAACAAGGTAAGAAGTGTGTATACAAGCTGAACATGAACCAGCAATGAGCACTTGCAAAGAAGGCAAAAGCACCCTGGGCTCCATTAGCCAGAGCATGACCATCAGGTCCAGGGAGATGAGCTTCCTCCTTTGCTCCTGGTGAGACACGTCTGGAGTGCTGTGGGTCCAGTGCTGGCTCCCCAGCCCAAGAGAGACATGGACTTACTGGAGTGAGTGCAACAAAAGGGCTGCAAAGACACTTACAGGGACCGGAGCATCCATCATTCAAGCTGAGGCTCAGAGAGCTGAGACTGCTCTGCCTGGAGAGCAGAAGGCTCCAAGAGGGGGACTTCATCAATTTTTATAAATACCTGATACAGTCAGTGAAGATGGATTCAGGCTCCTCTCAGTGGTGCCCGGTGACAGACAGAGACAATGAGCACAAATTGAAATAAATACATGGAATTCCATGTAAACATAGTACCTTCATTTGTTACTGTGAGAGGGGTCAAACACTAGAACAGTTCGCCCAGAGAAGTTGTGGGGCTTTTGTTCACAGAAATACTCAACCTCAAGCGCACATGGCCCTGGGCAACCCGCTATAGCTGACTCTGCTCTGAGCAGGGAACTGGACTAGATGATCTCAGGAGGTGCCTCCTTGCCTCAGCCATTCTGTGATTCTCTTGCTAAGACTGATCTTATATTTTCTGTGCAGAAGAGGATCTCAACTCTCACGTGTTCATACAAAAGATCACTTACAGTCTCGACACCAGAAAAACAGTGAGGCATATCACTGCCAGCAGAGCAGGGAGATGCATGTATTCTCTTGGTCACCTCACTTAACTGTGACTCCTTGGCCTTTTGAGCCATTTACCCTAGGAATACTCATGTCTCATTTCTACTAGGACCTCACTGATGCATTTTTAGTGGGAGTGGCAAATTTTGTCTCATCTATTGCCATAAACACACCACTTTGAGCAGCACATTCAGTGGTAGATATCTACATCTGAGTAGAAAATCCTACGACGGAAAGACAAAGGAACTCCTATTCACTCCTCTCCCTGCTTTGCATCTAGCAAAGCTAAGCATCTGATGGATTTCCTCAATATGAGGAAAACCTTTACATGTACTCTTACTCATTCCTGAGCTCCCTGCTGTTGCCCACCATAGCCCATTTTCTAACTCACTCTTTTTTTTAAAAGGCAATGTATATCTGCTGAAAGACAAGGGCGGCTTCTTGCTATATAAAAGGCCTGTCACTGGGAAATTTATATTAACCTTATAATTGGGATATATTGCTCTAGAGAGCTTTGCTTTAGAATGAAAAGTTTGCTTGTTTGACCTTCATGCATTCCTGAGCCTCTTAGCTAGGCCCAGTTGGTGACACAAAGTACCCATATTGTTGGTCTTAAATGTAAAAATTGCTGTGTAAGTTCAACAGCATTTTTTTTTCTTGAATGATGTTTGTAGTTCTCAGTCTCAAAAGAACTCAATTTTTAAAATCAAAGTATATATACCAATTTGAATTATGCTAAGAACATGGTTTATCATAATAATGGCCTTCAAAAAATGCGCTATTCAACAGAAATACTGGCCTACTCCACACATTTTAAAAACATCAGCTAGAGATTGCTGAAGAAACTTCCCAAAAGGATGCACTCCATCTGTAAAACTGCTGATTTCTGCAAAGAGAGATTTCCTCCCAAATCATATTTTATGTTTAGAGGACAATAAAAACACTTCTTTGCCACATACTTTTCCAGAGACTTTTTCCGTTCCTCACTATACACATCCAGAACACGATGATACAAAATGATCTGTTTTCAAATTAATCCAAGTCTAGAATTCTTTTTAGAGATGACTAATGCCAATTTAAGGCTGTGTCTATGACTGTGCAACAGTTTTCCATAATACACATATACAGATCTTATTTAACAATCCCCAATCATTTTGCAGTGAACTATTTGACTGTCCAGCTGTATTGCAAATTAGTTTCATTTACTGTTGTCTCTACAAAACTTTTTAACATTTCTGTTCCTCAAGGCTCTTGCCTGCATTTTCCATACCGAGAATTTAAGAATTGTTTTTAGTCAAACTCACTTCATATATCTGTTTTGTTCTATCTTTATTCTTTTTTTGCACTAATGCTCTTTCCTCATATAATTCGGAACAGGAATTTCTCATTCCCTTTATAAAATACAACCTGTTTAACAAAAAAATCCCACAAGCCCCTAATAGAAGGTTACCTTAGTATTAACATTTTTGTTGGGCCCTTGATTACAGTACCCAGACAGTGCCATGGATTTGGATATGACAACAACTGTAAGTTCTTTACCTGTCTCTTAAGAAGTAAAGACCAAATACTCTCACAGTGCAACATAGTTTTTGAAGTGTAATGCTGAACCACTAACATTGTTTCTACAGGGAGGGCAGAGCCACACGGACAAGTAACTGAAAAGCATCTTAAGGTATGAACATCCAGTGTAAGGCTTTGCCATGGAAATTACCTGTTTATCTTAACCTGTGGTAATCTGTGGTTATATCTTACCTTTCTTTCATTTACCCTCATAAAACTTTTGTAGAGCCTGAGTGTGCTGTTACTTTGCTTTCACATCTATTTTTTTTGTGAAGGATGCTAACCCAAGAGCAGCCTAGGGCTCTCGTGACAGTACAGCACCAGCACCTCAGTGCCTGAGAGGACATGGGTCTAAAACACGCAGCAGGTGATACTGGATGCTGATGGTAGAGGGAAATGAAAGCTGTTTCTGAAGGATCTCTAAACAGTAAGACTATTAAAAAAAAAAGTGTGAGGAGGAAGGCTCCTGAAAGCCCGGTGTGCCTATCACTTCTCAAGAATCTATCCTGATGATCGCATTTCCCCTTTAAAAGGACATTAATAGAACTGCAGGAAGGAAAACCACAATGCACTGATGCACTGGGACTGTAGGTGATGAGCTGCTACCATCATACACACTCTCTTACACTACACCTTTGAGTTACTATACTAGAGTTTAAGACAAACATGGCTGCCATAACCTGAACCACTTCATCCTTTTCACTTAAGAATATCCTGACTTTCTGAAATGTATCTTCATGACACCAGGCTGAGTGGAGCAACCTGGTCTAGTGGAAGGTGCCCCTTCCCCTTCCCAAGGGGTTGCAACTAGATCACCTTTAGGGTCCCTTCCAACCCCAAACTCTCTCTGATTCTCTGATTCTGTGCTGGAAGACCTGAACAAACACAGGACCTACATGAGTGAGAGACTGTTTTTTGCCAGGGCAGCAGAGACACCTGGAAATGGAGAATTGGTGAGAGCAGCATCCAGACACATCACAGCTGCACTGAAACCCACAGATACTACAGGCAAAAGTGGGTCCTGAAGGGCCAAGATAAAAAAAGGCCTATTTGCCCTATGAGTCAGTGCAGAGAACACAGACACGTATCAAAAATCACTAGTGTTAATGCTCTAAGAGAACAAAAAGGATCCTTTATGGTATTTGCTAGAAAATACAGGCATGCTCATACCTTAATTGACTAAATATTGAAATAAAATGCATGTTTTGTCTAAATAGGAGCTCCTGACTAATACTACTTGTGTTCAAAAATTTGCCACCATAATACAACAAAATCAAAATGAAGCAAAGTCTTCAGATTGTATTCAAGAGTTCAAAAAGGGATGGACACTTCCTTGTAATTTCTGAATTTTAACAGTTTCCCTGTTTTTGTACACACTGAGAAACTATTTCTATGCTGTGTCCTGGTCACCTTTATGGCTGCTGCCATCAGTACAGTATCTGAAATAGGGCTTAAACTGGAGAACAGCTGATAAATCTTTGGAGAACAGAAATGGAAAAAATAGAAATACTGTTTTTAAACCTGCATCCAGACTTTCAGAAACTAAGGCATCAGATAAGAACCTTTCTTCCTTTCTCTTTTTTGTTAGTGTCCAGAGAAGGGCAAGAAAGCTGGTGAAGGGCCTGGTGTAAAAGTCCTATGAGGAGAACTTGAGGGATCTGGCAGTGTTGAGCCTGGAGAAAAGGGGGCTCAGGGGAGACCTCATCACTATCTACAGCCACCTGAAAGGAGTTTGTAGCCAGGGGGGGTCAGTCTCCTCTCCCAGGCAAACACTGACAAGACAAGACAAGGGAAAATGGCCTCAAGCTGTGCCAGTGGAGGTTCAGATTCGATATTAGTAAAAATTTCTTCACTGAAAGAGTGGTTAAACATTGGAACAGGCTGCACAGGGACATGTGCTGGAGTCACCATTCCTGAGAATGTTCAAGAAATAAATACATGTGGCATTTGTTCTCAACCAAGAAACTACACTTTTGACCTCTTAAGTAATATTTGAAACAACTGAAATATGTCTCAAGTTACCACGACATTATATTCATGATAACCTATTTCAAATCTATTGATTCCTGTCCAATATTAAAGTATGAAATAATAAAAATTATCCACATCATGTTCCAGATTGCAATAGTTTACCATTATTCTTCAAAAGCGTGATAGTTCATGCTCTTAGTAAGTATGTCACCTATACTGGTTTTGGTCACTCACCTCTATTTTTCATTAAATATATTTTAAACTACAGGCTCAGTTCTATCACAAAAAAAAGGAGTAAAAAAAAGTCCCTTCAATGCTCCTTTGCCCCCCCCACAGCTGTGTAACACAGTCTTGAAGAAAAACATTAATCTGACAAACCTGCCACTGTTAGTTTATGGAACATATATCGTTGCACTGGAAATATGAAACAATACCAGATCTAGTGAAATGTTTTAATTCCAAGTCTGTAAAATTCTATTAAAGTCAAATATTATTTGTTTTTATAATATAAATAAACTACCTTAGGCTGTCACTCACTCCTTTTAATCCATTTTTTGTTTTGTCTTACCGCATGCATCTCTCACAAAGTGAAAAATGTCTATTTAAAGATAAGTGGAAATACCACAGTATGTAATGTTTTCATGTCAAAATAATTACATTATTATATTCGGAGTTAAATAATATAAGATAGGAAAACATTTTGATATGCATCTAACAGTTGTAATCCTGGCAGGATCAAATCAACCTCTTCCAAACCTATTTCTGCTAGATCAAAATAAAGAGCTCCCTGACCTGACCAGCTTCCCCTCTCACCCAAGTCCCATCACCAAAGAGGGACAAGCCAGGACAGAAGAATATCCTGCTGTAATGTTTTTTTAAAAGCTGAGCCACGTTTTGGCCTGTCAAAGGTGACTAATTTGTTCTCAAAAGCCAATTACGTTAGACTGAAACATGAAATTTGGTAGTTGGATTGTTACGAAGAGGTCAACCTCAGAATAACTAAAAAAAGGTCACAGACCAAGTGTGACTTTGCTGAGACAGGGACTTGAAAACTAGTGGAGGCACCACTCGTGAGACAAAGAGGTACCAGTTGTGCTCACACACACTTTTCTGAAATATGTACTCCAAACACTTTCCTGTGCACTCCTTGTCTTCATGGCAGTAACCACCCACGGCTGCAAGCTCTCAATCCCTCCCTCCCCCCAGAATCAGATCAATCACAATCAGTTGATACCACCACATTTTTCTGATGCAGATGGCAAAAACGGAATACTCCTTTACGGAGGGTAGTATTTTTTTATTTAAATAAACCAAATTTAAGCTGCATTTAGACACTTCTTTGTCTTGTGCTGCATTTTTATACATATATCATGGACCATTTTTATGTCCCCTGTGGAATAAAACAAAAGTATTCCATTATGCTATTCTCTACATGGCTTGCTAGTCCTTAATAAAAAAAAAGAGTTTATCTCCATCCATTTCTTAAGAGAAAAGAGCATAACTATATTTTCATAATGTCTTTGATACAAATCCTTTGTTTGTTGAGGATACAGAAAGATATTTCAAAAGAAATGTCTCCCATGCAGTTATTATACTTCAGCAAGTATAATAATTAAAATAATTTTATTTGCAGCATTAATTTAAAACTTGGAGATTAAATAGGGATCCTGTTTTTACAAATTATGACTTCCTATGTCTCTTTTAAATGGCCAATATAATTCAAGCTGCTTTGAAGACAGATCCTCCTTAGGACTCATGCTTAGGAGTTATGAGTTGAGGTAATAACATTTAAACATCAAGAAGATGACAGATTCACATCCACTGAGGACCCAGGCCAAGTTTGGGAGCTAAGAATAGCTTTTGGCAAGGATACAATAAAACAGTTGGCTTATGTAATAAGCAGAGAAAAATTACATACTGATACATGTGCAACACAGTATTAAGTCTAGAGGTGTTCCACAGAAATTTCAGTTTTTCTTTATGTTTCTTTGTCACCATTTCCCTGACAAAGAGTCTACAATTTTCTTCCTTTTTTTAATATCACACTTTTTAAAAATCATCCCTTTCACATTAATTCTGTTTTCTGCTACTGAAAATATTATTCTCCTTGATGGTTTGTTTTAATACTGTGACATAATAAACAAATACCTGATGTCATGATGAGTGTAGAGAAAGCTTTGTATTTCTGATATCATTTTGATACATCACAGTCGCAGATTGGAGAAAAAAACAAACCACCAAACCTAACACTTCAGTCTTTTCATGCAATCTACTAGAGTAGCACATGATTTATTCAGTATATAGAAAAAAATAGTTTCTAGCTGCCTGGTTTTAATGAAATAACAGGACAAAAGAACAACAGAATGTCTCAAATATTGATTTTTCTCTTCTATAACATGCAGCAAACTATTTTTGGTTTCAAACTGCATGGTTAGACAAATTTATAATGAAGTATGTGCCATAATAAACCAACATACAGCCATGAGTGTATGTCTATACAGAAAAACAGTCTTTGAAAAAGCCGTTTTACACAAGAAAAGAAACCTTTGGACCACGAGAAATCAGCTGCATTCCCTCCATCTTGTGTGGAGTCAAGGTTTCTCTCCACAGGTACAGAGCCATAAGCAAACTTTTCTAAACGTCTTTATACTTGACCATATATATTTATACTTCCGTCTTTATACCAGAACCAGATACCCTCAACCAAAATGCAAATCATGTTACAATGTTCACTCAAACTATGCAACTTCCTGTATGTTCAGCTACAGAATCTTTAAATTTAAAGACATAAGGCATCAATGGCGAAAATTAAGAGGCTCTAAATTTGCAGGCAATACAGTTGAGGTTTCCATCCTCATGTCAAGGCAAATTAGAGATGGAAACCCTTCTACGACCCTGTCAAAATGTACTGGCCATAAGGAAGGGGGAAAAAGGGTGCTGGCATTATGTACAACACTGCACACCATCTTCAGTAGGTCACTGGTCTTTTAAATAATCTCTACTGAACAAATAAGATTTCAGAAAGTTTTTAGTAGATAATTACACTTCCTGATTTTGTAATTAGTGGAACTACATGTAATTACATAATAATTATGACGGTAATTACGTAATTAAGATGTATAATTATGTAGTAAAAAACATTATGGAAATAAAAGCCATCAACTGTATAAGCACAATACATTTTTAAAAATAAATTCTGTATCATCTGTTTAAAGCTACCATTTTCTTCAAAATATCAAAGTGATTATCAGCCATCACTGGCAAGTTCTAAAATACATTTCTTATGAGACTTAAAAATCATACAGATAATTGTGTCTTTTTAAAAATCTCTTTAAGCCTTATCTTTACATTATCCTTAGCTTTACATTATCCTTCTGATGTCTAGGCACACATATACTGAATGCATTATACAGAGTTAAACTGTTTACATTTCTATTTCCAATTTCTACTAAAATAATTTTTTAAAAGTAGCATTGATGTCATAATTCTGGTATCTAAAAGACAGGGGTTTTTTGCTGTGGTTTTGTGGTGGGGTTTTTTTTTAGTACAGTCAGGTCCATCAAACTTTCAGGTTTTATAAAAGGAAAAACATGCTAGTCTTGCCCTTTCCACTAGAGCAAAGAGCCTACTGCTGTGAGAAGCAGTAGTCACTACAGCATTGTCACTTCTGACTTGCAGGGAACAACAACAGAACTGACCCCACAGAAAAAACAGACCCAAACTTTACTAAAGAGATGAAACCAGAAATACAAAGGTCTCTGTAAGAAAAAATGTCAGCATTTCAGATAAAAAAGAAACTGTGAATAAAAAACTGCTTTATAAATATTTTCTGTTTAGAGAGACTCACAAGAGTACTGATAAAGGAGACAGATGACATCAGATAGGCTATGTCATTGCAGGGGTTATATATAACAAATTGGCATCTATCTATATAAAGGAGGAAAAAAATCCTGAGGTACAAATGAGAAGGTATTTCTGTTAACTTTTTTCCACATACAAAAATCTCCCCTATCAGGAGCAGCATGACAAATATTTGAAGAGGCCAAATAACCATTACAATATATGAGGAGTCAGAAGAAATTAGTGAAGCCGCTGCTTCATCCCATCTGCAACATTAATACAATGTGCAAGGAAAAAAAAGGTCTTCATTAATCAAAACCTTTTTATTAGTGGTAAGAGTCACAGTAAATGCACTCCTCTCATGCCACTGACTTTCCACATTGTAGACACATTACAGATGTTTTAACACGTTATTTCTATTTCATTCACAAGCAGAAAAAAAAATAATTATTTCAATTCAGAGAAATTTTTAACTCCAAAAGAGGTGTCCCAGCCCATGAAGTTCTGTGTTCAGAGAAAGGGTTATAGAAACGTCCAGCGTAATGGGATTTACTTAGATTTTGTATGTTTAATAAAAAGACCACACCAACAGCAATAGAACGGATAAAAAGTTACACTTAAGATCTTAAAAATGTCCAAGTAGCAATAAAAAAAGGTATGATCATTATGGAAGGATAACTTAAGATTTAAGGACCAGCTAACTGCCCGTATCAGTACTTCAAAAGGGTCGAAAACCCTATTGCAAATTATTTTCAGTAGTTTTTGCTTTCAAAAAAAGTTCGGGAGATTTAAAAATACTCAAGAAATGGTGACTGAAATTTAAAAAAAAATGTTCAGAAATCTTCCTCTTCAAAACAACACATTAAATAAAAAGAAGTGCTTTTGAAGAAAGACTCAAGGATTAAATTCTTGAAAATTATTATTTTAGAGTCACTTCAAAACAAGATGATTGGAAGACAAAGTACTTGACAGCAAATGTGCAGAGGAGCATTTGTTTGCTGGGATGTAAAGATCACTATAGTGAACTAAAGCCTTCACAATAGTGTCTGGAGATATGACGCAATCAGAAATGCCTTGTTTATCAAACTGAACTCTCTGAAAAGAGACATGCCAGGTTTCAGCTGTTACCATCTTAAAAATAAATGCACACACACACATGCACCCAGGTAATTTGCATGATTTCTCCTTATGTCCCCCTGGAATGCACAGGTAGATAACCATAACTCCCTTCTTATTTACTGCAACAAGTACTTTGCTGTAGTCTTCTGTCTGTATATTGACAGAAGCGTGGCAAATTGTTCTGACTTAGAAAAAGTCTTCCACTAAAAAGAAAAAAAATCACTTCAACCTGCTACTTGACACACCAAGTTATGAATATACTGGGGAAAAACACTCAACACTGAAATGATAGGATTCACACAAATATTCAGAGCTGATTTTTTTATGTCAACAGTCTAAAGGAGTTTCTTTTTTCCCAGCATAATTTTTCAGTTTATTCATCCATAAAGTAAAGTAGGAATTTGTGATGTCTGCATGGAAGGGTGGAGCAAGGCATACACACAAAGCTGTAATAAAAGTGGGAAAACACCACCTGAATATGCATTTGATTTTACAAAACCTCAGCCTGTAAGTATATGATCAAAACAATTACATTCTATTTCCACAAAGTGGCATATACTTCAAAGATGTAGGTCTTCCTAATACACAGGAATATTTAACTGCTTTTCCCAAAGTTACCTTCCTCCCATTCTCACTTTCTTCTGCTTACCCATTTTGAGGATATGCCACAACCTTTCAGAATTGAACAACCATGGGTTCAATAGTTGAAAATATTCTGGGAAAAATATACTACAGCAGGTTTGTACTTTCTGTCCCTGAAATACTCAAATGCCTTGAAAACAACATTTGTGACCTTCCCTCTTTGAGAAATGGGACAGTAGAAAGATGGTAGCTTTCAGCCCTGTTCTACAATATGGAACAGGAAAAAATCCTATGGCAAGGATCCTATTTCTCCAAAAAGATCTCAGCACCAGCACCATAAACAATCTCAGGGATACTAATGCTTTTGCAGTAATGCTGCAGTCATTGAGGAAGGGGACGGCAGCATCCTTATCTTCCGTTTGATGCAAGGTGGGGAGACTGAACCAGAGATATCTGTGTGAGGCAGAGTAATCGTACTGACTTTATGGGGGCTCCATTTCTCTTCACTTTTAAAGATTTTCATTTTACTGTAGAATCAAAATGAAAACAGGAATATCTTTGAACATACCAGTATTTGAATGGAATAATGATATAAAGCTTGCTACACTCTTACTTTGAGCTCATGATGACATAGCTATAAAAATACATTGGTTTCCATTGCTGAAGTTAAGGCATACAGGGCAGGGATACGGCTCTATTTAAGCATTATGTGTTTGAAATCACTGATAGTTCAACCTCCCTTTTTCATCCTTATGAACAGAGCAAGCTACCACTTTGCTACTCCAGTTGCTTCTTACTGCTCTACCAGTTCACTTAAGTAGCAATGTCTGACTAAACCCACAACCCAGCTTGGAAAAAGTAAGTGACAAAGTGCTGAAAACACATTGAGTATATTGCTAGTCACAACTGAGCATTTTTACCCTTTTTAGGTTAAAAAAAAAATTCAGAACAAACAGCCCTTCTGGTGTTGTTGGTAGCTTAAATTGGGGCTTTTGGTACAACAATAGTAAAAATTAAACTGGTTTTTAACCTAATACTAACTGGGAAACAGTTCCAAATTTAGAAAGACAGCAAAGAATTTTCAAATTCTCACTTTTTGCAGTATGACAACTAAGAACCTTGAACGTTAACATATTAAGTCATACCATTATAACAGACCTTAAACTTCCAGATCAAATTAAATATTGGTTTGGAGGATAAATGCTACTATTACTAATCGGACTGAAGTCTCCTAACTATATAATCTCAGTATTCCTGAGATGGTATAATTGACAGCTGATTTCACCAGTCACTGAAACAAGAAAACATTATGTAGATAAATCAGCTTATTTTTGATTCTTATATGGAAAAGCTGGACCAACAACAGTATATAATGATTACAGTAGATCTCAAATGAAACATGAGTCAATGATGTAGTTGCAAGCATCAGAAACACTGCACTGGTAAAAAAGAAGAGAAATTGCAAAACATGTTAATTAATCTTTCTGTTGTACTCCTCTCTAGTAGACCTGACCTACTGAATGTTTAAAAAAAAAAAAAAAAAAAAACCACAGAAGTGGAAAATTCTCCTGCCCTTCCTCTAAAAAATGCAGATTAGTAGCTGAAAGAGACTCAGAATATAGCATAAAGGTTTTAATTGTGTAAAACTCTCTTAAGAGAATAGTCTATCACCCATTGTACACAGAATCAGCTTTGGAAAGCAAATTCACCTCAGATATCAAGAGCAGCTCTCCACAGCAAGTACAGTGCAGCACCACAGGAAACTGCTTGCAAAACTTGACAAGTTGTAGAAACTGCATCGCTGGAGGATATTTAAATCGAGCCCATCACTAAAAAGTAGGCTGTGGTATTGATCCTCTAGCAGGGAAAGGAAGCAGTTTGGATGTCTTTTTGAACTCCCACTGATTTCACAATTATTATTTTAGATTCCATTTCAATCAATGGTATGGACCTTCAATATAAAGAGCTGAACAAAGAAAACTTGTACTGTAATTAAGGTTCTGTATTTTGAAGAGGCAAGTACAGCAAATGCAAGTGAAGCAGTAATGAAGTCTCAAGGTTCAGAATGAGAGAGAACATCAATTCTTTCACATTATGGTGGAAAACACATTTGTATCTTCATTCCCTAGCCATCAAAACATTTTTGTTTTTATAGAAGAGCACTCCAAGATAAATAAGAACTAAAGCTGCTATTAGGAATAAACAGAACCTACAAAAGAGAAGAAGAACTGGTCTTGAAAAACTCAGGAAAAATGGTAATAAGAGGCAAAACCAGCAAAAGTCCATGTAATTAAGGCTTTGAAAAACAATGACCCAAAACACAGCAAAAAAAATCCCCAAAGCAAAATCAAAACTACAGTAAATCAGTGGCTTAGTCACACAAAAAAAGGAGACTGAAAATATCAAAGAAGCCTAAACCCTACATTAAAATTTTGCCACCGTTTTTGATAACGGCAAGGATGCTGATCACAGATCAAACACAGAATGGCTTGTGAATGATGGCATGGAAAACAAATTTTTTTCCCCTCTTCCAAAGGAAAATAAATACTAGCTTCGTATTATAAACGGGAGTTCACTAGATTTCCATTTCAGACCTACAACAAAAATGGTCTATGAAAACTACTTCAATCCTACCCAATTTAACATTAAGTGTATCAAATCAGTAACATGTTGCTAGAAAACAGAACACTGGTATATTTTATAAAATAAAAATTGCCCCTATAGCCACAGGCAATTATTCTCAAGTTCTGCATATATTTACAAAGATGTCTTCCTCCCAAACAATTATCTGAAAACTGGGACAGAGTTATACACAGGTTTACCACACCCACCTAGCTAATCTCTTTGAAGACAATTAGTTTTCAAAGGAAAGCTAAGAGATCTAATTTATCTGGCCTTAACACCTGCTGCAGCACCAAGACTGAAATTACTGACTGGATGAAGAAGATAATACAATAATTTTCAAACAGCTATGAAAAAGAGAAAAATATACCATGCTGAAAGGTTAACTGTCCAAGACAAGAAAGTCCTAGCAGAGTTCTTAAAATTCCTTGAGAATTACTCTGGAAACTAATTTTATTGAACTTAGCAGTGAGGGTCCAAGAAACATTTTCCCATTAAAGCAGAAGGTGGTAAATTATTTGAATGCTGAAGCCACCATACTATTTTTCAGAGAGAATTCATTAACCTTGAAGTCTAATACTACAAATGAGATTAAACAGTCCAAAATTATTGGAACCAGGAAAATTAAGTAAAACAAGAGCCAGGAACCTAAGATATGAATGAACTCATGACTGCAAAATGACAGGAGTTAAAAAAACCCCAACTTCTCAAACCTCAAGATTTCCATCATTATTACACTACAAGTTAACCATATGAACAGCTATGATCAGGGCGTAGGTGGCCCAAGAAAATATCAGCAGATATAATTCCAGCAGATGTACAACCCCCGCATACAAGACACTGGATAGATACCATCCAAAATACCATGTAACTTCTAGTTTCTCATACTCAAAGTATTAATTAAACCTAGATAAGACTGCACACAAAGGTGCTAAGAGGAAGAATCGTACAGTGGAGACCAATTCTTCCTAAAGAAAGCTAAGAGTGTCTCTGCCTTAATTTAAAACAAGGCAGAAATGTTACCGCTGTTTCCAAAGCATAGTAATGAACATCAGGGAAGGGAAATAAATAAACATTTAGCAAATGGACATAAACCAGCCACAAATAAGCTAGAACATGAAAACTACAGTGAATTTTCAGTCATCGCAGATTGAGAGTGAAACACACTGGCGAATAGCACCAAAAGAACAACCCACAGGTTTCAAAATGAAGTGCCAGAAACTTGCAGTCCTTAAAAATGCAGTGGTCTGCTGTAGCAGGGGATTGGATGTGATCACCCATGAAGTGTCTTCTACTCTTACATCCTTGTATTAGGCAAGAGAGCTACACAAAAGTACTTTGGTTTCAGGTAGCAGCAGCATCCACCATACAACATTCCTTCCATACATCTATAAAGTTTCATTAGACTGAGATGGCCACACACCACAACCTTCTTTAGATGTACAAAGCCATTCTGAAGTGCAAGCTTCAGAGGGAGATCCTGGCCTTAGAGGAATTAGGAAGCGAAGTGAAAAGCTCTACAAGAAGAAACCTAAGCAGAACAGACCAAAAACAGGCTGTTTGCTTATTTGGGCATTTTTTAGAGAAGAGGTTATATTTTGGTTTTCAGATAAGGCTTATCAAAATAACATTTAGAAAGACTGAGCACGCAGCAGGCCAAGGGGTGATGCAGGGCAGGGGTGGGGATGGCTGTCAGCAGAGCAGTACCCAGGACAGCAGTCTCTGACAGCAACACCTTTTCCTCACAGGCACCTCCAGAACCACAGAGGATGCAGTGTAAGTGCTTTCTGTGGACAACACGCTTCAATGGTGGGACCCAAACAGGTCTTTATTCAGAATTCCAAGCATTAGCCCACCTTCAGAAATATTCTTCTGTCAGCTTGAAAATCACTGAGCTGCACAAAACCCGTTGATCCATTAGACCTTAGAAACACTTTGGCTCAGAAATATGATGGTAATTGGAAGAAGAAAAGAAAATCTTCCTAAGATCAGCTTCATCTGTGTAGTTAAGAGAGCTTGGTAGACAATTAGCATTACTGTTTTTCTTTAACCATCATTTTCTTCCTGATAAAAAGTGCCTCTTCAGTATTAGTAGTTGTACACGTTTTAATCAATTATTTACTGAAGGTAATATGTCTTTCAAATTTCAAGCAAAGAGTTTTCTCTAATGGTGTAACATGCAAGAAAAACACTTTTATCAAAGTATGGTCACTTCCAAAGAAGAAATAGGGCATGTAATATATTCTTAAACATTCCTCTTACAGGGGATTCCTAAATTCATTAATTTCTTCTATTTTCTATTTTAGATCACAGCCTTGCAGTTCAGATTTGAAGAGTACAGTAAGTCCAATGACTAACATGCAAGTTGCTATTAAACTACAGTTAACTAATTTAAAATTTAAACGTACCTTTATCTTCTTCAGTAATCACCTTATCCATTGCATAGTCCACATCAAAAATGTATCGGTAGAAGCAGAGTTGAGTGTACAGGGCCTTATCAGAATACTGTAAAGTAAGAAAACAGCAATTAAAAATTCAATTAAAAAGTGTCTCTTGCACCCGTTTCTAAATCCACTATGAAAGGTTATTTTTGAGGTTTTTTCCAACAGTTTATATGTTTCTTTCATATCAGCTTTTGGAAATATTATTATGCTACTAAGTGTCTTGACTACATCTCTACACTTTTCCACACCATTTATACCAAGTGTTTATATAAATCAACTAAACTTATAAGTACTTTCAGAAGCTTAAATTGCATTTATCCGTACTAATAACAACAGGTATCACAATAACGCCTTAGCAAGAAAATAAGTGGTAAGAACGAGGGGACAAAGAAGTAACTTTAGTGCTTTAGTATATTGTACAATGCAATGAACTAAAAAAACCCCAAAATACAGTATATTTTTAGTGAATACAGGTGTTTGACTGCATTCCCTTCCCACCCCTCCCCCAGCTGTGGTTATATAAATTGGGAACATGTCATTCAAATAAGAACATGTGCATATGTACCTTTATAGCTATGTCATCACCTTGCTCTACACATCTGTGAAGGTTACTGCATGTCAGTGATCACACATTTAGTTAAAAAATCTGCAGATGTGTACAAGTGGAAGAGGATATTCAATGAAATGCTCTCAATGCCAGTTATGTCAGGCCTCTGTGGTATTCCTCCAGTTCAAAAGTACACTCCTGTATGAGGTCATATCACTGTTGCCATTCTGTGCACTAGAAATTGCTCAAATAGACATGAAATGTTGTGTTTGACAACACAACAACTAAACCCTTTCAAGTTCTTCTTCTTGCACTCTTACTCAATAAAACTCACATTCCAGTCCTTACTGTTTAAGACACTGGAGTTTAAATAATGGCCAATATTGGCTTGAAGAGCTGTTTGCTACACAAAGCCTAACTAATAATCAGATAATTTTAACAGCATCAAATTTGGAAGAACTGACCATTTTAATAGTTTTAGTACACAGGTACATATATACAAACTCTCAAAGATTTTCTCAATGAGCTACAAAACCTACAAAGAATGTGATTAGACCAATGTAAAACTGTGACTCAGTGTACCACAAGGAATGATCCCGAAAATGCAGTGGAAAAGTAACCAGTAAACTATTTCCACTTACTGCTTTAATTTTGCTTTTCAGTCTTCTACCCAATCAAGCCAAGTTTTGTTACTACATACAGCTAATTTTATACTTCTATTGACATGTAACAAAGTATCTATGACTATTAAGCAACTCGAGACATTTGACAACTATTACTACTGCTTAGTTATTTTTTATATATTTTAACAGTATAGTTTTTTCCACTTCAATGTGAACCTATTTTAAAAAAAGACACACAGAAGCATATTTTATTCCTTATTAGCTATTCTACGATATGCATCATCATTATACTATTATACAGCAGTTATTTTTAGTAAATCCTGATTACTGCTTCCTGAAGAAGAAAAAAGGAGGACGACAGCGATTAAGTTATTTGTTTAGTTTTTTAGATTCAGCTGTAATTGCTGGTACACATCTCCCTGACTGCACACATGAAGCAGGTTGAATAGAACACTGAAATTACCTCCTTCATAATAGTTTGTTTTGATAATGTATTGTGTGTCGAGATGATGAGAAACAGTTGCTGTCAATTTGATTAGCCATTATATTTTTATGTTAATTGCCATTATTGGGTCCATTCTGTTTAGTGTCACCATAGAAGCCATACAATGTTAGCATAAATAACAAATTGGAGTAAATTAGGAAGATATATTTTTGCCAATTCATTTTAATTGCCCCTCAGTCCTTCCGTCGGTTAACGCAGCTGTTGACCCATAATAAGCACTAGGTCAATATAGCTGCTTGTCAATTCAGAAATGCAAAGTGCTGTGTTGCTGGTAATGGATATACAACAACCTTTGCCAGCCAACTGAAGCAAACGAATGACAACTCACATGAAAGAATAAAGCATCAGCTATGGAGTTTAGTGACCTGATATTAGTAGGCAGGCTAATTGAAAGTCACTGCTTAAATGGATAAAGAAAGTACAAAAATCAGTATGTAAAAATGTATACATGCACACATAGATGTATATATATGCAATTTTTTTTTTAGTGATGTGTTAGTATCTTCTTCCCTTTACCTTCCTGTACCTTACAATTAGTAATTAATAGAAAACAAAATGTTTGAAGATTTATATGCAATTAATATCAAGGGATACTTATGAATCCAAGGACAAGGCACCTTAAATTTAAAAGAACTTTGGGAATTACTTATATCACCACTTCCTGTATTTCCCCAGTTTCTGGTAACCTGTACATTTAAAAATGGGGAAAAAAGCTCAACCTCTAAAACTTCAAACACAAACAGTATTTTAGTTTTAATGGTCAGGTTTTTGTGTAAAGAAAACCCGACACCCCTAACATTACAGGAAGAACTAAATTTGCATTTTCATTTATGTGCTTTTTCTTCCCTTGAAAGACTGAATAGTGAGCACATGAAAATAAAACTCCATTTTGAAATTATTTACTCCATGATGTTTGATTTTTGTATTTCATTAAGAACTAACTTCTGCAGGTAAGTCTGCTTCTCTGAGAGCTTCAACTCAGGGAAAGAATATTTTATTCTTCCCATGCAACCAAACATTTTTTAAAATTGCATTTAAAACTGCAATAAACAGGTGAAGGAACAAAAGATATACAGCTTGCATTCACATAGTTATTCACTCTTTTGACAGAAAAATTAAGCTTCTAATATAAAAACAACAGATGTAATAAAACAGCCTAGCCAACAAAATATTAATTTCAATCTAGGTTTAATATGGTAATAGAACTGTTTCCTGTAGCATCATAAAGCCAACTCCAACTGAGGCAGATCTCCAACTGCCTTCCCTGGAAGAATTTAATATTACACAGATTACGTAACAGGAAACTGATGGTGTCTTCTTAACAGAACTGGTGAATTATGAACACCAGAAAAGCAAATATTCATGTGACTAAGCACAACATTAGGGTACAGAGCGCTCAGTCATGAAAATTATCTTAGCTACCAGGGAATGCCCACATGGGCAAACATGAGGAAGGGAGACTTCACAGGAGTTCCTGAAGGAAAGCTGTGTCTCCACACATGGCTACATCCATCCTGCTCAAGTGCAATGACCAGTTTGGCATTTGTCTTGTCCCTGCAGCTGCTGATGTTTGAACAAGACACTGGACTGAAGGGTCACACCATCTCTTCTCTTGTCTCATGAAAGCCTAAAAACCCAGCTCCAGAGCAAGGTCCCCTGGCGCCCTCACTCCACCTCTCTCTGGCTCAGCAAAGTGTGGTGTGCTTTTTCCACACTACAGTGAAATCTGAAGGGAGCAACGGTCCCAGCTCTCTCAGTTTTATTGTAACTCTAGTCAGTGAGGAAGGGATTTTTCCAGAGACAGCAGACCCTTCTGCAACCCTTCTGGCAAGATGTGAGAATTGAACTTGGTTTTCTTAATCTGCACAGAGAGAGTGACAAAAATGGCCAGCGTCCACCTTTCCTCCTCTTTTTTAGAAATGGCAAAGCTCAACTCTCTGAAAGTAAGGGGACCTGGAAAGATGTTTCATTTACTTAGATGCAGTGCTATTCTACTAAACACATTTTAAGCAGCATTTAAAGCCTCTGTATCTTGAAAGCATATATGTAAAGAGGTCAGAAGATGGAACACCTATACTTAGAATAATTTTAGAATCACAGAATGGTTTGGGTTGGAAGGGACCTTAAAGATCTTTGAATTTCAAGCCCTCTGACATGGACAGGGGCACCTTCCACTCGACCAGGTTGCTCAAAGCTGCATCCAACCTGACCTTGAATGATTCCAGGGATGGGGCAGCCACAGCTTCTCTGGGCAACCTGTGCCAGTGTCTTACCATCCTCTCAGTAAGAAATTTCCTCTGAACACCTAATTTAAATATACCCTCTTTTAGGTTAAAATCATTCCCCCTTGTCCTATCATTATCTGCCTGCATAAAACCTCACTTCACTATGAACTTGTATTAACTATGTGATAGTCATGCTTTGTCAGAACTCTTTAGATTACTCATTCCTCTACAATATGTTGAAGTCTTCTATTTACTCTTTGGCATCTCCCAAATTTTTGTATTTCTCTGTAGTCCCACCACTCTCATAACCCTTTAGATCTTTTAGCATTCTCATTTTTTCTGCCCTTTTGCTTTCTTCTGCACCCAACTCTATCCCACTTCTTCAAGACCTCTCTGTGGTGCATTTTTTTGTGTTTTGTTGTGTCACCTATGGTTTTAAGGGCAATGAAGGCAATAAGAAATTAAATAAAACCCACAACAAAACAGAGTTTGCTAACTCTATTAGACTGCTTTGCAAAAGAGATCATTTCCACAGGCTATAGAAGTTATTTGTATTACTTCAATTAATTATAATACAAAACAGTGGCACCACTTCATTAATCAGCTGCTTGAGAGAGTTACTTTAGTGAAAAGCCTTTTTGATAATTTTGATTAGAAAGAACAGTGACTCTTGCAACTGTGATATGATTCAGTATGTCCATCAACCAAATCCTTTAGAACTATTTCCTAATACTTTAAAAAACAGGAAAAAAATAAAAGGAAACAGAAAAGAAGTCTCTTGGCAGAGAAATGTGTCTCAGGGACTCTTTCAAGGCTTAGATGTAACAGAGCAAAGCATACAGGAAATACTTCAGTGCTTTGAGAGGCATTTCCTCCCCTCCCCCCTTAGAAAGATGCAGTAATTAAAACCTAATTATTATCTTCATTTTAAACAAAACCTAAAGTGAATACCAATTAATAACAACATACTAATGAGCATCTGCTGTGATGAAATTGAATATGAATGTGCTGCAAATTTCGGGTAATTTATTTTTTCGGGGAAGTGCCACTGGTCTCAATCTACTGCTGGAAGACTGTATAGACTGTACACATCTTCCATCAGGTCTCTTACGTGCAGCAGTTTCTATTTTCAAAAAAAGGGCATAGCTCAACTTTGTGGGTGTTTATATATCCAAATTCTATCCATGCTACACTGATTTCAAGGCAATAAACTAGTGTGCCATGTTTTACACACCTCACATATTCTTTTATAAAACCAGGGCAGTTGCCATTGCACACAACCCCTATTCACCATCAGATTCTGAAGGCAGACACTCCTGCATGATAAGCGCTCACAAAGAGTGGATTCATGTTACACTAAATACTCATAATGTGTGTCCCCCTCACCTCATGCCAATGCTGATGGTCTCTAGTCTCGTCTTCCTGTGCATCACAAAGCCTAGTTAAAACACAGTGCTGGTTTGTGTCAAATAGGCTGAAATAAACTGCGCACCTGAAATAACTACTTCAGATAAACCCAAGAAGGTGAAATAAAAGTACATCTAAATTGCAGCCTTTGTGCTTTAGCATATAAACCGTTCTTGAAAACTTATACTAAATTCCATTAAAAACATGAGATATTTGGTCACCATCTTTCCTGGCAGCAGCATTGGATATAAACTAAATGGAGAGGGGTTGTGTATATGTGGTTTCCTTCCTAACCCTCCAAACTGGCCATGCATTCAATCAATATTGGGGTTTTTTTATGATTTAGACTCACACAGTCCATTAAAAAAGTAAAAGGAAACAAACAGATGCAGCAGGATATGGATGTGATGACATTTTCCCTAGAATTTATGTTAACAAGGACTGTATGACAAAAGAAGAAGTTCTTATGTATACATGCAGGGGTCATTGAAATAAAAAAAAAAGCCCAGAAGACTGGATATTCACATACAAGGTAATATTTTTTTTCCATTAAATAACCAAAATGAAAAGACTTTTTGCTGTATTAAGTCCTGTTTAGCAACTAATGAGAATATTACAGTGGATCTAATTATAAAAATCAACTTTGGACTGCAATGCCAGCAAAAGAGCAGAAAAATGAGGGAGGGACTGGGTGGAGAACAGATGACAACACCTGCTGCTGAGGGAAACAGGACCAAATGAAGGGGTTAGAGAATACCCCCAGCGTGGATCCTGACAATACTATTAACTAAACATTTTCATTAAGAAACCCTGGAGAAAAACTAGCTGTCTATTAACAAGATTTAGGAAGCATGAACATGGCAAAATAGAAATGCAAGTAAATTTAAGCAAAATACTTCTGATCATAAC
The DNA here is from genome assembly GCA_035221455.1 of Xenops minutus. Classification (NCBI taxonomy): domain Eukaryota; kingdom Metazoa; phylum Chordata; class Aves; order Passeriformes; family Furnariidae; genus Xenops; species Xenops minutus. The sequence continues at coordinate 106,463,178 of JAWWEE010000001.1, read as the reverse complement.
AAAGAATCTGAATGACTTCTCTAAAACTGGAGTGTCCCAAGTTGGCACTATTTTGCTTTTGAAGACGCGGCGATGCCTCAATGCAGATAGCACAAACACAAGATGAACAGCAAGTGCCAGACAGACCTCTGGAGGAATGGAAAACTGAAGCTGTTAGACCACTAATAGTTGTGGGTCACCTCTATCTAAAGCTCACAGTGTAAGCAATGACATGAAACAACCCTGCTCCTCTTCCTTAGAGATATGCTGCTTTTTAAACTACAAGACAGTGTGTGTCATCTGTGCTTAACAAACAGTTTCTCATTTTAATGATACGTATGCAACCCCCGCCCCGTTCCTGGTCTTGTGTGTACACTACAGCTCTTCTGAGCATGTGGCAAACCAAATTCAGCTCACTAATCCAGCCAAACTGATTCACCTTTTTTCAAATCTGGCAGGAAACTAACCTCCTAAATCTAACTGCTTCCCTGTGTGGTCAACAGCTGGCAAAAGCAAGGCAAAAAAGCAAACTACATAGCAGCTGATGTGAACAAGCCAAAACAGCTACTGTAAGCAAGGGAAGACAGTGTGTTCCCCTGTTTTTAGTTCTGGGTTCGAGCTCTGCCTTGTACCCAGTACTCAATCTCATCTGAGCAGTGCAATCAGACCTGGCAGAGAGAACACAAGACTTACCTAAGAATCACTCCTTTTTGATGGGTGAAAATCACTTGCCATGCATACCTTCATGATACACTTGTCATTGCAAAGTGCGCTTCATTTGGAAATTTTCAGCATCAATATGCTTATGACTGATTTTTGATATTACTAATATTTAATACAATTATACATGAGACAAGCACATAAAATTTGTGACAATCTTTAACAAGACTAGACACTATCTGCTCTGAGGCATCTTTTTTTCTAAGAACTTTATAACAGCAATCAGTGACTAACAGCAATGACTAATTGCTGGATAGAGCTCTGAGCAACCTGGTTAAGTGAAAGGTGTCCCTACCTAAGGTAGAGGGGTTGAATCTGGATGATCTTTAAGGTCCCTTCCAACCCAAGCCATTCTTTGGTAATCGTACAGAAATTAGCTCTACAGATGTTATACATGTGTGTTCACATGTGTATATGTAAATACATGTACTTCATGTATATAAGTCTGCACATATATATGAACACAGACATTTTAATAAAATACAATGGCAACCAAATATAAATTAGAAGTTTTAAAATAAGAATATTAATATTTTATAAAAATTTGCAGACGAACCACTCTGAATATTCACCCTATACTGATGTGCTTTAGGATGGGGATTGTACAAAAATTCTCAAAACTGTCATCTACAGCAGAAAGGTTAAGATTTGAGGTTTTTTTCACACAAAACCAAACAAATGAGCTTTACTGGACAGCTGATGAAAGACAGACATCATTCTGGAACTGGACTGACCCAGAAGCACACACAAGAAAAACTACAAAATTGTATCTGACCAGATGCATGGAACATTATTCTGAAGAAACATCAGCTTGGTCCCAAAATCAACTGCATTTTAAGAGCCTCTGATCAAGAATATTTGCACACTTCAAATAAACTGCTGCTTGAAATAAGCATCATATAGATACTGTCCTACAGCATATCCTCTCCTTGGCGTACAAGACAAATGTAGTTTATTCCCCAACTATCTTAAGTGTTACAGAACAAGCTAGTACAGCTCCAGAGCTGTGTGTCATACTAGAGAATTGGTGGATCTGCTAATTGAACAAAGAGCACTCAATTGCAGCTAACTGTAGGTCACTGCTTATTCAAAACAGAAAAAATATTCTCATCACTGAACAGAACTCTTTTACCTTTCAAGTAATTTCATGTATTTCCTTAAAAAATTGTAAAGTCGTGATATTCTTTCTAATAAACACAAACTGAACTGTGAACATCCAGGAAATTCACCTAACAAAACGATGTGTTACTACAATTGAAAAAAAAAAAAATCAAACAATTAAGGACTCTGCTGAGCTGAAATCTGCATATAAAACCTCTATGCTTACTCACGGAGAATGCAAGTCATAATCTCTTTCTCAGGACCCACATTTCTCACAACTGGAAAACAAATAAATCAAGTGGGGCCCAACCAACAACACTGTACAAAACTAACTTAGTGGGAATAAATTCTGCCTGTAGGGAAAGAATCTGCATAAGGTATCTCCCATAAGGTGACCAGATCCACAAACCAACCATCTATCAGACACAGTTTGTGGCAAAGAGAGCAAGGCCATCACCAGAGATCTCCCAGGGGCCTCCACGGACCAGGGATAAAAATACTTTTTTCACCACTTCATGCAATCTGCTGATGTCCAAGAATGGTTGTGTAGTGCTAAGGATGAACCAAAGGTTACTCCTCATTATCATATCTGGGGCATGTTTTTACTCCTCTGTCTGCTTGGAAAAATAAAGCGTGCCACTTCTGATGGTCAGTGCAGGATGCTGCGGATAACAATGGAACAAACTAGTAGAACAAGTACCGTTCTCACAATTTGGACTGTAGTAGAGGCAATAAGTCGGAATTTGGAAGTAAGATATTTCTGTTTACATAAATGAGTTTAATCTAGCTCTGTACTTGCAACATTTATTTTTATTTACTTTTTTGGGAAATAAAATCCTTTCTCACGGGTTGATACACTTTACACAAACATTTGGCACTTGTCTGCTATCCAGAAGCATACCCTATAAAAGTGCAATATGTGCAAGAAACTTGGCTTATATGTATTTATTTGAATTACAATTTTGTTAAGAAATGGGTAATGTTGCATTTCTTTTCTGCCAAATAATTTACTAATATTTGTGAAAGCTTTTTTTACCAGATTCTTGATTATCATTCAACAAGCACAAGTACATCATTTAAAAATGGTTTATTATTAAATAAACAACACTATAAATAGGCTAGATACACAAGCAAATAAGCTTATCTAAATATGTTTTAGATGTAGACATATGCATGTGGAAAAAAACCCCCATGTAATTTACAGAGAAGGAACTAAACAAACTGCTTTAGATTACTGTATTCCTGTCTTTCAAGACTTCAGGACTCATTCCCTCAATTCCAGGTGTTAGCAAGAGAGTAAAAAGCTTGAAAATCTACCACCTTCAACTCCTAATTTCTTAACTTTCAACAAACTATTATTTGACCTTAAGGAGTTAAATAATCTGAAGTAAGGAATACATGTGCTGCAGAGCACACTATTTTGCCTAAAGCAAATCCAGCATTTCAGAAAACTATAGAGGATTGGAATCAATGTTCTTTCCTGTTGACCTTGATTCTTCGTAGACAAAAAGGAAACTAGGCTGAGATATGAAAATGCTTCTGGCTACTCATCATGCACCCTGGAACATTTTACTATTACCAGGTCAGAACTTCTAGAGATCCACTGAAGTCCCCATCTCCACAATGCCACCAATATAAACAAGCAACTCCTCAAACTTCTCAGACTATGCAAGATTACTGCTTCAGATGGAAAGGTAAACAGACTTTCAATACAGTTTATCTGACTTGTTTAACTTACTGTGGAGCCAGGATGTAAACAGGTGACACCTCCATTAAATGAGACTTTTATTCCTCTGTTTTGGTCAGATGAATAGTCCCCAACTGCACCCATCCATGTGTGGCACAGGAGTGTAGCACTGTCTGTTTGCAGCATTGCATATTACAAGCTTTATGAATGCAAGTCTTGATCTCATGTCTCCAACTACTACTCTTTGTCTCAGATAACAATCTGTAACTAGTAGCTTTTCATCAGAAAGATGCCTCACTTTTCTGACTATAGTACCTACAATGTCCTGAGAAGTGCAACAAATCTTTTGAGAAATTGGATCAGACACTTCAAACATTGGTCTTTGTGTTCCCCAAACAAAGTCAGAATGTGTAATCAAGTATAACACCTAAACAAGTATAACATTCTGAACTTGAGATATTTAATGAGAATTAGAATGATAGAAGATAAACCTTTTTACCATAGAGAAACAATCCTAAGAGTTAAGAAGTCTTACTAGAAAGTTTCCCCTCCTTTCTAAAGATCAGACAGAATATACAGGTACTGCAAGTATAAACTTCCACAAATATTCAAGTTAAGCACTTGTGCATGTTTCAAAGGTGAGAATCCATCTAGCAGAAAAATGGAGAAAGAAAAGAGTATGGCCTCTGAGTGTAGCAAGTTGAGCAGCTTCCTCACAAGACTTTCTCCCCTCTCTCCCAAACCTTTGGGTTTGCAGCTACAGCACTGCCATAACAAGACAACCTGTAACAGGAAAGAGGGGAACAGAGAATTTCTCTAACAGGAGAGACATTTTAGAAACTTTTCCATTAGAACTAGTGACATTTGAAATTAAATTTCAGTCAGATGGTTCTTGATCATGGTGCAATGCTTATAAAAAGATTTTGCTAAAACGGAGCAGGTCAGATAAAACAACTGTATTGCTCTCAAAAACACTCACTGCCACTCAAAAAAGGTGAACTTCATCAGATATAACACTCCCAATAGAAGGAGCTGCCTACCAAAACTTTAGACAAAAGGAAAAACTGCAGACTTTGTAATATATGGCCAACACTGGCATGAGAATGAATACTACCACCATTTATCTACATAACAAATCAGCCCAATCACAACAGAATGCATGTGAATTTTTTCTAGCAACTTCAAACATTAATTGCAAAGACATTTCTACTCCTCTAAGTTACCTATCTGTGCTCACAATCTCTGCTGAATTTCATTGTCTTTCTCAGCAACCACATTATTTTTCATCAGATACCAAATAAACCCATCTTGAAACTGCACAATGATGCCCTCTGCCTCTTTTCAAATACACAATTTTAGATGCCAGTCAAATTTGTTTTGTGAAAGAATAAAAGTAGAGAAACAACCTACGTTTCAGTAACCCAAAAGAAGGCAGCTAAGCAGATTTCCTGTCATGATATGTACTCAGAGAAATTCAGAACTGATTCAAGAAAATAAAAGCATTAATAGGCATGGTACTCTTCTTGGACCTCCTCCTTCACAACACTTCTTAGTGTGTTGATGCTGTAGCAGGGACCCACTAGTGAATTTCTATTGCTGCCATCACAGTACTCAGTACACAGCTGTTTTGGCCATTCCACTCTCAAATGCATCACCAGACCTTTCTCATAAAAGAAGAAGAAAAAAAAAAGCGCTGTATGTATAAAAAGTATGTAGGAAGCAAAAAACAACGAATCTCACAGGGAACATAAATTATGAATAATTAAGATATTTACATTTTTAAGCTAGTAAAGTCATATTTCTGAGATTTAAAAGACAGCAAACCCAAAAAAACAACCCCACACATCCATGCAATAAAAATGTCAATCATGTAATCTTAAATAAGAAAGGCTGGAAAAAAAACAAAACCTTATCCTTTACAATATCATGCAGAACCCCCACACCCAAATTACAGGGAATAAAAAGATGAACAAGGAAGAGGACATTCCATCTCAGTAGAGAAAGAACAGACTGCCCAGAGCATTTGCTCTGAGAGGATTTAGTAACAATACTTAAAAAAAGTAAATTGAAAAACATATTTAGAAAAAGTAAAAGGAAAAACTTCTGGCGTAGGAAAAGTTGAATTCCTAATTAGCCATCTTTGTAGGCTGGACAGAACCAAAAGAGCACCCAATGAAATGCATGTGTTGCAAAACACAATGCCAATAACCACTGTTATTGTTTTATACTCTTCTAACTTTATCCTTACAAAATTATGATTTTAACACTGTCATTCCTAAATCTTATAGAATTAAAAGCTCACTCTAATTCTGCACAGCAAGACAGGTATGGCAACCCTGACACACAGACACAAACCTGTTCATGTAGAGACCAGATCCACAACAGACATCAAGATAGCTAAAAGTCTACCTCTATCAAAGGCTAACAAGAGAATTGTTCAGAAATACCACAGTTTGTGTGGAGCTTCTGCTCCCCACAAGGAAACTCTTTAGGACTTTTCACCTTCCTGATAAAACCAAGACCTAGTAAGGGTGCATAGATGTCAAGTACAATGCAGCCAAATACAACCAGATGAAAAAGTTTAGTCTTACCCACACTCTTACAGTAGACACTTTTTTCCATTGTCTTTTCATTACAACTTTCCATCTTTTATTCACAAAATGTATATATTCCACCCAATTTTATCTTCATTCCACTGTATATTCTGCAATGGAAATTGGCTCCTGAAAGGATGTCATCTTTAATACATTATTTCTTCACAAGGCTTTAAGACTATATTATCTACGTTAGCTCATCAATAACTTTTTGTAAGGTGAGGCACTGAATGTATCCAGTAAAGAACGGTCAATCCTTTTGTTAAGCTTTACACAAGTGCAAGGGAAAACTGCAAGTTTAAACTTTTTTTTTTTCCAAAAAATTGGTGGAGTTGTGCATTTTGAAAAAAATATTTATGTAGCCAACAATTAGTAGCTTTATACATATAGTACAGTTAACCAGAGGAGCTCTCTCAAGCAGAAAATTAATTTTTATAGTAGATAGCTCATTGGAAATACTTAGATGCTCTGAACATATTTGGGATGAGGAATGGAGCTGAGAGTGGACTGGAAGGCATGAATTAGGTTAGATAACAACAACCTTGCGTGGTAGGAGGAAAGCAGCCAAATGTCACACTATTTACTATCCATGCCATTAGACTGTTTTGGTAGGTGAGAATTTTTGACTGGTGTTCAAAAAGGGGAAGAGCACCCTTCCCAACCTTATGGTGAGTACTCATTTGTATTATGCACTAGCTGGAACCTCTGAGCTCTCTTAACAAGATCACCCATGCAAAAAACCTAGACAGCAGGATTAGAGCACTGATGCACAGTAAAATAAAAACCTGAGAAAACAGCAACATTTTCTTATCCATATTGAAGTGCTGAAAGGTATTCTTTCCATTTCTTCTACCTGGGTATTAAGAAGCATGACATTCAAGAGATCACCTAGATTATGAAAATAAGAGTAACCAAATGCAGATATGCCTCTTCAAGAAAGAAATTAAACCACTTCTGTCAATCCATCCCACTCACAAACTGCAGACTTTAGTGTTTTAGATGAGGTAACCTATGGAGCAGAAAAGCATTTTCCCTATATATTTCATCATAGGGTTATAAAAAAATCTTAAAAGGAGCTTTCACAGAGTTGTGCAAAGTCCCAAAAGGAGTTTTTAAAATTTATGAGACAGAACACAAATGTTTCAGTTTTGTCCAGTACCAGGTGATTAACTAAGATAATCTATTCTTCAGGTCAAATTACGCTGCAAGTTTCAGGTAACGCTGTAACTGTTTTAGCATAACCTGTTCAAAACTTTTCCAGAAAGAAAAAATAAGACTGAAAAAACCCTTATGCACGATGAAAACTGTTATTGTTACAATTTAGCTCCCAGAACATAGTTTTAACAAATTCTACTTCATAGCTTCTGTAACTTTCCCCACTTCCTTAAGCTCTAGAGAGAATGTCATTAACCATACCATCAAAGTATCAAGAAATCCAAAATGGTGGTGAATTAATTTCTTCACACATCATGAAACATTCTCCTATGGAACAACCAACTCCATACGAACTACTCTTATTAGAAGTTAATTCCTCTCTACCAGCTCTTCTCTCTTTGTTCTATGATTGTCCATTCTAGATTACAATTATAGTCAGTTTCTGCAGGAGAGATCTATACGAAGTGATTCTTC
>JAWWEE010000001.1:106322968-106450468 GCA_035221455.1 Xenops minutus | reverse complement strand
GCAAATTCTAGTTTGCTGACCAAATGCTCATCAGCTGGAAAACTTCCAAACACAGCAGCTGCATGGCATGCTCTCTTCACAGCAATGAGGATGCAGCTTAAATGTCGAGTAGGAAAAGCATAAACAGTCCCCTTTAAACTAATAAACTAATTAAAAATTCTTGCTTAATCCTGTTACCTATGAAAGGCAGAGTTGAAAGCCAGGTGAGCTCCATGAGAATCTGGCTCCACTGCTGTCAAAGCTTTGTCCTAAAACACTCACCTCCGGTCTCAGAACAGCCTTTCTGCAGGCCTGGCACACAGGGCCACTCCGGGAAAAACTCAGGGGAAGCCGACGGGTCCGATTCTGGCAAGTTGGCTCCTCACATATTAACCAACCCTGCAGACAGAGAGAATATAGAAGAAAATAATTTTTTACCGTAATTTCAAGCTACAGACTCTTTCTATTCCACCTAAAGAACAAATCACAGTCAGGGAAGAAAAAAAAGCCCAACTTTAACATCCTCTGTGAATCTGATACTATAATATGTATAAAGAGATGAAGGTCCTTGTTTAAGGACCTTGTTTAAACACAATTAATGGCAGAGAACAAAGCTGAAGTTGTCTTGCTTCAAAATCCCATATTCTGCACACTGCAGCCATCCCTTCTTTGGAATACATCAAAACCTCTGCTCTTCTGCAGTTCACACATTAACATATAACAGAACTATTTTACCCAACTACGTAGACCAATCAGCAGACATCTCACACACCTTAATAAATTCAATTTTTAAGTAAAGTGCCTTTTCCTTGCTTGTGCTTTAGCGGGGGAAAAACAGTTAACTTTTCTGTTTCCTGATGCCAGCCAGAAGCTTTCCTTTCTTCTTCTTTAAATATATATATATCTTTAGGAAGCTGCTGAGACTTCAACGCGAACTGACTCATTTAGGAAAAAACTAACATTTTACTGAGTTAAAATGAAATAAAATCTGGGCCAGTTTGCTTTATGTCAGCTCAGGGATTCAATGCAAAAGGCTTTTCTTAAGAGTATGAAACAAAGAATGATTCAGGGACTGGGTAAGGATGTACTTTTCATGCCAGGTTCGACCATAGGCTAAAAACAATGCTACACTTCATATCTAAGAACCATCAATACAAGATGCTAAGGAAGAGAATAAGAGAAAGCACACAGGGAAAACTTTTCCAAATATTTCCCCAGCTTTCAAAAATGGCTCAAGGACCACCTGAATCACTGTCTCTGTATTCAGTGGTGACTGGATGCATTACTACCCTCACCCCAATGAACTTAAAGTGTTTTTGGAACAAATTGAAACTTTTAGCATCTGCAATATACTGTAGAACAACTATGTGCTATATGAAAAAGTATCTTACTTTTCTTGAACACACACACTCTCTTTTAATGCCTTCCAGTTCTTGTATCAGGAGAGACTAGGAAAAATCATTCTGCATTCACCTTTCCTGTGCCACTCATGATTTTATAGACCTCCATCACATCACCTGCAATCAAACTCTTTTCCAAACCACAGTCCTAATTTACTTAGTTGTTCCTTGCATGGAAATCACTCCAAATCTTTGTTGCCCTTCTCTGATGCTCCTCCATGTCTTTTTTGAAATGAGGGGGCTGGGAGGAAAATAGATGACAAATGGGGAGGGAAATGAAACCAGTATTGCACACTGTATTTAGGATGCTAGATGAACATGAATTTGTAAAGACACAAAATGCTATTTACCATCTTATTCTCTGTTCCTTTCTTTCCTCAAATTCTGTTTGCCTAGAGCACTATTGAGCATCCGAGCACTGAGAAGTCATTTCCAGAAATATATTTATTATTATCCAAGAATTATAATTTTAGCCTTCTTTAGTAAGTCAATACACACCTTGTATACAAAATCAGGATTGGGTTTGCAACATCTGCCTCGCTACACATTATTTGGCAGAGAATTTAATCTTCCACTGTTACCTGACAAGTAAACTCAGTAGTACAAAGTTTTTCTGCAACTCTTCTCTAGCACTTCCTGCTTTTACCACCCCTGAGCAGCTCAGCCCTGTAACCTCTGCATTTCAGAACATCAGCTGTTGATGTCTCTGCCGAGAATAGTGACTAGTTATTCTTGCCCATTTAAAAATTTTTTGTTGCTTCTGCAAAGAAGTTAAATCTAATTATACCAGGATTCCCAGTACTTTGACAAAAATATTACAACTCAAAAAGTTGCTTGATTCCATTCTCACTGGCTTTTCCACAAGCTGTCCCAATGTTATGTTCTGGCAATGACTTATACCTAATTTCCACTTAAAAATATATTCTGATTTCAAAAGTGGTCCAAGACTGTTTCAGGGTTTTTGTTTGTTTGTATATCATTTTAAGATGAAAGTTGAAATCCTTTACTTCATTTATTCCAGAGACCTCTCTTCTTTCACAATTTCTCCAGCCATGTCACATATTCAGTATTATCCCACTTGGTGTAAAGTCCATCAAAACACTTCCTTGCTGCCCTTGCAGACCTTTTATGCCTATGTGGCCAGACCAGAAAAACTGTGTGGAACTTCATGCCAACAGCAATGTATATTGCTTCCTAAAATGTGTGCTCAAGTTCATAATGCAGGAATGGAAAGAATCTATTAAGATAAGCAGATTCATTTCACCCAACTTTGATATCTAAAAGCATGATAGCCAGTTTAAGCTGGTCACCCTATGATCTGTTTATACAAAATGGAGGAAGAAAAAATCATCTCCAAAAAACAATTCACCTAACAGATTTTGGGATGAAGCAAATCCTCTCTACTCTAGACACTCTTAATAAAATAAGGGGGCTTGGAAACAGTATAATTAGTGTATCTGATCACTAAGTTTGAGTTTCATTGTTATGTAGATTAGCAACATAAATCATTATATATTTAATATTGCACAGTGAGAAAATTTCAAGAATTCAAAAAACTTCTGTGAATTTGGTCTCTTGCACAACTGTTGTCCTAGCAGTCCTAGTACCACTTTCCTTGTTATATACAATTTATTTATGACAAATACTTCAGAACTAACACCACATACATAAGACAATGCTCAGCAAGACCAAGCTACCTCATCAGTACATCCTTCACTGTGAAAAATCCTAACTTAGTACATGACCTAACACAGACACCTGACCTGTGTCTTCGGAAGTCAGCAGGCACAAATGAGTCTCAAGTGAAATAGATAGTCCTTGGCTTTAGTTTTGCAAATAAGCCTCAGATTTATTTTTAAAAGAGGGAGGTGTTTTATCTGTTGCCTCACATTTTTTAGGTAACTCAGTTTTAACAGATATGGAAAAACCTTCTACAGAAATAAAAGCTACCCAAGGATAGCATTGAGATCTTCAGGCACTCGTTATGTGAGTACGAAGAATATTGTTAGAGCCACTGTGAGGGAAAACACAAAAACATTTCTGGAAAGGATAATGAAGTGTCAGAGATTTTCCATTAAGTTAGTTTTTAGTACAAAAGCTATGCTCTGTGTGAAAAGTTGTTTATGCCACATTTGCTTGTTTTGTGGCATTTCTATCTTCCTATGAAACATCTGGCAGCAGTCTGGCACAAACATGGCCTTAAAACACATGGCCAGGTGGAGGGGAGTGTGAAGGGTGTCCTCACCCATTCCAAACACCTCCTGTTAAAGAGCATAATTGTTTCAGCTGTAACTATGAAAAGATTCTCAGTGCACAAAGAGAACACGCATGACTCAAAACGTATTAAATAACTACATTTGAACTTTGAAACAATTTATTATACTAAAAAAAACAAAGCATGGAAACTGCCAGACAGCATGATACCTAGGGAATGCAAGTGCAACTGGAAAAACAAAGCCTGGAATGGGAGCAGCATCCCAACTTCAGCTGAATGGAATACTCAAAAATAGACAACCATGAAAATAATGCACGATAAAAGTAACTGTGTTTTCTGCCACCTATTGGTATTTTCAGCTAACAATTAAGAAACAAAGGACTACACCACTTATCAGGTACTGCTTCTACAGTTTTACAAAGGAACGCATAGATGGCCCTCCCAAACTACCACTGACTGATGACACTTGAAGAAAGTTTCTTTATGCAATTGTTTTGGTCTAAAACAGTCACTGCTGAAGAAAGCACTGGGAGCTCTGCTGGTCACAAAATATAGGTGAAAAAAGACTGAAAAAATCCATCTTAAACTAAAAACAATAGCTTAGGATAAAAATAACCATTCATATCCAACAGCTTACTATTATATTTGTTTTCAGCTACTAAGAAATAATGATAAAAACAAAGTTTCACTGAACAGAACATATCGCAATAAACTATATTTAAAAAATGAAGGTCTAAGTTATTGCCTACAATAAACAGCCCAAACATGTTGCGTAGATACTAACTAAATGTTCCTTCAATTCATACAGAAAACAATTAATGTCATTTGTATAGACTTCCTACAGTTATAATTAACATTAAAGAGGTCTTTTCTTTGTCACCTCTCTATTCAGGCCTTATTTGTGTTTGTTTGTACTTACTATCTGTTAATCTCTCTTAACAAATGACAACAATAACTCTTGCTATTATGTATGGAAATTAAACATGCAGATAACTGTGTGAAGGGAGTATTTTTTTAAAAAAGAAGCATCAGAAACCTGTAGCTCTTTATGTCTCTTGTTTTGCTTTGATAATGAAGCCATAGCCTTGATTTGTTTTAAACAAAAAACTTTTCCATGGACATGCATGTTGCAATCAAATTCAATACATGCATTATGTTCTGATTCAATCTGCTCGAGTGCATTATTGTTAACTCTTATTTGATCCATGCCTGTCATCTTCACTGACCAAACAAAACCAATCCTTCATTTCCCAGCAGCTATCACTGAGTCTGTAAATTAATTTGCAATAGATCAAACAAAATCATAATAGGAAATGTTCAGTTTTGTTCTGCTTGGTATCTGCAACACTGTGGGAAATGAAATAGAAGCTGATGGAGGGGGAAAAATAAAAGCAACTAGCGTTTCCAAACATTCTGCCTACAAATGCTCAGTTCATTTTAAAAAATAAAAAAGTATGCAAAAAAAGCCCCTGAAATAAATACACAACATAAAAGAAAATCCCTGAAGAGTATTATGTCCACAAACTGTAGTTAATGGGGAGAAATTTGCAAGTCAAAAGTAATTTTGTTTCTTTGTAAACCTGTTCTTGAGACGTAGCCTCTCCCATTCTAGTGATCAACAAGCATTAGAAATATTACCCCAAAATACAGAGGCAAGTGGGTTCAGAACAGCCTTTTAAACAGAAGTTGCAGGAGTCAACAACATACATTTACTGAGCTTTATCTTAATAATTTTTACAAATTACATTTCCCAGTGTAGCTTGGCTGGATGTGCTTCTCTATGACCCCTCAGCTCCGTATATGTTCCTGCCCTTCAGACAGGCTGGATGCTGAGGCACTACAGTGCTTTACAAGTTCACATGGCATGAAAAACTATGGTAGTAAAAAGCAGAAAGTTGCAAGCACTGAAAATTATTCACAAGTTACTATCAGTTACGTTGGAGTTGAATTTAATTGCAATTTGTGCTTGCTCCTCTACAATCTTTCTCCCAGTTGAAGACCATCTTAGCATGGGATCACTTGAGATGATCTTTAGAAAATGGGATCTCAGTGGATGATGCCCAATCTCCAGATGGTTGGGAGACCTGAACATGAACACGTTACATTCAAAATCCATGGCTTCAGCATTGCAGAGCTGAAATTATCACCTTAAATCATTAAACCCACCAGAAGGAAAGTATAGGAACCCTAGCTGAACATGCTATCCTAGTCAACCAGCATAAGCTTGCTGTTCACGTCACTGATCAGCAAAGCAGCTTTTTGAAGGCTGAATGTGAGAGACAACACAATGAAAACTTTCTGATCCAGGTATCACTGTGAGTCACTGAGCAGGCCACAAACTTCACACCGATCCCTCCTTTTATACTACTCTTACAAAAGCATATTATTTTCACTCATTCCAAGACCAGAAACTTCAACACCCATTTTCCTGTCAACATCCATTATTATGGACAGCATTGCCTAACAGGGTAAATTTGGCTGAAGTGGCTTTAAATCCTCTGGAAGGATGAGGTTCTACTAATTTTGCATTACTGGGTACACTATCAAATACACTGATACTCCATGCAGTGTTAAAAGATAGATGATTTAATGAAATAAGGCAGTTCATCATGGCAACAGAGAACTTGACTCAATGACCTGAAAGTTATCAGTTCCAATGGCAATAACTTGTTCCACATCACAGGTGTGTTCTACCTGTCTGTGTCTTCTGCAAATAGCTGAGTGTCTGGGGGAACAGATACACAAGCTTTCCATAGCAATAGGCAGCATCTCAGGAATTACAGCCAAACCCTCTGTTTGCACATTCTCTGGCAAGTGTTTTGTTTTGACTATTAGTAGTAGCTACATCTTTTGAGAATTATTACATCACAATTTTACACTTTGAGCATGAAAGGTCATATGAATATTGACTTAAAGATGAGCTATTGCTGTAAAGTCAGGAAAGTTTCTCTGCTGTGTACCAGAAATCAAATTACTTTAAAGTAATTTCAATTCCTAATCTGCTTTTTTATCCGTTTAGAAAAAAGAAATACTCTATCAATAACACTGACACGATCCAATGCATTTCACCATCTTAGTGAGATATCAGCAGCAATGAAAACCTGAATGACAGCATGAGAACAAGTGTCACACACTGGAATGTCAGTAGACATCGCAGACTTGAGTGACACCTACCTGCCACTGCTACAATTCCAAGAAGAAATTTCCCTCAGGTCAGGGATGATATAATAAATAGTGAAATAAGACTTCATCAGGAAAGTTGACCCACTTAACGATGTGAATCATAGAATCACTAGGGTTGGAAAGACCTCCAAGATCATCAAGTCCAAGCGTTAACACCAAGTGCCACATCCACACAACTTCTGAAGACTTCCAGGGATGGTGATTCCACCACTCCAGTGAAGTTCAGCATAACTGAGGTTCCTCAGGCAACATCCCACTTTTTTTCATGGGCAAATGCACCTGATAAAAACCTCAGAAGACTACTCTTATAAAGAAAGCAATTCTACTGCTGCTAGACACGAAAAAGGCATAGACTCATTTAAACTTTGAAAGGGTTTTCCAAGATGAAGGACTTCATGAGGTAGCATTGGCACAATCAGAAACATTCTATTCTCTTCTGCAGGAAAAGTAACTCTTTGGAGTATCCTGGTGCCTGCCTGCTTTGTGTACTTTCTGTAGCTGCTTCCAGAGAGCTGCTTCACCCTGAATGTCCTTCCAGGGCAAGTACAAAGACACATCAGATAGTTGCTTCATTAGTCTCACAGATGAAGCAATTTATCTCTGAGACTACCAGAGTAGACTCGGTGTAGAACACTTTGAACAGGAGGGCTCCACACAGGTGATACCTTAAGACACCAGCCTTTGTCAAATACATGCATCTCCTGACAGCCTGAGCAGAGGCAGCTCTTCCTCTGGAAGTTGTAGCTACTAATTACAAACAACGTGGAGATGAGATTATCTGAATTTATAAAAGACTGGGTCAACATATGAAAGGAACACCCCCTAGCAAAATAATCACCATCAGAAGAAGCCTTTATAATGAGCATATTATATGTTTTTACATTTTTCCTATCAGTGATAATTTCCCTGATAAGGAATAAACAGGCACACTCTATTGACAAAAATCATGCAAGCCAAACGTAACAACTGGAGTAATGGAGCTAGAACCCATCAGGGATGCAGAATTCTGGGTCAGCAACTTTTTCAGGATCCCACAAGGCTTGATACTCATAAACCAAATACCAATCACTAATAAAAACATGTACCTGTGAGACCACGAGGAGGATCTCCTTTTATCTGTGAAGGAAATCTAGGGAACTAAGTAAGTTCAGATGTATTTACATCTCAAAGTAGCATATGGATAGACATTGTTATTGATATACTAGTCACTGCAGCCTTCTTTTCCACTTCACCAAAATTTTAACAAGAAATTGCCGCAGAAGCCCTCTCCACTTCTTTAATATATTACTATAAGGAGATCAAACTGTACTCAGAAGCTGTAAGGTTAGGTTCACAAAATCCCTTCTAGAAAAGAGGTTATGTCCAAACTTCATCCTCGAATTTTAAAATGTAAAAGAATTTCACAGCGTATGCAAGTTCTCCTGAACCATCAAGCATAACTGAAGCTTTTCAGTCAAAAACATCTTAAAACTAAATTAAAATATTTATAGTCAAATTTGAGTATGTAAGACAAAGATGATCTTTGAGAATGGTTTGTTTCAAGGTTTTATACTGCTGTCCTAACTGTAACATTTAATCATCTCTGAATAATAAATTTCTTTGATATTTTCCCAGACTCCTCAGATAGATTGTTTTATAGAAAAACTAGGTCTAAAGTCTACTGTTGATGCTGGCTGATTGGAGCTTTTGTCTTTTTATTTTAGGTGGGATAGGTACCACACTAAACCTGCTTCCAAGCTTGTTGTAGCTCAAAGACATTGCAGCATATGCTTAGAATGCTGAAGACCCAATAGATCCAAGTGCGCTATATGACTCTTAGGATCACAGGAAAAGGACCTGTTTTATCAGCTCACTCTTGGCCACTGACTCTGCACTAACTTTTCTCTTCCTATACAATAAATATTGTACCTAGCTCCTCATCCAGAAGAAAAGAGGTTACATTTCCTAGTATGAGTATTTTTATAGTCTGATGCAATGTGATCATCCAATTTAGGGAAAATGTAAACACTGACCACGGCATTTCACACTCCATTTCATGCTGCCTCACTTCAATGGAAGCTGAAGATACGATTTCAATTTCTTTCCTAGGCATTTCCTTATTTTCAGAGGTTCTTGAGTTTTGGCCTGTATAACTGATCAGAATTCAGCTGTGGGATGGAGTGGATAACACAACTCTTACACAGAAAGGAAATTCCTTTCCTGGATGGTTCACTCTGCTCCTCTTGAATTCAGCATTATCCAGTCTGATGAACAGCTAGACAAGATCTTTTAGGAAAAATACAACACTGTCTTGTAAATGAAAGATGAAACAAGGATATACTTTTGAAAGTGAATTACTTGAAAGCAATACAGATACTGGAGACGGTTGGTTATATATCCAGTATTATCACAGGAAGTACGTTAAATGATGTTATCAAATTGAAGCATCTTGCCCAGTGACTTTCTAGTGGAAGGCAAATACTCATTTGACCACCCACTGGTAATAAAAGAGAACGACATTCTCTCCAAAACACTGAAACCTCCTGTTCTCAGAAACACTTCTATCTGTTGTCAAAGTTACCCCCACTGGAAAACCGTGAGTCCAAAGTGACTCAAAGGCACCTGGAAATAAAGGGAAACCCACCTTCAAAGGACAAAATTGTGAAGGTCCAAAGCAACCAGACAAACTGCAATTGAAGGCAATGCAACTACACTGTCTTGCTACCCTAGAGAAAGCATAAACGAGGACACAAACACAACCTGAGTTTCTCAGAACACAAAACGTCCTTTTATCTTGTAAAAGCTAATGCTACTATCACAGTAAAAGCACTGCTGTAGATTCCAGGTGGCCATTAAATGAAGTTGACAACTAAGACTGGTCTAAACCACCTAAAATTTATATTGGATATTATGGAAAATCGATATAAACATGAGAGGACTTAGCCCACAACAAAATTATCTCTCATAGCATAATTTTTAGGAATCCTTTCAGTACTTGCACACCCTCACAGTCCTATCAGCAATACATCACTGCTGTGATGCAAAATCAGCCACAGAATATTGTATGTCTGTTTACAGGCTACTGAAAATTATACAAAGTTTCAAGAATGGTATTTTGTAATTTTGAATACTCCAAAATAATCGAACTTGAATTGCATTATAATCCAGAACTGGAAAAAAAATTTGAGGAAACCATCCAAGACCAAATGAAAACTTCATTAACTTCTAGAAAATATTACTCTCTGCACTATCTGTCCTATCAGTTTTACCATTAAAAATCTTTGAGGTGTGTGTATGTGACCGAAGCTGGAGATAAGCAGTAAGAAATGCACCTGTATCCTACCCCCCTTAAAAACTCAAATGTTCAAGCTAACAAAAAATGTTTTAAACAAAATTATCAAACAAGACAGAAGTGAAAAACATCTTGTAGGTCAATGTAAGAGTTTTACATGTTATTAGAAATTGATTTTTTTTAAAAAAAACACCTTAAATGTACAGTCACATGTCATTTCATGAAAGTTATTTGAAACATATTGATCTCATTTGTTCAAAGACCAGGCTCTGCCATCAACCTGCTGAAAGGATAATAGAGCACTCCAAACCCTTATGATAGATTTGATGCAAACAGTGGCCCTCATTTAAACACATGTAATAGCACCACAAGTGGACAAATCTCAACCTTAACAGTTGTACATTACAAACTAAATTAGCAAGTATGTTCTGCTTTACTTCACATCAAATCCAATACCTTGCTCTTCTTATCACCAGTAAAATAATGTTCTAGGCACCAAAACACATGCCCCAAAAGATTAAAAAGTAGCGTAAGTGTTCAGAGGCTAACATTCTGCTCACAAAGAGAACCAGCTATTACCAACAATTTTATTTCACTTAAGACAATCTAAAAACACCTAAACTGAATCTTGAGCAAACAACTGAGAGAACACATTCTCAAAATGACTACACATGGAAAACTACAACGAGAAAAGGAGTGGTGAAGGATGTCTTATGTACTTCTGTACTGAGAGCTAAAACCTCTAGAAGGATATTTAAGTCCATTTTGCCAAAATACTCTCCCTATTCATACAACTCAAAGCAAGCCATACTCTAAGGGCACAATAGGTCACAACTAAGTACAGTACCTTGCTTCAGAAAAAATTTTGCTTTGTCTGTCAACTGTCAACAAAGCACAAAGAGCTCATACAGCTCATCCATGCATTGCCTGTTAAAGAATCTAGCAACATACAAACAGTAAGAACTCAAAGATTTCTTACAAACCATGCCTCTGCTTTGGTTAGAAAGCTAAAGACACTTTACTCTCCCTACTTCTTCCACAAATCTGTTTCCTTCCTTCTCCCCTCAAACATTTGTACAGTCCTTGAATTTTTCCTGAGACTTGCATGTTGAAGTTCCTGCAAGACATTACATGTAATATAGAACACACAGAGGTTTTGCTCATGTACATGGCAGTAACAGTACAGTTTGTCAACTCCAGTATACATTTCAGGTTGGTAAGGAGACAAAAAGATTGTTTATGCGAAACATCTTTTCAATATGGTTATAAACATCTCTAAATACTGAAGGAGTTAATACAATTCTGAAAGCTTTAAAAACAATGCACATACATAGGTACATGAGTTTAGAGGAGCTCAATAGAGTGAAAGGTAATGGCAGAGAAAGTGGTCTCAATGGTCTGGTCACCTTAAACCAGAGAAGTTTAAAGCATCACTAAGCAGTGTTTGTTCATTTAAGTTTAATTATTTTCTCCTTGAGAATGGCACTAATGAAACTGAATATCTTTCATGGTTTCGAAGAGCAGCCTGAATGGTCTGTAAACAGGACTGGGGGCAGAGGAGAGAACTGGCTGAGCCAGAGGGTTGCTAGGTGATGCAGAATGTAAACCCACAAACTTGTTCAGGTTTACTTTGCTTTCATGCTGCTCTCACACAGGCTCTCCAAAGTTTTAAGAATTAATTTCCAGGTAGCTATTTAAAAACAAAAAGTAGAAATAATTAAAATAGGAAAACCCTTAATCCTCTTCACCTCTTCCCTCGCTCCCCCTGCCACCCCCAAGAATAAAAAAGGAAAGACCAAAGGAAATTCCCAGCACTAAAGTGCAAGAGACCATTCCCTCTATATATTTGTATGTAATGTTTGAGGACTGGTGATTATGAAGAGCATTTAATCTTTTCAGACTGATTTTTGCTTTTGTAAATGTAAATAAAAATGAATTCTGGAATAATACAGTGGGCCTTTAACATACTCAAATTTAAAAAAAACCAGCCGTATTTACTAACATTTCCACTGCAGATCACAAAAGCAAACTTTTCAGTACAGCCATGTGTTTCTACCCCCATCCTTTTCAGAGCTGTGGTTATTTTTTTTCCCCCTAAAGTATCTGATCAGAGATTGTCCGGTAAGAGCACTTTATTAGATCATCAGTCAGAGGGTTTTACAAGCACCAAGAGCTATGGGCTCAAATGCAGCACATCAGTTTTAATAGCCGAAGGTCTAATAGTAAACTGCAGACACTGCTGAGAACTTTCCATGCACTGAACTCTTGAAAAAGCACCATCTCTCAAGCTTAAATGCAGCTGCCTCTTTCAATGCGGCAAATGGGTAAATTTGACAAAAAAGCCACCATTAAGACTACATGAAAGGCTCAAGACAACATCCTTTCAATGCTTTGTACTTCAGTAATCAGATGTACTTACTCACCCCCTCCCCCAAACCCGATCAAGAACTATTTCTGAATGGTAGGAAATAATTCCACTTTGTACATCTTTTAGTTAATCAAGACTTTCTATTCAGCAATTTGACCTTTTGTTCAAAACAGGATTATCAGTTTTTTCGCCAGTTACCAAGGGCGACTCGCATGGTGAACATAATTGCAATAATTTGCAAAACACCATGGCAACCCACATTACAACTAGGTAAATACTGGTCTTTTGTGCTACATTGTTATTTTCAGAGATGCTGAAGTCAAAGAACGAATGACAAATGAACACAAAATTTATATTTGCTTTGTCTCAAAAGAGAAGAAAATTGATAACAAGAATTGGAGGGAAACCGACTACAGCTGTAATTTCTAACTTGATTAATTAGGATGGTAACAGTCCTTAACAGTATATTCAACAAACAGCCCTGACTTAGTCTCTCCACCCACCTCTCTCTCTTTCTACACTACTACCACTAACCCCCACCCCAGACAAATTTTTTCAGCTAGGAGAACAAACAACTCCATTTGCTCTTTTCTTCAACTTAATGGAATCCTTAATTACAGAATATTGTTCTCCTGCTCTTCATTACACTGAAAACTGAAAGTGAGAAAGGAGGAGGAAGACGGTGCCAAGCAGTCGGGGTAGCTACAGTCATCTCCTCTGCCTTTCCTTTTTATGTCCGTAGCAGACCTAAAGATGAGACTGCATTTTTTGTGGGGGTTTTTTTCTTCTTTTTAATATTAGCAGCTGTTGTACAGTAAATAATTAAGTAAACTAGTGCTCAAGTTCTCTCCTGGCAGCATAAATAAGAGATGAAAGCTTAAGTCAAGTCATGATTAAAATCCAAATCAGAGAGGAAGCAGCTGCTTAAAAAGAAAAAAAACCTCTTAAAATTATCAGATTGGGTGGTTTCTAATAGAATACCTACGCTATTAAAGCATTTGCCTCTGAATAGTATTATAATACATAATAAATTAATAATTTTAAACTTCTTTTCTTTACAACTGTAAAGAACTTGTAGAGAAAAAAATGTCTAAAAACAGTCCAATACATGTTAGTGATCGACTTCACAATAAATCTGCTATGTATTACAGGCTCTGTGCTGAAACATTTATTATGCCACAGTGAGCTGATTGAATGGTTGAGAGCTTAATTTTCATGATATCATTAATAAAAACAAGTTATCTCTATACAGGCCAAATCCTGTCATCAGATGTATGCATATGTTTCTTGTAAAATGCAATGGCACCCGTTAGCAATAAATTTTCACATCTAGAGTAGACAAAAATACATTAAGCTCAAGAAGTACACAATCAGAAGCCAGTGTAATCCTCATTTCAGATCCCTGTACATACAAATCACGTGCCAATTTAAAGGACCACATCTACATTTTAATTCTCATTAAAGGACTAGATTGCCTTTATAATGGCTTATAAAGCAAACAAGGGTATGTACTGGGAACACTGGAGGGTATGTACTAAAATGAAAGAAATGAAAATTAAAAAAAAGTGCTAAAAGTCAAATTAATGCAGTGCCAGGGAGATGAAATGCACTACCGTCTATACACAGATTCTCCAAGTGGCTGGACAAGTCACTTCCAGTTTACTGAAAGGACTCGCAAGCAATGATCACCTCAAGGCTCAGTCTGTTCTCAGTGCAGTACACCCAACTCTAACCTGAAAATTCTGCTTCAGGCAGGTACTCAGTACTGCACAATGAAGAAACATCCTCTGATTCACAGACTGGGCACCAAAACTCATGGACACGTTTGATATTCATTCCCCAATGCCTCATTTCTTTGAGAAATAAAAATAATTGTCCCCTCGCTTAATACAGCTCTTGTAAAGATGTTCTTTATAAGAGCCACTTGATCCCACAGTAAAGTGTGCCCCAGAAAACTCCATGAGAAAATAAATAATTCTACCAAAGTTTCAGAGAGTGCACTCAATAAGGCAAAGAGCATCCACTGTACAATGGAGAGAAACAAACACAGACTGGCTGCTCATCCAACGAGTGCTGTCCAACCTGTAGGCTGCAATGTATGGAAGAAAGGGAATGGGGTAACATCATACATAAATGACCTGCATTAAACTTAAGTAAGCAGTATTCATTCTAGGATTTCTTCAACTTTCAAATGTCCAACTCCGAAGTATCAGGATCTCTCTTTAATTTCTAAATTAAAACATTAAAAAAAAAAAATCCATTCTTCAAAACAGGGTTTGAAGGAATACAGATAACGCTTCTTGAAAGGAACAGAGCAGCCCATAGTAACAACTACTTTCTACATTTTCTGCAAGCTACATACTCTGCCCAGTATTTGCCAATAGCAGAGGCAGGCAAATACTTTGGAATTTTCTCATACTTTTCCTTTTTTTTTCCTTGTTAAATCAATCACATTCAGATATAATTGCCTGGTTCTCATGTCCAAATTTTCACATGCAATCTTCACCCATGCCTGCCTCCTCATGCTATTTCCAGCCTACCAGCCTAGTCAGGTGCTTATCCAGCCCCAACCATATTTGAATATTCTAATGTAACCAATTCCACTCAATTCAGCTTCTTTGCTTTTAGTATCATCTACATCCACCGAGGTCCAGCTCCAGTCTCAAGGGCCATGTTCTAGTCTTTTTTTATTCATCTATAACTTGATTCTGGCCATCATTTTTGGGTTTTTTTTTTGGTTTCGTGTTGGTTTTTACCTTTTAATTATTAATCGCACCTAACTGCTGCTCCACATTACAAATTTTCCTTTAAGATTTGTAAAGTTATCAAATCTAGATGGATTTTCTTAGGCTGACAAAAGACAACCAATAGAAATGAGGAAGAAAGGATGAAATACATACTCTTCCTCATAGCCAAATATTAAAGACTTCAAAGCCAAGCACCTACACTGCAGGTATGGCAAGATCACCTGAAACTCTTCAAGACTGCCTTTACTGCAGTATCATACAATAATCGTGATTATAATTCACTTTCACACCTGTGGACTTCAATTAAACTAATTTCCATTACATCAAATTCTTCCCTTTCCCATTCATTCTTCCTCAGATGACCACAACTGTGAATAAATTTAGCTACTTGGTGGACCTCACTAGGCAGGTTCATATAACAGAATGTCTACATTCCAAATGCAACTTACAGCTTTTTAGAACTTGTATTTGGAATAATTAAAACAGATCAGTAGCATACTTTATTCTGAGTTAATAATAAGCATATACTGCACTACTTAACTTCACCTTGAAGGACACCATTTTCTCCCTGCTACTGTTAATTAAACTAAGCATCAAGTAAGACACTCGAACAATCTCAAAAAACCTTCTGCTAAGTGTTATGAGATGGTCAGGCTTCCTCCTTACCTTCCCCTCCATTTCTCTAACTACTTTCACAACATCCACCAACACAACTTTTTCCTACAGTCTCCTGAGGCTGCCCTCAAACTTGCCCTTAGACCTGCCTATTTTTTTTAAAAATGAGAGCTCTTGTTCTGCCTCCCTTCTGGCTTTGACTTAATTTGCCTTTCCCACTGTCAGACTGCATAGTTCTTCACTTCTGCAGGAGACACAGATTGTTATATCAATCTCCATGTTAATAGTGAACATCTTTTGAGGAACAATCTCCATACATGGCACACCATCCGGTCCAAATGCAGACCAAAGATCACGAAAAGAAAGGTCAGAGGGAGATGGAATTTTTGAGAGTTTTTAGTCCTTTCTATTAATAATTAAGAATTTCAAAGGCTTATAGATGCACGTATCTGCTACTTGCCGTGAAGAACTCAAGAATCTAGGCAAATCTGCTAGATCTGAAGCACCAAAGCGAAGCCAGAAAGGAACAACAATATCTCAGAACTGCTGTTGTGGATCACTTTAAGATAAAAACAACATATTTTATTTAATCTTGAAAAAATGTTAATCCATTTTAGGTTGAGCCAAAACTCAACTTCAGACAGATTCGGCATACAAAAGGGCAAGGCAAACACCTAAAATGTGATAATGCTTCAAAACCTTAGAACTTAATTTTTCAAAACTTACATCAATGTAATACATGGTAAATTTAATAGAAAGTACTTTGAGACTAGTAAGAAAAAAACAGAAAGACAAAGGTTCAGAGAGAACAACAGAAAGTGTGTGTGTGTGTGGGGGTGTTGTATGTTGGCTTTTTTGAAAATCTCTTCAAACTACACTATTCTGGACACCAACTAAAGTAACCAGATGGACCTTAAGAAATTGATGCTCCTGTGTAAGCATTAAAAAAGAAGAAAAAGTCAATTCAACAGAAATAAAGGCCTGTCATAAACTCATTGAACTAAAAAATATGAGAATGGACAAGAGACTGTTCTCTGTTGCTTCTACACTAGTGACAGACACAGCAAGCAAAATAACTAGAACATTTTTGTTGCAGAGATTTATTTTTTTAACATAACACTCCTAATTTTTATTTAGTAAATCGCATCCAGGAAGAACAAACTGCATAAAAACAGCAGGTAAATTATGATCCTTCAAATACACTATGATTCTGGTTTTTAAAAGGCTGGTTGCTACTGAGACCTGCAAAACCTCTAAAGCCAACAGCTCAATACTGAAATTAGTATGGCACAAGAAAACTTCCCAACTGCAGCCTCCTGAGAGCACAAGTTTCTTGATATGTCCCATCTGCCAGAAAAAAAATGTGCTGCTAGTGTGTTGCTTCTTTCAGTTTGTAATAGACATACATGTAGCCCCAAGTCTCTAGAACTAGTATTTTCTACAATCTTGAGAGAATATTTAATTTGAAAAATTATACTAATTCCAAACTTCATTATGACAGGTAAAGAAAAACTGAATGACTGGAGAAGACTGTGCCTACTTAGAAAGCAGTATTATGACCTTATTATATTTCATATGGGTAAAAAACCAGTTCCAAACAACTTGAAAAGTCCTCTCTCAAGGTAAGGAAAATTACAAGTAAGTTTTAACTTTGCAGAATGTATAAAACATGAGTAAGAAAAATGGAAACTGGAAGTAGACAGCTGCTGTCTTAAACCAAAAGACTAATAAGAAAAATTAAGACAGATATTAACTAAGAATATAGAAACAAATCAATAACATGATGAAAACAACAAAATATTTTGCAGCACAAAAAACCCAAAAGTGTAATTTTCTCCATATTTTGGAAAAGTACAGTAACAGTGTAGTAGCAAATAAGGATGAAGATGTATGTTTTGGTTTGTTAAAAAGAAAATACTTAATAGACCTTAAAAATTCAGCACGTTCATATAACAAACAGTCCCATTAGAGCCAAGAAGATCCATTACTTCCTGGATTTTCCAACCCTTGAAGCTACCTCAAAAGACTGAGACCTACATACCTACCAAAATGCTAATCTTCCTTGAAAAAGTTATACAAGCAAATCAGAACCACATAACTATTTGTATGTATCAGTCTGACCTTAACCTGAGGAAAAACAATAGAAATACTGACAGAGACTTTAAGTGATCAAGAATTTAAGAACAGGAATGGAATTAACATCAGTCAATTCGTTTTTACACAGAACAGCCTCAACCAGCCATGACAGTTCATTTTTTTCATCAGATTACAAGTTTGGTTGAGAAAGGTAGATGTACTACAAATAATTTCTTGAATGATATTTGATTCACTTTCAAAGGACACTGCAATAGAATTAGCATTGCACAATATTAATGAAGCACATGTGAAATGGATTGAGAGGTGCAAAGTTGAAGCATCTCAAAAAAATCAATTGTCCATGGTACACACAGTGATGATGGTCAAGGATGCATTTGTCAATACAGAATGCAGAAGGTTTCTGGTGGTGTATCATAATGAAAAGGTTACACTCACACTCTAAAATTTACAACAGTGGTTAGGAGAAGAGAGGAATCAATTCAGAAAAATTTACAGGTGACAAAAGCAGAACAGCAAATAATGATAAGCACAAGGAAACTGGTTTGGTAAAATGAGTTAAGTTTGAAACAAAATACATGTTAGTGCAGCAAAAACCAAAAGTGACACACTGGCAATGAAGGCAACAGTTCACACCTACAGAATGGGGATACTGTATGCCAGAAATTATCAGCTGAAAAGGAGTCATGGTAGACAAGTTATTCAACATCAGCTTGAAAGGCAGACCTATCAAGATGTGGAGGCTGAATATTGAAGAATTGTGTATGAGCAGTGAGGTGAATTTCTTCAAAGACACTAGTGAGAATGATACTGGAACGCAGAAAGTCCTGGTGGCAAGACTTAGAAAGGAAAAAGAACTAGTATACTGGAGAGCCATAAACAATTTTTGAAGGCCTTGAAAATAGAATAGCAATAGATCTTGAAGAGCAGTCTCCTATCATCACAAAAGGAGACTGAGAGGTGACCTGAGAAAAACCTGTAAGCACATTCATGGGAGAAAACCTGCAGGCAATACTGGGTACTTAAATATTGAGAAGGGAGCCAGTACTTAGAAAACCTTGGGTGGACTGAAAACGGGCTCAGTGTCTGAGCCCAGAGGGTGGCGACCAGTGGAACAGAACCCAGCTGGAGGCCAATAAGCAGCAGTGTGGCCAAGGGGTCCAGTCCCATTCAAGACCTTCACTGAGATCTCTGTGATGGGGCACCATGTACCCTCGGTGTGTTTGTTCATGTCACACAGCTGGTGGACACCCAACTGAACATGAGCCAGGAAAATCCTTTAGCCTCTCCTGTCCCATCCCAAATTATCAGCATTATCACCTTCAGTCTGGTTCCATGATTCTGTCTACAGATGTCAAGCAGGGGGACATGGAGAAGGTTTTGGTAGAACCTCTCTTATCCTGCATGAGGAGAAGAATGTAAGAGCAAAGTCCATCTCAGCCCAACAGAGATGCCTAAGTACTGCAGGGAAAGACTGCTGTACCATTCATAGATGCTGGTGCATGGCTCAACTAATGCCATTGTCTTTAGAAAGAGTAACCTGCAGCAGAATCAAGACACTTACAATCCTTTACCATACAAATATTTATTAACCAGAATAATTTACCATAACTTCTCTAATTAGTTACCTTTTATCTTTATTAATTAAATCTTTCTTTCCTCAAACACCTATCTTAAACTAGACATGTCTGCTCTAAGCCAGGAACTTCTATAATATGTGACAATACTTTCACTCATGTTACAGTGTTTTGGAGGGCTTTTTTTGCTTTTAAATTAGCTTCAGCACAACTCAGGCGTTATTAACTTATCAAAACTCGAGAAGACAGCAACAGGGACAAATGAGACAGGTCACAGGATGGGAAAGGTAGGTGAGAAAATTAAAAGCAAGTACTAGCAACAATTCAATTATTTAGTCTACATTTTCAGGAAGAAAAATATTCCAGTTATTTACCAAATTCTATCAGACACATAAGCAGTATGTGTATATATATAATAATAAATTTTCCTTTTTTTAAAATTTCCTTTGATGGAAATTCAAGTCAGATCACACATCCTTAGAAAAAGAGTTTATGAAAGTTTAAGCTGATACTTCAAATATTTTTGTTTTCCCCCCTTTTTTTTCTTTTTTTTTTTTGAGTTTTGGCAAAAAATGGAATTAATGATCCCATACACAGATAATATATAGGTGTGGGCATTCAAGAAGTCTGTGGCTCCTCAAAAAATGAAAAGAATTAAGTGTTCTGGTGTAACATATGGAGAATATTTATGTTTTAGAAACATTTAAAGAAATGTATTAAGATAATAGGCTCCCTCAGTTACTATGGTAATACGCATTTTGTAAGAGCAAATAAACAAATAAAAGGTGTTTTTACTTCAGATTGATATTAATCTACTCTCTGATGTTGTAAAACATGTGAAGTAACAGAAACTGAAGAAAATAAGCTAAGATTCTAATACTGAACGTGATTTTATTTCCAAAAAACTTTTTGGAGATTAAAATCAAATAATTTTCCTTTTGTGAAGTTACTGACTTTAAGGCAGAAAGTTCATAGAACCCATGCCTGAAAAACATCATTCTAGGCAGACAGCATATTAAAGTATTATGGAAATAGTAAACTAGAAGATATAATTATTGTAAATATCTTGGTCTAACTGGCAAACACAACAACAAAAAAGTTCCCTGAAAGTAGTACTTAAAATGAGAACACAACCATTCATAAATATAATTACTAATTAACCAAGAAAATATATCTTGAGATGAAAGGATCCCAGTAAACAGAAATGAATATTTTGACCTTCAGGGCACTCCTATGAAGGGATCTGCTGGCCTCCCTAGTCCTGTGAAGTGCAGTGAATTCAACGCCAAGCTCACCCATTTGCTAGGGGACCTCATGTGCAGACTAGTCTTTAATTTGCCACCAAGATAATTTAACACAGTTTTCATCTCCTGCCTGTGGATCCAGAAATACTTTTTTCACAACCTATAAATCATAATGCATTTATTCCACAACACTATCACAGCAGCAAAACACAAAAAGCAGAGCCTCAATTATGTATATAAACTTCAAATGGTCCTTCACAAAAGAAAGATGGCACACTTAGAATGTTTACAAGACTCTCTAGTCTTATACCGAACCATCAAATTTGATTTCCTGTTTTCTATCCCTGTTAATAGATAAAAACTGTGCTGCACAGTTTCTTAATTAAATAATTTTGTCTGTTCCCTCTATTTGCATGAAGAAAATATTTCAGACAAAAACTGCAAGACGACAAAATCTTAATATGCAGTTTGGTAAAGTTCTAGTCGGTCTTTGAACAACACGTTTATCTATCCAGTAAAGCTTGTGTTAATGCGATGTAAGAGTTTGGCAAATTCAACTCTAATGGAGCATAAAAGTGCTTTTGCTTGAAAGTGAGATCATTTTTAAAAATTCAAAGCATGATCACTTTTCCCTTTTTTTTTGCAGGAACAATCTGATACAAGCAGCAAAGCTTAAATAAACTAGAAACATTTCAAATGATCCATAAAGGATTAATAAGCACTGCAGGAAGTCCTATAGGCCCAGCGTATACATTTTCCATCTTTTTCTCCTGCGACAGGCATGACGTGAAATTCTAAACAGAACTCAAGTTTCAAAGTCACTGAATGTTAAGGTCTGCAGCTTTGTTACTAGGGTAGAGTGGGGTCACCATCTTGGAATATTTAATTTAAATAGATAACAAAATATTGATTTTATTAGCATAATAAAGCCCCCAAATTATGGCCCTTCACAAAATTCTTTTTCTACTCGCAAATAGGCGAATGGACAAAAGCAAGGCAAAAGGGGTAGTAGTAAGCTACAGGCCACTAATATAACAAGAACAAAATGACAGCTATTATTTTGGCAGAGATAATCTATGCTGAAACACAAAACACACATGCACACAATTTCTTTCAATACAATTTTCTTGTCTTCCCACTGACTTCTATGATTACCACAGAAAGCAGGGTTCTAAACACATTTCTCAATTGAATCTTCAATCAATAACAGTAAAAATTTGAGAAGGGAGATATGGGAAAATGTATTATAGCATTAGTAAGTGTTTGCAAAACAGACTGAACTTAGCAATATGCATAAAAGTTGAAGGGGAAAATATAAAATAAAATCAGTAACAATGTACCCTATACTTTTACTTACTGAAATTAGTTTAAAAAAAAAAAATAAATTCCACTGAAACTCCAAAATTCAATCAGTAGCAGAAACTGCCCCATGCCTGGTCCAAGTAATCAAATTATGTAGTTACACTTTGCTTTGCTTGTGGTACCACAGTTGTAAAATAAGGAATACTTCTGAATTATCAAATGGTCTTCAGGATAGGCACTTTTTAAACAGTGAAAAAGGCTGATAATGTAAATAATTTACAGAAAGTAACAAAACTATGCTAAACTGAGTCTACCTGCTGGTATTAATTGAATGGTATAAAAAAGAAGCACTGAAAAAGTAGGAATTAGATGCCTGCAGAATCACAAAATGAGAAAACTTCTGGGATCTCAGATGGAGGTCAGCTTGACCCAAACAAACTCAATTTGCTAGCAAGAATCCAGACTTACCCTAACACTGAAGTAGGAGAAAAGACAAATAATTCATATCAGAATTGAGAGTTGTCTGTGTTGGAAGACGGAAAAGTTTAGACTCTGCTAAGCTTTAGGGCTGTTTACCACCCAGGCTTTCTGTTCAGAGCCAAAACAATCAACAGTAGAAACTGCTTAGGTGACAGTTACATACAAATTGGAATAACTTCTTGCAGGAGTAGAAAATAGGAAATGTTCAGAAATACGACAAACAGAAAGTTATAAAAGAGGATAAATATAAAAACCAGCACGGATAATACTGGCCACGTCGGGGAGGGGAGGAGGGAGAAGAGATGTGAAAATGATAAATGTTAGCTCACAGTGAGAGACTGACACTGAAAGGCAAAAAATTATGCTAAAATAATACACTAATCAAAAGGAAAAGTGAATGAAAAGAAAGAAGCAGAGAACAAACTGAACAAAGGACTAAAAGTAATCATTTGTCTGTATAAAGGTAGCAGAGAGGCCTTGCTTGGAACCATATCTACAATACTGGACACATTATTAAAACCAGACAGAAGAAATCAATGTAAAGAACGGCAACTAAAACAGCTCTGCCAATAATAAAAAAGTATAACACAGTAAATTTTTGTTGTGGTTATAAACATACCAGATACAGTGAAATAACATCACTTCCTACTAATGTTTGAAAATAGAGAACAGCAGCTTGAGAGAAACCACAAACATATCACAAAGAGTAAAAATAGTATCACAAACAAGGCAAATTTTGACTAATCTAAAGAAAGATTTTGACAACAATTTCTCAGGATTAATAAAATAGAGTAATACCAGTAACTGATATGTATTAACTACAGTAGTTGCCATATGGCTGATCACGTGCAATGCTAGAAACAATCTACACTAAATAATTCTATACTTGAATATTGAGAAAATAGAAGATGAAAAGGACTTTGATACATAGCTACGGCCTCTGTGTACCCATGAAAGCCACAGCTCATATAAGCGAAAGTCAGTGCCTGCTGATATTTGCACACCACTAACAATCAGGGCAAAAGAGGAATAAAAAAGAGTGCAAAAGACAGTCTGTGAAAACAGAAGTTGACAAAAGAAAGCCTAGAAATGTGGGCAATGCAGTATACAGATGATAAACTTGTTTTGTTTACCTTCTTTGCAATTCAAAACAGAATTTCAGTGAAGCTGAAAAGATGACAGAGCCACAGCATTGAAAAATAGAAATATTTAAAAGTCCCTCAAATAGCCTTTGGTGCATCTTGACACAAAGTGCCACAAAGAAGCTGTACCTGCAGTAGACCTGCACAGTCATACAGAAGAAAACACTTTCAGTTTTATCAGAAAAGTAATTGGCTAACTAGGAAGTTTCATCTCTTACTGAAAGTTTTATCGAAAAAACTTGCCTTTGAGGGAGCTCCTTCCATCATTAAGCACTGAGTTAATGTCAGAGACTAACACTATAGCAGGTAAATCCCTTCATTAAATTAAATTCCTTTGTTCATAGTTTACTACTTCATCAGTCTACATTACTGGGCTGCAACGACCTAGCAAACAAGAAACAAACCATTTTCCCAGTATTTAAACTGAATTTGAATATTTTATTCCTCATGACATTTAAACTTGTTTCATATTCAGAATACGTTAGTTTATGATTGTGGCAGTGCTACAGAAAGCAAGTAGTACTGCTGAGAGAAAGCCAGGGCTGCTGCACAGTTTGCAGCAGGAGAGGACTCTACTTGCAAAACCAGGGAAAAATGTCAGGCAAAACTATGATATGTGTCATAGGTAGGTTTTTCTACCTTCAACCACCCTCACAATTCCAGTTCAAATTACCTGCTCATACAGCCTTACAACCCAATATAATATATAGCTAGCAAAGAACATGGATTTTTATTTGCATGTTTTAACTTCATTTAAAAACAGAACCTCGTTTCCCATTTCAGCCTTTTTTTTTTTTCTCTTTTCCTGCATATTCCTCTATCTTACCTCCACATGACAAACATCTACAATGGACCAAAAGAGACAGGGAAGTTTAAAAGGTATGTGGATGAGGGTGAAGGGTGATAGAATTAAGGTAGGACAGATTGAGCACCTTTAAAAAAAATACCAAAACTGTTTCAAAGGGTAACTATGAATCAGAAAAAATGGCTCTTCTTTAACACACAGGACAAGATAGAAAGAGCTTCTATGCTTCTAGGACTACCTTATGAGGAAACAACTTATCTGTAAATTAATTTATTCAATGAATGAATGAAAATGCATTTATTTGTTTTTTACTATGGAACTTTCACACATAACTGTTTAATGTACTTATATTTTGCCAAACAGTATCCTTCCACTACTCAGATATAATTAGTAAGAAATTACAGAGGTGAGGTAGAAGAAAGATGAGAGAAAATAACGTCTTTTGTTTTTTCTAACAGCTGATCAATTTGGCTGTTTCACATAACTAAAAAGGCAGAACTGTTAGGTGTTCAAAGCAGAAATGTGTTTTGCCAAAGGCATTATTAACAATTAATAATCATTACACAGTGCCTTGTTTACCTGACCTTGTGTAAATTTAGCAGCCTCGTAATTAGACCCATATTTTGCATATTTGTATATTTCCATGCATAGAATTTGACTCATTCACTCATCCATTAAAATTTGCTTGATAGACATAGATGGATAATCAGCGTACAATTTGTATTTACTGGATTATATAAAATTGGCCAAACAACATGTTAAGTTCAATGAAAGCATATTCTTGTCTTTCTCTTGTGAAAGATGTAAAAGCAATAAAAATATCCAAGGATGGCCCCAAGGCCCTCTGAAATAGCAGAGCTTTCATAATCTGCTAGTACAGTTTTGCTCTAAAAAAATGAACACTGAGTTAAAACAAATACAGAAGAAATAACACTAGGTCTACACTTTCCTTTAGCCAATGCAACAAAGAATCCTTCAGCAGAAATGCCTCCTATGAAAGCTAACCTCGTAGTATCAAGCACAACTTCATTGAATTAGACAACCTGTATTCTGGAAAAAAAAGGAAGATTTTTCTCCCATTTAACTACTTTCCAGCAACTTTCTAAGCAGTTGGAAGAATTATTAGCCATAATAATGAAATACTAATATTATATTCTTAAACATTTGAGAATAAGTTTTATTATTAGGCAGTTCAGTATATACCATTTTGCCCCAGAAAATAAAGGTATGTGGCAGCTATGGTCAATAACACACACCTCTGGAAACAGAAAGGTCTGGAACATCTTTACTGAGCAGTCAGTATGGAAAGCAACAATACAGAACAGAATGAGGAATAAAGGAATTTGTTTCTCATAAGGTAAGACAGCCTCTGTCCAATATGTTGTTTTACAGGTTTCTTCCAAAGAAACGGACTTTTGCCCAAAAAGTTAAGTTAGATGTATTCATTGAATGTGTAAAACTCACATTTTTTAACAACTTCTGCAATACAAAGGGAGTATCTGTGCAGCTTTCTTTCCTAACTCATGCACCCAATGTGTCAGAAAAAGCCACTTTTTCATCCTATAAATACATAGTTCACTGTACATTTTTATTCTTTTAGAGCCAAAAGTAAAACCTATAAAATAATAAAGCAGTGGCAAGAGAGTAGAGCGCCATAATACTGTTTTTAAACCCTTAAGTTAGGTTACTATTTTGGTAGCCCTCTTAAAATCACCCGCAAACAGAAAGGATCTGAGGTATCTGCAAAGTAAACACAAAAGCTACATTTTACAACAACACTGAAAGTCAGCCCAGTAGCTTCTCCTCTGGTAACAGGCACTTCTTTTTTCCCTTCCCAAACTATCAGTTGGATTTACCCGTGGACTCAAGTTTTCTGTGATGAGATAAACTGCAATGCACTGATTCACTCACTTAAGGATTGTAATTTTTCTCTGTCATAAGCCTTGACGAAGAAGAATACCTACCCCACCCCTCTCTCCTAAACTAGGACATCTTAATTTGAATCTTAATAATTTTAAGTCAGGTTTTAATTGCTCACCTGAGGTAACTAAGGTATGAAAATGTTCAACTGAAGTAAAAAGATGAGTTCAAAAAGGCATGTTCCAGAGTTTCCAGGTTCATCTGTGAGGGAGTAGAAGAGATGACACTTCTTGTTGATCCTCATCTCTTCACTGAAGGTGAACAAATTAGTTCCAAAACACTGTTGTTTCTTCCCCAAAAATGTCCTATTGGCTGTAACAAGTCTATCCTGCTTCAGACTATCTCATCCAGCACATTTTGTGTCCAGTGCTTTTTTCACAAGGACAACCCTAACAGAAACCGAAAGTCTTAGTACCAGGAAAAAAAATAAAACTCTGCTGCACCATGACTTCAATCTTAATATTTCAGTGCCCA
The DNA here is from genome assembly GCA_035221455.1 of Xenops minutus. Classification (NCBI taxonomy): domain Eukaryota; kingdom Metazoa; phylum Chordata; class Aves; order Passeriformes; family Furnariidae; genus Xenops; species Xenops minutus. The sequence goes on along the minus strand of JAWWEE010000001.1, from coordinate 106,423,652 downwards.
GGGAGTCCAAAAGACCAAATGTCAACCTCTTTGCAGGTCCAACAAGGAATCACAGTGGCACAGCCAGTTTTGCTTCCATTTCACAAATCTGAGAGGAAGCAAATGGTGAGGGACTTTGATTTTCCTAGAGGATAAAGGACGTCATATTAAACATCCATTTTTTATTTGAGGGTACTTTCATTCAGATCACTGGTGATGATTGTTAAAAATTAATACCAGCAACTGAAATTCTCTCATATGCCATCATCTACATTTTGTAAAGTTATGGGAACTGCATAAAGATGGATGAATATTTAGCCTGAATACTTCCAGCATCAACACTAGATTCATGCAGTGTTTTGCACACTGGCAGATTTTTCGTTTTTTCTTTTTTGGCAGACAGTCCTTAAGAGAGGGACAAAACAGGGGGCAGGCTTTAAAATTTATGTTTCTAACCCTAGGAATGACATTTCCAAACACCTACTCCATCACCTGTAAGCAGGTCAATGCTCCAACAGTTCCAAAGTTTAAGTGTGATCCAAAACACTTAAGAGACATAAAAAGCAAAAGTCCTTTGTTAATATCACTATACAGATACAGTTGGAATGCCATAAAAACAACTAATGAAGTCTGCTAGAATAAATCTGAAGAGCCTATCACAGACAGTGGGAAAAGTACATCCCTGGAAGCGTTCAAGACCTGCTGGATGGGGCCCTGAGCAATCTGATCTAGTGGGTGGCATCCCTGCCCATGGCAGGGGACTAGAAATTAAGATGGTCTTTGAGGTTGCTTCCAAGCCAAGCCTTTCAATGACTATGAGCCTGCATTTTTTGCATTAACCTATTTATTTTAAGGATGTTGTGCTGCCTCTGAAGGTCCTTTCTATTGAAACACATTTTTTAACAGCCTCCTACTGATGTATCATATTAGATCCCTTGCAGATAGTGAGAAAAGCAGGAAATCGTCTAGCTACAAGAGTTACCTACGATTACGATGAGAGTGGACAGAAGGGGAAGTTAAAAAAAAAATCTGTTTAGATGCCCTGTCTTGAAAAAAAAACCCCAGAAATTGCCAGTAATCACTCTGACTCCATCAACGTGAGAGACTAAGCCTTGGTTATGATGCTGGCTGCTCGTGCACAGGTCTGTGTCTGGAAAGGCACCAGTTTAATTTACACAGAAACTCCAAAGACAAATCAGAACACTCAGAACTTAAATTATGAATTCTCCATGAGGTATTTCAATATCTTTCACTTAAGGAGTTGGGAGGGAATAGTGGTGTTCCACCTTATATTTAATCATACAGAATACTCTCTCAAGGACCATATCACAATTCAGTTTACTCCATTATTGCTACTTCACCGATTGGGTTAAAAATAACAAAATCTTAACAAGGTGATCCCCAAAAGATATCCATTAAAGGAATAAGTCTGTATAAATGCTGATCCCTTATCACAGAAAGAAAAAGAAAAGCAGAAAACAGTAGGAGGGAGGAGGAATTTGATTAATTGCTTCCTTCAAACAAGCATAAAAACCACATGCAAATACTAAAGAACTGTGTGAGAAAGCATCACCAACACTACATGAACTACTGGAAGACAATCTAATATTTCTAAATAGTTGCATTAATCTTAATGTCATTATTCACACACATATATATACATATAGATCGATACACATAAAACAGAGAATTTCTACTAAATTCTAATTCTATATGCCATCTTTGTGCCTGACAGGTCAATAATGGGTAGCCTGATATCCTCTAGTTCTATTGGGAGATCATCCAACATGAATTGTCTGAGTATGAGAAAAAAATACATATTATCTAACAAAAAATATTACAGCAATTACAAACTTTTTGCAGAAATCTAATGTCTTATTCTGCAGCAAAAGTCAGCAGGTGCCACTTTGTGTCTCTGTATTTTGGGGGGCAAGGGGGTTCTCTGCTTTTAAACAATTCTGGCCCCTTTGTAGTATAGTCAAATGTTGCTTTGGAGATTAAATTGAGAATTTATCTGAAATGGAAACAAACAACTTCGCTAAAAATTAGACATTTATGACTTGCAAATTACAGATACTAATTATTTTCAGTATATACAATTATGATATTCTCAAGAGGTATTAATTTTGGGACAGATGTGCTTTCATCATGTAATTTGGAAATTAAGTTACACTCTCACGTATGGGAACTCAGAAGCCTGAATTTGTGTAAAGGCAGGATTGATAGAAAGGAATTTTGTCTTGCTAATTTTCTCTCTCCCCACCCCCCCACCTCTTTCTCTCTCTGATGAGAGTGTGGCCAGTAATCCTCACAGCTGGGTTGCCTTGCACTCAAAGGAATGGGGGCTGACTGCAGAGTTGATGAGGATACACCTCCACTTGACTCCACCTCCTAGTTTGTCCTTTCAGATAATTCTTCCAAATCCAGTAACTTCTAAAAATTCAAACAATAATTAAGACATACCAACTATAAAATATGCACAATGTTAAGTACTTTACATTCATGGCAGAGTGAAGAAATTAAGTGTTGCTAATGCAAACATCTTAAAAAAGACATTACCAATATACATAATCCAAACTGAAGGTATTAATACAGAGACTTCCATCAAATTAGGGTAAAAGCAAAGGTATTGCTTAGCTAACCGAATTTTCATTGGAAAAAGACAACATGTTATTACAAAAATGCTCTCCGACATGTATATGTTTAATCTTCAAAGACAGGTGGTGACAAGTGATAAAAGAAGAAAAGTATACAAGAAAAATGCCAGCTAAATAAATCTCTGGGAAGATATTGGTGTGGAGTGGGTATATTAATTAAATAAATCCATTTGGGAGTTCATACTTTCTTGTTTCCTACATTTGAACTGTAGACACCAATACAGAAAGGAAAAAGACAAGATAAAAAGTGTTGCTTTCTGGTGCAGTATAAAAAACAAACCCATCTTCAAACATCAACATTTTGTTTATACTGTTACACAGGAGGTCGAAGGTACAGATTCAAGGCATTGAGAGTATCTGCTACAATTCAGAAACTGAGATTTTTATTTTTAGGTGGAACACATTCAGTCACTGCATAAACATTTCTACCTAGAGATCTTTACTAATAGTCACAGACGTTTGATGCCTCTCTTGCAGATGCCACTTACCAAGCTAATGATTTTGTTCAGGAAAAAAGGAAAACATCTACTTGTCAAATTCTTCAGAGCCTTAATTTTTATGTAGAGACCTGGCACACCTTTAGAAAACCTCAGAAATGTTTCTCTCATACATTTGTGGATTCAAAGCCTAACACAGTCTAGTAGGCTGAAGATACTTGGATAGCTGAAACTCTTCAGATGGAAGAAAGTGAACAAGACTCTCATTAAGACACTGGACCAGTTTTAGCAGGACTACATGGCTGGTTTTTTTCCTCCTCCTGTTACAGGATGCTGCAGCTGTAGGCAGACTGAACTGACAGCATGGCATGGAAATAGAGGGGAGGTTCATCTTTAGCTATAAAAGTGCCATCACAGAAGGTGAAGGAGCAAAAGAGTTGTCACTCCATCAGGCTCAGTTTGCAAAAAAAAAAAAACAAACCACTACAAAAACCCCATGTTCAATTGAATAAAAGTAATAGATTAACTAATGTTTGGTAAAAAGTAAGAGCAAAGTCCATCCAGATGCTATATAATGAAATGTAGTCTGAAGACCAACCTGACTGATAAATTTCTAGGACTCTTCGCAGACACCTACACATCAGATGCCACACACAGGCACTCAAATTATACTATCTCCCTAAGCAAGCATACAAAGCAGTTATTTTCCTAATGCCTGGAGAGTAAAAGAAAAAAAAAATCCACTTGCATATATCCACTGAAAGAAATACTGGTACTTTAGAAAACAGAGCTGTGCAGCTTGACTTCTGAACAAGACATGGAAGCAAAATCAAAACCCTGTAATGAAGCCGTGTCTCATGTCATGGTATTTCACTTATTTCTTCCTGCAGATGGAAACATTCTCACTTAAAATCAAGTAACACTTCTTTTTAATCTCAGATGCTCAAAAACTTCACTAGCTCTTAAAACTGTTCTTCTTAAACAAACCCGTAGAAGTACAGGTTTCATGAGTCAGGAGGAGCAACAAATGTCAACTCTAACACAGCACAAGCTGCTAAAATTGACCATGGTGTTTCCTAGGACACACGATATCTTATAGACAATTTGTTGCATTATTTCTGGTGCAGCTTCTCTTGGCCCCAGTAAAAGAAAAATTACTAATTCCCCAGAACACTCGCCCAGCTAGAGGGTTACTTTCCCCATCCCTAAGCACATGAATAAAGACACAAAGGCAGAGGAGTTTAGCCAAATGGTGCTGCTCAGAAATCATTGCTCTCAGGGCTTTTCACACATGTAACTTCCAGGAACCAAGATGAAAAGTCTGAAGTGCTCCTCATCTGATCTGTTCAACTCTGGAATGCTTACACACTCATCCATTTTCCTTTGCTACTAAATACCAGCAAGAACTAAACAGCTGCCTAAATGAAACTGAAGTTTTTGAAATAATCTAACTACAAAGATTCCTTACAATGAGATTTTGAGCACTGAAATAACTTCTGCTGAGGAACACCTTATGCACTTTTCCTAAAAGCATTTTATTGAGAAATGGAACAGTGTCTAAACTGCTGGAAATATTTTCTGACAATTTTAACAGCTTTAAACCAGAAAAATGAAAATAATTCGTTTAACATTTAAGGATAGGCAAAAATGAACATGTGTAAAACCCATTCCCACTATGCCAAAAGGAAAGGCATACTGAGGCAAACACAGATCAACTTTTTCATATATACTTCTGCTGCCTCCCAGCCCCACAGTTTTCTTATTCAACTATCTTTGGGAATGTGGACTATGAAAGATAGCATCAAACAAAGTTGTTTACAGAGAAGGTAACTGCATCCAAAATATTTCAGTGCCTCAAATACTATAGAATTTGTTTTAACCTTTCTTTTGAAGCTGAAGACAGACTCCTAATAAATACTATGAAACTTTAGGGTAGGTAATATAGATTTCTTACAATTATTATAAAACATCCCATATTTTTTTCTTTTATGTGCCCATTCAACTCTGAATTACCACAGATGGTGCCACATCAATTTTTGGCATTTTAATAAAAAAGGCTTAAAGCAAGTAATTTTCACTTTCTAAAATCAGTGTTGGACCATGAATTTCTGTATTATTAGTGACTTCCATGAAAACACTTCTGATAATGACACAATTTTTAGGTCACGAACACCAAACAAACTTGTCTTTACAAAAGGAACTATGTCCAGAGAAAACACGGCCTCCTTGGTTACAGATTTTAGCTTTGGTTCTCCTGGTGGATGCAAAGTGCTGGTTATACACATATCAACAGCACCAACTATTCAAGGCCAACAGACCTTCTTGATTTGTGTAATCTCCTAGCAAGTTGGTTCTCTACCAAAAATTCTGTAGAATTTACAGACTTAATCTGGTTGGATTTTTCAATAATCGGTTGTACCAAGTTATTACAGTATAAGGCATTAACTGTATCAAAATTCTATGACAATTGGTGCCCTTAAGACTTACTTTAGACCTTAATTAGTTTACCTGGACTTCTGCTTCTTGTAATGTCTCTAATTAATGACCAGTGGGATCATTTTCCATCAAAAATTTAATTTAAACATAACAAATACCTAGAAAGATTTAAAGGGCTCTCTAAGAGTACTGAAGAAAAAAAAAAGAAAGATGAACAATGATCCTTTCAAGACCAGTAATTTGTCATAAAGCCTCTTGTGATTCACTATTTGTTATTAAAACAAACTCAGAAGTAGCAAATCCTCAAAAGCTACACAGCATCCATAGCATTTCTGTCAACCCCAGGTATCCAAAGGAGGGCACATTTGCACACTCTCTCTCAAAGTGGACTGCTTGCTCAGGCACTGGTACTAATGCAGTTGCAGCAGATCTCACCACAGGATACACAGATTTGTCCAGGATTTTAAAATCTCGGCTATAGAATCTCATAACAAATGCTGCTACTGGTACATGAAAGCTGCATATTTTGTAGTCAGTTTAAAGCCAGATCAGATACACAGAGCTACAACCATCTCTCTACTGCAGCACAAACACGCACACCAAGTGTTGCTGAAATTCGTCACTGCTTTGACCAGGGCAACAGATCAGTTCCAACAGAGTACCTTCAAAGACTGCTTTCTGTAATCCTCTGAAGATAGCAACATCTAGTTATTAGATGAGTGATTTAATCACCTAGGTAAACATTACACACTTGGTGGCAATCATAACCACAACCATATTTACCTCTGGGCACACTTCCTGTAACATGATGCTCACAATACTGCCATTTATAGGCCTAAGCAGACAAATTATTGTGGTAGTAAGTCCTTATATTCCTGTGTTCTACCTCCAGAGGAAATTACAAAGTTAGTTTTACTCTATTGAAGCAATCCCCATTTCTTAGAACCTGTTCCACGCTGTGTCCAGCCTGGGGAGCCTCTTCTACAAAGAGCTGACAGCTGACAGCAAAGAGCTAGCATCATTAAGTCTTCTTAAGTACCTGGCAAGGTACCGGACTGTGGACTAAGTACAGATTCTGTTTCTTTGCTTGTGCTCATTCGTTCTTGGCAGCTAAAATTTGGAGTGCAGAGAGTCACACTCACCCTCACTCAGCAATCAGCGAGATGGATGCATGTCCGTCATGGCTAGTAAAATCCAATGAAGAGAGTTAAAGCCTTTGTAAAGATGTATCGATCATTACTTTGAAACACTTCACTAAAAATTGTATTGATGCTGTAAGTCTGAACCAAACAATTCCTTTACAGGGCAGATCATGGAGAAGTTGCAGTAATAGTGAATCGATTCCAGTTAATAGACTCTATGAGTGCTGTGACAAATAACTGCTTACTCATCCCCAAAAATCCACTACACGTGGTGACCAAAGGGTTATCTTTTATTAAATATAAATTATGAAGGATAGGTGTATTACACTTTCATATTGTACAATACTGGCTGCCCTGTTCAATAAGATATTTCTAATTTCCTCCTGGTTAACCAAAACATGATTCCAAACTCATCTGTCAACCTCAACCAAGGAGAGAATCAGAAAATGCTACTGTGGAGGGGAGGAGGAAACTCCTGATAATCTGGTGGCAACCTCCCTTTTCTCTCAGGTTCCCAGTAAACTCTGAATGGAATCACATTAATCTTTTATCTTTCATTCCAATCTCTCTCGATTCTGCCTTGACTTGGAAGCTTTCAGAACTAAAAATAAACATCTCTGTTTCTGTATGTATAAACCAAAATGACAGAGATACAAGTGCAAACTTGGAAAATACTGAGAAATCCATTTCCATACATACAGGAAGGACTGAAAATAATCACTGGAGTTAATGTGATGGCAAAGTCTAGCTATATGATTCTGTTTACCACATCAACAGGTGTCACAATTCCTTCTAACTTCTGGCCCTTAGTACTCTTCATCACATGCCCATACACTTCTATTACTATTAGCACAGTAATAAATAAAATATTGTACTACTGCCACTACTGAACACCTTTCCCTCACACCCAAGAAATTTCTTACCCCTATCCACCCACGAAACAAATAAACATTCAATGCATGACTGTTGTGAGAACGTGATTACAAAAGTCATCACCATCATCTACAATCATATTTTCATCTGTTCAGGTGGTGTACACCTGCGAGTTGTTGGCATTACAGTTCACTGAGGTGTGGGAGATTCCAGGTTCAGAACCAGCCCTGTCATCTTTGTTCTCTGAAGTGAATGTGTCATGCAATCCCAAAACCTGTGTGAATGCTATTGGCTCTTACAATATTACCTTGTTTAGAAATCTTATCTTTTTAAGCGTCCAAAATACTAATGCAAAATCCTTGAACATATACACGAAAGTCAGAACAGCAATATATATATAAAAAATAATTCAAGGATCTTGAAGAGCACACCAACATGCTTTTATACTGCAACCTAATGTGCAAGTAGTAGACCACCCCACCACAGGTAAGAAATGAGAAATTTTGAGGGCTATTGAACACTGAATTTTCACAGCTGAACAGTATAAAGTGATTTAGCAGTGTTCAATAGCCTTCAAACTCACTTCTGCCTGTGGGTTATAGTGGCCCAGTAGAAAAAGACTATAAAACAAAAACAGTGCAATACAGATTTGGACCGAGATTTTTTTCAGTATTTTTTAAAAACCGTTTTAAAAGTTCGCATAATTTTATGTGTTTTGAAAAACATCAAGAGATCTACAGATGCCATACATTAGTAACGAAAAAGCATAGAAAGGGTATCTATATAAAAGCAGATATTAGCATTGTTATATTTATAAAAATATAACTAACAATACTACAGGTGTATAGATGTTTAAAAAAAAATTAAAGAACTGCTGCTTCAGGGACAAGAGCTTCCTAGTCCAACCAAATCTGTGTGAATTTTGGTACTGCTCAAATAGCATTTACAATGTGTTGGGGGGTTTTATTAAGTTCTTTATAGCTGGCAAAGCTAATACCTCAAGAGTTGAGTAAGATTTGGGATTCATTTTATTGACAGGAATATGGATTTTTACAGGGCTTTATAAAAGGGGATTTAAGAATTGGCATTTGTTTACCAAGTGCTCAAAAATGAGCATTTGAACACTCCAGTGGGAAACACAAACCAGGTTCCAATATAATAATTAGACCCACTTACTATAAATGAAATTACACCCTACTTAAACACAAAAGTTGGTCAGTTTTTCCATTTATGCTTGCATACTTCAGCTTTCACCCATTCCCTAGCATGGATGTTTCATTGATGGCTGAGGGTAACACTTCAAAAATGAACTAGCTAAACAAACTTCCCAGCAGCACTTGACAGAGCTACACCTATTCTTCCCCATTTCCAAAGCAGTACAGAATTAATTACCAGTTCTATGGATCTATTGTAAGTATAATAGACTAAAGAGCTATCACAGACACATTTATTGTAAAAGCACAATCCCAAGAGTGTCTAGTAGAGGGCCAAAACGATTAACACAAATGCTTTGTCAGATCAAAGATAAAACCTGCACCGCCCAATTGAGGAATGAATTAGAACAGTGGGTTATCTTTCAAATTAACCAGGGCAGTTAGTGAGGAAAATTTCATGAAAGTGTAATTCTTAGCCTTTGTGGATCCACACAGCAGGCATTCTGCCAGCTGACAAGATGATGAAATTTTCATGCTTAAAAAAGCCCTCTTCATTTCCCAATTTAGATTAGCTAGCGTTTCTCTCTCTTTTCATCTATTTGCTCTTCTGAAGCAGAATTAAAAAAAAAAAAAGCACACAACAGGATCAATCTCTCATAGAATAATGCATTACTGAGAAGAAATAAAATCTTTACATGTCATTTTTAGATATATTTACATTTAAGAGTAAAATTATCAAAATTGATATAGTTAATACTATTAAGAAAACCATAAATACTGGAGCAATGGTGGATATGTTTTGGAAGTCAGATATAAAACATTTCAATGTTTAATGGCAAAAAATGACTGCAAAAGCAGAATTTTTTTTATGAAAAGGCAAGTAATTTACAAAAGCAATGAGACTATAGTAGGCTTATGAAATTCTATTTATGCTTTTATGTTTGCATCTTCTTAAGGGAATGTAGTATCTCAACACTGTATTTATTTATTTATCACAGTTTCATGTACCAAAAAGGGCATGTAGATTTTCTACTTTTAGATTTTGTGGCACTTCCCCCGCCCCTAAATTTACACTGCCACATATAAAAGCATCTCAATGGACTAAAAGAAACAACATGCAATGATCTTAAAAAAAAAAAAATCTGATTCAAAGCTCATTGAAAAAAAGTAAGCTTATTCATCTCAGTGAGCTGTGGATCAGGCTGAGAGGATCTTGATAGGGTTGCCTTCATAAAAGACAGCTCATTATTTCATAGCTTAAAAAATACATTTTCTCATTTTATGTTTTTGTATTACATGCCATTTGACAAACCTAAACCCAAAGAAATATCTAAAGAAAAATGAGAAATAGAGTGAGAGTATCTTTGTCCATTATAAACTGGTAGCTCTGTGCCTTCCAGATGCAATCACTACAATAGGAGACTGCTAAATAAGCATTTGAAAGTTTCATCAGATGTTTTGTTCAGACAGTTCTTTTCCATCCTACCTCTGGGTGTGTCTTTATAGCTTATAGGATTATATATATTAGTGCAAACATCCATTTGATGAATTTCAACTCCAGCTGTTATACAGTCACTACAAGTACTGGATGAAAGGAACTAACTAAAACTCTCAGCATCTGATTTTCTGGGAACTAACAGGACAAAAAGTTTACTTGCCCAACTCGGTGAAAAGCCCTTTTGTAAAATGAAAATTATTGTGCAAACTGGAAATTATGTTTTACACTAAAATAAGCTCACATTTTCAGAGTCTCAATGTATTCAACAGTCACAAATAAGTTTTAAACCTTATTATAGATAACTAGGTTAAAAGTAGATTCTCAGTACTAAAAATATACTGAATTTATAAAAGTTTTTACTCACGTGGACAAACAATTTTCTTTTTAATTATCTTCATTATCCTATATACCATGTAGTAAGGTACTTAATAGATTTAAATACAATGTAAGCAAATTGCAACTTTTAATGCTCAGCCATTTCAGATTGGCTCACAGCTTGGTTTTTAAAAAAAAAAAAAAAAAACTAACCAAAAAAAAAAACCAAAAAAACCAAGTAAAACATCACACCACATTTTGTTATCAGGAACAAGAATTTTCCTGCCCTAAATGTATCTTTCTTCATTCACGTTCACTACTGCATATCTTATGTACATGTTTTTAGCACTTTATGTGCCTGAAATTACTTAGCATGTGGCATTGTGTATTACCATGATGTACATACATTAAATCTAAAAAGCAACTTTCATATAAAAACTCTGGGTAAACATATATCTTGGACATATTACTTAATAACACTTTGTATAATTTAATATAATACATATATCCTAATATCAATTGAATTATAATTGTGCAGCCAGTTGACTTTTGCAATGTAGTAACAAGAGATCTCACCTTTTGGTGACTTCCCCTGGCCCAGCCATCTACCTTTAACTTCAACAGAAAGCAACAAACTATCCCTACCTTGTGAAATAATGCTTGAATTTAAATACTGTAAAAGTTTTGTGCTCCTTTTGATGCAAAGTTCTCCAAAAGCATTTATGCATTCAGAAATAATTATACTTTGAGAAAAGAGCTTTAAAAATGCTTACCTACAATTACAATAAGAACTAATACAGAAGAAACACAAAACGTACATTTAGTATTAACCACAATGATAATTCTTAGCACTGTAGCTGCTGTCTGCAAAAGTATTCTGTGATACTTAAGAAAACACACCACAAATTAGGTATGTCATTCATATATAGGCCAAATTGTGCAAAACAATTTACTTTTTTGAGTATATCAGAAGTTATGAGCACCCAGAGGTTAGGAATGCCTTCGAAATTTTTGTCTATCCAGTAGCTGTGCAAACATGCAATGTTGGACAATCAAAATAAACAAGCAGGCAATGGGATGAGACGACCTATGAAAATTTGACCAAAATAGCTGCCAATCCACAAAATATGACGTTTGGAGCATATCAGAGATGCAAAACATACTGATATAATTTAAAAAGCATGGTGTGTTTTGTCCTAACCAGACACCATTTTGGACAGTGCGAAGATAATAATTTCAAATATTACATTTCTTTTTACCCACAATGCCATACTCAGCCAGTAACTACCAGTGGCACTTTGCATTTCTTGCACCACCCCCTCCGAAAAAGGAGAATTGTATCATATTAATTAACTACTCATCTTCCTCTTATTTTCCCCCTTCCCAATCATTATGAAAAAAAAACTCATAGTATTTCACTTCCTGCAGTCAAAGAATTTTTACAGAGCTACACTTGATTTTCCTTTTCACAATGTAACACAATATAAATCAATTTGGGTTGGAGAAAGAAAATTCATATTTCACTGACATGAGAAATTGATACCTCTATATTTGGTAGGCTTCACAGATTTTCCTAAAAGCATCAGGATAATCAACTCTCTGCACTCTGGCTAAAAATCTGGAGGACAGAGAACTACTACATCTCTAATAATATTGACACATATAGTCACAAAAATTTAAGTACATCTGACTATATTTACTTGAGACTGAACTGAGAAAACAAACATTCTAAATGAATATTTGAATTCACTGATTATTTTCATAAAGTTGGGGTTTGATGTTGCAAATGACTCGCTTCAGCTATTAAAAAAAATAAAAGGCAACATGACAGTCACTAAAAATTCAGCACTAATTCGAACACTTACATTATAATATTTTCTGAGGTAACGTCTGATATCCAGCAGTAACTTGTTGCTCATTTGAACCACATAGTTGAAAGGAGGCTCTTCACATCCAGCTTTGCTGCACCTTTGCAAGCTGGGTTCAATAAATCGCCCCTGAAACACAAGTGTAAAACCAGCATGCATCATTACTACAGGTGGTAGCAGAAATTACCACAGTTTAGACATAGTAAGTATTTTTTAAAATAGCCCTAAAGAGCCTATAATATTTGGGCCTTATTTCTGCCCATCACAGTTGGCCATACCCCTATGAAGATAGCTCTGACCTACAGTTTTTCCATTCTCCTCTTAATGAAATCTCTTTTGGAGAACACGCCAAAAGGTCACTAGTTCAAAAAAAGATGATGAATAAAAAAAATTTGTCTGTGGACAAATCATGCTCCCCCATCTCCACCCAAACAACAGTTTTGTTCTTTTATCAGGGACATCAAAGTTCTGCCGCAGACCACTGATCAGAACATTGAAGTCAACCTTATAAATTATGAAATTACCAACAGGGCTGTAGGGACCTACCTCACTAAACAAGAATCCCATGATCATCTATTATTTTCTCCAAGTTCAAAGAATAGCTCTTACGCTTCGCACCATCTTGTTCCCCTCCTTTTCAAAACCTTCTGAACACATGACACTAAAATTTCAGAACCTGAAAGTGTTGTGTCAACAGCTGAAACGAAGTCCCTGGAATTCTCACTAATGTAAGAGCAATCTGGTATGCTGGACAGTTATATAACTTTCAGAAAACTTTCTTTCAAGGTAAGACTTGGCTGCTGTGAGCCATTTTGGTTAAATGACCCCACCTGCAACTCTAAATAATTCCAGGTGGAATACAAGGGGTTTTTTTGGTTTGGTTTCAGGACTTCTTTTGTTCTTTGGTGGTGGGGATGTTTTGTTTTTTTGTTTTGTTTTTTTTTTTTTTTTAAAGGAGTCTGACATCCACTTCTCTCCAGTTAGCCCATCTGCAAGTTGTCAAGCCTACATGCAATTAACTGTCTTATTTACAGCTGCAATGAACAAAAGTCAAGGATTCACAAAGTATCACTAGATTTGTATGTCTTTTCCTCTTACTCGCTTCCAAAGACTGCTTTATTTTGATTCAAAAAAAATGCAAAACATCTGCTGTTTGTCCAAATTAAGTTAAAATAATTACTTTTAATTTAGATAAAAGATTTATTTGCTTTGAGTTTCAAGGTTTTCACTACTCTGAAGCTTGCTAATTTGCCGATGACTAATACATACAAAACATTGCTGGAGAGTTAAATACTTGGCCCTATTTCAAGTTGTTTTCCAAGGTCAGAGATACATTTTTTGGCAGAACTTCTCAGCAAGAATGTACCCCTATGACTTTTTATGTTCAATTCACAAAGACAGAAGGAAAGATAACACAGAAAACCCTTACTGTCAAGAAGGGAGGTGGGATGTAGCAAGATAAACACAAGCTTAAGGAACACTTTGTTCCAATTAATATGATTTAGGATAAGAAATTGTCATTGCTATACGAAAGTTACATTATATAGAGAACTGGAAGTTACTAAGGTGTTAAGATAAGGATTCCTTTAAAAAGTTACAGCAACAATCATTTATAACTGTGGACAAACAGATTAATGAAGCCAGATAATCTCACATGTTCTGCTACACAACACAGCTGAAAGGCAAAAATGGGAAAAATATTTCAGCACTGTTCTATCAGCAAATATCGGCTCCAAAGCTATAAATAGCAGGACTGAAACAATATGGTATCTCCTCCTACATTGTATGAATCCTATCTGAGAAGCTGTTCTTTCTACAAGTATTTTTTTCTCCCTCACCGATGAACAGAAATGAAACAATAAAAAAAACTAACCGAACCATCAAAGACATTGTCATAAATATTTTCTGTTCCACATTTGAGGCAGCAAAACTTGAATCTTTCACAATCCCTATATTTCTCCTCATCAGTGAGCTGAGCTGGGCCACCAACCAAGGCATCACTCTCCTCATCTTTATGGTAATGGTGATGGACTCTGAATTGGGAGGGATCCAGTCCTATTAATAAGAAACAAAAATTTCAAAAGACTAGGAGGTCAACCATGCAAGCAGGCTTATTTTTCATATGCTTGGTGAGGCAGATTCAAAAGAAAGTTACAAAATGTAAATTCAAAAGCTGAAAATCTCTACTTAGCAAAACTTCCTCTGTAAAACATAAATACATTCTACAATTTTTAACCATGAATAAAGGTTCACAAAACATGAAGAAAGCTTCTTACTTATCTTCTTACGCAAGATTGCTTTATAAATAAAACAAGCACACTGCATTATCATGGGAGTATGCAACAGAACATTTTGTTTCTGAGGAAACCACTCCTAACAGATAGCTTTATTGTTATTTTCTTCTTAAGTTACACTGAAAATATTTCAATAAAAATGTGCATCGTTATTAAGAAGCAGTCTTTAAATCAAAACGGCACCACTAAAACCAAAAACAGAGAATAAAAACTCCATTAAAGAAACGCGGGTGCACTGCTATTACCAACTCCTTCAAGTCCGTGTACAACTGCCAACTCTGATTTCAATGCAGTGGTCGATTTCATTTTGGCTCAGTGGTTAACAGCATGTAGGTTTCAATCTAATGCAGTGGTTAAAATTCAGTAGCAGCATTTAAAACGGCAGTGCTGGAGACAAAGTGCTTTATTTTTGATTGCCAGAACTCAAGATTTTACGCAAATAAATACAAAGAAAGATCCTAAAAATACTGATTCAACCACAAATAAGTAAATAAGCAAGTAAGCACGAAGTTCACTGCCCTAGGAATAAGACTGCCAAAGTAAACTTAATAAAAATCCACAGGTTTTGTCATCCTTTGTCATGTGCAACCTTTTAAAAGTCCATGCATCTCATTTACAGGGTTTTTTTGTTAACTCTAGCAAATAGCACATGTAAAGAAAAAAAAAAATTAATCGAATGAGCATGTAGGAGACAACATTCAGAAAACTATGGCTTACTTTATTATCAAGAAGAAAAGATCAGAGAAGCACTTCAAAAATATTTTAACAGACATTAATTAAGCCAAGTAACAGATTACGATGTATTAACCATATCTCCTATAAAGTTCAGTACAAAATACAGTAATTCCTACAGAAAGCGCAACAAACATTACAAATAGAAAGTAAAGCTTAATCTTACTATACTGTACCCTGAGACTTACAGACAACTGGGAACAAGGTTGGGAACAATATTCAGTTAAACTAGACAAGTATTATTGTACTTATAAAACAGGCAGATATACATTGCCTTTACATAAAAGATTTGATATGAGATTTGACATCTGACTTTATTACTGCTATTTCAATTTGTTTTGCAGTCATAAAAGAAATTCAAGGGCAAGGAAAAATTCCATTGCCAAGTAAGTTTACTTGGTTCTTGATAAAATATGGGCTTCACTAATTTCATCAATCTTCCAAATTTCAATTTTATCAAAACATCAATGCATAAGGATAACAATTCACCTCCAAGAGGTTTTTAGAACTTTTATTACAGTTCTCTACTATACATTAAAAAAATGAGCAAAAAAAGCAAAAACCACAGCTAATAGCATATTTTACACTCTATCACATACAGTATTCACCAAGAAAAATCATAGAGTACTTTCCCTCCATTTTTTTTTTTTAAATAAAAGAGTTGGCAATATATTTGCTGTTAAAAAAAAACAAAAGTATGTTCTGTGACACACAGGTTGTAGATAAAAGGTTTAGAAAGGGAACTTGATTTCAGCAGTCAGATTTTGCAAAAAATAACTAACTATGGAGTAGGTTAGATCTAAAGTAGCAATGGTGAAGACAAACAAAAATTCTTGGTTTAGACTGAGTTCAGAAGTGGAATGAAAAAACATCAGCGCAACTTTCTGATACAAATACTATTAAAGTTGGGCTAGAAATCTATGCTTGGCTGTTTCCCAAAAGGGAAATAGAGAGCAAAGTAGTTCACTAAAAGATAATTCCTGATCTTCAGACAATTGCAGTTTCCCAATATTCAGTCAAAAAACAGCATCAGTAAACACACATCTGGTCATTTAGTAATAATTTAACAGGAAGAAAAATTGTGAAAATTTAAATCACGTCTATCCCTGAACTTTCTTAGCTGTTTTGACTGGAGAAAACAACGGGAAAAATATTGTGCTGTATCAAGCACACATCTAACTTTTGGTGTGCAAACAGCCACAGTGAAATAAAAGGGACTATAAATCAGGCTTTTAAGGAACATGCCTACCTTAATTATCTTGTGGAATTGGAACCTATTTTATCTATTATCTCCTTTCAGGAATAGTTAGTTGGTTCAATTAATCCATTTCAGCTCACTAGCTGGTATCCTCTCAGACCAGGTCACAGTGGTCATATTATTTTACTTGGCAAACAAAACAAGGGTCATCTGATTACGTGGAGAAAAAAAATATCTGGGCTTGGTAATTTTTAAATTAATAGCGTAAGACTAATCAGTGAACTTTGAACTCTCCTTTTTTATCTCCCCCCCCCCCCGCGCCGGACATCAGGAAAAAAAAAATACCACTACTTTGACGTATTTTGACAGGAAAAAATCCCCGTGGTTATCATTAAATTTACCTGCAGTGCAGGTAAGCTGTCCAGCCTCACCAGAGCTGCGAGGCTGGATGCAGGACGAAGCACTGCAACACCAAGAAGGTGCTGATGAAAGCAGGGTGGCAAGAGTGGATCGCCAAACTACGCTCTGGGATTTGACCCTGGATGATTTAACAAGATTATTAAAACGTTTACTAACTGGCAAGCAAAGCGGGTCACTCAGGAACATGGGAAAAGGGTTACAGAGGTTTTCCTAAACACAGGATTGTTCTAAGCCATGACATTCCCACCAGTGCCCCGGGAGCAGGAGCATCCCCCTGCGGACAGCCGCCCTTCCCGGGATGCCGCATCCCCCGCAGGTGCCCCGGGAGCAGGAGCATCCCCCGGCGGACAGCCGCCCTTCCCGGGATGCCGGAGCGGGGCGGGAGGCCGGGAAAGGGCGGGCGGTGCTGCCACCCCGCGGCCAGAGCCGCGCACTGCAGCCCCCCGCTCCCACTCGTGTTTTATTCCTTCTATTCACTCCCAGCACCCTCCAGCGAGCCCCAGGTCCTGAAAAAGGTCTAGAGCACGTCAAGAACACACAGGTGGACCACAACGTTCACACGCTGTGGGGTTTATTGTCCCGCATCATGACGTTTGGTCATGACTTTAATCTTAATTTCCCTCACGCTCCTTTCACTTCACTCCCTAATGTGAGGAAAACAGTAAGAAAGACAGAACCTGACATAATTCCTGCGTGCCACAAGGAGAACAGGGCCACCCTGATTTCAGGAGAGCCAGTGGCTGCTAAACACTATATTAAATGCACCTATTAAATAACTCTCTAATAATAATAATAAAAAAGACAATATATCTTTAAGGTAGTGGTGGGTTTCCTTACAAGGAAACACACAAGCTAATACACAGACACTGCATGGAAGGAGGAACCAGCACTGGGAAGTACTTTTAATGACAAGCCTCATCATGACCCAGTAATGACTCCCTATAAGCAGAGAGCCTTCCTAAGAAATACCCAAATGGCAAGGAATCTGCAGAGCACCAGTGCCTGTAAGGCAGCAGCACAACCTCTTTTAGATCACTGTGACACTGTCTAGGACAGCAGTCGTCAGCTTCCAGCATTTAGGGTAAATGATGTTATGCAGTAGCAGCTATAAAATACTGCAGTTAAATGACTCTGCTTCCATGATGTTTAGATACTTGTGACAACACAGAAATCAGAAGTGACTTTTCCTTGAGACAAGGAGCAGAATTTATGTATTAACAAAACCCCCCTTATTTTAAACACATTAAGAGAATTGGTCTGCTAATACAGTTTGAAAGCTGTAGGTATCTTCAGGCTGAAGTAAGGTCTCCAAGCATTTAAGAAGATCAGATTTACTGAATAACTGATCAGATCGCACACTTTACTTAAGTTTCAGAAACCCTGACAATCCTCATCTTGTCATCCTTCTCCTCA
Organism: Xenops minutus; assembly: GCA_035221455.1. Classification (NCBI taxonomy): domain Eukaryota; kingdom Metazoa; phylum Chordata; class Aves; order Passeriformes; family Furnariidae; genus Xenops; species Xenops minutus. The sequence continues at coordinate 106,405,236 of JAWWEE010000001.1, read as the reverse complement.
AGAACTTCAAGACAAAGAGAGTGAATGCGGGAGTATGCCCATGAGGTTCTCATTTTTAGGAACAATGAATTTCCATCGCTCAAAGGCTACGCAGACCTCCTACGATGTCCAAAAACAAAAGGCAATTTTCAGCTGGATTCCACAGTGAATAAATAATTTAAGGGGTTCTCTGCAATTTTTAGGTGTCTTTATTTGCTCCTGCTCTTCAGTGTCTAAAATAGTTTAAAATAACTTGCTTTGAGCACAGGCAGAACAAAGAACTTTTCATCACTTTGACAGGAGCCAAGCTTCCCAAGCAGAGCTCAGTTTTATCTACTTGGACTAACATGGTGGCATGTCAATGAAACATTCTCCTCATAAATAGGTTATGTTAAATGTGCAGCCAAGATATTTTTCCTACAACCACCCTCCCAATTCAGAGACATGCTCTACGTAACACAATAAATCTGATCAGGTAATCACACACACAACAAGAACTCAACAAATTTCTGGTCCACAGATATGATGCTTAGTTATCCTTCAGAACGCCATCTTTCTTCTTCAGAACAGAAAAATGTGCCCTTTTGCAAAAAGACAGGGAAAAACAATAGGAATTTGGATGTGTAACACAATGAAAATACTAAGCAAAAAAGCCCAGCTTAGCACCACAGAACAGTAAACAGTTTTCCTATTTCCTTGTTTTAGCAAGCTGGACTCAAGCATTTCGTACTCCTTGTATCTTGCAAAGGATTTTTAATTTCTTTGAAAGAAAACCACTTGGCTATATTTCCAGTACTGCCAAAAAAAAAAAAAAGAAAAAGCTGTTTAGCTTGCAACAAGTTATGTACAATTAAGTGCTGTATGTAAAAACCTAAGCAGAAGTCTTGAAAAAGACCTGACTTCACCCTCAAGCTCAATTTAAGCATTCCCAAGAAAACAAAGGTAAGAGAATGTGACAACATTTTTACTGCACAGCAAGGTAAAACTGAACACGCTTCAGATCTAAGATTGTAATAGACACATACAGCTTTTCAGACGGACAATTGTGGACTATTAATAAACTCTCAGCTGCATGATGCCATTATAGACCATAAAAGACATTTTCATCTGGAACATACTATAGCACAAAAAGCAGCACAGGCATTTGCAAATAGTAGGTGCTATCAAGTGGCACACAGTTCTTAAGATCTGTGTAGTTAATTTAGGAGTCTGAAGGGAGTGAGTCTTTTCTGAAAATCCAACCTGTTGTGAATAAGGAACAACTCTGAATTTGAGCTTAACTCTACAGGACTAACAGTCTTTGCCAAATAAAATAAACCAGCTTTGGAAATCTTTCCTGTCTTTTACCTAAATGAAATACAAGTTTGCTGCCTATTTTAAACTGCTTCAACCTAACCAAGAGTGCTTGACCTTTTCAGGCAGGCATACCACACAGTCGACCCTGACATCAAGGGAAAGTTGTATACCAAAGCCTTGCCACGTAATAAACAGAATGATTTGTATGGTCAGCCGGCATGTGTGAAGCAGGGCTGACAGCTCCTCAAGGCAAGGGAGCTGTTGAGGACACACTGCAACAAACATCTTTAAGAAATACCTTTGCCAGCTCTCAGAAAAAAAGCAAAATTTCTGTCCTACTCTCTCCCCCTAAGACAACTCAGAAATGGACATGGAAAAAACTCCATGCTACAGAGACTGCCTTGGGAGATTAAGAATCTTTCATGCCTCTACATCATGCTTCCTGAGAAGCAACAAGGCAGGAACTTACTTGCACACATTTTAAGTACAATCTTCAAGGTAATCCACTGTTATTAATGGAACTACAGAGATCCAGTGACCCAAGTGAATGGTCCTGAGGGCAACAGGTTTTAAAGTGACCAAATCCTGGATCTTGGCCATTACCTAAACACAAAGTGCTGAAGACTAACCTTTCCTTTGAGCATTCCAATATTCCAAAATAATTTCTGTAGGTCTGAACTTGTAGACACGGGCATAGCACGAGCAGTTTATTAAACTGACACAGTGCAACTCTCTAAGAAGTTTCCTTGTAGGAGAAGGCAGTCTTGTCGAGAATTCAGCAGCCAGCAAAATTAACAACTTTTTCCATGACCTTGAGTTGCAGTTCTAAAAATAATGAACTAGATGTGGAATACAAATCTGTTTTTTTTCTGTTTATCAAGGAGATCAATCATGTCTGTTGGTGAATCACTTTTATGGAAGAAACAACACTAAAAGGATTACACACAGAGCACTGTATTTTCATGGAAAGAGGCTCAACAGAACTGTTAACAAATTTTCAACCTTTCAATCTTTCTAGGTAAGAAGCCGAGGCAACAGAGAAGAAAGAGGCCATCACAGTTGGACAGAAAAATCCCTAATTCCAATTATTAGTCATCCTTTTAAAAGGTAAAACAACTCTAACAAGAGCAATTCCCTTTCACTCAGTTGAATAAAACCTGTGGATTCTGCGGGTCACTAACATTGGTCACATTTTTTAAAGCACCTCTTTTTTTTTGGGATCACTTAAGTCCTTCCTATGGAGCAATTAAGACTGTTACAAAGATTTCATGTTTCTATTATCCACTAGGTCAGTTCTAGTAAAAAAGTCTTCACCTACACCCTACTAAAAATTTATATTCTCTCATTTTAACTATGATTGCTTTTTCCCAGGGGAGATGCCAGAAAGGCTAGTACTTCTCTCTGAAAAAAAAAAAAAAGGTTGTTTTGGATGCACACTCCAGAACTCCTTCAGTGACTTCAGAAAATCTTGAAGACATGCAACAGCACTGTCATTTTTGAACAGCTAATTTTTGCAAAGAGGATTTTAAGATTACGTTCATGTTAATGAGCACCTTCTGAAAAAACACCATTCTGCAGACACCATAGAAATACACTTCCAGTCCACACTGCCTGCTATGGGGCGTGCAACACAAGCTATTGTTCAGTGTAAAAAGACTGATCTGGGGAAGCATTTCTGTTGAGAAACATACATTAAAACCTCTTACTTTCACTGTTGTAATTCTTTAAATAAACTGAATTTCGAATACTTACCTAACCACGTTGCAATAAGAACAGAATCAATTCCTTCTATGGGCTCACATATTCTAGCAACTACTGGATGTATTTGCTGTGACAGGTAGTACTGAGTATCAATAGTAAGATTGTCCTGCTTTTGTAACTGTTCTGGAGCATATGCTCGCTGGCTGGCACTGAGATCTGATCCATCCTAAGACAGGAAACACGAAACAAAGTGTGAAAGTCTACACAAAGGACTATGCTTCAAATATTATGCGTAATTTTAATGCAAAATTGTTACACAATCTTTCTCTTTTGGTTGATTTATTATGCATCCAATATAAATCCAGCAGTAGTAAAAAAAGCTGCACTGCTGATGCTGGCATCAACTAGCAAGTTCAAGAATGCAAAACCAGCTTGTATTATTGCAGCCTACACGTGCAAATCAGTACGAGTAGACAGAGTAAACAGTCCCATCTGTCAATTCTGAAATGCACAATGAAAACACATTGTAACCATCAGCTCAGTTAAAAATACACGGAGGGCAAGCATTTTGGATTCACTTTGTACTAAACCAGAATTATCACTTTGCACAACAACCAAATTCTAAGTGGTGGATATTAAAACTATATCTGTTTTGCTAGGAAATTTATATTCTTCTTGAACCTCTAAACACACCAAATAGAATGAATGGTCAGAGAATGGACCACCATTCGTTGGCATGCAATTAAGTAACAGAGGCAGTAGTGTTGATTTGGAAAAGGAAATTCTAGAATATTCAGAAATACTGAAGGAAATGCATGGTGACAATCTCAAGTCAAGAAAGAAATACCACTCACAAATTAAAGTATACATTACATTTCTCACAAACTTGAAAGAGGAAGATAAGGAGAAAATAATTCAATTTGGGAAGGCAATAATTAAATTGAAAACAGTATTCATGGAGGAATTAAGTATCAACTCTGAGACGACAGTACTCTTCTGGAAAATGTAATTCATTTAGTCTGCAGAATTGTATTCCCAGTCCCCAACTGCACTAGGAAATTTCATTTTTAATGCGTGTCAAAAATCAGAGCTGAACTTAAAGCAGTATTTTACAAAGTGTTTTGTAACAGAACTAAGCCTTTATGGGGATGGAGAAGGGCAAGGGGAAGTGCCACAACTTTTTTTCTTTGCTAAGTACAGTCTCATTTTGGTCGTTTTTCAGCAAAATAAAACTAATGCATCAACATACGACACCTTCATTTTTTCATTTAAGACAAGCTACTGGTTTCAACAGGGTCAGCAACCACGGACTGAAAACCCATCACTAATAAAGACAGACTGCAAGCCATTCATCCCTCCTACTCCTTTCAGACAACTTAGTATTCAGAACAAAATTAATTTAGGACTATTCAGCTCATCCAGCTGCTTTGCAAAAATAATTACAATGCAATTCCTTCAGCTCCCTTCTTTCAACAAGTATATTCTTCTCTTGTATTGTGCCACTGCTCAGCCGCAACCACAGCCCAACTCTCACAAGTCTTGGCAGCTTTGCCTGCCAGGATAGGAACTCTTGACTCAAGTCAAATACAGTACCTTTTAGTTTTTAAATAATGAAGGAGCTGAAAGAGTGGTCCAGTGTAGAAGTCACATTGCAAGTTCATCAGCTCGGCCTAAGAGATCCCTTCGTCCATCTAATTCAACTTACACTTTCTTTTTAATTAGCCAAACCAAAGTGGAGTATGTATTTGTGAGATTTTAAGCATTTATAGGATGAACACCTGAACCAGAAAGTAGCTCAAATTCCCCAGTCTATACATCACAGCTACTGCCAGATCCAATGACTATGAATTGAAAAGACACAGGTTAAGATTGGAAATAACAATGACACTATTTAACCAATCAGCTTTCCAAGAATTTTCAGAATTTTCTTCTGCTTAAAATGAAGACTGGATATTTTCATTAAAGTAAGTTCTAGTTTCAAACATGAAGGAATTCACAGAAATTTTATCAGCCACTATATGGAAACAGTTGGATGAGCTGAGCTGATCACAATGACTCTGGTAGAACTAAATTTAGTAGAAGAAACTGACTATTTTGAAGTGTAACATAACCTCATCACAAAGAAATGCCAAAACATTTTTCCAGGAGCTGAGTTGGTTTTCTTTGCTGTATCTCAAAACAATACCTAGTATTTAGCTATAAAGAAAGACATTTTTACCTGACAAATGATATATGACACTGTGTCTCCTGCCTTCACCTTTCGGCCTCCTTGAGAGTTTATCCACATGGCAACATGCACATGTGGCAAGCTTTTTTTGTCAGGATAATCCTGTGGTTCTTTTGTCAAGGCCTGAAATATCAAAGGAGAAAACAGAAACACAACTATGAGAAAAGTATTTTACTTCAGTGATGAACTTTAAAAGACAAGATTACACAGCAGTTATCTTCATCCATCTATTATTTACAAGTACACCTGCAACACAAAAAAAATTTAGACAAAAAACCTGTAATAAACATTTTCCATACATTCAGCCCTAGGTATCAGTCCTTCAGAGTTTATAAATGTTACTACTTAATAAAAGGATGTTTTTACACATACTGTCTGAACAATGCATTAGAGTTCAAAACAGTTATAATCATAATGCAATTGTTTTAAACATTAAACTAAATTGAAGATGAAAACATTACACAAAATACAAAAACAGAGCCAGAGATTACACTCTTACTCCTGCACCAGTTAAGGTCATAAAGTAAGTCTGAATATCAAGTAGCTAAGTGCATTTAACACGCTCTGTAGGAAGAGGATACAACTAAATTTAAGTATTTCCATGTGTCTCATACAACTGAGATTCCAGAACAAGTTTTTCCTTTAAATGAAATGAATTATTATGTTTAAATAATTACTGTCATCCCAAGTCTTAGAAACAACTTCTACATTTGACTTAATAGTTAAATACATTTTTTCTGTAATAGTAAACCAGAAGAAATTTGAGCAGTTAAAGTGAAAATTTTTCTATATGTATCTTTTAGTGGGACAGTATGTGCTCTTAGAATATTGGCATCAGAACATTTTTCTTTTAAGTCAACCATAAAACCCAGTGAATTCTCTACGCTCATGGGACAACCTGAATATATTCCTTAACTGATTAACACAGCCTTACAGAGCAGAGAGATGTCCAGCTGGGAAAAGAAAGAGAATTTGGATGGAGCACATTTGGGAAATCTCTGCTATCAGAAGCATGAGAAGGGCATGTAATATCCAATTCATTAGTGAAACACTCTCCTAGCAGGGAAGGGGAGGCTTTCAAAGTTAAAAATACATGTTTTATCACTGAGGATTCCCAAAAATAAACCAAAACCACAATGCTGTTGCTTTATCTACGGGAATTTTAGCAGTGTTTTACTTTTTGTTGCAAGAAAGTGTTGAATTTGAAGTCAAAATTACTATTAGTTTTCCTCCACAGAGCTTTCTTGGGAAATAAACTAATAATAGTAAGCTTTCATAAGGGTTTTCTAGAAAACAGAACATGTGAATCTTTTTCGTTGCATTCCTCAGTTTATGCATTTTAGACCTGAAATAAAAAGTAAGAATTGAGGAGAAAACTCCTGATAGCATGGGCTCTCATATCATTCTCAAAGTGCAGAACGAGTGCAGGATGGGACAAGAAACAAAGTTGTCATTATGGGGCCTCCAACTCCAGCAGGTTTTTTTTTCCTCATACTGTAGGATCTTTGCAGTACATCCCATGCTGCATTAAGTCCCATGTACCTAATAAAGTTATTTCACAGCACCATAAAGATTAAAAATATTTTTATCAGCAGTCAATATATTCAGGAACAGTAAAGTTCTTCTGAGGTGTGTAAAAGTGCTGAGAGGTTGTTTACCTTGTTTATTTCAAACTGATTTACTGGGATCTGACCATTGATGACATTCTCTCCAATTTCTATAAGTCGCCTTTGAATATTTTCCACGATTATGTCTCGGGGCTGATCAGAAAGAATCTGACCAATTACATAGCTGCAAAAACAGTTCAGAAATTAAGAAAAGCATAAGACATGCAAAGCAAAACCTCTACAAATAGACACAATCCTCTCTTCCCCTGGATTATCTCTAAAAATTAAAGAGGCTGAGATGAAGTCTGATGCAAAATTTAGAGAAATCTGACAGGGTATTTCGTGTTGTGTTTTATTTATTTACTTATTTTACTAAAAGCAAATTATTGCAAAAAGTTCTAATGCTAAATAGTGATTTGGAATTGAGGGCAAGTGGTTTCTATTTTCTGCTCCCATATCATCTTGCCATTTATTGTTCCATAGCAGGTATCTTAAGATGGGGGAGAACATATCAAGAAAGCGAAGTCTTGCCTATTTCTGCAAAATGTGGTTGGAAGATCTGCCAGCTGCAGAAGAGTTAGTCACTAAAGAACACACTCAAACATTTGTATAGCTTTAATTACTAATACATTCCTAACTTGGAAAAATTTGCTTCTATTATGATGCATCTTTTCTTAGAAAATGCAAGTCTTAAGAACAGTAAACAAGTGTGTGGTGTATTTTTACAGATGTAAAAAAGTATTCATTTTTGGATCCATTTGGGCCATGAGTTATTTAAGTTAAGTTTTCAAGAGGCAGTATACAATATGAGTCAGCTCCCAGATGACCACCTCTTCACTCACTCCAATTTTCCTTCTACAGTGCTAAATGCACTACTTCTATTTAATTTAAGCATGAAAATGCCTTGTGCAATGACACTTATCAAACAATCAGCTCAGTATCCATCACAATGAAGTATCAGAAGAGCCTCATTTGAAAAATGGAAGAGAAACAGCCTTGGGGAAAGGGATCACCTTCTCAGGCTGCACCCAGTGCACTTCCAGCTTTATTAGAGGATGCTGAAAGGGGTGACCACCAGATCTTTACCCATCTTTGGAGAGAGGAAAAAAAAAATCTGACCTAGAACCTATAACTCCAAACTATTTTCACAATATTTCAGCTCTGGTTTATTAAACAGTATATATAAAATTGTGACAACCCAAAAGCACAGCTTCCCCAGAAAATGCAAACCCAGATGGTGAAATTAAGAGACATTTGGACTTGCACAAATATAACCTGTTACCAATCAAAATATAACATTTACCATCTCCTACAAAAATCAGCTAAGAAGTTCTAACACTGATGTCAGCTACCAGTCTGTGCTCCTGAGGAAACAGCCATGTGGTATCGAATGTTTACAACGCAGACTGTTTAGAACAGAGCAAAGAGGACAATGCCACAGAGAAACTCACTTTCCAGTCTCTTTTGCAAGATCACACCAGTCTCTTCGGACTATATCCAATCCTTTCAGTTCTTGTTTAGTTACATATTTCCCATCTCCTGTTGGTTCCACAGTCAGAGCAGCATACTTCTTCTTCTTTAATAATAGCAAGGACTTAAATATTCCATCAATATCAATTTCCAACAATTTGTAGAGCTTGTTCACTTCACTTTTGATCTGTGAAGGCACCAATATTAAAACCAAATGCAAGAACATTATAACTACTGAAAATTTAACTTTCATCTCTAAGTGCATTATTCCTAAGTTTTAAAAAAGTAACATTCCACACTGTGTTTGCATACGCATTTTAAAGATGAGTCAGATACCATAAAATAAGTACACAGTAGTATCTATGAGCTACTATAAAATTAAGGTTCACCCATTGCCTTCTTCAGGATTTACATCTTGGTATGTCTAACTCCTCAATAAAATGAAGCAAGGCAGAGAAACATGGGTCTGAATGTGACCTTGCAGGTAACTGACTCCAGCCCATTTTAGCAGGACAGCTACTCCAGCCAGGCCTCTCACACAAACTAAGCAAGCAAGGGACTTCACAGCAGGGACCTACTTACTAGGAAAAGACAAGAGATAGTCATTTAAACTGAAAACGAAAATTACCTTATAAAAAAATGTGTCTTGCAAAGGCACCTTTTGTTCCCCCCACCCTCACCCTAAACCCAGGCAGGGAAGAAGAACTATGACTGCAGACCCTGTGTGTGCGTGTTTAGGAAAAACCTGCACAATCAACCAACTGTTTATTTTCACCCTTCTCCACAATATGCCTGCTTTTTTTAATAGCCTTATTTCCTTGAAAGAAAAAGGTGCCATTTTTGTACACACAGGCTATGTCTTATCCACACAAAAAAGCTTCAAATGGCACTTGACATGTGGTCTTAATATAGTACAAGTATCATGTAGCTTCACATCTCTTTCCTCTGTTCTAAGGGGACAGAATTGCAACAGCTCAAAGCAGCTCATGTACCTTCAGCAACAAACTGGCTCCAGCACATATTCACCCACCTAGCGGCTGGCTAAGTTTCCCACTTGCATTTTTCTTTCTTCATGTTTTTACTTTTTGTTCTTCAACAGAATATCTGGATATGTCAGATGTCCTGTTCTGTATTCATGTTATACTCTTCATTTTCTGTCCTCTACAATTTACTTTCCCTCTTGATTTTCAGTATCTCCCTAGCCACTCTTACTCCATTATTTCCAGTTCTCTTGGCACAGACCACCAACTATGAACTTTCCTTTTCTTACATTTTACTGAAGTTTTATATAGATTCAAGTTCTTCTGCCATCTAACACATACCCTCATTAAAAACATTATCTTCAGCATAAATTCTCACTGGTTTTCTATCCAGCTTTGGGCCCAGATTAATAGTTTTAACCAAAACTTTCCTTACAAATTTTCCATGTATTTTTACACATATTTGTGTGTACTTAATTTTTCTCACTTAGATATCTATTTTTCCTACTGCAGGAATTATCATTACTTTGGTATTCCTTGTATATTTATAAATTTTGAAGGACATTGTGAAGCAAAACCATTTTGCCAGGAGGTTTGTATTTTCTTTGTTTAAAAAGTCAAACAATTCCTTTGAACATTTTTCTGCAATTTTAAAAGTATTTTCAACTTATTTTTTCAACATCATACTAATCAAGTGCTCAAACACCAGCAACAGTGCAGTACTGAATGTACTGGTAAATCTCATTAACAGGAATACTCTGAAAATGGGAAACAAAATTCTGCTGAGTAATGACTAAAATGGGCATGGAAGTAATGGAAGGTTTAAGGACAGGAGTGAACACAACTAGAAACCTGTGAGAAAGCATGTGAATTTTCTCCAAAAGGAAACCAAAATTAATCTCTTGGAGGAATGCTTTATCCCTTAAGACAACCTACAAATTCACCCTTTACATCAGAGCAGAGGTATATTCACTAACTGCTCTCACTGTAATTGCTTGCATTAAACCTGTGTGCTTTCCACACAGTTGACTAATAAGTAAAAGTATAACTGAACATGAAATTTTGGGAAATTATTATGCAATGGAACAGTGACATTTCTTAGTGTTCCTCATCAACAGATACAATTCTTTATCCTGAATAGTTTTTATACGAATTATGCAAAATGAGGAAAATGTAAATGATAAAAGCATTTGCAAAAAACAAGTAAATACCACTTTCTTGAGGAATAAACAAAAAAGAAATGTGTGCTTATTTGCATATATAAGTTTATCCACTTTTACAGTTTACATATGTTGTGGTTGATTTTAATGAAAACATACTTTTCTGTCCATTTTTTTAATTAAAAACCAACCTCAAGTGATACATAATACAGAAGTACCCTGGACAAGAAAGGCTTAAGATTTCACTCTTAAAGAGTCATTAAGCAAGTGACAAGTTCAAAAAATTACTTATCTTCTCAGCAAAACTGACTCTAAGACAAAAGTATTTAACATGTTATGCTGATCCTGTCAGACTTCAGAAAAACTATTACTATTTAATTGATCTTCTATAACGTTTAGTCAGCAAATGAGAGTACAGGGACAGAAAATCAAACCAGAATGAACCCACACATAGACACAGAAATAGAGTAAGATTAAACTTTCTTATACACTACTGTATATACACACTAAAAATTGCATATAGCCTTGCATGTGGCAAACAAAAGAGAGTGCTTTCTTCCATCAGCCACCAGCCCTCCTGCTACTTGGTTATGACATTAAGATATTATTCTATTTTCCGTGCCCTTGAATGCATCTACTTCTCAATGTACCAACCAGCATGAAAATAGAAATATTCTAAAAAACCCCAGAATCACTCTTGACTTAAAATTAGAGGACTTTTATTTAATACTATACTGAATAAAACCTCTGTGCTTTCTTTGGCTTTTCAGAGTTTCCATAGGTCTTATTTTCATCACAATTTTTTCCATCTTTTCAAAACAGCTTCACTTATATCTTCTCCTCAAAAAGTTGTGAAACATTTCTCACTTCTCTTCCAGAATTTCAGAGAGCCACAAAATTTCCGCATCATCAACTGCCAACTGCTGATCAAACAATCTCTTCTGTATTTGGTATACCTTGGAAATTAATATTTGAATTTACCACTGGAAATCTGATGACACGTTGAGTGTAACAATAATTACATAACTAAACAAAACTAAGCTGGGACACCTTTCATGTGAAAAGTCAAAACTGTTCACATTGTAATTGGAACTAATGTGGAGGAGGAATTGTACCTTACATTTTGGCTTACCAAATATTGAAATAATCTCCTGCTAACTTAGGATTCGTAAAAAAAGCTCGTTATGCAATGAAATGTTTCATATAATTTAAGAGCTTTTAAAAATGCACAGAATAGCTACACCTGAAAAAGAGCACTCCGATTTTACTACTTCATAGATCCCACACATTGTCAAGTTCTTCCTCATGGCCTATTCTCTGCTTATGCCATGGAGTACTGTCTTAATACTATATGCTCCACCCAGTGTAACAACACAGACCTATGTAGGAAAGCTTTGAAAAGAAAAAATTCCTTACCTTATTCCCCAGCTTGAAGACCTCATCCAAATTGGTGCTATTAGTATTTATCATAATGGAATCTGTGTCTCCATAAATCACGTCAAGGTTCATCTAAATGAAACAAATTGCTTTGAAAAATAAAACAGAACCACTCCATCTTTTTTAAGTCCCACGTAATTTCCAAGATTCCAAAATATAATTATCAGCATACTATCCCTTAAATACTAAAAGCAGAAAAATGTAAAAAATTTTTACTGATAAATCTGTACATGTCATTAAAACCTATTTGAATTTAAAGAGAATGCAGAAACTGAAACGACTGATATGTTTTAAAAAAGCCCTCACTGCTCAGTTGTGTACATAATAGAAGTAGGCAATATCTTACTAAGTGAATACTAGAAAAATAAGTCAGAGAAAAGCCTGATCTTGAGAAACAGCAGGAACTCTAATCAGAAAAAACTTTGGACTGCTAGAATACAAGATCATTTTGACTCAAAGACTGCTGGACAAATTCACACAAGGCACTGAGCCGAAGTGTTTGAAAGACAATACCACAGTTAGGTATCTTATCCCATTTGTACCCACCATAATACCATTGGGGAAATAAACACACGAGAAAAAATACTTAGATACTCTATTTCAAGTAAGTCTAGTGAAAGCATTGCCTAGTGAGTAACAATAACTGAGAATACCACAGCACTGTCCAGGTTAGGCTGCTCTTCCTATGCTTTTTCAGATTGTGCATGCGGCTTCATATTTCCATCTTCCCACTTCCATCTTTTAACTTCCGCTGTAATCTAATTATCTGCATTAGTCCTCCCCTGGGCAGTGGATCTTTTGGGGAACATGGCACTCCTCCTGGATGAGGACCGAGCTACTATGACCCACAAGTTTTGTGTTTCCAGATTGAACTACTGAACAATTACACCTGGAGATGAACGCAAACACCTACTCGGTTCCTCCTCTCTGACTGATGCTCTGCCCTTCACATCACTTCTCATTCTGATCCTCGTAACAATTAAAATGCCCTAGCTGGAAAAGGCTGTGTTCAAACACCAGCAAGACTTCCATAACACTCTGGCATAATGGGGCAAACTCTAGGCAAACTAAGGTATGCAAAAAGACCTGAGGTGCACCTGAAAGGCATAGCAAGAAAAAAGGAGAAGAGAAAAATTGCCAATGCCAGCAAATTTCACCAGAAAAAGCTTGGCAGATGAATCTAATTACATAATATTAACTTGAAAAGAAATAAGAAAAAAACATGTCTTCAGTGGTGGAAAAATCAATGCGGCTGCAAAAACTGCACCATGGCCATGGCCATGTTAAACTCCATATACACAAAAAACCACCCTGGGACACAGTTTAAAGAATGCCAAAAATATAAACCATAATAAACCACTAGAACACATGGTGTAACAGGTCTATGAGTAAACTCTAATTAGCACTGTTGCTAATTTGCTTGAAACAGTCACGCATAGGTTTCAAGCAGGGGCCAGATCATATCTGTGGCAGGAAAAGAAAAAAGCTATAATCCATTATGAAGGATTACATTTGTAAGCCAGGCATCCTAAGAAGAGATTTCAGGTCTGTTTGGGTTACAGTTCTCCTAGAATAAAAAAATTTCACCAGGTGTGCTCTTTAAGGGTTGTTGTTTAATGAAAATGCTCAGCATTACCTTCTGTACCATCTCCTTGGTATGCATCAAAATCTGAAATAAAAAAATAATCAAAGATTAGTGTATGATATAATTACAGGCTAACACATGCAAACATATCCATTAGGTTGCTAACTCCAAATGCTCTCACCTTTCAAAACAAAGCAAACCACCTCACTCCTGGCAACACACAGTCACCTCAATACTTCTATTAAATGAGTAAATTCTCATTTGACCTTGCATTAATGCTATTATTAACTCCCCTAAAACAAAATTAAAACAAATCTCAAAATTGCATGTGCACACACACATTCTACCTTAGGGAAAAAAGAACACTGAATCAAATGGCTCAAATAAAACCTAATCAGAAAGGGCCAGAATTAAGTCTCTTTTAGTAATTTAGGTCGGCTGTCACCCTCATATCCATCATCTTATTTCTTGATGTCACTGAATTTTTCCCAAAAATCGTCCTGTCTTATTCAGTACAGCCTGGATAGTGCTCACTTAACAAGACCTAGTAATGATCTCAAAATGGGTCATCAAAAAGAAAATTCCTTACAGAAACCAGAACTGGGAGAAGGAGCTGGGATAAAGACAGGATACAGATGTTGAATCAATGGGCAAATCCATGTGTAACCAGGCTTGTTCCTCCGCTAAGACCTCATCCCAAGTTGCCCAAATGCTCTGAAAAACATCTCTTTGAACCTTAGAAATAGCTACAGAGACCTCACATGAGTAGACTCCTGCTTCCATCTCTAACACTGGTCAGCACAGTGGAGATGGGTGGGAGAGCATATCATGTGAAGCCACAGGTACAGATGTGGCACAGGAAAGAGAAAGTAAAACTAGCTTGATGAAAAAAGGGTGGAGCTGCTGCAGCAGGAAGACCTTAGTGAATTTCGCAGAGCTGCACAAGAACCAACATCTGGTCCATTCCTTCAGTCACTTGGACATGGCTCCACTGTATTCCCCATTTCCTTCTTGTCAGCATTCTGGGGTCCTGGCACACAGTTCCAGATTCCAGCTCCCTGGTCTCAGTCCTTTCCATCGCCACTCAGCATAAACCTCAGTTCTTCTCCAGCTAATCCTGCTACTCATATATATTTACACTTTAAATTTTCTTGAAGAGAATTACTTTGAACCATGTGTTCCAGTAATGATAGATCAGAGCCTATTAGAAACAATTTGGACCTCCAAAGACGGTCAGGCAACACAATATTTCAATAGCTTGTATTAAATTTAGCAACGTAACCTCAGTTTTACTATTTTTCCTATGTTAAATTGCAATAGTCCAAAAGGCCTTTTAATATTTACATAATATTGTATGACTTGTACATATGACTTGTAGTCAAGAAGCCTGTGACAGGGAGCTAAGCAGTAGAAACAAATGGACAAACAAGCAAGACCTGGCTATGCTCAGCAGAAATAAGACCATCTGCAGGGAAATCTCATGACTTTCATTAGGCCAAGTTGTTTAAAAGGAAGCCAAGACTCTTGAGTGTCGTGATACTGATTACAGCTACTGCAGCAAGCAATTCTGAAACGGGGTGAAATGTCCACCTCTACAGTACAAAACCAAGACGACAACACGGTGATTCCTTTAATGACAATTTTCTTTACTATTTCTGAACCTTCACACAACCACAGTGATGAATACTGAAGTATGATGCTTTTTCAGTTTATTTTAAATTACACACCAGAAGCTATATTCCCTTCAAAGCACTTAAGGACAGGCTCAGTTCCAAACTATAATGTAACTTTGACATAGCTGACTTACAACTCATGTCCTTACCAGGGTTATTCCCCAAGCACACATGGATACCTATGGATTTACACCCTCTGGGTCAAGTTCAAAACACCTAGTTGATTTAAAGACCATCCACTGATGCTGCAAACTAAATACTTGGAGAATGTGAAATCTGAAGTCCCAAAATGCAAAAAGCTCAGCTGGCCTCAATCTTCTATGTAGACAACGAATAAAAGGAAAATGGTGAGTAGCTGCAGATTCACACCAGGCCGTAGGTGCTCAGACACACCTGATTCAATTTTAATCAGAAGCTTTAAAAAGGTATTCCACTCCTATTTATCTCCCAGTGAGTGATTCAGTCAGCACGACCCCACTACCTTTCCATGGAGTTGAGAAATTATTCTAAAGACATATCACTGGTACATGACAAAAAATTTCACATAAAGTAATCAAAATTCCAACACACCACCCCACAACCCTTTCTCTCACTTATTAGCTAACTCCTACAGAGAAAGGCTGTATCTCTCTCTTAGTACTCTCAAAGCAAACATGAGTCCCTAAAACAAAATTAAAAAATTGGACAGAAATTACTAGATTATATTGAAAAGAAAAGACCTCCCATTTTCTCCTTGATAGTCTCTGGCTTTTTCTACTTCATTCTCTCAAATAGTGCTATCTATTAATAATGAGAAAGATAAATAAAAAGTATTTTGGTTGTGCAAAAACCATTTCTGAGCTGTCCCCGAGGACAGCAGTGGATGTGGGTAATCACAAGAGGGTCACAGACAAGTTAGCTTCATCAAGTGACTGGCATATGCCAGTGCTACCCAGTCTGACAGGAGATCACTTGTAAGTGCCAACAGCTACAAACCAGAAGGTTATAAAGTATTGCTAAATTCATTAATAAGGCAGTCAGTAGTTATCTGATTTCACAGCAACACCTGCATATTTATCTTCTCATTACCAATTGCATGATGGAATTTTTTTCAAGCACATTTCAAAAATCTGCCAACCTCAAGTGTAGAAAAAAAAATAAACTTTGTAGTTAATTTTTCCCTTAACAAAGTACAGCTGTTGAGAATAATTGTTCAAGATCTTACCCTGTAATGTCAACTGCAGCAGAACAAAGAGTATTTAATTAGCAAATCTATCCAGTAATTCAACACCTATTATATAAAATGCCTTCGTGATTTTATTCAGGATAATTTGCTAAGAGGGTTATTACTGACATTCAGATGAAATTTAAAATTCCTACGCAAGTCGAGTCATAATAGCAGTAATGATCCCCCCAATCAGGAGATACTGTGTCACACAAGGTTCTTTAGCAATGCAGCAGCCCATTTCCTGACTTCTTAATTCCTGGGCTCAGCTCAGTGAGAGCCCTTCATGCCAATATTTCAGTCAGCAATACATCCTTAATGGGACTCTATTAAAATATCTAGAATAAAAAAGCCTTTTTTTTTTTGTTGTTAAAAAGAATGACAGCACTGCTATATCAATCCTTAGCAATTTCTCAGAAATGCACAGCAAAGGGAGGGAGACTGGAAAGGCAGAAGAAAGAAGGAAGAGAATAGGAAAAATGGTATTGGGTAGTTTCCTTTTGCAAATAATATTGCACGGCTTATGAGAGCTGGATTGTCTCCTATTGCAGACAATCCAAGTAGGAAGAATTAATTGCCTGGCAACCCATCTGTACAGCCATGTCCCCTCCCCCTCAGCAAACATATACTTCTAGAAACCTGTGAACTTCCCAGCACAGTGAACATCTGTGAAATTCTATTTTAACTTTTTTCCTTGAAAAAGCAAGACTAGCAACACACATTCTCTCACCCATGAACTGCAAGTCAATATAAACTGAAAGATTGTAATTGCAGACAAGCAATCATCAAACAGCAAAATTTGCTGTCCTAATCCTACTCCAACTCACTAATTACTTAATTAAATGAGGTTGTGATTTAAGACAGGGAATGATTAAAAATAAATATACAAAGAACAGCTTTACTATTATCCATTACATCAAGTATTTTTAAAGATTCTTTATTTAAAAACACTAAAAGAACACCTGTTGAGTGAATGCTTCTGTGGAAACAAGCTGAGATACCCAAGTTAAAAACCAATGAGATAGGATACAAAACTAATATGCTGATGCAAAGACTTCTGAAAACACATTTTGTGCAGATCCCTGAGGTCGCAGACGTGAAGGAACAGAAAGGGAGACTTAGGAGCAGACTGAAAAGACAGAGAAGAATCACTACAAAAACATTGTACCAGAGACCTATACACCCCAAAAAC
This sequence comes from Xenops minutus, assembly GCA_035221455.1. NCBI lineage: Eukaryota > Metazoa > Chordata > Aves > Passeriformes > Furnariidae > Xenops > Xenops minutus. The sequence continues at coordinate 106,387,725 of JAWWEE010000001.1, read as the reverse complement.
TAAAAATAATAACTTAGTGTTCACTTTGCTCAAGGAGAAGAGAGAGCAGTCTTAAGGCATTGGCAAAAACTGATTTTTGAAGACTACCTGTAGTTATTTAGAATAGACCTGATATATTTTTCCACCTCATTTGTTTATTTTGTTTACTTATAGTAAGAAAATAATTCTGTCACCTGCTTTACTAATTCGTATTAGTTAGTTCTTCCCATGACACAGAGAACAAATGGGCTGGAAGAACTGTGATCCAGTAACACACTCACTAAATCTACCTAAGAAGTATTTCTGAACCTCTGTATTTATGCAACCTATTCTTTAGATTTGCTACGATTTTGTGTTAAGTAGCCTCTAGCACTGATAACCACAGCCACAGGATGCTGCAAAAATACTTTATTAAGGAGGATTTTCAAAATAGGTTTCTATCACAGGGCAAAAAGGCACATATGCCCTAAGCAAAAGTGAAAGAAAGGTGGAGGCTTTGTTTGTCATGAAATGAAGAATCACAATATAAACTTTGTAACAGAGAATGAACTTGATTTAGAAAAGTTTGAGTGATCAGAGTAGTTAACAAGTAAGTTTGTTTCAAAGGGCTTTTACTGAATATTTGCTGTACTTCGACAATGCATTTAAAGTTACATTTCTCCAAAATGTACACACTTAGGAAACATTAATAGCATCAGAAATACACCCTGCCCTTCCAAGATTTTCCATTCTATGTTCTTTTTGGGGTTGTTTCAGTTTTTTTCTTCAGAAATGCTGAAATTGACTGTTCATACTCCACCCAGCAAATGCTGGGTGACAGACAGTAATACAACTTCCATAGCTCCCGTATATAAAACCAGCACTGGATGGAGCACCAGAACCAAAGGGAGAATGGTTCCAAGGGCTGGAGCAGTGCACACACACAGGGTCAGTGGCACATGTTTACGTGGCAACAAAAGGCATAATCTCTTGCCTCATAAACAACAGAAAAGGCACAAAAAAGGCAGCAATAGAAATGTGCTGAACACAACAAAAATCATGTGTACCTTTGTCACATTTTGACAAGGAATACAAAGATGACAGTAAAACAGTGAAGATGATGATATGAATCAAATTACAGCTTGAAGACAGCATTCTGTGCTGCCAGAAACAATTATATCTTTAAAATTCCACAGCACCTCTATTTCAAGTATTGGTGGTGAGTTTTGCTGAAGAGAACAGGAAAGCCAGAATCAATTTCTTACCAAGTTGTAAAATTTTTGGTTATTCTACACATTATATTATGAACCATGCAATACTTAAGTAAATTTTGCCTATTTTGGAAAGGATTATTTTCTTATTAGGATGAAAGAAGTAAAAGTGAAACATACTCTTAGCAACACTGAATGAAAGTGGGGAAAAAAGCCAAAAACCCAAACATACAACTTCTGTGTTGGAAGAGATTTTAAAACCTTGGAAATGGAGAAAAGGAGTGCTCAACAATGAAGTTGAACACTTGAGTGCATAGAAGGCAACTGACCCGGTTCTGACCCCACTTCCCAGAAGTGGTCTGTGTTCCCAGAAGCAGTAAGAATACAGCGTCCATGTGGATAACTAGCTGTGAAAAATGTCAGTACAGCATGGGCATCCCCCAACCCTCCAGAGAAACCAAACACCAGAACCACTGACAGTTCCTGGAGAAGCACCAGGGCTCACAACCTGCCCAGGGAGTTATTTTCTTTCTAACTCATTCCAAACTGAACACCTAAAACAAATGAAGGAACAGGGGAACTTTTTTCCCTGTTTTAGTTCATGAGAAAACAAGATACTCAAAATCTAAAGCCACTTTAAGAATGTGGTACTCAAACCAATTTCAGCTCATTAATTCTTGTGATTATTTTTTTAATTCCAAACCATTAAATAAACCTATGCTTGATGAACATTTTATTCTTAACTATAAGATGTAAGGTAGCTTTGCCTAATAAGACAACTGCAGCTGTATCAAAAGCTAACTGCTAAATCACAAACCACAAGTAAAACCACTAATAAGCAGAATATGACAAGCATCATTTACTATTTCCTAATAAAACCAAAACATGTGTTAAGTTATTCAATATTTAAATGCATACAGACAAGCATATCCTCCTTAGAGAAAACAGCAGCATTTGTTTCAGTGAAATGAGTAAACATTTAGACAGGAAAGCTTTGCTTTGTTTCCCCCACTGAACAGGTTTAACACATTCAGCAAGAGAGAGTCAATCTTTCACTAGAAAAAAATAAAATTGCAAGAACAGTAAATAATTGAAATTAATTACTTATAAACCAAGGCTTCCTCTTTGGTGAGACAAGTTAGAACCCAGTCAAGGTTTAAACCAGGGCAGAGAGCCTCTGAATAACAGTAAAATCTACTCCCAAGTAGGGAAGGATAAACATACCATCCTCTGGATCAGGTTTGAGACTACAGTTTAGAAGTTAGTTTTCAAATATATAAGCGTGGCTCTCAACCTTGAAGTGATAGAAATTTAAGTACTGTCCTATCTCCAAGAAAAGTTACTCTCTTAGCCATATAACTAGAAGTCTTAGAAAAATCAGGGAGTATGTCTTAGAATCAGTAGAGAAGATAGTTTTTCAAAAACATTAAGTATCACTAAAAACCTAAAAAAAAGAAGTAAATACTCAAAAGACTGAAACATTTTTTAAGCAGTAGATAAACTCTGCACTGTCCAAGATAATGGCGAACTCCTTGAGAATCAAATCTTCCCCCCTCATTTATGTTCTTTTTTTTTGAGTAAAAAGCAGGAAACAGGACTTATAACTCTGTAAGGCCCTACTCCCTTATTGTCCAAATGTTAAAGAAAATGTAATTTCAAAAAGAAAGGTGTACTGTAAGGAAGGTCCTTTAAGGTAACAAGGCAATATGGAGTTGGCAGTAAGTGAACATCAATTACTTTCTTAAGGTTCTCCTGGCCAGTATCTTTTCAGTAATAACCACAACTGGTATGGCTGGAGAAAAGGAAAGGCCTGGGACAAGCAAGTGCTAAAGGGAAAACCAGATGCAGAACACACTTGCTACCTGATGAGTATTCTTAAAAGATAAAGGTCTTCTACTGAAAAAACACAGCCTTTTTCTTGAAGAACCATGGGCATTTTGCAATAGGTATACTGAATAGAACAAGGCAATCTCTGTCTAGATACAGGTGTATCCACTGAAAATGATCCTGAATTTTTATGGGCGATGAGAGGACACACTAGTCTTGGTAACAAATAGATTATGTGTCCCTCAAAAAATCTGTATGAGTGGTTTGAACTGCTTTAAAACTAAACTGTTCTTTCATCATGACTAAGTGACTGTCTATCAAAGCAACATTTATTCAAAGTCAGAAAAGTATTTTACCCTTTAATTAGCCTCCAAAGAAAGTTCTCTTACCTAATTTCTTAAATGTCATGAAGGATTTTCATAAAGTATATAATTTTGTTTCATTAAATTAGATATATTTAGACAACATGACAGTTGTTTTTATAAAGTTAAACAATACTTATTCATCCTCTGTGATAGCAGCTGGTGTCAGCACTGAGAACTGCTTGGACAAAGAAGGATCCATTTGACTACATGGGGCAAAATCATATGTGCCAAGAGGCTTCCCAGGCCGGTAAGGAGAGCTTTGGACCAGGACTGACATGGGCAGGAATGCATGTCCATGATGGCAAGCAGAGGGTGAGGTATGTTGTGAACAGGAAGGACCAGATAACCAACAACAGAAGGCTGAAAGGGGCCCTCTTCAAGCACATCCATGTAAATAAGGCAGTGCCTATAGGACTGTGTTACAGAGAAAGCTCCTGCACTGTCTAGGTCATCTCTCTGTTCCACAGAAAAGGATCATTCTGAAAGACTCCAAAATAATCTGCTCCAGGTCTGATAGACTGTGAGTCCCTGTGATTAAGGAAGGAGAAGTTCCTGTCCATTCAGCTTCCCAACTATACTGGGATGTTCAGCGTTCACCAGGCTACTCAGATGCAAAAGATGAGAGATCAGGTGCACACAAATGCCTAAAAGGTTCACAATTGTACTTAAAAAACCCCATCACATGGTGAAAAGGCAAGTCCACTTTGGATTTTTCAGGACTGCCCAACAATACACACACACACACAAAGATCTGCTATAGGATGAATCTTGCTGTTTCAAAGAGAAGGAACAGAGTCTTACTTCATGCAGGAGAATATACATAAAGTGCTGGGAACAAGGAAAGCTGTTGCTGAAAGTAGAGAAACATTCGTCTTTGACACTGTGCCACCCTTCCTGGTTACAAGGGATACCTGAAAGGAATTTTACAAAGACTATTCTAACTCCAAGGAATGATGAAACCTCATTGAAATGAGCACTTGTAACAAATGAGGATTTTTACCAGGCTACCTATGCAGAACTGAGTAACTACCAGTGCTCAAGTCTCAGAAACTCAAAACCATATTTGGTATGGAACAAAGTAGGGAAAAAGTAGGAGCAGGGCAGGTGCCATCTGCAATATGGCCAAACACCAGCCATGGCACTGACGTGGCTTCCACGCGGTCTGTTCTGACCAATCCTGGTGGCACCTCTTGCCTGCCTTCTTAAGAGGTACCAGAGACAAAAAAACAGTTTCATACCTATAAGGGACACCTACCCTTTCCTGCTTCAGGCAGAACCTACTGACTGCTCCAAAGATGTGGAAATACGATGAGGAACACGTACAGTTAACAGCATCAAGTCTCAGTCATATTTCCACTTTGTTCAGTGCAACCTCCTTAAAACACTTGATGAAGCTGTCTTGGATACAGCTTTGAACGAGCTCCTTAGAGTCTGTCAGAGTCAGATACAGTCTTTTTAGATTGTCTTCAAAATGAGCTTCCTGTATTCTCTCATTCTGTCTGATGAATAAAAAAAACAACAAACCAAACTCCAAGATGGAGCTCCTCAGGACATAAAAGACTCCTCTAGAACAATATAAGCATTTACAAATTATGTAAGAAAGAAAATCTACTGGCCTAACAAATTATTAAAATATGTATAATGTAGAAATAAATTTTTTTAAAAGGCTCATTTAATGTTTTTAACTATTTTTAAACTAACTACAAAAGAAAATTACTACTTAACAACCCTAAATTGTTTGTTATATAGGGCTTGCAACTGTAAGTCAAGAATTAAGAGCTACAGGGTGTGGGTTGGGGCAACCTGACATTCCTATAAAAATGTACAGGAAGAAAAAAGCCCATGTCAATGGAAACTGTTGCCCATCCAAAGACATTCACAACACCATATATTTCATAACCACTTAATGAGGTAAGGATGAACCATATTCGATGTCATGGAGTTCCTGCAGAAACAAACTTCCGCCATGAAACAATTTTATGAGTACCCCATTGAGAAAAGCTAAGCTTCATGCAAAAGCAAATCCCTGAAAGGGACCACTTTATTACCAACCTTTAAGATTTCAGCAGCTAATGGTCAATTGGTCAATTACCTGAAATTGTAATTTAGGGCATTTTTAATACCATTGGTAGCCTCTCTCATAGTGCAGGACATTTGTACTGTTTTTAAAATCAGAAAAAAGTTAGAGACTTATCAAAGCATATGGATTAAATTCTCAGGACTATGAAATCATGCAAAGAAAGTAAATTTCAGAAGTTTCTTTCACACATTAGTCTGTTGTTAAGCATTTCATGTACAGCCCACCCATTTCAGTATTTAGAGTTTTATGGCTTCATTACTAATGAACCCAAGTTGCTAAATTGTCATTGTGCATCCCACAGGACATGGATTTATTTGTTACTTGTAAAGAATATGGAAATTTGAAGACTAGGAAAACAGACAAATGTATTTAACCTTTCAGCATGACCCTCTAGGAACCCAATTCAAATACTGACTTCCAGCCACATAACAGATTAAAGTAGTGGAGTTTTGCCACTCATTCAATCCACATAATTCATATAAAAAACAGGAATACATTTCTATTCTAATGACAGAAAAACCTTAATTACAAATGCAACTAAAGCATGCTACTTCCATAAATCCATTACTACAAGAGAGGCATGCTGATTATTTTTTAAATCTTTAATTTGTCATTTAGACCTACTGTTATCTCATTTGTAAAGAATTCAAAATACATTTGCACAAAACTAGATTTCTAAAACATTAACAATGTTTATAAATGTCTCACTTATTTCCCTACAATTTGACAGGATTGATTTCATGCTACATACTTTAACTCAATCAATCTTTGACTTTGGAAATTTTCATTTAAATTCTTCATCCCACAACTTCTGTTAAAGAAAGAACATCACAACCTAAAGGTTTTGTTTAATCTAAAAACATAGCTAGTAAGCTTTCCTTCTTCTTATCACAGGAGTTTGAATTGTTAATAAAAAACTCAGCTTTCACTCATATGCCAAGGAAGCCTTCTTTCAAAGCTCTCTCTTGCTCTCACTTTTCAGTTTAAATAGAAGGCACCAGCACTAATTTACATTATTGTCACACCAGTCATTCAATATCCTCATTAGAATTATATCTAAAATGAGACCTGTAGGGCCCTGAGAGAAGTTTTAGTGCCAACATAATAATCCAACCACAAGCACTGGTGGACAGTGGCTTGATTTCATTCACTGCTATCACAGATACAAATGTTGCTAAGCTCCTCTTTAATGCCTTTAGATTACTACAGGTGCCTAAAATAAACCAACCAACCCCCAAAACAGATGCACAGCAAGGGATACATTTTAAGAACTAGAAATCCCTGTAAGAATTTTCTGATATTCTAATGCATGGTTTGAGGGGAAAAAAAATATATATATATAAAAAAAATTCAGAATCACAGAACCACAGACTGGTTGAGGTTGGAAGAGACGTCTGGAAGTCATCTGCTCCAGGTCCCAGCTCAAGCAGGGCCACCTAGAACTGGATGCCCAGACACCTCTGAGTATCTCTAAAGTTGAGACTCCACAAGCTCTATGGAGTGCCAGGGCTTGGTCATCCTCACAGTAAAAAAGCAATTCTTGGTGTTCAGATGGATCCTCGTGTGTTTCAGTAAGAAACAACAAACAAAAATCTATAATTAAAATGACACAAATGCCATGAAAAAAATCTCATGCATATTTCCAACTGAAGACTATCAAATGCCCATGGGAAAAAAAATAATTCAGGAATACTGAAAATTTTACTTATTAAAAAATACATTAAATCTGCTCACCTGCCCACCAACCTACAGGACACTGAAGAGGTACTGCTGCTTTCTGACTTAGTAACACTAGTTGTGGCAAGTCTTCATCAGCTGTGAAACAAGAGACTTGAAAGGATTTTTCCAGGAAATACACCAGAAAGATGGCTGAAAAGAGACATTTCTCTTTTGTAGGTCATGTTTTTTTCTGAGGCAGGGTACCCCAGAGTCCTTTATATTTATGAACCTAGACATTTATCTTGACCTTATGTATACACAACAACTATAGGAAGATATACACTTTAAAGTCAAGAAATAACCACAGTCTGACGGAGATTAATTGTTACCCTAAAATATGATCTAGAATAAACTTCATTACATCTTTCTCAAGCTTACAATCTTAAGATATTGGCAGCTACAATCTTTTTAAAAAAAAAGAGGGGAGGGTAGGGGAAAAGGCTAAAGTGAACTTTGACAGTTCCTTCTTGGGAGGTGAAGTCTCTTGCCCCATCACAATATGGTTGTTCAGATCAACTACATTTAATTAGAATGGATGGATTGTCCCATCCACCTGAACTACGATGATTTTTTTCTGTTTAAATTCTCCCTTTTCATAAGCAGTTGCTCTCCTACAATCCATCACATAAGAAAACCGTCAAAAAGCTAATATATGGCAAATTCAAAGTATTTGAATATTTATTTGATTAAAGTATAGAAGATTATCCCTATTTGGTTAAAGTACAGAAGATTATCCAGTAGAAGAGAAAGGTAATTAACATCTAATTTCAAAGCTTTTTAAATGAGCCTCATCCCAACCACACAGTAAGAGTTCTACACTAAAGAAGTTTCTCATTTTCATTCAAAAAGGCACACCTGGCAGACCAACAGCAACCATACCAAAGAGAAAACACAGGACAAAGAGGCATTCAGATCAAGCAAAAAACACGTTCCCCACTTTCTTCCACATGTGCTTGCAGTCTTATCATCAACTGAGTAACATCTGACTAAATGAGGTACACTCACCCTAACACAGAGAGGTAATTTAACAGGTTAGATAGAGGAGAAAAGATATTTAAATTGCCTGGAAGCTGAGCAACATAAACAACTTACAAAGCCTGTAGCATAGAAACTTGTAGAGTCATTTTAAAAAGGGTTTGCTGACACTGCTGGTGGTCGACTTTTCAAGCTTTAAAACAAAATGATTGTTCAGGTAATTTTTCTACAATGGCAAAAGAAAATCTCCGGTCTAAGCCGGTGATTTAGAGTGGACCTGTCTTTTACCAGGTACAGTCAAGCCGCCAGCACCGACACAAGGTGTGTGCAGTTGGGACTGTGGCAAAAGATGATGCCTACTTTAAGAGAACATCTACTGTCTATGGTGTTAAACATCTTTATTTCCATATACTGCAAGCATCTTTTTCTCCTAAGGCTTCCCACTGTGCTGCAGAAGACACCATAAGCAATAGAAGAGGAAAAAGCCAAAAAACCAAACACAGGATCCTTCAAGCACGTGACAAGATTTTCAAGTTTCTGGCTAGTAAAAGGAAATGGTCCATATATTGAAAGAAAATACCAAAATTTATTACCAATAAAGACATTCAACACAATTAGAACAGGAAAAAAAACTGGTTAGTAATGAGTCTTCATAAACTGGGTAAACCAACACAAAATGAAAACCAGTTTGAGGCTCATGTCAGAGTCAAGCCTACTAAAAAAGCAATGATCCTGGAGAAACATTAAAAGCAGCAAAGTCTTTAGTTGTCTTAACAAAGGATGACCTTTTCAAAAACCACCTCTGATCTCAACAGTGAGCTATATCTGAGGGGCTTATGAGGCAGATGTCTTCCATACTAATGTTTCCCTATAGGAAACACAGGGACAGCTAAACCCAAGAAGCAGAGATGGACCATGAATCCAAGTCAGCAGTTCCCAGTGAACGCCTGGAAGGAGGAGGTTACATTTTAAGATAAGCTGTCCCTCACCCCCCTCTGCCAAAATAACAGATGTCTCTTGGAGCAAAAGCAGCTTCAGAAAAATACTCCAATTGCTGCTCCTGCTGCGGACAGAGGAATTTATGATGGGCTACGGGAAGCACCCCACTGGCCTCAACTCTGAAACACCAATGCGGGCTGCATCATAAAGGACTAGCATACTGTGAGGGACTGCCAAGCATACCATAAAGCAAGAAGTCCAAATTACAATCTTAATCTTGCTTCCAAGCCCTGTATTTTCAGTCCTCAGCAGAGATGTTTCCCCCCCACACACAGAAAGCATTAGGTGTCAAAAGGTTCATAGAGTTGGCTCACTGATTGATTTCTAGCCTAACTGATTTGTAAGGCTAATTAAGACATGGCCAAAACTGTGTCCACATCTTACTTAACACTGGTGGTTCAAGCAAGTATCACACAATCTGATTAAAATTGACTAAAAGTGTCTTACTTCAGTAATCACTTAGACAGAATGAATTTTACATTAGCAGGATCAAGCACACGTCAGGCCTCAGTGGAAATGAAAAGGGCTTATAGTAATAGGATTTATAAATCCACCACATTAGGTTAATGGCTAAATGATTTACATGTAACTTTTCCCCCTCCTCCTCACCCTTCAACTCACACACAAAAAAAATCCTATATTTGGCACTTTTAATGATGAGTGTCAAGGCAAAAACAGACGTTCTTTTTAATTAGCTGAAAATTAAAAGCCACAAGTGATCTTTCATTAACTCTTTCTTTTCAGAAATAATTAGATTTTTATAAAGCCAGAATTCTTGAAGACCCTAATGACCTTTCCAAACAACCACAATGAGCTATCTACATGCGCATAATGAAGCTCAAATGGTTTGAACCAATAAATATGCAACTTATAAAGTGAGATCCTTATTCCTTATAAAATTGTCAGTAATGGGAATTCTTCATGTGACTATTTTCAATTGCAGAGAAGACTCTAAAAGCCCTTGCTCTTTCTCAGCCAGCAATTCAATCCAACAGTTAGTAGCAGTTACTAATGACATTGGAATATAGATGGCTTAAAGCCAACCCTCTCTCTTTGCAAGTGCTGGAATGTCCTACACCATGTGGTAAACCAGGTGCTTTGTTTTGTTCTTTTGGCAGCTGAAGCTTTCGTTTTGTGAAAATTTCAAAACAGAGCCATTCAGCTGAGCCCCTGCAGCAGCAGTCACTTGCATCTGCTTCATGCATTGCATACAGGCACACAAGTAGTTCATCCACAAGTCCTACCTGTCCCCCACCTCTCTCAAAAGCTAATACCAGGTCAGGTGGGAAGAGCAAAAGTTCAAGTTAAATGCATGCCACCCTTATTTTTCAGCAAAATTAATTAAAAATTGTCAGATAACAAGGTCAACATTTCTCAATGATACAGGGCTTTGCATTTTCAGGTCACTGTACAGGCATCAATAAATGAATCCAACACCAGGATTAAAGTTAACTGCCAACACCGTATGTTTAAAAATAACTTATTGAGTATCTACTCATTTTCACCAGGCACAATTACATTATCACCACTTCACTTTCCTTTCATGGCATTAGGAGGCCAGACAGACAGTCGAGCAGCACCCCTTCCCTCCTTTACAGCCCAGGTTAGGAACAGAATGCCATTACACATCCAAGAGTACCAAAAAGTCTAGGTCTATAGACAACAGTCTGCTTCTCTTGGGAAATTACCACAAGTTATCTTGGTTCCAAGCAGGGACTGTGTTAGATGAAAGCACCTCAGAAGGAAGCTGCTTGTTTTCCAGCCCTGCCCTGGTGGCACGACAATAGCAGCAGCAGAGCCTGTTCCTGGTCCTCTCCTCTCCCTTGGCCGTCAGGGTATCGGGTTCACATTCTTTCCCCACAAACACTTGTCCACTGTCACATAAAGGAGTGACCAACAAACCTGATACAGGGCCGTTAAATTCAGACAGCAAGGCACCACACAATGACCTTTAGAAGAACGATATTAACAGGTGGCCAGTGTCTAATACAAATAATTATATTACACTTTAGCAGCATGGACCAAAGTGGAAACACATTGTCTTGTCATTAGCAATTGAATAAGCCAAAGTAATGTTACCAGAATACCCTTTTAACACTCCTCTGTTACCTCCCCAACTACAGAGAACACCTTCCATGACAGAGCATGGCCCATGAGCTCCCAATTCCGTCACAAGGTATTTCATTTGGAAGTTTCACCAGGGTTATCTGACATTGCTTTCTCTAAGCAAACCAGGCATCTCCCTGTCAGCCTCCAGAGATCTCACAGGAATCCCTCACAACTATGAATTTACCCTGCCTTACCCTTTGGAAGCAGTCCACAGGAAACACATCCCTACTTCATTTAAAAAGAAAGAAGCTGGTAAAAGCAGCTCAGCAAAGTTCTTCAAAACCCGTAAGAGAAACCACTATGAGTGATCAAACTAAATACCCCTGCTCACTAATTAGTTTTTCCAATATCAATCATCTCAAGTTAGCAACAGGTTTCATCAACCTTTAACCCTGAGACAAGTCACTGTTTTGACAGGAGAGACAGCTGTGGTGAACATTTTGGGACAGACGGCGATTTCCGACGATGTCTACAGCCAAACCCCCTTTGCTGGGGCGCAGGGGTCCCTCGGCACGCACCCCTGGCCCTCGTACGGCTTGCACAGCCTGAGCACATGCCACTGGCAAGCCAGGCTGCAGCACAGCAGGGCCAAGCAGCAGATCAGTTTCCTGTCAGCTGTGACAGGCTGACACTTAAGCTGCTCAAAGGCTTCTCATTCTTCCTTTTAGAAAGGGGAGGGCAGGTTCAAGGACACTCCAGCCTGTTCAGGGTATAGTAGGGAGAAAGCCAGGAAATCACACCTCAAAACAACAGGGTAAGTGGTAACATACAGCTCAAATGTCCACACACGGATGGTGGAAGTACTTGGAAAACCAACAAAAAACCTGCCTACAGAGCAATACACTGAGTTAAGACATTGCTTAATCTTCCATGTAGTGGTGCAAGTCATCTCAGCGCTCTGCTCCTACAGCAACATGCCACAAGCAGCACATTCATTAGGGAGCTGCCAGCAAACACCTCAAGTGGTCTGGAAGAGCAGCACAGAGAAGTAATAAATGCAGCACTGGTGCAGGACATGCTGCTGGGTATGGCTAAGCAACTGCAAACCAACCACATGTAGCCAGAGCATCCCGACAGGCACAGAACAACCTCCTCTTCCTTCCACCCTCCCAGTGAAAAAGCACGTGCTTGGTCTCTCGGCAGAAAATGGTCCCTCCATTTGGTTTAAACCAGAAAGCAAGCGAGAATCTCCACAGCAAATCCCACTTTTCTATTGCTAAAAGCCAGTTTGGAGCAGCCAGGTGGATGCTGCTGGCTGGCATCTGCACCACCCTGGTATTCAGCAGCAGCCTATACTCCTCTCTGCCCTCCAGCATCCCCTCCTCACCTACCCAACCCTACAAACACCTCACTTTAATTCATACAGGCATGAGAGTTGAATTTTACACAACAGTTTTGGTAACTTAACTGCAGGCTCCCACCTTTATCTATAAGTAACATGGTATTCAGCTGGAGAGCCTAAAAAACAAGTGCAGTGGTCATGACAAATTTGGGAAGTGACAAGAAACATAAAATGTAGATGCTTTGGCAACGAAGACATTATCACTTTGGAGAGAAGAGGGAAGAAAAGAAAGGGATATTAAAAAAATAAGCATTTCTAAAGGAAGGCAAGTCAACAAGAAACAAAATACCATTGTGTAACACACCTCCAGTATTCTTATACAAGTACGTCAGACCTGCTCCAAAAGGCTTTCCTCCACCACAAAAAAAATCCCACCATACGGTGTCGTAGAATGGTTTGGGTTGGAAGGGACCTTGAAGATCACCTGGTTCCAACTCCACATGTCAAGCAGCATCCAGAATATCATATACTACAATGACATGAGTAAATCGCCCTATAGCAATACGGTTACACATATGAGCCAACGCATCATGTCAAGAGTTAATGGTTGGTACATTAATGTAAAAGAAAAGAAGGAAAGTTCAAGGAGGAAAACCAAATTACAACAACTTTATTTTCTCGATATTAACTATGTGGCATTTGGGGTAGGAGAGCCCTTTGTCTTTTTTTTTTGTTTTGTTTTGTTTTGTTTTTTTGTTTTGTTTTTTTTGTTTTAATCTGTGCTCAGGTATTCAAGGTCTCTCTGACACTTGAATAAGGAGATGCAATCCAACCAGGCCACTCTTAAGTTTTTGACTACTTGGGACCTTCTTATGAGTTCAGGCACTGGTATAATAATCAGGAAATGTCTCTGCTCAACCACTAGATCCAGAAGACACATCCAGAGTAGCTGTGGGACAATATCATCCTTAGTCATAGCACAGCATTCAGCCACCAATGTCACAGAGTCCCCTTTTTTGAATTCACTTTCTCCACAAGAGCATATCTGCTATGCAAACAACGTTGGACCATCCCAATAGCAAAAGCTCTCAAGTCTCCAATGTATATCACAAAAATGTTCCTCAGCTTATACACGAAAGCTTATCTAAACAGACTGCAGTCCAGCGTGCCTTCTAGTCACAACCTCCTATTTCACCCAAGAGCCTGAAAAACTGGCAACTTGCAGTAAGAATTAAAACACTTGAAAGTTGCAGGAATTCCTAAATATAAAGATATTTCTGCTTACTCACTAGGAATCTTTTTGTTTAAAAAATTTATTTCATCCCTTCAAAAATTCATGACACAAGGTACTATCCAGAAACCAGAAAATAAGAAAGCATACAACATTTCTTAACGTCTTCAGAGGTGAAATTAATTACAGCACAGATAATCTGATCCCTCCTAAGAGTATGATCTGAGGAAACAGATAAACTGATGATCAGAGTTATAACTATGTAATAAACAGTAAACATTTCAAGATTGAACTGAGACAAGGGAAACATCACTTTTCCCTTGCAAAATGCTTTACAGAGACAGACTACAGCAAAACAATCTCAAGATACTAGACTGTACACACATGGGCAGGAATTATAGGAAATCTCACAAAAAAAATCCCTGCATTAAACAAGGAAAATACTGAAAGGTCTAAATTAATTATTGAATATCAATTTTTAAGTACAAATATTTTTATGCTATGCCAGACATTCCTCTCTGTCTGACCACACATGACTTCTTACAACTATGGAGAATCACCTTCATGGAAGGCATCCAGTTCATTAAAATTCTATCCAAAACATGTCACATAAATTACAAAATTTCAGGGTGGCAAAAGACTGCAGTGATTCCTTACTGACTTTCCTCTAACACACATGGGCCATAAGATTTTACTAAATAGTCTCTACTTCAAGCCTGTAGCTTCAGACTGAGTGACAGCATAATTTTTAGAAGCAAGGCAGAGGAAATCCACTACCACCTCTATGCAGTTCCTTTTCTACAAAATTAAAGAACTGAAACATGGCTCATTTATGCTGCCAACTGCAGTGACTCTGAATCTGCACCAACAAACACAAGAAACTGATCATGTAAGAGGATTTGTAAGAGTGAGGGGGAAAGAGGAGGAAAAGAAGAATTACAGATGCCAAAGTGATTCACATACATTTGGGGATATCAGATATTTTAAAAGTTCTGGTTTCTTGGCTCCTCTGACTGGCAGTGGTCTCTGTCACAGCAGGAAACCCAAACAACAAAACTGCTTCAAGATTTTATGAAGCAAAACTGAAGCAGCCTGCAGTCTGCTGCATGGCAAAAAGATCTACTACAAAATCCAGGTCTAAGTCATCAAGCCCCAGCCCCTTAAAAACACACATCAAGTAACCCTACTCATAAGGCTATCTGGCTACCATTCAAATAAGGTGAAATTGGGTTATTTTTGGTTTGGTTTTTTTTTAACTTCACTAGCCATGACAGACAATTTGAGATAGATATTTCTTCCTCATTGAGCCTCATTTCAAGGCCCCTATCACTACTGCCTTAAAAATAATTTATGTTTCAAAGGGAACTCCTGGGGAAAATTGTATTTTGTTGGCTCAGAGGAGCATAGTCACAATGGCTGCTCGATTATTCCCTTGAGGTAGACAGACTAAGTAGGAGGCTTTATCATTATTCAAGCAGATGGGTTATTAGGCATATGACACCAACAATTTTAGTAGATTCAAACACAGAAACTTGGTTTCCAGACTAAAATATCAAAATGAATCTACTGCTGAGGAGCCCTCTACATTATCGAATAGGCGCACTTGACAGATACTTTTAGAAGCATCACATCCACAGTGCAATGATTTAACAAAGTATTCTTACTTCTCCTTCCTTACTGAAAATACACGTAGGTTTCTCCATATCCTTTCAGGTTGCACATAAATTGAGCTGCACTGTCCTGTACTTCCAGGGCACTTACATTTGCAACCCCTAGCCTGAAGAATAATAGAGGACTGTTTTTTCTGCACTCCTCATCTTTTTGATTCTAGGCAACTACAATCCCTTAAAAACAAGAAATAAATGTCTAAATTATAAATACTAAAGAACAACAAAAAACCCTAAACAGATGGTTTAACACCTTATCTTAAAATACCCAAAATGAATTCCTGTCTTCAGAACTATTCCTACAACTTTAATCCACTGCACGCGTGTCAGTGTTTATAATGTCTCCACATACTCAAGATTCTAACTTGTAAACTCAAAAAGGGCAAAATTACTACAGTTACAAAGAGTCATTCACTGTCAAATTCCACAGATGCTTCCAATAAAACAATATTAAGCAGCCTACCAACCAAAGTAGCTATCCACCTTTTTCACTTGAAACATCTTTTAAATTCATACATGAGACATGTCCATCAACAAATACACTCCTTTTTAAAAAATTTCTTCACTACTTTGAGAAAATAACTGACAGAGAAAATTAAGGAGATCTAGTGGTTAGTCTTCTTCATTCCTGGAAACAGCAGTTTCCTGGGATGGAATTAAGACCTGACCTGCTGTGTGCAGCTCCTGAAAGATGGTGCTAAATAAAGATTTACACGCTGGCTCTAAATAGGGATTTAAAATAGTATCAGAACTCAGATCAAGACACTTGAAAATCTGGAGATTCAGCTGAACCTTCTCTTGAAGGCATTCTGAAGAGCAGCCAACAAGAGGTGCATGTTGGCACTGCTCAGTCATATTTCTATTCCATGGTTTCACCACTGCAATTTTTCCTTTTTCCACTCATGAAAGTCATCTCCGCTTGTAATTAATTTCTGATATAAACCCTACCATCCTAAATATGTGCTTAGGAATTAAATATTTATTAATTAATAATGCTTTATACTTACTAGGTAATATTAATCCAGTAAATTCAGGATTTCTTCTATCAGATGCTTGTAGGCTGATATAAGCCACATTATAGTACTCCAGTGGCACACAACACATTAACAACTGAGGGGTGAAACTCCTATGGAGTCCAGAAATTTCCATAACTCTAAATTTTCCATTTTAACAAAATCACAACTTCTATGAAAAGAAATTTAACCAATATGTATGCTAGGTATTTAATCTATTCTAGGAAAATGAGAGATGACCTTCACTCTAGTAGCAACTGGCTTATACTGTCCAGCTATGCCTACAAAGGCATTCTGTGTTTGCTTTGATGGCCTGCACATGCCAGGGGTTGATGTCACTGATAGACTGACATTCCTATCGTTCTCACACAAAAACTGTATTAGCATAACAGAAGATCTGAAAGTGTGCTATCCCACTTTCAAAAAATCTTCCCCATCTGCTGCTGGATGGCATACATAGAGCTCCTTGCCTTGCCTCTTCCTCAGCACACAGCAGAACTCCATGGGAAGGGTCTGGCCACATCTGTCTTGGGAGCAAGGCTATTGTTTGTGAGATAATTACTCTGGCCTTGTTGACTTGCAGCAATAATTGAGAACGAAATCACCTAATAAGCCAAGTTACCTAGTAATATAGCACATTATTACAGCAATGATTGCGTATAAACTTTGAACCCCCTTTAGTGCCAATTAATTTCAAGAGCATTAGCACCAACAGTAAACGAATACGAAGCAGTTTAACTAATTAAAGCTTACTACGTAATAGGCTTGTAGCTTCAATTATCATTTTTCATGTCATGTGAAACAGTAATGATATGTACCAGCTGGAAAACATTTAGAACAGGGCCTGCCTAGTCCCACAGCAACAGGTAAATGGAGCAGTTTTTGAAACTATGTCATGCACTTTCCTAGGAGAAGTGCTAACTAAGCCTTATCAACAGAGACAAACAGCAGATGGCAACAAATGTGCCAAGAGACATTTCATCCTCCAGGAAGAGTTCAACACAAGGCATCAGCAAAAAAGGAGTAGAGTTGGAAGCACGACTCCCACAGATCTTACCCAGCTGCTCTCTTCTGTAGGAAAAACACCCCAAACACAAAATCAAAACCCAAACCTAGTCAAGCAGTGATTCTCACCCTAATGTACAGAATTCATGTACAGTCCACGTACATTTCTTTCCCAGACAGTCCAGTACCTGGTGCAGCTCAGCAAGGCAGCTGAAGCCCTTTTCCCCACAAGTAGCTTCCTTCTCAGCTCACAGTAAACAGGCATGTATTGAAATCCAGACATTGGCTCTTGTGTTTGACTTAGAGTTGAACAGATTTTTGGCATTTTAGTTGTATGTACCAAAGGGGATTAATTATCCAATCTTTTTTGACTTCTTGTATATTTTGGACTCAATCACAAAGCTGCTCGTCCTTCAGTGTGACAAAGTATTTCTCTTTACCAGTTCTGAGCATATAGTGCTCCCAGGTCATTTTTGTGACTCGAAGACCCATTGCTATCTTCTCCAAACAGTTTTATTTTGTTCTTGACATTTAACTTCTGACACATTGACTGAACTAAACACTGAGGTAAAAGTCATTTTCATGTTTATGTTTTAATTTCAAGACTCTGCAGCTATCAAAGAAGCTGCTAGTATTTTTGGACAATTAATCTCCCTTTGACCTACCCTACCAACAGTTCCACTTGTCCCTTTGTTCCATTCCCATCACCAAGTAAGCACACACCTAAAAGCATAATTCAAGTACTTGTTTGCAAAGAAACATGGAAAACAGAAAAGAGGAAAACAGAAATAAAAAAATAAAAAGGAAACCAATTACTTGCCTTATAGGAAAAATCTATTTGCAGCTCACATTACTCTTTTTTTCCCAAACACTAAGTACAGCTGACTTAACATTTAAGGACCTGTGTCCACTGCATTTAAAAAGCAGTTAAAAGCAAAACAAGTAAAGGTTTTTCATTACAGGTATGCCTACTGGCTCAGGTTTTCCCAAATTTCATCTCTCCCAGCATTCACTGCAACACCTCAGGAACCTCAGAGAACACCAAGTCTTCCTGCCAGGGAACTGGTATAATTGGTCTCTTTATGGTGGATAACTGTATTCCTAAAACAACTCTTAGCCATGACACAAATACTGAAAATTAAAAACAAAACCCAACAACTCCGTGTTATGCAAAGAATGCAAAAAGTAGTGGGGATTTTTTTTTCAAAGTTAAGAAAAACTTATCAAACCATAAGAATCTGAGCATCATTAACGAAGCCTGCTCCCAACACTGTCCAAAGACATTAAATAGTGAAAGGAGCATCGTGTTATACAAAATTGCAAAAAAAACCCTTTATGCTCAGAGCATATAGCAAGTCTGTGATGGATGGTCTATGTACCACACAAACTATTAATAAACTATTAACCACAGTTCCTCTCAGAGGGAGGGGCTGACAGACAGTCACAAAACAGACTTTCCTCAAGTTAAGATGGAAAAGGCCAGGGACAAATACTAAGTCACTACTGATACTTGATAATTGTGATAATCTACTACCACACATGCCTTACGTGCTCTTCAAAGCAAAGAGGAGTTGCTTGGCTTAGCAGGGAGGCTCTCCCCTATTAAAGAGACCAGCTGAGCCAAAAGCTATGCAGTACTGTATGGAATAACAGAAGGATCATTTCTGGAATAGTCAAATAAATGCCACTTCATACTGCTTTACCATCACATCTCCTCTGGCAGATATATTTCTTTTTCCACTTTAAGAAAAAAAAAAGGGGGAGTGGAAGTAAAGCAAGATCTGTGTACGGAAGAAAACAACTGACTTTAAATAACACTAATAGAATAAACATCAGACAACAAAAATTTATTCCTGGAGTGAAAATTAATAAAAAGGAAACTGGGACAGCTGCACAGTCCAAAATTGGCACTGATTTTCAGAGAAGGAATAGGATCCCTGAAACTATTACTAGATGGTTCAGGAATTCCTGGCAAAAAATCAAACAGTTTCTTAAAAAAAATTGCTGTAATTTAACACAGTATTTATAACAGAGCAAAGTGGCACAAGTTTACACTCTAGGATGAAAATGGAGACACAAACAAAAGCCACAATTAATCTTTCCTTGGTCAGCATGTGAGGAACCCATCTTTCTGAAGAAAATCCAAAACTACATGACTTGCTCATATATGAATGATGAGAAACTTTCACAATTATTTTCTTCAAATTCAAGATCTACCACCAAAATATGGGATGGCAAAAGGTTGGTACACCAAAGGACAGTGGCAGGGAAGGGAAGGTTGCTTTTATTTGAATGTTTCTGTGGTTACCTTCCACGGAAGCCTAAGAGCAATAAAAATCATTACATTACATCCCTATAAAATGCAAATATCTCTGAGCCACAGAAGGAACCACTTTCATTAAGAAATTGCTAGGAAATAAAAGGCAAGCATCTGCCCCACACTCAATCAGTCATCAATTTTAAATATTCTAAGACCAGCTGAAGAACTAGCATGAAAACTAGGAGTAAAGTTTCATGTGTGTCAGCTTTTTCTTAAATTTTTTAGAATCAGTGGGAAGTTTCTCACTGTAGGAGTACCACAGCTAATTCAATTTATACATATGTTAGCATAATACACTTTTTAAAAGTGGCAGCTTTCATAATCTTCTACCCTTGATTCAGCAAGACATTTTTATTCCAGGATGAAGTGTTTCAGTTCCCTAAATTCAGCCCTATCTTGTTACAAGTCATAAGTATTGTTCTGTGATTTACATAAAAGCACTTCCACTGAACTAAGTAGCAACTGACAGATAGGGTAAATGGGTTCCAGATAACATTTAAATAGCTGTGCTAATTACACCACAGAGATAGGAACATGATCCCTTACTCAAATCCTCAGAGTAACCATCCAGAACATTAGAGAGAAGAATAAAAAAAAAATAGTGCAAGTCACAAGACAGCATGTAAAGGAATTTTAAAAAAACCCAAACATTCCACATAAAGGAGGTAATCGCAACTAATTAGATGCCATAATGATCTTCTCACAATCTGTTAGAAGAGAGTAGTAGTTAATAACTTCACAGATTTCCTCCAATCCTTTCACCAGGAAGGAACAGCAGTTTCTAAATCATTACTGCTCTGTCATCCTGGACCTCTGCCAAGAATGTAAAACTTCAGGACACCTGTCAATTAACACATTCCTACTGAAGGCAGGCTCATCTTCCAAATCTATTAAAAAATTAGTGATCACAAAAAGCAATCAGATCAAAAACCACAGCAAAATTAAAATTAGAAGTGACATCTTGAAGGACAACAGCCTTCAACGACAACAAAAACCCACAAAAAACCATCATCCAGAGTTGTGTATCTGCTGAAGTAACTATATACATACTACATGATGTAATAGACCTTTTTCCATCCCTACCATCTGTGTGCACGTAGTACACAGCAGTACATGCAAAAATGACTGGCCACTTGATGGACAATTGCACAGAAGAGTCAGACCTAAAGCTCTTCTCTAATCAAAGCTTTCTGCAGGGGTTCTTAGTCTCAGTACAGGCTTCTCATTGATTTTTCTTTATTTCCAGGATGACTACTTCTAACGCTAAGTTGAAAAATATGAAGCTATGCAGTAAACCAAAAAACCCAGGCATGATACAGTTTAAAACATCAAGGCAGAGGCGCTATTAAAATTTAAAGAAATCACTAGTTTTCTGAACAAGTACAAAAATGGCATTTACCTAAGTTTAAAGACACTGATGATACTAAGTTCTCAGGGAGATAGGGAGGAGAAAGGGGTGAAATTAAGAAGGTCACACGAAAACCAAAACATCAGCTGTCATTCAGTTATATCTGGGTTGTTCAAAAATCAAAGGGTACAGCCAGGAAATTACAGATTCAACAAGTAAAATTCCAACCAGAGCAAAACAAACCAGAAAGCCTGCAATACACTTGAGCACAGGACTGAGACATTGCTATGGTTTTATGCCAGTCTTCCACCTGCCAATTCCAAATTACAGCACTATAAAAGCTTGTGACATTTTGATATCCCAGAAAAAATTAAAAGCATTAAGGAAGAAAAATCAAGTTAACATTGAAAACATTCTTTGCACTTAAGTCAGATAAAACAGAAAATAGATTACTAGTGTGTAAACTGTGGTATTGCCTAATAAAATGATGCTGCACAGAGAACCTACAGCCCATGTATAGAGCCATTACCTGAGCTCAGCTCCCTTTCTCCCTGGCAACTGTTCTGTAAATTACCTTTCCCTGGATTAAAAAGAAGAAAGTACTTGTACCTCAAGGTCTTGTCTATCCTTACTTTGTCTGGCCTGCTTTTCTGATAACTTTCACTAGTTTACACGCGCCAATTTCTGGCCTGTTCCATGAACAAGGCAAGTAATTAGAAAAAAAAAAAAGCATTAACTCTTTGGGTTTTGGGGTTTTTTTTATAAACCAAGGCTTATCAACCATCACTATTCAAATTTTAAGTTTCTCCAGTTTTAAGCTCACAGAGAAATAACTGCCAGGGACTAATCCCTGCAGTAAGGTTCAAATGATATTCCATCATTCCACATTTTTGATGAGCATGCTTGATAAGTAAAGCATTTCAATGACACAAGTGGGAAACACTTCCCACCCCCAACAACCTAAAGAATTATTTCTTGCTCTTTTTAAAGGCTGTCAGAACACAGAAAAATATAAAAGAATTAACATGAAAGGTTAAGGGTAATGGTTTGGGTTTTATTGTTTTTGTTGGGGTTTTTTTAACCTTTTTTTTGCTAAACCAGGTGTTAAAATAGGACTTCATAAAGTGACTGTTCCTAGTGGTTCAAATCAGCAAACACAACTACCAAATTGTAGAGCAGATATGAACATATATAATTTAATCCTACTACCTGAAACCTTACCCATATTTGATAAAGGGAATATTCTGAAGCTAAAGACAATGCAATGTCTCCTGCATTACATTACGTATAACAACCATGGAAGGAAAGCAAACAGAGAGAGCAAGCATATTTAAGCATTCACATGTCTCTCAATCACCGATCAAGCTCTAAAATTTGGGAATTTCATCCAGCTTTGACAATGTCCTCTTACTACTATGAAGGAAGTCTGAACAAATTAGCTAAGGCTGTATTGCCTGACTTACAACCTGCCTTGCTTATGGTAAGAGATCTGGACCAAGTATGCCCCAGCTCATTAAACTACATCTACTTCTCAAGAGTCCTTTGTCCCAGTCAGAATGCTTGATGTTGTCCACCAAGGAATCCTGTATCCTTACAAGGTATTGTACCTGTAGGAAAATGTAGCTTCCAGGCCTGTGAATTTCTTAACAGAGCAAAAGGAATTTGACCCTGGCCATGGCTGCTGTGTAGCTATGAAGATAAACTACTTGCAAAGACAGAGAGATCAGAAGCAGAAGATAAGACACCTGCAAGTAGTTTATACAGAGACTGAGACAGCAGCTTGTAACTGTGGCCAACAGATAATTGCTTGTATGCTATGTACACCAATAATGTTAGTGCATGTATTCTTAGAGAAAGTTTCATTGTGTGAGTGCTTTGGAATAAACTGAGCTTTGCTGTTAACTCATACTGAGTCTCTCTCTGCTCCACAAGCCCTCTCTGCCTCCGTTACATTGTACCTGCAGTAGTAGAGACAGTCCATCTTCCACAGATAAATAAAGGTCTTGAACAAACTGTTTCATCTGTCTAGTAAGTATATTTCAGTGCTGAAAATAGCATAAGCTGTTCATGCTTATCTTCTAAATTAAGCCAATGAATCTCAGCACAGGCCCAGTGAAAGGACATACATACAAGAGACCACATGACCTGATCTATACAGCAAGACCTGCATTCAAATTACACTAACATTTTTTTCGTTCTGAAACCAAAACATCCTGGTAAGACAACTATCACGGCCAAAAATCTTCATCCTTCCAGTCTTCTTCTCTTCAAATTACAAGTTGCATCTGTTAGACCTAGCTGACCTTGGTGATAAATCTCAGTGTGAATTAAAGAAGGAACTTCTAAACTGGTGGTCATAAACCAGTTTTGGTTCAAAGGGATCTCTGGACATCACCAAACCCAACCTCTTGCCCAAGACAGGGCTAGACCTGCCTGGTGCAAATCTGTTCATCTCTGGGAAGAGTTTGGCTTCTTGACTGCCTCATTGGGTCGTTGAACACTAAATTTATTCTATCCTCAAATGCTTTTTCTCCAGACTGAAGAAATCCAGCTTTCGGCCTCTCCATGTACCTCAGAGTAGGATCATCGCCATCCTTAAACCATTACCTGAAAACAGCAGATCTAGTAGGCTCAAGTGAGTATTCATCCAAAAGGAAAAAGAACAGATTATGTCACTGTGGATGGAACAAAAAGCTTCTAACACAATCTGAGGTGAAACACTAAGCTTTTGCACAGTGGCCAACATTCCCAGGAAAGATGAAAATTTTTGATTATGAGATCAAGGTGTCATATCTTTGAAGGACAGTATGAATATTTATTTAAGTCTCGTGGGAGACAGACACTTCAGTTAGACTGTTTTTCCATCCTCTTAGGAATAGTGCTTGAAAATGAAAATTATTTTTAACTCCTATTTGAAGTACCTTTTATTTTGCAAACTTTATTACCATCTAGCTATCCAAACCTGTGGTTTCTAGAACAGACCAACATCCAATTTAAGATAAATGCATGATGCAGATGAGTGAGGCAGTAACACCCTAGAGAACAACTTCTGTTGAAGTCTCAAAACAAAATATTTTACAGCAAGCTGGTAATGAACTAAGAAAATGTGTACTGCAAAAATGTGCAGTGCTAACAAATATAGAGGCTGGAGAAAAACATTAAAACATCAGTTAGCATTTGTATTCTTCTAACCTTAACAGTGGGTTTTGGAAAACAAATTTGTTTGAAAACAGAAACTAAGCAGTTTACAGATGGTGGAGTGATGCTGCAAAAGCTCTCACCTTCACAGTGAAGCACCTGTGCTCTTGTATCTCCCTTTCATGAGGCATCTCTATGCCAGTATCTGAAGAAGAGAACCATGAAAGGATCTCCGTTAATCCCTATAGTATCCTGGATAGGTTTAAAGGATTTCTCCAGTATTTCTGAAGCCAAAGCATGGCAAACTTCGGGGACTGCAGGATTCCAGTGCATTCCCCAGTCTTTTATTGCACACCTGGTAGTCTTCTCTGCTACCACTGCATGTGGACAGATTTCTACCTCTCCTGATCCTGAAATCAGTCCTCTACCCAACACACGTGGCACCTAAAAGGGGACACACTGTTACATTTCAGGTACGCAGAATGTTCCAGAGATCTTGCTCTTTCATGTCTCCCAGCACCCTGGTCTTCAGTTTTACAACAATTGCGGGCGAGGAATATCTTGTTGTTACCTCATCAACCAGATTAAGGTATGACTCAAGCAAAACCTGTATCTTTCATCAAGACAGGAAATAAAAATAGAAAATAGGAAACCATAAGAAGAAAACAAAAGTACAGCAGAAAGAACTAAAAAAACCCCCACATATTCATCCTATTAATACTAACCCCACAGTTTCACAGTCAGGAATGAGCTGAAAAATGGCTGGGCATACCTGACCCCTTACATCTCCTTCTGGGCCTGCGCCCGCTGTCCAACCTCCTCCTTTCTACCAGCACTAAGAGCATGCAGTGAGTCCCTGAGTCATTGATCCAACTGAAATCAATTTCGTTTTCCTCTGGAGTTAGTTTTCAACTCGGATCACCAGGCTGATCCAGCTCACCATGGGGCCATGCAATTGCTATAACCCATCCACAGAAACCAGCAGTCAGGAAGGGAGAGGCACCACACCTCT
The DNA here is from genome assembly GCA_035221455.1 of Xenops minutus. Lineage (NCBI taxonomy): Eukaryota > Metazoa > Chordata > Aves > Passeriformes > Furnariidae > Xenops > Xenops minutus. Next base: position 106,362,466 of record JAWWEE010000001.1, on the reverse strand, counting down.
CGTAATACCACAATCTTAAAATAAGCAGCAAAAAAAATAAGAGGTCTCTCTATTCTTCTGACTTGCTGTACAATCAATCTGAATCTGACCAATCTTTCTAAACATTTCTCAGTGAATATCCATTAAATAAAACCTTTCTGTCCAGAGGAAAAAGAAAAAAAGAAAAATCACCAACATGCCACCCAAAATAAAATAAACCATTTTTTTTCCCCTCTCACTAATTTCCTCCTCACCCAGAATATTCTGGCCATTCTTCTTCATTGAAACGTTTCATTTCCTCTCCTTGGAGATGTAAAAGTCTTTATCAGACCAGATGTCATTTCATGCACTTGACTAACAATAATAGTATTTCAAGGAATGTTAAGATGCTCCATAATTTTTCTACTACTTGTTCCCATTTTCAGATTGTAAGCAGCCTCTCCTTGTCTATTCTAACTCATTTTGGATATTAGCATGCAGAATAACATACAAAGCTTTTTTCACAGGCTCACAATTGCGTACATAATGATAAATTTAACAACAGTGACAACTGGTTTGACCCCAAGAGTTTCCATTTAGGGACAATGCAATAATTTAGCACTATTTCTCGTAAGATTTCAGTTTGTTATTTTTATATTTAAAAGCAATTAGAAACTCTTTGCCTAGCCTTTTGCCATCAAGTTCCATGTCTTTCAAAATCGTTACACTAATGTTGCATTCCCCGTTTAAATATAGACAGCCTGCTTATATGAGACTTTAGGAGGCTCCTTTCCCTCTTTTAACAAATTCCCTTTCTCCCATACTACAGCACAGAAGGAACCAGGAGTCTGCCAATTGCCCCATTCACATGACAACTCTTGTAGACTGTATAACGGGTGCTTTAGGTGCAATTAAGAGTAAGCAGCTGATGATCAATTTCCCTGGATGAACAAGACTTAAAAAAAAAAAAATAAAAAAAAAGAGAAGCTCTTGGATTTCTTTACAGAACATAAGGTGGACATTAACCTGCTTACATACCCTTAATTTTTTTTAAATGAGCTCATCTTTCTCCACTTCATTTTTCTCCTCCCTCATCCATTCTTTTCCCAGACTGCAGCAATAACATGCTTTTATTCTTTCCTCTTGACTGCCAGGGCCTTAAACTAATTATTAATTGAGAATGTACCTAAAGGATCTGAATGAGAAAGTTGGAATTAACCCAACTGCCTCTTTTCCCCTTTTATTTTGCATACTGTAACTCTATGTCTACCTGCTAGCACTGCTGAAAACAGTAAATGTGTTATTTTCCTTTCAAAAGCAAGTTTGCTTGGGCAAAAATATTCAACACTGAAAAACAACATGGGGAAAAAAGCAAGTACCTGGAAGAGGCCTCAGCTTTGAGTGACAACCATTAGCAACCGAGCTGTCTACAGTTAAATTCTCTCCACAATGTGGCTGTCCTGTAGGAGAATCCTGGAGCAGACGGTGTTTAGGAAATCCTGAGTTCAGGAAACCAGACAACTGACACTTCATCAAAAGGCCTGTCCTTTAAAGAGGCTAGAACAGCATGACCTTACACTGCCTGCTAGTGCAGAGCTGGCTGGTTGTACAGCACCGACTCATCTTGTTTCCAGTTGTTAAATTACATTAAAGGACAGCTAAAAATACATTAAATATTTTCCTATTACTTTTCCATGCAAGCAACTGCTGTAGTTACAAGAGCAATGTCCAGGCAAATGCTTACTAACATGGGGGGGTGAGGGGGAAAGTCAAGGAATCCCTCTAATACATTCCTCATCAATAATGCGACATTTGGATTGCAAATGTAGAAAGAATTTTAGTTTTATTTTTTATTATGTACGAACAAGAACTGATGCATTTCTTCCAACGAAAACAGGAAAATATTCACATCTTCCAAAATGTCAAGCAGATCTGAGCTATATTTTTAACTCCCACCCCAAATTTTTGCTGGGTTTTTTTTAACCTTCCAAAACACACCAAAACTTCAGTCTCCTTGTGACACACTATACACTAAAGTCCGACAAATTCACACTGATATGCTCCTGTTAAATATTACCCACAACAAGGGAGACCCGTTCGGAAAACCTGATAATCAGCGTTCAAAGAGTTGGTGACAAAAACGAGCCTTAATTGATTAGGGATGCCAAGGTCTCTATCGCCATCTAGCGGGAACTCCCCGCCCCTACCACACGATCCATGGAAAACTGCATTCCCTGGAATGACATGCGCTCAAGTATTCCTGGATCTGGCATACATGTGGCCACAGTCGTAAGGCTTGGCTACATTCCTATACTGTGTCTTAAGGAAAATAAAGGTCAGAATAATAAATAAAAGAACCAGCTCGTATCTCGCTAAGGCTGACTGAAGAGAACTGAGCTTTTATGGATTATACTGCCCCAGAATCATAGAATGGGCTGTTTTTCTAAAAACAGCCTTTCCACATCATATTTAATACTCCTGCCATCAAAATGAAGTGAACGTGGCAAACACAAGTCTACTTACAAGCAAGTTTTTTAAATGGCAATGTGTACTAACAAGAATTTTTAGTCACTAAGGAACCCCAAGCAGCTCCACTTTTAGTGCACCAGCATGGCCAAACCACAAAGAGAAGTTAAAAGTCCACAAGAGGTGGTAGACAGCACCTGGCATGAGGAACTTGAGTCTTCCTACAGCTTCAGTGGAAGGGTCTTCAGTCACACAGTTGGAAAACAGCAATTTACAGGACTCATCAAAACTCAGTCTCTCTTAGCTATGTTAAAACTTAATGCCAGGATGAGCCTTAACAACTTCAACATGAAATATATAATGCCCATTTCTCCTGCTAAGAATTACGATTGAACTGTAATTGTGTTAGTGCAAATATTAAGTTCAGTTTTCAACCCACAGAGTACTTTTCCCTCTTAAGCTTCTACAAGCCTGCCTGCATTTACTCAAGTCCCCTTGAGAACAGTGAAAAAGGTATTAACTGCTGATCATCAGACAAGGCCATTTAAATGTAGACCATACATTTCCCATAAGTCACTTTATAATTAACCTTTTCATATAGAGAACCTAAACCTCCAGATAATTCTAATATAAAAGAGGTAAATATTAGGTAAATACTACGAGGAAACCTATGAAGGGAAAGACTAATACAAAAATGTAATAGTTTTCCATATTAGGTATTTCAACTTCAAACAAACAAACAAAACCAACAAAAACAGAAAACTAAGGTGTCACCTTGTGTCAAAAAACCAATCAAGAAATCAGCAACTAAAAGCGCTGTGTCTGTATATTGACTACCTAATAATGCAAGTTTTCAGATCAGAGCATACAGAGTGTATTTCACCAGAACCTATTCTACTTGCACAGAAGCACAAAATTACAAACCATCCTTAAAAAGTTTTCAAATTTTCAAGTTTATTACATTCACAGTATCCAGAGTAATGAATACTAACCCACCTCAAAGAATGAGGGGGGGGGAAAAGATCATTTTGGCTCTACAGGAGGCGCTCCACTGCACAGAGGAGACCTAAAGGCAGCAACGTCCCACTGAGCTCAGCACTAGTGCTGCCAGATGGATGTGCTCCCAGACTTTCACTGGCACCTCTTTGCTGTGCTCCCAGCAGCCCCATTTCATAGAGGAACGTCAAACCTGCACTGGGTGCAACAAGCTTTCAGGCAACATTGTGTCATAGTATAAGAGTATTTCCCAAACTCAGGGCAACTAAGAAACTGGAGATTCAAATGTGTTCAAAGGCTTGGCAGAAGACAGCTCAGGTCAGCCCACAAGAATTTAAGAGGTAAGAAATCCTTTCCAATCAAAAATAAACTGTGTAAGAGGAAAAAGTCTCAAAGTGCACCCTAGCACATCCTGTACCACCTATTTAGGATTTTCCCATTCCACTATCACTCTGGAACACAATGCAGAAACACCAGAAATGAGAATAAACTGTACATGCTAACAAAAAGTACTTCCCAGCCTTAGCATAGGCCAAAAGCGTAAGTATCCCTACAATACCAGTTTGTGACAGGTGCCCCATATGACTACTGGAGATCATAAAAAAACAGCAAAGTCAAATGGATTACTTTTAAAATACCACTAGAAAATATAAAGATATGGTATACTCAGCTGCTTTGCAAGCCAACCTCATAGACCAATATATCAGAATCTTACAACAACAAAGACATTACTTTATTAAAGGAAACATTAACTTTTGAATTCACATGGCTGCATAGCACATATACAGTTACCAAAACAGGAAATGATCTGCGTTAAAAAGGTTAAACATCCAGCTTACACAAATTAGGATAGCAGTAAATGTGGGGTTATGTCTAGAGAACGGTTTAGACAGGAAGACTTTTAAAATCAAAGATGTGTTACCAGAAACAAAACACCACCATGCGCATAAGTTGGGGATTGTAAATGGACCTTCAGTGCATTCAGCACTCCACAGCAATAAGAGCTGTGCCCTCACATCACAGACAGGATTTGCCTCTCAACACAGATGTGACCTCATCCATTTCCCTGATCAACTGGAAGGCTGACCAGCCATCCTGACACATTTGTTCTTGGCACCTCTGCACACTCCTGCTTGGCATTCTCTTCTATAAAGAACTAATAGGAAATATCATGAAAAAGTATCTTTTAAGACACTGTATGTTTTGGATCTTTAATGATTATTTTTCTCCATGGGGACCAAACTGATGTAGCCTGCATTGAGCTGCCATCCTAATCAATAGCAAGAGTAGTTCTGCCTTTAAAGTCAAGAACAACTCTTAAAATAAAATCTGAGGCTAGTGAAAAACTTTGTATCAATTTTTCATATTTTAAGGAGGAAACAGTTTCTGAAAATAAGTCCTGATACATAATCCAATGCCTCCACGTGATTAATTAGCCCTATCACAAACTTTAGGGTTTCAGGAACTGCACATACCAGGGCACAGGACAGTCTGGCTAAAGTCAAGCTCACCCAAAGCTGAAATGTATCACTAGATCTAACACTGAACCATTGAGCAGAACTGGAAATTCTTGAAAAATGAGAAACAGCCTGGATGCTTTTGTCACCATAGTCTGGCCCATTGAAATCAAACAGCTTAATTAAAAGTAAGGCTCTACCCAGAGCTTCAGCTTGTCATACCTCTGGAGATATTTATCTGAATCTTTCTAGACATCAGTTTCAATTTTTTCCAACTTCTGTAGTACAAGGAAGAAAAATTACAGTTCTGAAACCAAAAGCAGCTTCAAGACCAAAACCATTCCCCTATTCAATGAAAAAAAAGCAGGTGGCTTAAAACCAGCCTTTTTACACATGTGTATAACCTGTTTAACAACTTACCTCTCTCCCCTTATGTGTCACCAAAGCAGCCAAAGGCTTGGCATAGAATCTGCTGTAGGAAAATCCCAGGCAGCCATACATACTGTTAGCAGTGAGTTTCAAAGCTTTCTGTCTGATATCATACTGCAAAGAAACACAACCAGCAAAAATGATCCAACTGTAGCCATCAGAGAACAGAACTTAATGCTCACAATTACATTCACAGATCTTCATACAGTCTGAAGCAATGATGGGCTACAAATAAAGCACATTACAATCACTGCTCACTACTAATCATCGCTATTCTACAAGGCTGATCAGGGCACTTAAAGGGAATGGGAGGAAAAAAATCAAAGGAGTTCCATAAAACACACCTGTAAATATAGGTCAGGATTTAAATCCGGCTGTTTCATTAACTGCTTAACTTGACGCCTCCTCTCCACCAGTTTCCTGATTTCTTTAGGCAAAACTCCCATTTCCACAGATGGGTCTGGAAGCTCTGGAATTTCTTCCTCTTCCTCAACCTGCCAAATGATCACCACAGCTTATCATTTTCTTGCTTGAAGAATAGATATTAACATGTTACTTGAAAAACTTAGGAAATAAAAACCAAAAACCACAAGGCTTGTGCCTATTCCTGCACAGCACCCAAAACACAGTTTAAAACAAGCATGAGAGGTTTTTTGCTGTCCCTGCTAAGGGACAGGGCCTAAGTCTGTTTCACTCTGGGAGAAACCCAAGAGAGGCATGGATGATTTTTTTTTTTTAGCATGTGTGTCATTTTATATATTTATGTACACACCCATATATATATCCAGACAAATAACACGCACTCTCACTCTTAGGCAGTGAGGGATGGATGGAGGGATAGAAGCAATTCTTTCCATGCTGAAAAAATCCATCCCTTTTTTATTATCGCGTAAGTACTTTTGGTGTTCAGAGCTGTCAAATGGAGCACGTGCTCTGTGGAACTTATACTTTGAATGATGGAACTGACACAAGTGAAATCCACCATAGCAACAGAACAAAAACTCCACCCCGAGCAACTTTTGATTATCACAAAACAAGAGAAAGCACACACTCTTCTTTGTCTTAGCACAACTGAAGAAATGGTTGATCAGCAAAAATGGAAAGAAATTTCAAATACAATGAAAGAGAAAAACATACAAAGAAAGGGCAATGGAGACACTATGAGGTTGGCAAGTTTAGTAAAGCAGTCTGGGAAGAACTGTAACAAGAAATTACCCCAAAGGCTGATTAAATATCATACAGTGATAGAAATCAAAATGAGCTGCTTCAGCTTGAAGTACACTTCAGAAAGCTGGGAAAATCCAGAGAGCTTGGAGGAACTTACTAACAGAATTCTGCATACCTGCCTCCTCATTCCTGACACGGTGCTGATATTTCAGTTGGGACTAACTAATTCCAACTAATATTATGGGATAATATGGGGCTAACTAATTCCAACCTGTGAGCTGATACCAGATAAAAATAAAAGCCTCAGGTTTAACCTTTAGACCTGACCAGCTCAGTGCTTCAGTTTACAGCAGAGCTCCATCAACAACTGATTCAGCACAGCTGAGGAGATGAGAAAATCCAGCCATAGATAAACCAAAGCCAACAAAGCTGCTGAGAAAACAGTACATGGAACTGGACCTTCAGGAGGTTATTCAGTTGTGTTTAATACAGTTTAATGCTGTATTAAACAGTATGAATGTTAGTGAAGCTGGTCCCACAGCTGACATAGTCATAATATCACCCCCCACAAGACACACACGTAGATTTTCCTGATGTCTAATACAGTTTGAGCTCCTATCATATTCTTTCCTGAAGACAGAAGCATGAGACTCCTATCTGCTTCATTCATGTATATTTGCATGAAGACTGTTGCAACTTAACTTCAGCAAGTCTCTACCAAGTTAGGATGAAACTGGTCAAGGTGCTCAGAAACTGTAGGAGGAGATGTGGCTGAAAAGTAAAAAATCTTGTTTCATGAGGTTACCAAGATTAGATGCAAGAGAACTTACCAAGATTCTGTAAGAGTAATACAGAAAGGAAGGTGACAGATGCAAAGTAGTCAAGAAGTTCTGATACAAAACTTATTATGATGCATCTTTAAACAAGAGTCACTTTTTATGTGTTAGTGGACAAAAAAACCCACCATTTGACAGTGGAAAAGAACAGTTCCTTAAAGAGATAATTCACAGAAAACACATTGAAGTTAAGACAGTATAACTTAAGCCATGAGTTAAAGCACACAAACCTCTGCCCTTTTCTGTGCTTCTGGTGACAGGCGCTGCACAGTGGTAAAACAGATGTTAAACTCCTGGATAATTGATGGGTACAAGCTGTTGAAGTCGAGAAGCAAAATAAACTTGTCATAAAAACCTAAAACAGAGTTTAAAACAAAAGTCATAATTACTCAGGCTCCCAAAGAACTTCATACAACTCCACAATCAGTATGTAAGTGACAGTAATACATTGTACCACATTTCCATAATCTAAACCCCTCAAAGCAGCTGTTGAGATGCACCAGTACCCATTACAGAAAGCTGTCAGAAGTGGAACGATCCAACCCCATTAACTCACCAGAGTTGAACAGATAGCTTCTGTGTTACTATAGGACACTTGTACAGTTTTCCCCACAGAGAGGAGAAACTGAAAGAAAACTTACGTGTCCATTAGAAAATGTATACATAAATATACAGTGCTAATTCCTCAAAAGAAGCAATTCCACAATCAAAGTTGGGAATTCTGGCGTGTGTAATAATTGCCCCCACCCTGGAACCACCACACCAAACTCCCAGAAGACACACTGATTCCCTATTGCAATCTCTCTGCATTAATATAACCTACCTGTCTCTAACATCATAGAAGAAAGAAAATTGCCACATCTTACCGACTTTGGGATCCAAGACTAAGCCCCCAGCATATGCTGCTTTCTTTTTCCCTATCTTTGATTTATTCTGATCTTCAAAATCTTCATCTTCATCCACCTACATTTGGCATTTAAAAAAGTCATTATCTAGTCTCTAAGATTTCTATAATGTTAGAGGAGTTATTTTTGGCAAATCAAATATGAATTTGGGAGCCAGTGCACAGAGTTCCTTTTAAAATACATGCAAAACATGGTGTTTTCATCATGATCCTTATTAAAGCTCTCTACGTGTCAAAACAGTATTCAAACCACCTCCTATAGGAACAAACTGTAATACAAGGTAACAAAGACCTTAAGGTATTTTCATCATGCAACATGGCACTAGTATGAATTTTCCAGCTGGCTGTATAAGTCAACACTAGGGAAAAAAACCAATGCATGATCCGGATGTCTCAGGATTGCCCAAATAAAATGCCGGTTTTGCAAACAGAGTGGCTAGGCTTTAGAAAAACAAATAAAAACATTATTACTGAGCTAAGGAGTATTCTGGTTTTTGTTATGCTGTAGTAAGAATTTTTCTCCCAGTTGCTCAATTCTATTCTGAATCACTTAAAGCTCCAGCACTACTTTGATGCAACAACACAATCAACAAGACTTGTTGCTTTCGAGTTTGCTGTTGAACTGACTTAAAAGTAAAACTAAGAAGAAAAATAGTGCAATACAAATACTTTCTCAAATTTTCATTTGTTCACTAACAAGCACATGGATGTTTCTTTTTGCACTGGTATTACACAAAGTATTTTTTTAATACCTTTGGATATTTTATCCATGTAACAAATTACACCTGAAATACTGTTTATCATCAAAATAATTGTAAGCGCATCTATTAAGCAACGCAGATTATCTTTATTGTTTCTCTGCAGAGACAAGTACTTAGCTTATTTGAATTTTAAACTAACAGAACAACTGAGTTTCCATAGACCTGTAGCACAATGGAAAAGCTGTTACACTGTCCCACTCTCATTATCAAGTAAACAAAAAAGTAGTATTTTAATTAAGCATATGCTGTCATATTAAGTTATATCTAATGTATTTTTGGGGTTCTTTGTGCTCTCGCAGAACAGTAATACCAAAAAGACAGAAGAATGTTGTCTAATGTTTTAATAAAAATTCTTGGAAAAACAAAAACTGGACCCACCAACTTTGGAGGAGGCTTTTTAAAAACTTGTTTGTCTGGCACTATGTAGTCCTTTTCATGGAATGCATGTAGCAGCAGGAACTCATTTCGTTCAGATCGTCCACCCATCATGGTCCTTGACTAAAGAGAGGGATGAAAAAAGAACTCAAAGCAGAGAAAACACTGACATAGTAAAGTACACTAGGCAATGCTCTTCAGCTATTTAAGTTCACCTAGTATTACTATTATTCTGTATCATCACTATGCACAAAACTCCAGTGCGATATTTTTAATAAAGTTTTACATTATTAGTTAACTAGAACATTGAACTCTCCCACTCATCACAGGAAAAAAAATTCACAGCATTATATATTCACAACTAGTGTTTAGAAATTAAGCCCAGCAAATCAAACACAGAAAACATGGAACTGTTTGGGGCAGGGGAGGGTCAGTGGAGAAGGTTGGAAAGTAATGAAAATGTACCATGACATTCCCAGAGATGTTTGTTATCTGAAGAGCCAGTGGCAGAACATTCAGCTCACACATTATCTGGAGAATGAACTTGGCATCTATCCAGGTGTTTTCCAGCAGGTACAGCAAGCGAGGAGAATCACTGGGAAAAGAAGGGGCATGGCCTAACAAAGTAAAATCAGTCTCCTTTGTATTCTGTAGTAGTTTAGACCTGTATGCTGTGTGGAACATGGGTTATCTGCAGCACACCAGTGTTGAATTATATAGCACAGTCTTGTATGTGAAAAACCACCCCAAAACTCAAGCTGGTGTATCCTATTTAGTGTATCTACACCAATGCTCTCACAAATCAATTTGCTTCAGACATAACAAGCCACCACACAGAAGTAGCTTGAAACATTATAATATAATGTTAAGATAATATTTAGCATACTGGTATTTGAAAACCTAAGACATCATCTTCATGACAAATCCAGTAAGCATAAAATTTTATGCCAGGGAACCAGCTCTGCTGCTTTTTCAGCAAAGGATTAAAAACTCCAATCAGCAACATACCTGTACATATTTCGTATTTCCTCTGGTAGAATTGTCACCCTCTCTGTTTTCAAAATCTGACGGACCAGTTCAGACAAATGGTAACTTTTGCAACGAATTAATTCTTTAGCAGAAATTTCTACATCACAGATCATTCGACCACAGGCAGCATTCCTTTCAGCAAACCCTCCTCGACCCTTAACCATAGCACACAAGGAGAGAAACACCCAACAAAATGAAACATAGAAACGCTAACCAAAAAACCATCTATCCACAATACATGTTTATAGGACTTGGTCAAGTCAGTTGGTCACTAAATACTCTAATACTCTACTAAATACAACAAATACTCCAGACTTATAATTATGCCCTAAAGGCATCCATGGTATCTTTCAGTATATGTGGATATTAAGAAATGCCTAACTCTCATTGCTAGTTAGATTTCACCTTCTTGGTCTCAAGAAATGACAGGAACAGGCAAGAACACAGCCACATTCAGCATTTCCATACTCCAACCCTCACACATTGTCCTCTGAACAAATATATACTAAGAACTGCAGAATTAACTTAGCAGCTCTCTATGGGATGATTCACCCATCAATCCAAACTGCATTTTCTCATTTTACAGTTGGAGCAGACAAAGACTGTTACAGTAAAGACTATTGCAATTAATCTGTCATTACCATCATCTACTTAAGTAAACTAAATTAGCCTAACTTGAAAATCAGTTTAGCTTATTACTGTAATAAAAGTCATATAAACACTGAATTTCTGATCTGGGACACATGAAATTCAGTATGACCAACAGAGAAAATACGTCAGTGTCACATTTACAACTCCTCAGAAAAATTAATTCATTTTTAATCACACGCAACATAAAGGGGCTTAAAAGACTTAAGCAATCTTATTACCCCAAGCTTTGGCATATTAGACCTCCTCAGTCGACCTATCTTGGACCAGTGAGGGACTTTGCACAAATTAATTCTTTGAAGCAGCACTTCCAGATCGAATCCATAAATATTATGACCCTTGAAGCAGAAAAAATAACAAAAAAGGTTACAACAAATGCAAATTGAAAGACTTACTTCCACACACTAAGTATTCCTTTGCCCTTTGTGTTTTTTTCCAACTAATTGATGGCATTATCTCTCTTGCAGAAAGCACTTTCTAAGAGAACATTCATCAGCAGTACTCATTAGTCTTAACACTAACAATGCTGTTCAGTAGAATACCAAAATCAGCTCTATAACTGGCTCATGGCACACACGATTCAGCCTTATGCTTTGATAGCAGAATTGGGATTTAAAGCTTTCCAGCAAAAACCACATTCTTCATAAAGCATATAAACTTAAGCTAAGAGTAATTCCTTTTCTCTCCATCCAGGAAAGATGCAACAGTGACATCAAAATAATGTGATTTTTTTTTTCCTTTGACACTACAGCAAGCATAGCTGTTAAATCTGCCTAGGAAGACCTTTCAACCAATATTTACATATCAAAGCACTCCAGCAATATTTTAAACAATGCTAAGGACATTGATGGCACTGGTCTGTAACCTCAACTGACAGCACAATACCACCCTGATGAACACAAGTCAGTCATCAGGAACTGCAGGTCCACACTATCAGATACCTCTGTGCAAGACTGTGCTAAAGAAGTAAGTCCTCAAAATGAGCAGCAGCATTTCAACAGCACTAATTAAACCAGGTGCAAATTAAAGTGCACTAACACAGCTCTGCTCTTATCAGGATGGGAGATCTCACACCCCTCCTACTTACATCTTCAATTTTAAGGCACTGACTGCAGTGTTCCCCCTAGTTCCTTCCCATAACCACCAGGAAGCTTAGGTCATAGGACAAATACTAGATACCAGCTGCAGTGAGCTGAAAACACCCGGAATCTGACTGCTCATTTCACTGTATTCCCACCACTTAATTATTTGTATTTACCTACAGAAGAATGACAAGTTGTATGTAACCAACCTCAGATTTATAACCAACTTCAAATTGTCTTCCAAATTTTATTATGTGAAAGTCAGCAGTGCACATTAATTAAAGATAACAAAAAAAGAAAATGAATAATTATAATAAATAAATGTAGAAAACATAAGAATACTTACTACATAAGTTTGCTCAGATCCTACAGATTTGTATAGGTTGTAATTTTGATTTACAGCATAAAAACAATCTAAATGGTAAAAAATTTATGAACATTTGAACTGAAACAGACTCTCAAGTACACCAAGAGTCCCCATTTTTCTAGAAAATCAGAGTTTTTTGTTGTGTCTTGTCTTTCTGAGTAAAGAAAAAAACCTCATTTTAGCTACTGTGGAAATACTGCCTATTTTAGCTATTATGGGAAATAATAGGATGTATAAAATGCTGTCAGGGAAAATTCTGTATCATTTTTGTATCAAAATATACCTGCTGTCTTATAGGCAAACTCAATTCATAAGGCAGTCTAAGACAAACATTAAAAAACCTTTAAGGGGACAAAAGAAAAAGAATAAAGCTGACCAATTGACAATCTGCTTTAATTTGACTCTCAAAGTCTCAGAACTACTCACCACAACAACATCTGGGTCAATTTTGTGAACCTTCGCAAGGAAAAATCCCAGCAGTGTTCTCTCTGTTGCAGCAATTTCTATTTTAGCATTCTAAAAGGAGCAAGAGCACCTGATTTCAATGACCCAATAAGTTTAAAATGGAAACATCTCCTCTCCCCTACTAGTTACAAGAGAATAATAAAGCACCACAGAGTTCTCCCTTTCATTCTATAATTCAAGAGGGTTTTTTTTCCTCACTCCCATAGACAGAAAGCTTTTCTCAGAGGCTTTTTTCCACGCTACTTTTGTATGAAGGTGTCTAATGATATTTTAAGAGTCTCCTAAGAAGCAAGCACATCAGGAAAATGCTTCTTATGCATCCTTTACTCATAGGCTTAAGATCACACAGAAATAGACGCAAAACAAAAATAGGTAACTTCATTATTCTGTCAGCTTTCCCACTGCCCTTTAGAAATTCTGTCTTCGAAATTTTGACAGATTTTACTCGTCAAGAAAAGAAAAATTCTCCCAGTTTACTATGAGTACAAAGTCAGGTACAATAAAAAAGAATCACAATGTTAGGCTCTTTGCAAAACCTTCCAACTCTCCTAACACCTCACCTATCTTAAGAACATAATTAGCAGCAGTACTGAATCACACAGAGCACACATCTCTGTTTTTACAAACAACACAGAATAAACATCTGGATTTAGGCTTGCAGAGTAAAAACTAATTAAATAATCATGCCATTCCTTTGAATATTTCTTTTCACAACTTACTGAAAGCACTGTGAAGTTCATATAAGGTACTGCAATCAGAAGGCTAAAAAAATAAAATTACCTTCTTTTTAATAGTTTCCTTGAAGTTGTAAGGAAAAATGCAATCATTTGGTTTGGAAACAGCTGAAAAAGAAGTGATATTTGTTCTTACATAGAAGTTCTTTGTTGTACCCTCCCCATAAGCATCCATTATAACAAAGAGAAACAAGAAAAAATGATCTTTATGTCTAAAAAAACCCAGCTTTATATGAATACCTGTCTTTAGATAGCCAAGTAATTAGTAAAGCATTAAACAGCCCTTATCAGTAATATTAGACATTATCATTGGAGATTAAAACTGTGATCCACAGCTCCTGAAGAATTTCCCCTCACAAGCATTCAACACTTCATCACTTCCAGTCAGAGTCTGAATCTCAAGGATTAGCTGGTATTACTATAACCAAACTGCTGTAAGACTTTTATTTTCCTAAGAGAACTTGTTTATAAATAAATGTGTCATGTTTAATTTTTTAATTCTCTTCAGAAGAACTGAACTGAAAAATAACTGACAATAAATAAATGCTCCAAATTAATTTGTGGAGAAAGTAAAAAGAACACATGATGAAGTAAACCCAATAAAATTATAGAAAACTGTACAGAGCGGGGTTACTTTGCATTATCTCAAACTAAGATTTCTTTCAATTAAATCTTTTATAAAAGTCAGTAACCAGAGAAGTAAAAAATGGGGGGAAAAGCCTGCCTAGGAGTAGAAATTGTCATCTACTCTAAGCCACTACTGATGGAGTGACAGAAAGTAGTTAAAATTTTAAAATAAGTAAATAAATAACCCCTACCCCAGAACCAAAAATATTAAACACACAAAAAAAACCCAACTCAGAATTCATTCTTCTTCTGTTCATAAACTGTTCCAAGTACCTACCACAGAAGTGTGTCTGAAATGGAGGCTGAGGTGCAGCCTTGTCCAAAGGAAATTTCTGATGAACCAGGGCTGCAAGAGCCACAACCTACACCAAGGAGATACAGAACACACAACTTCATAAACATGACTACTTTTTAAAATTAATGCCAACTACAATGAGTTAAAAAGAAGAAAAGTTATCAACTGATCTTAAGGAAAAAAAAGTAGAATTTACTCTTAAATAATTACCTTAGAAATTTGAGAGGCAAAATAATTCATGCTAATAATTCAGAATGGCTTTTATCAGTTTTTGCTCAGAATCTCAACAGATCCCACAATTTAAAGGATTCCCTATGGAGTTCAGGGGAGACATAAGCAGGGCAGAGAAGCCCTTCCTCAGGAAGGGCTGCCCCCAAGCAAGCAGTCAGCAGTGCCATGAAGCCCAGAGGATTTAGAATTTGGAAGCCATTAGCTCTGATGCTGCTGCTTCTGCTTGCTCTGTTGGCAGCATGTCCTGGCTCCCCAGACACCAGTCAGGCAAACCCACCAGAAGCTAAAGCATCTTTAAAGGCTTTAAAGCATCTTGGCCAACAGAGAGTCCTGTTGGTACCTTGTGTATGTTGGCCAAAAACCAGGAACTTTCTATACTTCCCCCAAAAAAACTGTACCTTCATCAAGAGGAATAACTCTCCTTGACAAATCTGCCAACCAATTATTCTTTGATTCAATTAGCCAGAAACAACTCTACTGTCCTATTAGTGAATACTAAATCTTGGCCTGGGTTAATGACTTACATTAAAAAAAATAAAAAAAAAAAAGATAAATGTGCCTAAGTACACATTGTGATTTTAAGTCCACAACTTAAAGTGGCCATCTACATCTCTCCTCCTTTGCAAGGAATGATCTCATAGCAGAATAGTAAATGTTTTAAGATTAAGATCAAATTCTCATTCCATTTCAAATTTACTTTCATCAGCAGAAAAGCCTGGTCATTTTACCTAGAACCTATGATTAGCTCTACCAAAATAAACAAATAATAACTTAAAAAAAACCCATTAACACCCGTTCTGAGGCAGTCTCATTTGTAAGTAAGACACATCAGATAAAATAGAAGGCTTGAAAACATATGTAGAATCCACTGTCACAGCCAATATTCTCACAAAACAGGCCCCTTAACCCACAGTTCTTGTGCTGGTGTGACCCCACTAAAAGCTTCTTTGAAAAGCCTGGAGCAGAGAAATTTTATTTAACAGTATATTTAAATGTGTTGAAATACATTTAAACATGGTGAAACCCTTCCAAGCCTTAGAAAACTTTCTAATATATGCTGAAGAGCAAAACCAAGCCAAACTAAAATGAGAGCAGATTACCTACCTCATTCTGGTGAGTCTTTGGGTTCTGAGTGGTTTTCATGCTGAAGGACATGACCACCAGAGGAGGAGGAGGAGAAAGACCTTTAGCCACATTAACGAAGCTAGGCTTCATGGCCACAGCCTCCACTTTACACCAGCTGACTGACTGATTTGAAGGCTCTGAGGAAACAACAAAATACAACAAAATTCACCTTCACTCTTTTGGGAACCACAGAGAAGGCTTCTCTAACAGCATTGCTGCACAGAGCACATCCTTTCAATGTTTCGCCCTTGTGGGATAGTCCAAGACCCACACTAATCCTTCCCAATTTTGGTAACTCCCTGATCCCTGACTCCTGTCAGCAGAAGCTCTTTAACACCAAGTAAGAGCAGGAAGATTTGGATCAGGGTCAGGAAGATACTGAATGCAAAAAATAGTTCAGACAGCTTTACACAGTCATAGCAGAGCAAGGTATAAGCCAAGTAAGCACAACTCCCCTCAAATTAACATATCACCTCTTAGCATTTAATCTTGTAGTCCATGCAAAGGGAAAAGGCTTCAAAATATTAAATTAATACAAGTGAAAAGAAAGAATGCTCAAGAAATTTCTCAAATGCTATAGAAAAGGCAGCCACGGTGCTAATCAAAGGAATTTTGATTGAATGAGAACAAGAACATATGGCTGACTGAAATGTACCACATAATTACTTGGTTTAGATATAGTCTTTCAGAAATCCAATTATGGCAATAAAGAGATGGGGGATTTAAGACCTCATTCTACCCTGGAAGTATAAAGCATCCTAAAATGTAAGAGAGATCACAGAAAGTTATTTAGATATAAAATGTAAAAGAGCTGAAAAAACACAGAGACAGATGGATAAAAAAAGACATGTTCACCTTCCATTATAATTTGAGAATTTTTAGGCCTGTATTTATTTGCTTGCTTTGGAAAAAAAGGGATCATTCACAAAAGATTCTGGTGAGCTAACTCCCTACATGCAGAAAGAAGCAGAGGTTGTATTTCTGGCAGATTAACCTTCTGAAGTCACATGTTGGTAAATCTACATGCCTTACTCCCTGAAAACTTTGACCCCTCTCTGGAAACCCATATATTTTACTTTCTCTCATTATCCTTGTTCTAAATGCAAACAGATAGCTGACTAAAATATCTTCACATATAAAACACTGACAATCTCTCCAAAGGAAGACAGGCAAGCAACTGCTTAAGGCCTTTCTTCTTTGATCTCCAATATCTTAACACCTAGAGCTTCAACCAGTACTCTATAAAGCAGTAGTCTCCAAAGTGGAGTGCATAAAATAATCACTAATCAGTAAAATACTTTGCAAGGCCATTATTTCATAGAACTCATCCTTCTTAATTCCTATTATTGTGTTTATTTTATAATGTACATAATATATTAGCACAGTAGTACATGTGTACAATCTATAAATAAATATCTATATATTGGGGGTGCATGCTTTATTAGTGACAGTGGTGTGCAAGACTGGAGACTGCTGCTCTAGAAAAGCTCTGGTGCCACCTAGCCCTGATACTCAACTGCAAAGACAGCTTCATAATGGATAGTGATGACAGGTTTGGAAGAAGTTGTACAAGTCTTTTCAAATAGTTTGGAACTTGCTTATTCTAAACTTTCCAGGTATGCTTCTTATCCTGTATGGGAAGTTCATAAGGGAAGCCACATAAGAAAACAAGAATCCTCTGATAAGCTAGCTAACTCCCACAAAAAACACACGATTTAAAAACAAGCAAACAAAACAAACAGAAGCAACAACCCAGCTTTGGGTCACAAAACCCAGTGCACTGACAGAAATTTGCATAAATATAACTAGTCACATTAACAGTTTTCAATAGAGTGGGCAGGACAGTTTTGCAACAAGCAATTCTGATACCAAGATACAGACTCTCTCTGGAACCTGAATGCTCTAACAGATCTGGGAGTGGAAAAAAAGAGCTGCCTCAGACTGCCATTTGGCTTTGATCAGTATCTGAGCTCAGGCAAGGTAGTTCTAAGGGGAAATAACACACATCAGCATTAATTAAAATTAAATGTTGCCTGAACCACTGGTTATCACTTCCCTAATTTTAGGCATACTGGATACAAGGAACAAAACAGCTCTTTTCATGTGAAGAAGGAAAACAAAGAAATACAAGGTCAATTCTCACGCAAAGAGTGCTGATGACAAACCACCCTTAGGCCTTTATAGTCAGTGCCAGAAAGTACTCTGATGCTTGCCAGTGTTGGGTGGAAAACCCATCACAGCTAATCCGTCTTTTGGCAGTCAGGGATTTGTCTACTCTAGTCCAGCTCCAACTCCTTAGAGCTATCAGCTTTGTCAGTGACTGAGTAAGCTGCAGAAGAGGAGAATCCTCCTAGTGTCAGCGTTCACATGGTCAATTCTGCACTGGAAGTGCCCCAAGGAGATTGCAGTAATAGATGTTCCTTTTGTCCAGTAGGATAAATGTCCCTATGTTCTTGGGATTATGCAGCACACAATTAATAAAGGGCTCGAACCAAGAAAAAATAAAGTGGCATAACCACCTGTAAGTGGTGGCCGAAAGGATTTAAAACTAAGAGAGCTCCCTTTTCCAAGTGTCAGAAAAAGAACAACCCTAAGACACAAAGAAAAAAGCCATCCAGCCGCAGTTTGTTCTTTAAAAGATACATTTGCAGAAAAAAATCCTTAATCTGAAGTTATTAAAAGTGGAAAAATAAGTAATTTCCTAGCCAACTAAGTTTAGCCTAGTATACGTGGCATCAGGGCATGCACCAAAGAGCAGCTGCTAGGCACTGCACAACTCCCTCTCACTACCATTCAAACTTATAATCTCATCTGTACAGTGCACAACTTTAGATGGATAGTTGTCACTCAAAAAAAAGGAAGAATAAATTCCAATTTGTCCTAGATAATGAAAATTAAATCAATAAAATGCAAGGTTAATGTGAAAAATTATAATTCATCACTAAAACTTGAATTTTCTCCTCCCCGCAATCTATGTTTTCCAGAAACCAAGTATTTCACATGCAAACCACCATACGTGGGTTTTTTATTTCCAGCCAGCATGGTCCTTTGATCTTCTGACTCATCAAGAGAAGCTCCAGGCTAGAGGTGTTAGTTCCAAATACATGTGAAAATGTTTGTCCTTTCAGATCTTGGGGAAGCCGAGGGTGTTCAGCCTAACAAGTGACAGAGAGCAATGAGTCATTTCACCACACAGAAGTCTTCAAGTTTGACACATCATATTCAGACATCACCTTAACAAAACTACACAATACCTAAAATCAATTTCATGCCATACAAGCAAAGCCTTAGCCTATAATATCTTACACTAATTGAAGAAATTGCACTATAGGCTCAACTTAAAAATATCAGGACAGTAATGAAGAAATGCACTGAAGTTCATCATCCATACTGGATATGTCAGCCAAGACTACAACAATGTTCAATGGCCAGTTTAATACAGAAACTGCTCATGTTGTAAACTTAATTAGACAGTTACACCTTCAATCTTGTCTGACATACAACAACTGGATAGTGTTCCTGCGCAGGTCAAGAAGAATTTGAGATAGCTAGCAAATCCTTATGGGATGCTCCTTTAGCACCTAAAAGCAGTATAAAAAATAGTTTAAAAAGGCATTGTTCCAGCAACTAACCCAAGAGGTTTAAGACTGCTGAGTCTCCTATGTTTGACATCAAATCAAGTATTTTTGATAATGAAGAATAGCTACTGATGTTCTCCTGGGAACTTTTTTCCATCTTTGCTGCTCACTTTTACAGGTCTTAACAAAAGTCTCTTTCACCCAGCTGCTATTTGCAAGAGCCATACAAGCGGAGATATTGGCTATATTCTGGACATCAATAGGTGACAAAATAAAGTAGGAAAATTAGGAATATAGATTGTGGGAAAAGCAATAAGCAAATTATAACTGGGGGAGAAGGTGGCAGAAAAGGCAGTAGCTGTAGGAAGAATATTCTTTCCCCACATGTTTCATTTACATAGAGTGAACACTAGCAAATCACCATGTTATAAGGTTACCTGGTAATGAACTGTTTAGGTAAGGACTAAGCGACATATAAAGGATAACAAAAAAAACAAAAAAAAGTCACAGGCTTAGTGGATTAACCTCTTTTTCTGTTACTGTTATTATTACTAGATAACAAGGAACTAAATGCATACTACAAAAGAGGTACAGCCACTAGCTACTATAGATCAAATCTTGCAATTTTTTTTTAATTTATTAAAAACATAAAATTCTTAATTAGGTAAGAAAGTAAGTTACGGTATTTTGTCAGATTAATTATACTCACTGAATATTTAACTTCTAAGTATTCAGATTTTGCTGGTACATCTGGAATCTCAAAAGCGTAGTATTTTTCCACTTTCTATATAAAACAAAGATATTATATTTTCAGTATCTCCCAAATGAATATTCATTCTGTCCAAGGGGAAAGCTAAAGAAATAAAAGGCCAGCCAAAACATACATTTCAAATAGCATGGGCTTGATCATATATTACTAATTCTGCAACTCCTTATAACCAGCTGAAGATAGTAAGAATGTTTTAGTTCTTGTATGTAATCTTTTTCTGTTTTCTTAGCATGAAGAGTTTCTACAGAATTGACTAACAAGTATACTAGCCACGACAAAACAAAAAAACACAGTAGCTAAGGCAATTCAGGAACACGCTTTAAATTCACAGATTGTAGACACGGTAAGCACTGGTGGCTGCAGACCCCCACAAAAATTACAAAATGGCTGAGATAGAAAGGGATGTCCAGAGATTGTCCAGTGCAGCCTCCTGCTCAGAGCTGGGTCAATTACAGCAGGTTGCTCAGGGCTCCCTCCAGCCAGCTTTTGAATATTCCCAAGGATGGAGACTCCTCAGTCTCTTTGGGCAGCCTGTGCCAGTGCTTGACCTCCTCCCTTACAGTAAGGCAGTGGTTTACGTTCTGATAAATGTCATGTGTTTCAAATGGCACCTTTTGCTTTTGTCCTCCGTAGGGCACCAACAAGAAGAGTCTGCCAGAGTCATCTTTACTCATGCTCAGAGTGCCCCAGACCATCTCTGACACAAGGGGATATTGCAGGCCCTTGTCCAACCTCATGCCTACCAAGATCAACACATCCTTCCCTCCAAAGCTGCTTTAGAGCCAGTCAGCCACCAACATCTGCTGGCACCTCAAGGTTTTTCCAGTCCTGGTACAGGACTTTTTCCCTTTTTTTGAACTTGATAGGATTCCTGTAGATCATCAGAAACACTGAACAGCCTGTTGAAGTTCCTTTGAATGGCAGCATATTGATATGGTATATCAACTATTTCCCCTGGTTTTGTATTGCCTGCAGACTTGCTGACTGTGTGCTCTGCCATCATCCAAAGCATTAACACAGATGCTAAGCAGGACTGGATCCAGTATCAACCCCTGGGGTGCACCGCTAGGGACTGGCCCCACCTGGATTTTGTGCAACTGATCCCAACACTCTGAGCCCAGCAGTGCAGCTGGTCTTCAGTCCACCCTATGTTCAGTCACCTAGCCCACAATGCACCAATTTATCTGTAAGGATGCTGTGGTAGACAGCATTGAAAGCAAAACTAAAGTCAAGGAAAACAACAGCCATGGCTCTCCCCCTGTCCACCAAGACAGTCCATTTCTTCACAGAAGGCTACCAGCTTGGTGAAACATTTCTCTCTTCGTATATCCACACTGAGCACTTCCAAACACCCTGTGACATTGGCCAGCTCGCTCTGCAGTCATGGATGCGTCTGTCCAATTTATTTAAATGTGGCCTAGACTGATTTTTCTACATCAAGGACAAGTCTTCTTTGCTTCAGGCTTTCCTTCTGGTCTCCTGGAGTCAGGGATTACTAAAGGCTGGATTTAGCAGTAAAGACCAAGGTGAAGAAGACACTGAGTATCTTGACCTTTTTCATGACCTGTGTCACCACATCTCCTGACCCTTTCAGCAACACCTATGGAAACCTTTCCTGCTGCTCTTTGTCTCTCTCACCAGATTCAGCTCCAGATGGGCTTTGGCTTTCCTTTCTCCACCATGATGTCACCTTCATCAGTCTGTCCTCTAATCCTGACCCACAAGCTCCTGACCAGCTCTTTGCTCTGCTTCAGGCTGGACTCCATGCATTCCAGTTGCTCTGACACACAAAAGGGACTCCCCGTCCTTGCCATCCCAGCTTGTCTTCACCACGTCCTCCCCCACCAGATGACTGTGATGCCAATCAGACTGCACCCCTGTAACTGCACACAGCTCCTCCTTTTATACTGCATGCTTTAGTGCACCAGCACTTCAGAGTGGAACCCAAGAGAGATGATTTCCCAACCATCTGCCAGCTGTTTACTTTATTACACACTTAGAGGAGAATAATTTCTGTGGCACTATTGTATTTTTCCCTTTCAGTGACTTGGGTTTTACTAGAAAGTAGTCAAGTTTGTTTACATATGTCTAACAAAGATAGTTAAAGCAGTTCAGTACAACTTAACTTTCAGTTAAGTATCACTTCTGCTTTTCTTAAGAACAATAATGATTTTCCACAACATGCACAGCTTGTCAGTTTCTAAGAATAACTACCTTCATTTTCCAAATAATTACAGTACCCTCTGCAACAATGCAATGGCATGTATTGAAATGCCATGCCCTACCCTGTAATATGCACACTCTGTCCTTTAATACTTTACAAACGATCTGCACCACTGTTACATATTACTGTTATCATGTTATACCATAACTATGCTAGCACATTATTTTACTATAAGAATTTCTAGAGGCACCTTAAATTAAAAATCACATTTTTCACTGGACAATGTACTACATTCAGCATCATATATACAAGATTCAGCATAATATACCACTAGAGAAAATTTAGGAAGAAAGAATAAAATCACTACAAATGGAAATAAAATTTACATGTTAACAAAACATATGCATACTTAAGCAAACTTGAAGTTATTTGGTTTTGGGGTTGGTTGGTTGGGGTTTTGTCCTTAAATTAATTCCATCAGCAATAGCTCCCTAAGGGCATGTCAAGGAGCAGTGATGCTTGTTAGCATATGCACTACTTTAGTCGTAAGGCTGCAAAGCCTGGGGAGGGGAGGAGAGGGCCCTCTGCTATAAATAGGAAGCAGGCAAATCCAGAAACTACTATGGCATCAACAGTTACATGGAGGCAGAAGTGTAACATAACTTGGTACAAGAGCACTGCTATGAAGCCGTATCAGCACTGCAGATTAGCATGCAAACGTACATCTGAACTGTTGTGCCACAGCAGCAAGGAGCAGACCAGAGCTGTAACATAATGCATGGCAACGCACTGCTTTTTGCACATCACTGGTGCCCCTCTCTTTTTTAAATTTAAAAAAAACCCAAAGCCTCGCAGGCTTCAAACAAGTTCTTGCTGCAAAGGCAAGCTGAACGTAGTATAAAAATAGTCTGCTGCAGTGATTCATCTGCGTTATTCCACAGCTCAGCTCAATTACACCAGCGTCTGGTCATAACTGCAGTGAATGAATGCTTTGCTGCAGAGTAATCTGCCCTTCAAGTGGCCCTTCAGAGAGCAGAAATGAGCAGCAGTGATTAGCTGCTAAGTTCCTAAGTGGAGTAAGGCTGCTTTCAAATTGATTTGTGAAGACTTGCTAACTTGGCAGCAGTGCAACCCATTGAAGCTACAATTAGCAGCAGGTGCAGGAGGAAATGATAAGGGCTCAAGTGTATCTGTTCGCAGGGACAAAGTTGGGTGCTGGCAAGGCCAAGATGCACAGAGAACAACTTGTCTCAGTGTACAAATATTGGCGCTCTCTGCATCATCAGAGAAAGGGGTATTCTGAATAAAAGAACGCTGGGTGCCTAACAGGTATGTTAGTAACCTTTCCTATTTTCAGCTAATAATGGAAGAAGAGTAGTTCCTCAGTTTCACAGCACTATGCAAAAACAGACTTCGCATTACTCTGAATTATTCATAAGTGCTCCCTTCACCTGAGCAACATGGTCATTAGCTTTTTTAAAATCTTTCAAAACAGCGACCCTTAACAACACAGCAGTGAAGCAAGCACATCACAAAGCAAGGGAGTTTTTGTACAGCACATTAGCTCTTTACTACACAGACACAACTGTGCAGAGATCACTTTTTTGCAGCTTCATTTAGGTCAGTGCCACAAACCATATCAATTCAAGAGCCCTGCACACCTCTGTGTAAACACAGATGGCAAGGACTGTGTAACAACACATCATCTCTGGTGGTATGACCGGAATGAAAAGATTTGACTCCTTATGAAAAAACGGACTAATAAGGTATATAACAGGCAAATTCAGGTATCTCAAAGAGAAACAGAAGAAAAGGAGGGTGCAGTAATGGGACAAGCCCACTACTTCCACAATTACCTTGCAGAGAGCACAAAGCCTCCTTGCTGCAGAGATGTAAGCCTGGCCACATTTGGTGCCACTTGTTTACAGTCGATTTTGTGTAATCTGGAATATCTAAGTTACTCTAATACTTTACTTAAATAATCCTCCAAAGACCCCACCCACGGTCCTGCTCTACTGTCCTGTCTTTTCTCTTATCCCCCATATTACTAGTGCCATACCCTCCTGCTATGTCCAGTTCCCATTAAACCCTTCCAGAATGCAGTAAGTACTAAAATTAGCAGAAAATTACACAAGCAAAATAAAGCTAAATAGCTTTTATCCTGTTAGTAAAATTCAGTTTAGTAAAGAGCCTGAAGAATTCAAACATAATTTGAATTCTTACTGTTCAGAAACAACTCTGGTATGTTATTTCAGAGCATCTCTGCACCCCCAACTATCCTGCCTAATTTATTCATGAATTAAAAACTATAAATTTGCTCTTTTGCTACAACTGTCCTTTAAAAAGTTTTCTTACTGTTCATCTCCTTTTCATGTTTTCAGAAAGCAAACAGGTCTTATTATTCTCCACTCTACTAGCTAAAAAAAAAATTAAAAAATCAAAGCTCTTTCATAGTTCTCTGGTATAACAGATTTACCTTTTTTCTCATCCTTCTAATTACCATCTCCTGTACCTGTAGTCACTTGAGTTTCTTTCCTCATGAGAGTGACGAAGCGTTATAATAATATTCAAGGGAAAATCCAAACAGTGTCTTAGTGCTGCTACTTCCCTATTCCTGCTAGGGATCACTCCTGTGTTACACCCAAAGACCCCAGGTGAACTGTAGTCATATACCCAGGCAAGACTGCTGGGTCTTTTACCCCGGGCTCTGTGGAAGCTGAGTAAAAATTTGACAGGTTCACCTTGATTTTTAAAAGCCATCATTGAAGGTTAGGCTATATTACTCTTATTTCCTCATTCACATTATTCCTCAGCACACCATGGAATAGAGCAAGGTTACCTAAGATTCTGACAGCAGATCTGCATCTTTTCAGAGACCTTTCTCCCTCCTTCCATTTCTAGAGTACAAGTGTTTGCATCCTCTCTTTTAATGAGGAACTGTTTTCCTTCGAGTTTTCTCACTCATTCCTGAAAGGATCTTTGAACAGTAAGCTATCAGAAACTTGTTTTTTATCTATTGTTAAATTTATTCTTTTCCAATCCCACATGTAACTAAGTCATATTAACTATACAAGAGAAATAACAGAGAAAACTGAAAAGGCTAAATTTACATCACAGTTTTGATAAGAGAAAATAAGCTAGAACAAAGAAAAGGTTTTACAAAATACTAATGTCACATTTTCCCTGAATTCTACAAATAACACACAAAGCTACAAGTTGCTGATAAGATGTCATGTCTTGCATGACTGCTATTTGAGAAACACTGCTCCCATTTTCACTTTAACAACTTAAACTTTCAGAATTACTCTAGCTTTGGGTTAGGTGCCCTCCTGAGGATCTTTACAATCTGAATTACCATGCAAACTTGCTTTTATTTTCCCCCTTTTATTTACATATTGTCAAATTCCATCTTTTCTGCATTTTCACTTGCCATCTCACTTCCTCATCAACTATTCAAGAATGAATCCTGTGAAGGCAAAAGATTGCCAGGCTGGGAAAAATTACAACTAATGAATATCAACATTGCCAAACAAATGCCATGTTACTTCAAGAAACAGGAAAGTTTCTGAGCATACTCAGATCCTTTCCCCTAACTTGCGTGTTAGCCACCTTTCCCCACTCAAGCTTCCCACATTTGCCCTCCCCTCTAAAAGACAAATGCTTTGTGTAAATGGACAATAAAGCTTTCTCACACTAGCAAACTAATTCGGTTCGGATCTGCAACACAATCAGCAGTATCAGCTCTTTTCCTGCAGGGTTATGACAAGTGTTATATTAACGTATGTGCAAAGTTTCCATTATAGAAATATTTTGTTTTTCCAACGTTATTTTAAGGATTTGTTGAGCAAACAGAGCACAGCAAAATAACGCTGTTAATACTATTGCCTGTAACTGTTTATCTTTGAACAGAACAGCTTAAGTTTCAAAACTGAATTACAGCCCTTCCAACTTGTTCCCGACTGCACAGCCACACTACGACAACCCTTGCTCTGAGCAGGATGCACTCTGAAAAGATAAATCAGCAAGGGTGAGAAGAAGGATGAGACGAAGGATGAGACATGCCAAGAGATAAAATTCAGTAAGATATCTGACCAAATGCAAAGACAATCTAATCTCAGTATACTGACTTATCTGCTGGACAACACAATTTTTCATTTTAAACTTACAGAGTGAACTGATACCCAGGCTTTAGGTATCAGCACTTTTATCTGGTCTGCATTCTCAAAAACAGCTCAGCAAGACAGTCTGACATTCAACAGTTTTAAAGAAGGCAAAAAATTTGTATTTCAAAAGTGTTATAACTTCCAGTGGAACAATCATGTTGCACATTTACTGTTCTTAAAGAAGTATAGATATTTGGGAAGGCACTGGGATGGCTTTTACAAGCAGGTACATTTCCACATGTCAGGAGTCACATACTTGCATTTCAGCATAACCTCCCTCACTGGACAGTGTTTCAACAGCCTTCCCACCTTACAAACCAGAACAGAAAATGATCAAATAGGATTCTTGAAAACAAACCTTGGACTTGAACTTCATGATCCTATACTTTGGTGAAATGCTGTCATTAAATTCCTTGAAAACACTCATTATAGTCACTGGAGTCTCCGTCTCTTTGCCAGTAGATACATCGATTTCCTCAAAAACAGAAGTCAGGTTTTACAAATTAACAAAAAAGGCCAACAGACACGAACCAATAAGCTGAATTTTGTTTTGCTGTTATGAATCATGTATCTCTTCTTTAAGGAAAAACTACAATGCAATCAGCCAAGAAGCCCCAAATTCAGAAAACAGTATTTGAAACAATGTTTAAAAAGCAGTAAGTTTTCTAGAAATACTTCAAGATGACTTTATTTGCTAAACAGAAAGTTCAAAGGTAACAATTTGTCTGCAATTGTTAGCTTTGGCTAGGGGAAGCCACAATGCTCTGCTTTGCATCTCACATGCAATATATCACATACATATTGTTTTTAACTTTACCACCTCCATCAGACAATACTAGCTTCAACAGTTCCCATAAACACACTGCTAGAACTCATAACCTGCCATAAGCAGAATGAAAGGTACTTATGTTTGACGTGCTTTAAAGTCATACTTACTGTTTCACGTGGCAGTAGATAAACAGTTCTCTCAATATTTTTCACTGTCACACAACAGCTGACATAGGTGTTTGCAGATTCAATCCAAACTTTGCCAAACAAAAATACCACACCTAAGGAAAAAGGGCAAAGAATTCAATATGCAATTCTTAAAAATTCCTAATGTTGCTTAAACCAGTGTATAATGTGCTCTTGCATAGAAACACAACCATTCCGGGTTTAGGTCCTTGAACAACAAATCTTTCCCATGTGTCAGCACATTCTAAATTGTTTTAAATGCCAGCTTTACAAATAGACACCTGTGTCATTCTTTATGTCTCTACCTCCATTGCTATAGTAACACCTGGTCTGTAAAATTCAAAATGGCATCACACAGCCAGTCTTAAAATTCTGTTCTAATATTCCATTTCTACCTACATTAGTTTGATAATCCCTGGGGAGAGGGAGGAAGGAGAGAGATGTCAGTGAAAGCTGAAGATTATCAGAATGCCTGTGCTGTCAATCAATCCTGTAATGTGTTATCTACAATTTTTCATTCTTAGCTAGACCAGTACAATTAACTCCTCTTCCCTACACTTCAGTACCATGAGAATAAGACTGTACTACCAATAAAACCTGTAAAAACACATTTTGAAGACAACAACTAGAAGCTGACCATCTGTAATAAGTTTTCAAGTCACTTTTTAACAAATGAGGACACCAAATGATGTATGACATTGCAAGAAATCCTGGATGCCAAGACAGCAGTTGTAACCAAGGGAGACGCCCAGAAACCTTATACAGAGCATGACTAGTGGCAACTAACTTCACTGTGGACCATGTCATTATTGTACATGCACATCCTTGAGCCCAGAGAATTTGGCATTAGTGAATTACAAGTACAAAACATGTCCAAGTACAACTCAGACACCTGGCTTCACCAGGTTCCATTCAAACTCCAAATAATTTGGAATTTAATTACATAGAAGACACTCTTCCTACAGTACACTACCACTGATGAAATCAGAAATATCAGTGCTGAGACTGTCTCAGAAACAGTTTCATGCATGTAAGATTTTAGAACCTGCATTTCTCCTTGGCCTGACAATGCACAAACAACTCCTTAAGAGTTATAATTTATCTTTGCCATGAGATCTATCAGACATAAAGGCACCTTTCTCACTCCATTAGATCAATCAGTGAAGATGCACTAAGATGGATGACAAAGTTAAAAGTGACAGGCTATGAAAAATCATTTTCTGAGTGCTTGGAATAGATGTGAACAAGACTACTTTTGTCAAGGACAGAGAATGCTGAGTTTTTGAAGATGATGAAAGGATACAAGATTTAGCTGCACAAAGTATCTTAAGAAATTTTAATACGGAGGCAATCTTGAAGATTTAGACAGTTTGAATAGAAGTATCTAGAAAGAGCTAAAATTGCAGATCTAAGTGACAGGGAAGATGAAGTTCTTGTCCCTAGCAATCTTTTATTTTTTTGTTAATGGATAGAAAAAAAATTCCTCAGATAGGTTTGTATCATACAGAAAGATGAAACTATGAGAGAGACCACAAAACAGTAGCTGGTTGCTTGAAGAGCTGGCAGTATTAAGAGCATGGAGTAGTTAATGTGTCAGAGGTGCATATAAGCATGCGAAGCAGAAAGGAGGATACAAAAGTCAGTAAAAGACAAAGTAAAAAGCTGCCTGGATTGCAAAGACAAACTTCAATCAACTCTAGCATGGACAAATAAGTGGTCTTAATACCCAGATTTCACAGAATCACAGTAATTTAGGGTGGAAGGAACCTTTTGAGATCACCCAGCTGAACACTGACATGCACACTACCACCCACACACACAGTTAAAAGCAGTGCTAATGTCAAAGAGTTTTCAGAGACATTTCATGTAAAACCAAAAAAACCAGAGAAGATATATTGGGCCCTATGCTCTGCAAGCCTGACTGTGGAAAGAAGAGATAGGGGTAAAGCTTATAAATCAAAGTCTGAAAAGAAAGATCACGCTACGAATGAACCAAAAGGTAAGCAAAGGCAAGACACAGGGAAAATATCTTGCAGAGGGGGGAAAAAAGGGCAGGTTTTATTCATTATTTCTTTAAAATGTTAATAGGATTACAATTCTCAAGTTCTCTGACAGAGACCATAATGAGAGTTATGAAAAGTAAGCCTATAAAAAACATTAAGTTTGAAAGAGTCTTATGATTATGCTATAGTATTTACTCTTCAGGCAATGCATTTGACATCACAGCAAATGAGGCATAAACAAAGATCATGAACATGTTAAACAAAAAGCAGTATCAAAATTTTCTCTTCTACATTACTAATTGAAAACAGGTGCAGTCTTTATTATTCAATCCTGAAAAAGTCATAATGAGAAAAGAACACTCCTTGCATGCAAGGAACAGAAATCCTTTCATAATTATGTTCCATTCAGCAACCACTGACTTTTAAGACAAAAAAAAAAAAGGAAAAATAACAATAGCAGGATCTTTAAAAGTAGCAATTTTATATTAGAGCCATTGATTTCATCAAGATATCTGTGACTATTACCACTCCCATCACCAAGCTGTTCAGCCCAGCACAGTCTCATATTTAAGTTTGGCATCCCAACTCACAACAAAAGGTGTTAACTAAGAAACGTGTCTGACTCAATGCTTGCAGCATCCACCCAAAAAAACCTTCAACAACATATGGAAGAACCTTCCAGTAAACCTACATGAAGCACAAATTAGAAACACAAGATCCTAAAGCTGCTGATGAAATGAGAGAACGGATGTGAAAAGCTTAGAATAGATGTGAAAACAAATTCTTTTGTCAGAGCTCAGACCAGAATCATCCAGTTTTCAAGACTATGAGAGATAGGATTCACATGTCAACTGCACAAAGCACCTCAGCAATGTTCATCCAAAGACAGCCTTCAAGATTTAGTGAGTCTGAATCAGGGGTTATAGAGCTTATTCCTCCCTTGACAGACATACCTTTTCTCTGTATAAAATCATGCAACTGCTATTGCACAGGTTTTCTACTAATCTACCTGAATTTTAAGTTACATTTCCAGAAACAAGAAAGCATGCTCAATTGTTGCATCACCAAGCAAGAAATCGATAAACTCAGCTCCTGCAGTGTATAAAGTTTTAAGAAGGCCAATGGGTCACTAGCACAGGAGAGCTAGTAGTTCCCTTTTACCTTCCTACTACCTTATTAGTCCAATAAACAACATTTTTACTGTTCCCAGTCATAGTTCTCTGCTCAGAGGACAGAGGTGCAGAAAAACAAGAGATGGATGAATGAGTTATACAGCACAGACACAGGGTATCTAGACAGTCTGAAAATCCCAGTTAAAAATAATCAGAATGGCATTTTCTGCCTTTAAGTGAACAGTTACCTGGCTGACTGTACTGATCTTCATAAGCATCCAGCCAGTAAAATCTTAAGACTTGTTCATCATTTTCCCCATTCACAAGTGGAAGGAGATTGGGGTCTAGCTGAACTTCTGCTGCTAATAGATCAGCTTCGTGCTCATCAATTCCGTCCCAACATGAGGTACCTGGGAGAGAACAATTTCTGCAGATTTTGCAGAAGATGAAAGAAATAAGTAAAATTGTGTCTTTGCTATAACCACGGTTTTG
The DNA here is from genome assembly GCA_035221455.1 of Xenops minutus. Classification (NCBI taxonomy): domain Eukaryota; kingdom Metazoa; phylum Chordata; class Aves; order Passeriformes; family Furnariidae; genus Xenops; species Xenops minutus. The sequence goes on along the minus strand of JAWWEE010000001.1, from coordinate 106,331,279 downwards.
CTTTTTTTCCAGTCTTAGATATTCTCACACCTTTTGTTGTTCTTTCTACTACCAAGCAACATTCCCAACAGTTGGGTTTCTTCAGGTTTCTTCTGAAAAGCAGGACTGAGTGACAAAAACAGAAACCCACAAACAAGTATGCTTCTCTATACACCACACACAGGCTTTAAAAGCCACTCACCTGGTATTTCAGCCTTGGTCATTCAAGCCTTTACATAACAAATATATCCATCCACCTATACAAGTTGCTCAATAGGAACAACAGATTAGTTCAACAAAACCACCTTTCCAGTCATTAAATGTTTAGGTCTTGTTCATCATTCAAATATTTTACAGTTTGAAACTTTTGTTATGAAAATATGTGATAAGATTTTCCAAACAATTTCAAAAAAAACACAAACAGGAAAAAAGCACCTTGTTTCCTATTTCCAAATACATGGCTGTTCACCATTACTTTTAGCAACAATACTTTTACCTTCAACTAATATTAGGATACCTTCACATTTGCTTACAATATGCATCATTCCTCGTTTTTGCTTACTCACATCAAAGTTCATACTGAGTCAACACTCACATTGAATCACCTCAATGCACTGAAATACATTTTCACATGCAAAATCCCAAAAACATTAAATATTTTTCAATTAAGTAGCTGTCAGCACATTACATTCTTAAAGTCACTACAAAAAAAAATTGCATATGGTTATCATCATTCTGTCCGTATCACAATTATCCCCTTGGGAAAGACAAATATGAAGATAAATCTAAGGTTTATGGGTATTGAAAGCCTTCTGGGTGGAAGGAAAAAAAAAAAAAAAAGAAAAAAGATTCTTACAAGGCGGATGTCTTTTTCTTCTCTGATTCCAGCTGCTCTGTCTCCTTCTTTTCAATTTTGTCTCTTTTCAAGCTTTCAGCTGTCTCAGGTATAGTTTCCACATGCTCTGCTTCCATAGGTTCATCAAAGTCCTCCTCATCAAAATCCATCATTCCCTGATCATCATCTGCAAGCCCTGCAGATAAAGGCTTGAATCATTAAAATGACATACTGTATGCTAAAGCAGTATGCATAGATAACACACTATAAGCACGAACATAATATACAGTATTAACATATAAACAAAATACCCTGTTCAAGCTATCTAAGCATCTAGGTAGTATAAATTAAGACATGTTTTAACACTAATATGCTGTATTTAAGGAGTTTCCAGAACTGGGTTTTCTTTTTGATACCTTCAGTAGCTTTTTCTTCTACTGTCTCCACTATTCCCTCATTTTCTGTAGGTTTTTGCACATACTTGACATCCTCATTTTCAGAGACTCTGACAGATTTTGCTGTGCAAGTGGGATGTTTAGAATGAAATGAAGCTGGAGGAAGAGTTTCCTTTCTGAGATGAGCAGGAGCTTTCTTTGATACAGGGGTGATTACCTGAAAAACATTTCAGCCATCAGTTTAAAAAAATTCTCTTAAGAGCAAAAAAGAATAAAACCCCCTTGCATTTGCTATTTGCAGAAATACTAACCAGGGCAAGATGAAGAGTTCCACATATTTTGCAGCATGATAGCTAAAACTTTAAATTCTACAAAGTCATTTCTGCTCTGATGTGCATCTACTAAAATTTTTAAAACCAGTATACAATATGTCATGGCTGATGTTTAATTAAATTTGTGGTTACTTTCATTATACTTTCACCTAGCACTGCTTCATTCCCAAATTAAAACCTCTCTTTGTGTCCACTGAGTATGAGACACTGCCAGGCGGCGATGGAGCCTGAAACAACTGGGAAATGCCAATACAGCAGTTTATACCTGTTCATATCAGTAATGAGTTCAAGATGTCTACACAACACCATGGGTTTAGAGAAAGAGAGCTTCTCTGTAGGATTTTTATACGCTACAGACATGGAAAGTGAGGAAAACAAAGAAATTAAGCATTTCAGCACACTCTGCAAGCCTCAATTCTGAGGCAGTAAGAACAAAGTTTGTTTTTCAGTCGAGATACCACTATGGCAGCAACTGTAGAACCTCTTTCATGGAAATGTGTATGAAGTGGCCTCCACCATGACTAACAACTCTGTTTATTCTCTAACATCTCTAAAAGAATTTCTAAAAGTCCTCCTAGGTGCACAGAAACTATTACTTGAATGGCCTGTCTGGGAATTAATTTTCTTCTCAACGTTTTCTATGAAAATGACCAGTTTTGCATCATAAAGACAAAGACCCTATCTTACTGTAATCTCCCCTTTTGGTTATTTTCCAATTGCTTCTAGGTTTGAACACAACTGCTAAGATGAGTAGCACTGACAATTATTTTCAGCAAAAGAGTTGATGCCATTATTATACAAGGTTTCACAAATCAGATATATCTACACTACTCCATTTTCCCCTCTACAGACTGTAACCAAGTATTTCATTGTATTTCCAGTTATGAAATCCTTCTCATTTACCAGGACTCCTAACAAAATGCTAGCCTTCCATACTTAACAGCCCATCCATCCTTTCACTTCAAAATCTTCCAAACTTCTATCCACACCTTCAATTTTCCATTTGTTTTACATTTCTGCAGAAGAATAGTTTCTTATCCTTTTTCACACAAATACTCCTGCTTATTTCACCTCTCATCCTTCTCTCCTTCCCACAACAGTCTTTTGTCCTCTTCGGAAAAGAGACAAAGTAGAAGTTCACCTTCATGTGATACACCTAATATTATATATGTAGAACCACTATACTAAAGATACAAAACTAATTGTATGCTCTTTATCTATTAACATGGAAGGGGATGCGGAAAAATGCATGAAGCTACAATGTAACATTGCCAAGGAGGCTAACGAAAAAGTTTATTTCTAGAAGCAGAAATAAAAGTCAACAGTATTTGAATCAATAAAAACACAGACTAATACTTATTAATGAGAACTTTTTCCCCCCCGCACTTTACCTTGGAAGTTTGGGACTGCACAGAGAAAGGATTCAGTGGTACTCCAGCAGATCTTTTCCTTTTCAGCACTATAATTGGTGGTGGACTTAGCTGAACTGTCTGAATATTGAAAGAGACAAAGTGACAAAATATAGGTGATGTTTAGCATTTTCTTTTGCCTTGGTTAGTAACACTTCCCACTAAGGAGCAAGAGGGCCACTGGAATTTCTCATTTACCTAGAAAACACACCTCCTGATATAAAACTCAGACATGTAAAAAGAGCAATCAGCCTATGAAGACAGACACTAGATTTTTTTGGTCTGTGAAAAACTGCCATCAATAAGTGAAACAGTTTTCTAACAGTGGGACTTTCAATAGCTAACTCTGCCTTTAACACACAACTTTTTCACATCTGCTGAAGCAGCACCACTGAGCATACATGCCTTAAGAAAAGGCAGAAGTGTTCTTTCAGTATTAATAGAGGAAAACATATTTTAAGTTATTTACAAGCACAGATATTTATCAACAGCTAATAACAAAAGAAATTTTAGAAAACAAACAATAAAACAAAAAAATATTAGCTAACTACTAATTAAGTAAATAGAAGCCATGGTGTAATTACTAGCATTACTTTCCCTAATCAATATTGCACAATTTTGACAGCATTAAAATGCATTTGCTTAATGATTTGAGGGTTTGGTAGCCTAAGATATTGTAACAGTCAGATGTCACAGGTAGGGTTAAAAACAAGAGCAGAAAAACAAGATAACTTTACATTGGGACATCCTATACCCCTTACTGCTCTGAAAAAACACATTAACCTTACTATGATACAACATATTTCACTTCAGTATCTCACCACTCCAGCAGTTGCACGGTTTACATGTGAGCAATCCTTTGGGTTTTAAGAAATCTTGCTGAAGGGGCTTTAAGGCATTGAAAAGTCATTAATGATGACGAACAGCCTCATTTGAGACAGTCCCAACCCTGTCATAGCAGCCATCCTGCACTCCTGACTCAAAGGAAGTGTTAATCTGGTTCTCTGTAGCAAATCGTGGGAAGCAGGAGGCAGACAGAAGTTCAAGGCTACGTCACCTACTGAAACAGTCCTCCCTCAGCTCCCTCTGTGAACCCAAACACACCAGATGGAAATATTCTACAATGCATCGGCTGGAGTGTGGTGACACAGATACTCTGCACAACTCAGATGCAGCTAAGTTTTCTTTCACTCCAAGCTGCCTAAAACCTAGAAGGCTGCATTAGCACAGGCTCTACGTCTCCTTAATACAAACCATCTCTAATCAGGTCATAGTGGCTTTTGCCCTATCAAGATAATACAGTCATGCAATTTCTGCATGGTGGAGACAACAGCTAAACTGCATACATACATGGAATATACCAAAGAGAAGTGCTATGGATGAAATCAGTCTTAGACGGTCTAGTTTGACAAAAAACTGTATTTTCCTAGTACGTTCCATGGCAAAAAAATTAATGGATTAAGGTATTTCTATTAATATACTTACTTCGGCATTAAGATCTTGAAGAATATCCCCTAGTAAATCATCCTTTGACAGGTCCACAGTTTTCTGTAAGGTAAGATCAGCGAAGCAGTTCTCAATTACACATGCAAACCTCATCAGACCAGCAGCAAGTGACTACAGGGTTTCCACAAAACACACACAACTTTTTCAGAAATGCTCCATACACAAGAGATAGTAAGAGAAGTTTATATCTTGCTAGACACAAGAAACCAAAATGGGCTCTTGGGCTCACTCCCACTAAAACACTGTAAACAAGTCAGAAATATTTAAATTCAAGAAGTAAAAACTTACATCTGTATTTTTCTTCCCAGCACTGGCTATAAACATAGACTTGATTGTGTTTGGCTTTGACACCACGGATTTTTTCAAGTTCTTTTTATCAATCATAGATGTTTTGCCACCTTTTCCTACAGGAAAAAAAAACTGTGAATTTTACATCACAAGAGCTCGGTGTTTAAAGGTCCAGTTATTAGCAGGAATAGATAGCTGAGGTAGTCTATTTCTTCTACTTTTACACTGCTGGCTGAAATGCAGCCTGATCAGCTTTGTAACAGCTGTCATGCACACACAAGAACAGCAAAACCTATCAGCACCCTCTATCCTTTCTAGTCCCATCAGAGATGCTCTCTGCATACTCAAGTGCATAGTCCAGAAAAAGGACCAAGATACTTTACATGGAAGCATCTCCAAGAAAAAAAATGAGTGTCCAGGAGTTTGGCACTAGGCTTGGATTTTAAACATGAGACTTTGTTTCTCAGTTTGCTACCAGCCTCATAAGACTTGAGAAAGTCATCTGATTCCAGATTCTTAAAAGCATGGAAGTATTTAAGTGGCCAACAGAGAACATACATCTTCTAGGCAGCAGCTTTGAAAGCAAAGCCCAATCCTGGATACATTTGTTCTAGAAGTGAATATATATTCTACAGAAGACTGTAAGCAGAATTGTCCCAGCAGTGCTGAAATAGCTAACAGTGACTTGACCTCAATTTGTGAACCTTCATCTTCTGCATCACGGGCTCTGAACAAAATCCACAAGCAGAAAATGACAGAACCTGAAGTAACATGTCACTTAGCCACGTTCATCACATACTGATGCCAAGAAGCTGCCCATTTGAGGTACCATTTAAAAGTCTCTGGAAGACATTCTACAGTGCATGTTCAACTTACCTTTCTTATTGGATCTAAGAGCGTCATCATCCAGATCTTCATCGAAGATCTCCCTTCCATCATCTACATAACCTATACCCTCTGCAGAAAAACAAATTGTTGCAAATATAGAGTTGAACATCTGCTTTCTGATATTCTTAAATTATTTTTATACATTTAAACACTTTTCCCCCTTAATATACAGCAAAAGTTGCAAGAGTAAAAGTTTTCAAAACTATGGCACTCCTAGCTGTATCTTCTATTAGATTAAATATATTGTTAGGTGTTTAATTAGAAATTATCAATTAGAGTACTTTTTGGGGTAAAATTATAACACTGATAACTGGAAACACAATTTCAAGAACATGTCTTCATTAAAAAATATTTTCCCTACCATCCTAGTACTATGAGAACAATGTAAAGATCAACTTCAATAAGAAAATTGCATTTTTCTTGTCTCCCAAAACAAATTTTAAGGATGTACCAACTATAATTTACTTCAAATCATGAACATTATGGACCCTAATTGAGTTTTAACACTATGACCAAAATAACTCTACAAATTAATCTTAACTTACCATCATCAACAATCCAGTCATCATCTTGACGGTCTCTGACCATCTTGGAGTATTCATCCTCATCTATTTCATCATAAACAGCTGTGAACTCCTCAACCTACAGTTAAAGTATACTGAGGATTAAGATTTTCCATAGCATTAATTCTTAATACAGGTCAGCAGAATATAAAAATTCCCAAGAAATGCATGGTTTTCTGCACTGCTACATTGTTCACAACTAGGAAGCAGTTATTCATTAGGTTTCTTTTTTGGCAGTGATAAAAGACAAATTATCAACTCTTAAATATCACACTATACTGAAACCCAAAAGCTACTGAAATACTGGCAGAGACTTTATTTGAAACTGACTTGCTTTATTGCTCGTTTCATATTACCACAACAAAATTTAAAAAAAGTAAAAATCCTAGCAATGGAGGCTTCTGACCTTGGCTTTACTCTGGAACACCAAGCTGAGCTCAATGAAAAGGAAGGTTATTTGATGTGCTCAACCATAATGCTGAAGATACTTTTCTGTGCCTCAGAGAAAATCTGCATGTTAATGATCTACAGACTTCAGGTTTCTTTACATTTATCCACCTCAATGTGGAAGTCACTTACTGTTGGCATCACAATTGGATAGTAGCAATGTTACACTGTCAGATTACAGTTCTACCAGTTAAATACTTGAACTTTGGTCTCTTTGTGGAAACAAAGCATACCAATATTAATGGATTTCAGTCATGTCACAGCTCTGAAATTAAAGTTTAAAACAATTTGAAGTTTAAAACGTACTTCCTATCGTAACATTAATTATGCAATAACATTTTAAAAATTGGTCCTTCCCTATGGCATAGTTCTCAAGCAATGGCAATATGTCTGACTTGCAGTTAATAAAACTGGCTCAGTTTTGAAAACAGAAATAAATAAATGATACCAGAAAGCAGCAAAACAACTACAGCTACATTCTGAAAAACATACACCATTAAAAACACAAAAGCTGCTCTGAAAGGCTTATTTTGTTTCCTGTAACTTTTACGTATCTATAAACAGTGGTTAAGCATCTCAGCTCACAATCACTTTTCATTAAGAAGATGAAGAATTTTCACCTCATACTTTAACTTTTCACCAGCTTTGGCTTTTTTCAGTCGTTCAAGTGCTTCTTGCTGGCCTCTTCTGTTCTTCCTCTCACGTCTAGAACGTGATGCTGCAAAACTTCCAGACTCATGCATAGCTGCAATTAATTAAAAATAAGAGAATTAAGTTCAGTAATGAGCTGCTGTTATCTTTGGTACTTAGTATTCAGTAATGCATTAATAGATGGCTGCAGTTTTGCTTAAAATCAAGATAGAGACCTACTTGGCTAAAGGTATAGTCATGGATGGCTCTTACTAAGCCAGTTCTGTAATTATACTGAAGGCATGGCCTGACAAACAGGGAGATCAAAAAGACTTCGTGCCAGTTCATGTTCAGCATGCAGCTACCACTTATTTCCAAAGAACCTCTCAAATCTCATCAACCTTTATCTGAAAAGGATCCCCCCACTTCTTCGTTTGGAACTTTCAGCTCCTTTTATTTTGCATGTCTCCATGACAACTCAGGAATAGCCAGATTTAAGAGAAGGCCCACACTGCTACGAAGCAGTGATGGGTTTTTAGGTGGTTTCACAATGTTGAAGAGTACAGCCAGAGGGAGACGAACCAGTAATCTGCTGACACCATTGGACTGATGCCCCATTTCCTCTTATACTTCCCTTAAAAACGCTCCTCCCAGCAAGGTGCTCCCCACTTCTGACCTTTTTCCCTGTCTTGGTTTGGGGGGAACACACCACTTCTCTGACCACAGAGAACGGATGGTCCCAACCCGACCTAAAGCAGCCAACACCGAGCCCAGGGCGGAGGCTGCGGGTTTGTGCGAGGAGCGGAACACCCCGCGGAGACCCAGGCTGGCCCGGTGTCCATGGGGGCAGCACGGCCCCTTCCCGGTGTCCATAGGGGGGGCAGCACGGCCCCTTCCCGGTGTCCATAGGGGGGGCAGCACGGCCCCCTCCCGCTGTCCATAGGGGGGGCAGCACGGCCCCTTCCCGCTGTCCATAGGGGGGGCAGCACGGCCCCTTCCCGCTGTCCATAGGGGGGGCAGCACGGCCCCTTCCCGCTGT